>JAOANR010000003.1:20019622-20619622 GCA_030278955.1 Hygrophila difformis
ACATCTGTGGGGCAAAGGAAAAGGGTTTATAACACAAGAAAGATTGGATAAAGGATTGACCCTGCCAGATGAAGATAACTTTGAAACGATTTTCATAAACAAGCGGTTCGGCCAGACGAGACCAATTGAGAAGGGAAATGAGGTAGATCCTGGATTTCCCGAGCACATCAGAGAATTAAGGGAGAAAGCTCTTTATGAGGTGCAGCACCACAATTGGTCGGTGATGACAGATAAAAAGACGCAACTCAGATTGATGACTAAGGCTGAGGCAGGGGAATATCTGAAGTACGATGTGGCGCAAAGAATGACTTATGTGACAGAAGAGCTGGAAAGGGATATGATCAACACCATGATGGAGCAATACAGAACTTCATATCTTGAACTCCTCATGGAAATGGATAGCGAAGCCCTGAAATATGGGAAGGAAGGAAACAGAATGAAAGTCATGCATTATAACCATAAAATCAGAAGCTTGTTTTGCACACGGATCAAGAAGGCATGGGAGCTCAAACTGGTACGGATCACAAGTCAGACATTTGTGCACGATTATCTGAGATTTGCACACAGGTTGTTTGGGACTCAAGAAGCTCAGGAAGAAACGCAACAGGAAAATCAGGAAGATCCAGACGCTGAGATCGATGCCTACTTCTCCACTCCTCCTGAGGCCAACCCACAGCCTACCCAGCCAACAGTACAAGCTTCAGCTTTACCGCCAAGAGGGCAAACTGAAGTGCAGAAAGCTGCTACCACCGAGCCGGTGGTACAACAAGAAACAGTTCAGACTCCAGTACAACCAACTCAGTCTGAAATGCCAACACCTGCTGCAGCACCTGCCGCCTCTGAATCACCCATCCCGCCCGAGCAAACATCTAATACTGCTGTTGCATCTGGAGGTCAGCCCGTACCTCAACCTGGAGCGAGAAGAAGATTGATAAAATCTGCTGAAAAAGAGAAAACAGCAAGAGCTCCGGAAAAGAAAGTGGTGATCAAAGAACCTGAACCAACTGTTAGGAAAGTGGCAGCACCTACGGATCCCAGGGACAGAGGCAAGGGACCAATGCCACCTCCACCGCCTAAAAGAAAAGAACTGATTGCTCAAGATGCTGAACTGGCCCGGAAAATGCAAAATGACGAACTTGCATTAGTTGGTCTGCTTGATCAGGGAACAGGTGGTTCAGGAGTGGATAAAATAAGTGAGCAGGAACGAGCTGAAAGAGTAAGGAAAGCTGCGGAGGAGGAGCAGATGAGAAAGAATATTCAGCAGACCAGGGCTGAAGAGTAAAAGAACAAGAAAGAGGCACATGACAGAGAAGTTGCTGAAAAGCTTCAAGCTGACTTAGAAGCTAGAAAGCCTGAAGGAACTGGGGAAGCTGGACGGGAAGGCGATGATGATTTAATGATTACAGGCGGAAAAGAGGGAACCGGACTGAAAATCAAAGAAGAACAACCTCCTGCATGGACTGGCCCCACTGCTCACGATAGGGAAACCATCGTGGGAGACATAAGGAACAGACTGAATAAGCAGATCGAAGCAAGGATCGACCAAGGAGAGGCGCCTGAACAGATTCGTTATCAGACAGAGGCATCCCGAATTGTTGATCCACTTGTGGGCACTGCCAGAATTGAAGCTGTGATTAGGACAGCTGAAACTCCCGCGAACCTAGTCACATTAGCATATTTATTAAAGGAAAAAGCCGTCGAGCAACAAAGAGCTGTAGAGCCACAGGCTAAAGCGGATGAACCACAGGATATGGCTGACGATAGAGAGGAGGCCATGCAGAAAGAGAATGAATTTATGGAGCAGTTGGTGCCCATCTTCCAACGTCCTGTCGGACAAGCCGCACGAATTAGGGAAGATGAGGAGGAGCTTGGAGAAGAGACAGCTTATGGAGAGTCAAGTCAGAGGGCACATGAAGCTGTACCGATGGATGAGCAACCGCAGAAAGGTGACGACCAAACAGACTGGCACTCGAGCGAAGATGAATCAGTCGGATCTATTCGGCCAGTAGAGTTTTGGTCTGAGCACACTGTGAGGCAAAGGATGGGATCGAAACAGTATGAGAAAAAGAAGCAGCTAAGTGAAGAAGAAGTGCAGATTAAGTTCAATGGCAGAATTGTATGCAAAGCTGCAGAAAATGATAGTGCCTGATAAAGGGTTCAGACAGGATGCCTTGCTTCATCCCACTGTCGAGACCTTTTACATAAATCAAGAGTGGGGAAACTTTATGCTGCATCATGATGAAGATGGCTTTGTTGAGTTGACAAGAGAATTCTTTTGCAATATCAATGCCGCCGACAGAACAACTTGGGTCCGGGGTCATGTAATAGACATCTCACCAGAATGGTTGAATCAATTTTTTTGGAACCCCGGACATCATGAGTGAGTTTCCCCCTGAAGAAATCATGATAAAGAGGGCCAAGACAAAGGAGTATGCAAAGTATGCAACCGTGGCAAATAGCATGACAAGAATCACCGCCCCAGGGCACACTTTTGATACCAACTTCTTACGAATGCATTTCATGCCAACCTACGAATTCTACATGTCAAAGATTCGGCCCAACTCGCACCCACACAACACGTCTGGGAGTGTTCTGATGGGATTTGCAAGAATGTGGAGTGGAGCGAAGTTGAACGTAGGAAGGCATGTGTTTGATGTCATGATAGCGCGGTTAGAGGACAGGCAGGCCTTGTGCTACCCGAACTTAATAAGAAGAATCTGTGTTGCCCAGAACGTCGACTTGAGCGCATTTGCAGGGGACGAAATCGTGAAGATAAACCCTCCCATCAGCGTGCCAAGGTTGCCTCTGACAGAACGAATTAGATACTCTTTCCCCCAGCTGTATGGTGGAGGCGATTCAGATGCTCAATCCTCATTCGTATCCGGAAGGCAAGCACCAAAAAAGAGGAGTAGACCGCCAAGGGCAAAGAAGGGAACAAAGCAAGCCCGTACTGATGCGGGACCTTCCGCTACAGCACAAGAAAGATCTCAGCAAGAGCAAACAGAGATGCCTTTTCCTACTCCGGCATCCCCGTTTCCTACTCAACCGCAGACACCTCAGAGCCAGAATGTATCTCAGTTTCCTGCTGATTCCCAAGCATTGGAGATGATGAGCAGGATGAGTCAATCTATGCTCGAAGGGATGAAGTCTATGACAGATGCCATTATGACAAGTCATGAGGAACAGAGAAAGAGGGCTGAAGAAGAACGCCAAGAGCGTAGGAGAGAAAAGGAAGAGAAACGGAAGGAGAAGTTGGAGAAGGAAAAGAGAGACGAAGAATTCAGAATGATGATGCTAGAAAAAGAAGAGAGAAATCGAAAGATGGTGGAATCACTGATCCTTAGTCAAAATCAGATCCTGCAAACCTTACTCAAGAAGATCCCTGATGAAGCTGGCTCCTCCAAGAAATCAGATGAGAAGAAAGATGGCGATCCCTGACTCCATCATTTTTGAGCTTAATTGTAAATATCATTAAGAGAATTTCAATTCATCCATGCAAGATAGATTTGATTGCAAATGAAATCTCTTGTAATTGATGTAATTACTGCTTTCAGATTGGGATTTTGCAGCCCCAACAACAATCTTTGTTTTTATTGGCTCTTTTATTTCTGAAAAGAGCCAGTTGACATAAGTGACTGTCCAATCTTTTATTTCTGAAAACAACAATCTTTTATTTCTGACAGTCCAAGATGAATAAGTGACTGTCAGGCCAAAAATTTGCTGTTGACATGCTCCGTATGTCAGCAGTGTCTCTTTACTGCTTTAAATTAAATGACCAGCAAAAATATGCATAAACCTGCTCTAAATTCACATGTTGAATTTAGGCTTATGATTAAATTTTCAAACTTTTAAATTGGGATAATATAATTAAAAACATGCATGATATGAATTCCTAAGATTTTGAGCTATAAAAATTTAATGATGCGATCAGCTTATTGGGTAATAAATCTGCATGTTAGAAATTTTGATTGAATAAAGTGTTGGGATTAAGCTCTGATTAAATTTTAGAAAATTGTATGACATGAATCAACCCAACCTTGTGAGATCTGAGCCATGAGTCACCTTTTACTCATTATTTTTCTTTGATGTGTGAATCATTTTGATTAAAGGAAACTAGAACTTGCAATTGGGACCGATTCAAGACAATGCCATATTCCCAAAAATCGAGCATATGATCGAGGCACTTAGAAAACCCAAATTTTTGGCCTTCGTTTGAAATCCAAACCCAAAAATATTTTCCCTTTAGGATTAACCAATTTGAGCCTTAAACCTAATTTTTCTTTGAAGCCCTCTATATTATTCTTATCCTTACAAAAAGACCAAGAAATTCAAACCCAAGTGTGCAAGAATAAATTTTATCAAGGCATTACAATTTATGATCATCATAAATTTCAATCGGTATTCAATAAACCGATTAAAAAAAAAAATGAATTACAAATGACAAAGCAAATTAGACATAGTTTAATGTCATGCAACAGAAAAGAAAAACAAAAGAAAGAAATAATGATGATCATAAACTTTAAATAAATGTGCCAAGTTATGATAGAATTAATTCCTGCCACTTCTTAGCCCAATAATTCCCATTCCCTACCGAATGCTACAACCGTATGCCCCGTTATAACCCTTGAATAAGACCTCATGATCTCGATTTGAGGAAATGAGCCGGTGGCGAGTTGGTCTGATTGCAGGCATATGGGATAATTTAATTAAATTTGATTTTGAGCGTTCATTATTAAACCCCATTGAGAGTGAGTGAACTTTCCGATTCTCTTATATGTGAGGCTCTGTTTCATTAAACATGTTCATGCCATCCCTTGATTCTGATTTTTAATCCTTGCATTTTTCAAACATGATGTTCATGAAGGATTGATGATAATGTTTGATTTGTAGGCCCGATATAGTGAGCAAGTATCATTTCATTAAACACTGCAATCAAGGGAATTTAATACTTATAGTTTTTTATTGTCTTATCCCAATCCAAAAAGAATGTGATTTATGAAGCCACGAAAATGAATTGAATATGTAGAGTCCGTGTTCTTAGGAACATTGACTCTGACTGCTCGGGGACGATCAGTATTAAACGTGAGGATGTTGATAATGGCCAGAAATGACCATTATTTTCAATCCATTTCCGTGTCTAAAACGGGCATTTGATCGCATTCCGGTCTTATATTAAATAAGAAAGCAGTCGAATTGGACTGATTTATGCATAATTGTAAAAATATTGAGCTGGTATGAAAAATGCATAAATATGTAATTTTATTACATATTTATGTTAGAAAAATCCAAAAACATGAGAAAAAGAAAAGAAAAGAAAAAGGATACAAAAAGATGGGCAAAAGAATAAACAAGCCCACAAAATACAAAAAGATGGGAAAAGATAGAAAAGCCCACAAAAATAATAACTTCGGCCCATCTGGCCCATTCAGCTCAGTCTGGGAACATCCGGTCGAGGAACCCTGGTCGAGGACCATGGTTCCGCGACACAGAAGGGATTAGCGACCAGCATGCAACATAAAGAGGAGACCAGTCTGGGAGCATCCAGTCGAGGAACCCTGGTCGAGGAACATTGGTTCCGCGACCACGACCAAGGTTCCGCGCCATCAACACCTTGGAGGCCAAGCCACGCCCCAGTCGAGGAACCCCGGTCGCGGTCCATGCATTAGCGACACGGACATGGATAGAGACACAAGACCCAGTCGAGAAGCCTTGCCACATGCAGCCCTGTCTCGCGACAAAGTTGCAATGTGTGTGATGTCTTGAGACACAGTGGGCCTCAGATCAAGCCCATGGGCCTAGGGTTCCACTTCTATAAATATGAGGTGATCCCCATGAGCTCAGGAGAGGTTGGACAGAATCAAGAAAAATCATTCTTGGAGACAAGTGTGGAGCTTAGTTTGTAGGTAGTTCTTTAGGTTAGTTTAGTTTAGCTTTCATTTTTTGTATTATTTAATTATTGCATAGATTTAGCTTAGGTAGCCAGTTTTTCACCTTGTTTTCAGTTTCAAACTTTGTTTTTAGGGTTTTGTGATATCCATGATGATGGGTATTAACAAACTCCTTAATAAAATGGGAAAATATTCTTGAAATGTGTCCCAAAAATCATGAAATGGGTTTCACACCCCATGGATCTTTTGTTATTTCCTTCTCTGTTGGTCACTTGACCTTTATTTTTATTTTATATCACTTTGGGTGATGCTTTTCTTGGATAATGTTGCATGTTATGAATGATCGAGCCCAGATTAGGGTTAGCTCTATTTTAAATATTGTCTCATTTTTTTCCTTCATGTTTAAGGCATGTTCTAGCTAGATTTAACTTTGTTTGGTTACTTTTAGTTTAGTGTAGTTTTTAAACCTGAAATGGGTGAGATCACGCATAATGCATGCTCCTGTTCCACTTTACTTTTCTGACATGTGTCCAGAACACACCCAGGTCGCTAGCCACTTCTTGTCGCGGAACCACGTTCAGCGACAGGAGGGCAGTTTAGCGACATGCGTGTCCAAGAACATGTGTTGTATAAATCTTTTAAAATTCCTGGTCGCAAACCAAACCTGTCGCGGACCCACGGTCCGTGACACAACCCCTTGATTAGCGACCAAGGGCCCAAATACTTGTATTTTATTCTGGGAGGGCTCTGGTCGCGGAACCCCTGTCGCGTACCCACGGTTCGCGACACACTCCTTGTTCCGTGACCAGGAATTATGCCCTTGTTGGATTTTCGCACCTTGTGTCGCGGAACCCCTGTCGCGGACCCATGGTCCGCGACACACTCCTTGTTCCGCGACACGACAACCCTAAATTCCAAATTTTCATTTTCTCTTATTTCCCACCTCTCTGTCGAGATCTTCATGTCGTGGACCCACGGTCCGCGACTCAATTTCTGTTTCTCGACAGGCATGTTTCTTGACAGGCTTGGCACCTTTTTGTCAAATTTTTATTCTCCATCTCACCCCATTAATTAATTGAACCTTTGTATTAATGTTTAGAGGTTGAAATCCAATGATCTCAACCCATGATAAATTTGATATAAAGATTTTGTTCAATTCCATTAAAAGAATCTTCTACAAAAATTAAACTCTAATGATCTAAGTATATAATCCGGACTATAATTAATTAATTAATTATGGAATGAGTGATTATTTGGACATAAAGAGTAGTTATGGATTTAATTCCATACCCTTGCATGAGAAACCAATGTTTCTCATACAAGATGGACCAAAAATATTTTCTTTTATTTATTTTGTCTTTATCTGTGTTGTGTGAAACAACTAGTAAGAGATATAACAGACTAATGTTGGCGGGTATTCCCCCACGGATAAACTAGCTCGTGGTCTGTATATTAATTACCAGATGTTATTTTGCATGGTCTGGATAGTGGTCGGTGGAAGCCTTGGCGGTTCATCCATCCGGGATTATAATAGCTGCTCAGCCGACTTCTATCCGGATACAGTTTCTATTTATTTATCTTAATTTCAAACCTGAATTTCGAGCTGTAATAGTATCAAATGGTATCGATCAACATTGTTTGAATAGTTTTACAGTGAGAAAACATGTAGGTCTTTCTCTCATTTCACAGATAGTAGAAACCTTAATGATAGCGATCACTATCAATTAAGGTTTTCTGCTGTCTAAAACCATTTCACCTGGAATAGTTGGGACCTGGATAGCAGATGTTTGCAGTCCAGATAACCCCAGTAATTTTTGCCATCTTTTTAGCCAAAATAAATTCCTCTCATCTTCGGCTATTTCATCTCTGTGTATCAACTTCTGTCTAAACCCACCTTATATTTTGGGTTATTTAATTTTACACTTCTTTATAAAATTACGCATGATAATATTATGTAACTATTGTGGTCAAATTATTTTGGGATCCTTCCCTTGGACATAGAAGTCTTGATTTTAATCAGATGTTTCATAGTAAATTTCCAACAAAAATTCATTTATAAAATCCGGATTTGAGTAAGGGATAAATTCCACAGTTATGACTAATTTATATCCGACTGGGGGTTGATTTTGGGAAATTAGAAGCAGAGTCAACGATTAGGTCTCATCTAGACTGAAAGGATCTGTGTTTTAATTGAGAGTCTAGTACCTGTTTAGGGAATGATTTTCAAAGATCTATTATTTTCCAAAATTGTTGTATGTTGGAAATCTTATATTAAATATTGCACTGACTCAGAATCCACTTGGATTCAGATGAGGTGTGATAGATAATACTAGAGGAACAACATTCGGGCCTTGGTTATTTTCTGGGATAGGGTTGAGTACTCTTTCAACTGCTGTCCTCTTCTGCCAAAGTCTATTTTTGAGTCCTGAGTTAGTGCATCCGGAACGAACTAATACATTAGTTTGTTTCATTAGTTATATCTCATAACCACCCGGAAGGAAGTGAACACTGCGAGCGGTTCACCGAGATCCGGGAATTCTTGATCCACACCCGGTCACCCTGACTGGGGGCTTTCCTTTACTACCAGGGTCAGACTTTCAAAAACCTCCGAGTGATAGGATTTTAAATGCTTTCTTTATCGCTTTCTTTTAAATGCTTTCGTTAGAGGTCACTCGGTTGTATTGAGAGTTGTGTAACTGCTACTAGGACTGAGAGTTAAGGGATAGTTCAGTGCTCGATTAGAATCTTTGGGCGTGACATGGGGGAATGATAGCAGTACTTGACACTTCAATAAATGATTTGTCAGGTGTTGCTTGTCCACCACAGACGGCTTTCATACTCTTGCAAGGCATTGCAAGGGGAGTTATAAATCAGTGGTATCTTAGATTTTGTTGTCTTAAGAGCATGAAAACTCTTACTGTAAGTACCTGTCTGTCAAAGGGAACATGGTGTAGAGAGCATGAGAATTAGCTAACTGTAAGGATTATCCCAAGCTAAGATCTGTGTAACAAAATGGAAGTTTGATTGTGATTCATCTGAATCCTGTCCAATCTTTATTCTCTTCTTCCTGTCCCTTCTGTCATATTTTAAATATGCTTTCTTACCGCTTTCTTAGAATAATTTTATCGCTTTCTTAGATTAAATTTAATTCGCTTTCTAGAATAATTTTATCTGCTTTGTTTTAATTGCTTTCATAGCTTAGTTTAAAATTCCGTCAAGTAGTTGCTAGTCAAAACACAAACTTGAATTGAGTAACCGAGTGGAAAAACTTAGTAAATGACGTGGGCCCTGCTTCTATCGCACATCCCCCAGTGAACGATCCGGTCTTACTATAAATTACTGCAATTTTTGACACCGTGCGCTTTCGGGCCACAGTTTCTTAACACGAGTAATAAAAACGTGACAACCTATAAATATATCCCTAATCCTAACTCCGCCTTCATAAATTGGTTTCATTAAATAAAATTGAAAACTAGGATTACGATTTTTCAGAAAATACTCATGAAGAGAGAACTTGTCAAAAGTTTCATGGCAAGGATCTTCAAGGCATGAAATTTTCAGAGATTTCATGCCGGGGAGGTTCGTAATGCCACTTGAACTCAAGGTTTGCTCTCATGAGTAATAAAAAGTGGAGTATATCCTTAAACCCCTTCCCATAAATCATAACTCATTTCATTTAATAAATTTAACCTGGGATATTTTAGAAATACTCGTGTGACGAAATTGTCAAAAGTTTCAATCACCCTACTCCCTCGTCCTCGGCGCATACCCCTCAGGTTGTCCGCGATACAAGCCCCAACATTCACCCTACCACCTCGGGCGAGAAAGCAAATGGTCTCATAGACGTGGTCTATAACAATATGGCTCCGGGTGATCGGCAGGACACGGCCTAACCATATCTGAGCTAGCTCGCGCCACGGAGAGTCCATCGTCATCAACCTCAGCTCGTGATCGTGCTCGAGCAGGGAAGCCATCAAGGTGCATAAAACGCCCCACGCAGGCGGGGGTATACGACCCTCAGGTTGTGGCCGGAATACGCCGTCGTCAGGAAGGACAAAGTAGACGTTGATAGCCCGAGCACTGAAATCTAGATGGCGACCCCGAACCCAGACTCGAGACAAGTCGCTGTTCTCCCCGAGACCGCCAATGTTGGCGATGACCTCCATAGCTAAGTACCCAGAAGCGATGCCCTCGGGATGACGCGCAAGTCCAGTCCACTGAAGAAGACCCAAAACTGGACTAACCCTATCGTCGTCCATATGGCGAGGATCCATGCCTCTCTCCGGGACATAAGACCTGTTCCGAAGAAGCTCGTCGAAATAGAACTCCTGAGAGGCCATAGTAACAAGCCGATACCTGTCGTGTCGGTGGGGACGCACCTCGTCGGGAAGAACCTTGAGCTTAGGGCCCCGCTGCTCCTCGTCCTCCTCTGGCTCGCTCTCATCAAAATCAGGCATCGCCGGAGCGGCAGTGCTAGGACCAGCCTCATCGCGCTGAGCAACTCGTCTCCTGGTCCTCGGGGGACACATGAGTGACGCCAAAACAACCCACAGAAAAAGCAGCATCCTGCAGGTATCCAATCAATACCAAATGTAAGGATAAATCCTACACGGCGATTACATTAAGTATAGTCTAGAAAACACAAGAACATGAAGTGTGAGCTCTAACACGAGCGATCAAGAAGATAACCAAACCAAGACTATGTCCAAAGAAGTCCTAAAACTCTTTGGGACATTTAGTCGAACACGTTGTGTGCGCAATAAATTAAATTCAAGGTTTAATTCTGAGCACGTGAGAAACATCCCCAAATCAAAATAATTGCGTAGGCAATAAGCTATCATCAAAATAGAACACAAAACAACAATAACGAACCCATGCTCATACCCGTACTACCAATACAGCTCAAGAAAATTCATGAAGCATGGAATCTAGTAAGAACTTCCTCCAACTAGGTACACATTGTTGCACAAATATTTCATAATCAACAAAAATGAACACCAAGCATCACATAAACTCACAAATCGCGCAAATTAAGTCTATAAACAACAAATCCCCAAATTTTGTCCCTAAACCCTAAGTTCAAAATTCATCCAAAAATCTAAACTAAACAAGGCCTAAATTCCGAAATTGACAAGTAGAGGTAGTAGACACATACCTTGTAATGAGAAATCGAAGCCGGGAATGGGAGAATTGGGGAATGAGAGAACGAATTTGAGAGAAAACTAGAAGAAGCCTCGGAAGAGGAAATGGGGCGGAATGCCTCGCGCTCCGCGCGAGCCCTTTTTTTCGAACTGCCCTGGCCGCGTGGTCGCCGCGCGCTACCGCGCGGGTACCGCGCGAGCCTTGGAAATTGTTTTTTTCTTTTAATTTATTACCTTCTATCGTTTACTCGACCAGCTATACGGCAAATTATCCAAATGCGATTTCTGGTTGAAAGAAGTGGCATTTCTCGGACACATAGTATCCGCTGATGGAGTATCAGTGGATCCGGCAAAGGTTTCGGCAGTGACGGAGTGGGCAACTCCCAAGAGCCAAACTGAGATAAGGAGTTTCCTTGGATTAGCTGGGTATTATAGACGATTTGTGAAGGACTTTTCAAGGATTGCACGTCCTTTGACCCAACTACTGAAGAAAGGAGCAAAATACGAGTGGACCGAAGCGTGTGAGACTGCGTTTCAAGAGCTGAAGAAACGACTCACAACCACACCCGTATTAACACTACCATCAGAGAATGGTGACTTCGAAGTATATAGCGATGCTTCGAAGGAAGGTTTAGGTTGTGTATTGATGCAAGACTCGAGAGTCGTAGCGTATGCATCACGCCAACTAAACCTCACGAGGAGAACTATCCGACACATGACCTAGAGTTGGCAGCGGTCGTCTTCGCTCTAAAGATATGGAGACATTATCTTTATAGGCGGAAGTGTCGAATGTTCACCGACCACAAGAGCTTGAAGTATATATTCACTCAGAAGGAGTTGAATTTGAGACAGCGAAGGTGGTTGGAACTTATTAAAGACTACGATTTAGAGATAGCATACCACGAGGGGAAGGCGAATGTGGTAGCCGATGCCCTAAGTCGGAAAACCCAACACGTGACAAACTCGTTGGTAATTCCGCCGGCATTGTACATGGAGTTAGCAAGATTGGAGTTAGAACTTGTGCATCCTGGCACAGTGAGAGAAACGGTCAATGCCATGATCGTAGAAACTCCAATATTGGACGAGATTCGACTCGCTCAACCGGGCGACCCGAAACTCGAGAAGATAAAAGGGTATATTGCCGAAGGAAAGGCAATAGGATTTGCTGTCCACGAGGATGGAAGCATCCGTTTTAAAGGGAGATGGTGTGTGCCCCTTAAATGTGCCGAGTTGAAACTAAGGTTGATGGAGGAAGGGCACAACACGCCATATTCCGTACATCCCGGAGGTGACAAGCTATACAAAGATCTGAAGAAGATCTATTGGTGGCCGGGAATGAAGAAGGAAGTGGCGAACTTCGTGGCGAGATGTCTCACCTGCCAAAAGGTTAAGGCAGTGCGACATAAACCCTTAGGATTGATGCAACCACTAGAGATTCCAAGTTGGAAGTGGGATAGCATCTCAATGGACTTTGTCTCGGGATTACCCCGATCACCTAAAGGCATGAACAAGATTTGGGTGATTGTGGATAGGCTAACAAAGACAGCCATATTTATCCCAATGAAAGACACGTGGACTATGGACCAATTGGCCCGAGCCTACATTGATAATGTGGTACGGCGACATGGAGTACCACATGATATCATTTCCGATAGAGACAGTAGATTTGTCTCTCATTTCTGGACGGAGTTACAAAAAGCTCTCGGTACTCAAATCAAAATGAGCACCGCATTCCACCCGATGACGGATGGTCAAACCGAGAGAACAATCCAAACACTAGAAGACATGCTGAGAGCATGTGTGTTGGATTTCAAAGGGAATTGGGAATCTCATTTACCCTTGATTGAGTTTTCCTATAATAATAGCTACCATGCTAGCATCGGCATGGCACCTTTCGAGGCGTTGTATGGACGAAAGTGCCGAAGTCCGTTGAACTGGGAAGAAAACGATAAGTCCGTGGTAGTGGGACCACAACTTATCGAGGACATGGCTCAACAAATCAAAGTGATTCAAGGGAAGATGAAAGCCGCACAAGACCGTCAAAAGAGTTATGCCGACGTGAGACGACGAGACCTAGAATTTCAAGTGGGAGATAGAGTCATGCTAAAGATATCACCCATGAAGGGGGTGATGCGCTTTGGCAAACGAGGGAAGTTAAGTCCTCGATACATAGGACCTTACGAAATTCTAGAACGAGTCGGAACTCTAGCCTACCGATTGGCTTTACCGCCACACTTAGATAGAGTTCATAATGTCTTCCATGTCTCGCAACTAAAGAAGTATGTGCCGGACCCGACACATGTACTTCAATCGGAGATAATTGAGCTCGATGAAGACTTGACTTATGAAGAAGTCCCAGTGCGTATTCTTGACACTAAGGAACGAGTAACGAGGAACAAAACCGTCAAAATGATCAAAGTTCTTTGGTCAAACCACGAAAGTGAGACGGCAACTTGGGAAGTAGAATCCGACATGAGAGAACGATACCCGACATTGTTCCAAACCGAAACCGACACAGTTATGGGGACATAACTGCAATCTTAATGGGGAGAGGATGTCATACCACCTATTTTTCGTGCATTTTTGTGAACTTTTAAACTACGTTATGGCTTGATCCCTTTACCGGGTACGTAGGCAGCTTAGAAGTTTTAATTCTAAGTTCAGTCACAAAATAACAAAACAAACAAAACAAAAGACCTTAGCACGAGAAAGGCCGTAACACAACTTCGAGGACGAAGTTGATTCTTAAGGAGGGTAGACTGTAATACCCGAGAATTTTCCAACATAAAATAAAACAATAATTAAATAAATAAATAATAAATAAAATAAATACCATAAATAAATAAATAAATCCAGCAAATAAAGAAATAAATAAAGATAAGGAAATGAGAAATGAGATTTAACTTAAAAAGGAATTAAAGGAATTTAATTAAATAAAAAGAATTATTAAAGGTAAATAAATTGTACACCGAAACCCGACACTAATGAACTCGAGGATTCGAGTCCAAACATCCAATTAGACCCGAGTAAAAATTTAGAGAGAAAGTATGAATACGAAGATACCCCGGAAATCGGAATTCGAGAGCATAGAGGGATAGAAATCCGAATGAGAGGAGAAAAGGCACGACGGATCGCACGACCCACCCGGACCGAAGTCCAGGCGAAGTCGGCGCGGTGGCCGCGCGGTCCAAAGGCATTGGGCGCGCCATGACCGCGCCACGCGACAGATTCGCCCGTTGCGTGAATCTCTCGCCCGAACGCGGATTTTTCGACTTTCGGTTGAATGTCTCTCGACCCAAGACCCTTGGGGTCAGATCTTGGACGCCCTAGGTCTTAGATATCTATAAATAAGACCTCCTAGGAGCTCCGAATACTTTTACAAAACCCTACAACTTTCTACACATTCGAAACCCTAAATCCGGAGTCGTCGGAGGCACGAAACCAAGGCGAATACTGTTGGACGAAAATTCTAAGATCTCCACAGTCGTGGTAAGTCTCGATCCAAGCCTTGTTCTATATACGATTCGAAAACGAATCCTAATCTTCTTCTTTTCTCTTCTACACCTCGTATTGGATCTAGATCGTAGAACCCGACGAACGGAGAGGAGAAACGGTGGACTGGAAGCCACGCCTTCGAAATAGACGATCCCGGACGTTCATAACTCTGTAAGTTAACTCTTACATGGTTTTGGGATGAATTAAAACATTCAAAACTAAAAGATTAACAAGAAATCGAAAATCTGTCAATTTATACTTTCCACCGGCCCAACAGATTTGATGAATTTTTCCGAACCTTAAAACGACTTCAAACGGAAAAACTTAAAACACAAAAAACGTTTCTAAGGCTTAGATCTATCTACTGTAAATTTTTGAGAGTTTTTAGAGACGATTTGATATGTGAAAACCAACCGAAACCGAACTGCTTGAATCTAGATCTTGAAATTCTTGACAGAACTTAGGAATGATCTTGATCACGTTTTTGACATAGGTTCCAGACCGTTTTAGATCTTTGGCCGAACATGAAAGTCGTAGATAATTGTCTTAAGATGATTTCTGTAAAATTTCATCAAATTTGGAGTTGAATTGCTATGGTAGAATTCGAAATCTTTGAACTGTGATACATTAAATTCGGACAGAACTATTCACCTACAAAAATTGGTGATTTTGACCTATTTAGGTATCTCGGATTGAAAACGTTAAAACACGAAAGTTATAGATCTCGACGGTTCTGAGTCAGTCGTGAAATTTTGGAATTTTTGGAATTAAATCTGATTTTAGACGAATTTTAGAGTAAACTGTGGTTTACCGGAAACAAAATCTTGAAATCTTGTTGAAACATTGAATTAACCTTTAAGGTTGAAATGAGTTGAGATATTATTTTTAAATAAATAAAATTAAGGTCAGATTTTTAAAAATTAAATCCCCTACAAACTTGATAAATTAAAATTAGGGGTGAGTGCTCTGCAGGGTGCCCCCTAACTGCTTCACTTCGTGCCTTAATGGACGATGGTGACCCCGCGCGCTAAACTTGAGATATGATATTGCCAAAACGGCGAAATACAGAGCCTACACTCTCGTGAATATCCACATGGGTTTCCCGAGGCTCCGGAGTGGTACTGGGTATGGCTGATACGGTTGCGGCCGCCGGGCTACCGGCTAAACTTGTTGACATCGCGATGCTATCGTGAAACTTTGAAATACCAAATCGGGGATGTAATGGGGATATTAAAAGTATCCGATATCCTTTTGATTTAGTGTAACGGGATTTTTCAAAAGTATAGATTTAGTGTAACGGGATTTTTCAAAAGTATAGATTTATCGTATTTCAAGGTTTCGACCGTTTGTTTCGGAATTTCAAAATCTCATCAATTTAAAATCGTTTGACGTCACAGTTTACGCCTTTTTAATTTAAAAATTCAATTCAGGTCCGAAAAATCTGAAATTTTTACAGTATGTCAAAAACACCCTAACGAACAACTTTTTTGTGTTTTAACGATTTCGAAATAAGGTGAGGAAACATGTCAAAAATCAAGTTTACTACACAACCAATGCACTGTCTGTAATACCCGAGAATTTTCCAACATAAAATAAAACAATAATTAAATAAATAAATAATAAATAAAATAAGTACCATAAATAAATAAATAAATCCAGCAAATAAAGAAATAAATAAAGAAAAGGAAATGAGAAATGAAATTTAACTTGAGATATGATATTGCCAAAACGGCGAAATACAGAGCCTACACTCTCGTGAATATCCACATGGGTTTCCCGAGGCTCCGGAGTGGTACTGGGTATGGCTGATACGGTTGCGGCCGCCAGGCTACCGGCTAAACTTGTTGACATCGCGATGCTATCGTGAAACTTTGAAATACCAAATCGGGGATGTAATGGGGATATTAAATTAAATTAAATTAAATTAAATTAAATTATGTTTGATGTCCAAGTAAATTATTTAAATGCTTATTTAAATTATGGCTATTATTCTAAGTCATGCGAAATGTGTTGTTAAATAAAGCCCTGAAGTAAATTATGCTATCGGTTGGATTAAATTAAATATTATGTTATTATCATGCTTTTATTAAATTATTAAAGTTAAATGACTTTTAAACCCTACGATCATGCATGTGTTAACTTACTCAGCAAGTTTGCTGACCAAAACCGTTTTTATTCATTTTCTTACAGAATATGTGGAATGAGCATGTGTGAGCACGGTTCATGTATGGGATTTTGGGAAACATTATTTTGCTTTTAAATTCATACCTTAAACTATATTATGAACGGGCGTGTTTAACCCGTGTTTTGACCATGTCGGCCCTATTTATATTTTCCGCTGCGATACTATACTAAAACTATTATTTCCGCTGCGCTATGTTAATATTATTTTTGAATTATATTGTATGAGCTATTTTGAATGATTTAAATGTTTTAAATACTGCAATACCTAGCCTTGCATCTCTTTAGTAAGCTCGGAGAAACCGTGTCTTACTAGAGGGATGTGGCGGTAACATCCCGACATGGGTGACCAAAAACCGGGGTGTTACACTGTCAGGATTCAGTTTTGACACAGTTCAGAAAATCGACTTTTTGACATATCAAATGGACTCCAAAAATTCTGAAATTTGATGGACATATACTAGACATGATTATCTACAACTTTTGTTTACATTTAAAAGATTAGTTTGGACTAGAAATCATAGAAACATGCTCATCAAGTTCGTGCACATGCACTGTCAATTTTTTGAAAAAGTTTAAAAATACAGTTTATGTTTGACGTGATTTGAGGTAGCAAACGTTGATGAAAATCTCTGAAAATTTTACACAACATAGCTTAAGGTGTTAGGATCAAAATTCTAGTTTTGAGTTTTTCGGTTTGAACTCTTGAAATAGGGGTTTTAAACGGATTACAGAAAACGCGCAAGTTGGGGTTTTTAGGTTTGATTTTTACGTTTCGTTACAAAGTCACTAATTCGGACGCCCCTAAACCACCCGTATTGATGTGAAAGGTATCAACTTACAGTGGGTGTGATAAAGGATGTCTCCGGGTCGTTCGGAATCGACGGATGGCTACGAACATATCTCCTCAACCCGATTTCTTCTTCCTTTGGCTCCGATTTGTGTTTGTAAGTCAAAATTCGTAAGTTAGAGATGTTGTTTAAGATTATAAACGACAAAGGAATCTAATATAATCCTTACCAACGATTAAAGGTTTGAAATCCTTGATCTAAACACTTCATTGGTCGTCGTTGGTTGCCGGAAAGTCGTCGGAAGGTCGTCGGAAGGTGTGAACTTTGTGTTTTTGGTTGTGGGAGGGTTTGGGATGAACAAAGGCTGTTGGTGGCTGAGAAATGGGGTTAGGGATTATCCAATCTCGACCTAAAGACCCTTCCATCGACTGAAATCGGGTTTCCATAGTCGGGGTCGCAAATTTTGGCAAGAAAATGCCGAAATCGCGCAAGTTGCCAGCTGGCTCTGTAGTGGCGCGGGGTTTGGCCCAACACCGTGCGGAGGGCGCGCGGCCTGGTCTGGGCCGTGCGTCCGGACTGGGCCGTGAGATCCCGTCGGGCCTTTTCTCCTCTGTTTCGGGTTTCTATCCTCCTACATTTTCGGGCTCGATTTTTCCGGGTCATTCTCGGATCACGATTCCTATCTTCAATCTATTTCGACTTGAAGTTGATTTCGTGTTTGAAATCTTAAGTTCGTCGGTTTCCGATTTTTCGACTTCTAATTCGTCGTCTTTTGTCTCCCGTTCAATAATTAAATTGTTTCCGACTTCACGGGTTCTTGGAATTAAAATTCTTTTCCTTCTTGAATTTAATTTCAATTATTTTGGAATTAATCCATGGAATATCTTCGGGCTTCCTTTTGCCTTTTTTATTCCATTTTGAAAATTTGAATCTATCGGCATTTCATTTCCGAGCAATAATTTATTGTGATAAATTATTTTCTTCTTTCCGGAGATATTTCCACCTTGATCAGATTAAGAAACTAAATTTATTCCTTTGAACGCCGATAAAAACCCCAGGTATTACACAAACGTACCCCTGTATGTCTACAAAATTCTTTATTAGTATTGAATACAAAGTTGAGTGGCTGGCGAGCAATTATTTTCAAAAGATCATGCTCGTTATTGTTGTTCAAGCGGTCGAAGCCGCTAATCGTAACTATTGCTCCATTCTAGAAATCATATGTAATTTATTCATAAAACCATAAACCCTAAACCCTAAACCCCAAAATCCTAAACCATGATTAAAAAAAACTTAAAATACAAAAAAACTTAAAATACATAACGCCTATAACTTAAAATACATAACACCCATAACACCATGTATTTAAAGTTTTTTTTAATCATGGTGTTATGGTTTTATGAATAAATTACAATATGATTTCTAGGATGGAGCAATAGTTACGATTAGCGGCTTCGACCGCTTGCACGACAACGACGATCATGATCTTTTCAAAGCAATTGCTTGCCAGCCAGTCAATATTCTATTCAATACTAACAAAGAATTTTGTAGATATATAGGGGTATATTTGTGTACAATAATAATAGTAGGCATAAAGTCATTTTGTGCAAAGTAACACACATATTTTAGTTACGAAGCCCTTAAGAATTTCTAATGTTCAATTTATGTATTTATAGGGTGTGTTTAAGGACGTCAACTATGGATTTGAAAAACTACATGCGATGCTAGCGGTTGGATATGGCTCAAACGAGGGAGATGAGTCCATCATCTTGAAGAACACGTGGGGAGAAGAGTGGGGGAGGGCGGATACA
This sequence comes from Hygrophila difformis, assembly GCA_030278955.1. Lineage (NCBI taxonomy): Eukaryota > Viridiplantae > Streptophyta > Magnoliopsida > Lamiales > Acanthaceae > Hygrophila > Hygrophila difformis. The sequence continues at coordinate 20,038,930 of JAOANR010000003.1, forward strand.
TGAGGATGGATAGATATAGGGCGTACCGAAATTATATTTCCGCTTATTTCCCTGTCAAAACTAGACATGATTAGATTCAGCGTAAGATATATTAAGCACAGTTAAACTATTTAATTGAGTGAAGCGTAACAGGCTTATTTCTTATCGAGTATTCTATTAATTATTTGGGCTCGAGCTCAACTCATTTACTTAATATATTAAATTGAGCTTAAGATATATTAGCTCTAATCATGTCTAGTTTTGATAGGGAAATAAGCGAAAATATAATTCCAGCATGCTCTATATCTCTCCATCCTCATGTATCCGCCCTCCCCCACTCTTCTCCCCACGTGTTCTTTGATGTACTCCTCTCTCTCACTTAAGCCATATTCAACGGCTAGCATCGCATGCAGTTTTTCAAATCCATAGTTGACATCCTTAACCACACCCTACAGTTACATACATTAGAAATTCTTGAGGGCTTTGTAACAAACATGTGTGTGTTACATTGCACAAAATGACTTTATGCCTAATATTATTATTGTATACAAACTGTAACACCCCGGATTTGATAACCCAGGCCGGGATGCCACCGCCACACCTCCCTAGCAAGACACGGATTCTCCGAGCTTGCTAAAGAGATGCAAGGCTATGGGTATTGAAGAGAGTTTTAAAACAAGTCCGGAATTTATTTAAAAATATTGATGTAGTCTCATCCACACATAATAGTAATAATAATATGTCGCAGCGGAAATAATAAAAATGGGGCCGACATGGCCAAAACACGGGTTAACAAACCCGTATGCAAGTCATGTAAAATAAATAACTAAATGTCCAAAGTAATCCCCCGATGCATGATCATGCTCCGTACTCTGTAATAGAAAAATAAACAACTGGTTTTATCAGTATATAAAATACTGAGTAAGTTAATCCCTAACGTAACAATAAAGGGGTTTTAAAATTTTAATAATTAAAAACTCATTTTTAAGCATGCATATTAAAACATGTAGTTTGACTAATTAATAGGCAATAATTTAATTTAATTTAATTTAATTCATACTCCTAATCATGCATGCAAACAATCCATTTACCAATTTAAAATATAAGAATTTAATTTGTGTACTTGAACATGCATTTAAATTCATAAATAATATTTTAAGCATGGTATAAAATTTAAGACATAATTTAAATACATAATTAAAGACATAAATAAATAAATAAATAAATAACAAGAGATTAAGTCTTTTAATTTCCTCCTGTTACGCCACCATCTTAACCATATTTAGTTTAGCCGGCAATTCGGCGGCTGCAGCCAGTTTCGTAAGTTTTTGTTTAGCAGGCGAGCCGGCGGCCGCATCCAATTTAGTAAGTGTCATTTAGCCGGCGATCCGGCGGCCCAGCCAATTTAGTAAGTTTCATCTAGCCCGCGATCCGGCGGCCTTAGCCAATTTAGTAAGTTTCATTTACCCGGCGATCCGGCGGCCTCAGCCAATTTAGTAAGTTTCGTTTAGCCGGCAATCCGGTGGCAGCAGCCAATTTAGTAAGTTTCTTGTGTTGCCGGTAGTCCGGCGGCCGCAGCCGTTTCGTAAGTTTCTTGTGTAGCCGGTCGTCTGGCGGCCGCAGTCGTATCCGCCATACCCAGTAACACTCTGGAGCATTGGGAAACTCATACGGATACTCCCGAGAGTGTAGGCCAATCACATCGCCGTTTTGGCATAGTTTTACATTCAAATTCTCTCGTCCATTATAGGCCCGCAGAGAAAGGCTAGAGTGGCACCCTGCAGAGCACTCACCCTCTACCTAAGTATCCGATATCATTTCGATTTAGTGTAACGGGATTTTTCAAAAGTATAGATTTATCGTATTTCAAGGTTTCGACCGTTTGTTTCAGAATTTCAAAATCTCCTCAATTTAAAATCGTTTGCGTCACAGTTTACGCCATTTAAATTTAAAAATTCAATTCAAGTCTGAAAAATCTGAAATTTTTACAGTATGTCAAGAACACCCTAACGAACAACTTTTGTGTTTTAACGATTTCGAAATAAGGTGAGGAAACATGTCAAAAATCGAGTTTACTACACAACCAATGCACTGTCAGGATTCAGTTTTGACACAGTTCAGAAAATCGACTTTTTGACATATCAAATGGAGTCCAAAAATTCTGAAATTTGGTGGACATATACTAGATATTATTATCTACAACATTTGTTTACATTGAAAAGATTAGTTCGGAATAGAAATCATAGAAACATGCTCATCAAGTTCGTGCACATGCACTGTCAGTTTTTCGAAAAAGTTTAAAAATACAGTTTATGTTTGACGCGATTTGAGGTAGCAAACGTTGATGAAAATCTCTGAAATTTTTACACAACATAGCTTAAGGTGTTAGGATCAAAATTGTAGTTTTGAGTTTTTCGGTTTGAACTCTCGAAATAGGGGTTTTAAACAGATTTCAGAAAATGCGCAAGTTGGGGTTTTTAAGTTCGATTTTTACGTTTCGTTGCAAAGTCACTAATTTGGACGCCCCTAAACCACCCGTATTGATGTGAAAGGTATCAAATTACAGTGGGTGTGATAAAGGATGTCTCCGGGTCGTTCGGAATCGACGGATGCCTACGAACGAATCTCCTCAACCCGATTTCTTCTTCCTTTGGCTCCGATTTGTGTTTGTAAGTCAAAATTCGTAAGTTAGAGATGTTGTTTGAGATTATAAACGACAAAGGAACCTAATATAATCCTTACCAACGATTCAAGGTCTGAAATCCTTGATCTAAACACTTCCTCGGTCGTCGTTGGTTGCCGGAAAGTCGTCGGAAGGTCGTCAGAAGGTGTGAACTTTGTGTTTTTGGTTGTGGGAGGGTTTGGGATGAACAAAGGCTGTTGGTGGCTGAGAAATGGGTTTAGAGATTATCCAATCTCGACCTAAAGACCCTTCCATCGACTGAAATCGGGTTTCCATAGTCGGGGTCGCAAATTTTGGCAAGAAATCGCCGAAATCGCGCAAGTTGCCAGCTGCCTCTGTAGTGGCGCGGGGTTGGCACGGGGTTTGGCCCAGCACCGCGCGGAGGGCGCGCGGCCTAGTCTGGGCCGTGCGATCCCCTCGGGCCTTTCTCCTCTTTTTCGGGTTTCTATCCTCCTACATTTTCGAGCTCGATTTTTCCGGGTCATTCTCGGATCACGATTCCTATCTTAAATCTATTCTGACTTGAAATTGATTTCGTGTTTGAAATCATAAGTTCGTCGGTTTCCGATTTGTCGACTTCTAATTCGTCGTCTTTTGGCTCCCGTGCAATAATTAAATTATTTCCGACTTCACGGGTTCTTAGAATTAAAATTCTTTTCCTTCTTGAATTTAATTCCAATTCTTTTGGAATTAATCCATGGAATATCTTCGGGCTTCCTTTCCCTCTTTTATTCCATTTTGAATTTTTGAATCTATCGGTGTTTCATTTCCGAGCAATAATTTATTGTGATAAATTATTTTCTTCTTCCCGGAGATATTTTGACCTTGGTCGGATTAAGAAACAAAATTTATTCATTTGGACACCGATAAAAACCCCGGGTATAACACAAATGTACCCCTATATGTCTACAAAATTCTTTATTAGTATTGAATACAATGTTGAGTGGCTGGCGAGCAATTATTTTCAAAAGATCATGCTCGTTATTGTCGTTCAAGCGGTCGAAGCCGCTAATCGTAACTATTGCTCCATCCTAGAAATCATGTATTTTATTCATAAAACCATAAACCCTAAAACCCTAAACCATGATTAAAAAAACTTAAAATACAAAAAAACTTAAAATACATAACACCCATAACTTAAAATACATAACACCCACAACACCCTGTATTTAAAGTTTTTTTAACCATGGTGTTATGGTTTTATGAATAAATTACAATATGATTTCCAGGATGAAGCAATAGTTACGATTAGCGACTTTGACCGCTTGCACGACAATGACGAGCATGATCTTTTGAAAGCAATTGCTCACCAGCCTGTCAACATTCTATTCAATACTAACAAAGAATTTTGTAGAGATACAGGGGTATGTTTGTGTACAATAATAATAGTAGGCATAAAGTCATTTTGTGCAAAGTAACACACATTTTTTTGTTACAAAGCCCTCAAGAATTTCTAATGTTCAATGTATGTATTTGTAGGGTGTGTTTAAGGACGTCAACTGGATTTGAAAAACTACATGCGATGTTAGCGGTTGGATATCATCTTAAAGAACACCTGGGGAGAAGAGTAGGGGAGGGCGGATACATGAGGATGGAGAGATATAGGGCGTACCAGAATTATATTTCCGCTTATTTCCCTATCTAAACTAGACATGATTAGAGGTAATATATATTAAGCTCAATTTAATATATTAAGTAAATGAGTTGAGATCGAGCCCAAATAATTAATAGAATACTCGATAAGAAATAAGCTTGTTACGCTTCACTCAATTTATTAGTTTAACTATCATTATTTAGGATTAGGCTTGTTAAGAAGAGAGTAGTCTTTACTCTTACTTCATACAATACTCTATCAAAGAACACAAAGAGCTTATGATATAAGAATCCTCCACATTGATCAAGCTGAAGCCAGGTTAGAAAATCGTTTAACTACTTTAATTAATACAGTTTTGGTTCCTTCTAGGTGCAAAGAGTATATATTTATATGTGTGTGTTTAGGTTAAAATGTTTTTCAATCTTGTTAATTAATTATTTGTCATTTTTCTTGAATGTATTAACAAGGAGAGTAGGAAGTTATTTTTAAAAACATACAGTATTTATATATTATGTATACTAACTCTATGTTAAAACACATTTACCAAATATTTACTGGCTGTATATGTTTCCGAAAAATTTCAGATAATAACAATAACAGTAATTATTGTTTTAGAAACTTTTATTCATAAAATTGTGAAAAACAGTTCCTGCTTCATTTTGATTTATTCTAACTTCTTTTTGTCTTTGAAGCAAATCTAGCTAGTTATTATTTATCTATATAGGAGAATTAAGATATCAGGAACCTACATCCCCAATATTTGATATCCAGTCCTGTATGAGAATATATATTTTCCAGCTTGTATAAAAAAGTTTTTGAAAAAATAGAAAAAAAAATGGTATTGTATTTTCTGGTGGCAAATGGCATTGTAAATCTGCCACTAGCTAGCCATGGTTGTGTTACTTTCGTAGCAAATAATGACCGTGGTATAATATGTTTTGGTTGCAACTGTTATGACAGATTTGTTGCTACTTACTGTTTTTATAGCGATATGAAATTATGGTACCTATCATTGTGTGTTCATATGTGGCCGGTATCTGCTTGGTCATATGTGTTTTAGGAGTCTTTGTGTATGTTTACCGGCACTTTATGACAGTTGAGAATGGTTATCGATAAAGTGATTAGATGTGTTTCCTAATTGATTTTGAAAGGTTCTTTTGTTTTATTTATGTGTGGTTCGATGACTGTTCAGAAATTGAGTCGATTTTTGTGTGTTTTAAGGTGGACTTCCTTTGTACAAGATTAGGAGGCCAAAGACACATCAAGATAGGGATATAGAAAAACATTTGAGAAAGAAGCAAGAAACACTTGGATAGTGAGGACGAGCAATTATTGATCATGACATTATTAAGGCTTGAATGAAAATTTAGTTTTGTTCACACTTCAACTAGACATGACATTATTTTCTCCATATTTTTAACAATTTGAGGAAAAGAGTCAATCTTCCAACGAAGAGTCAGTCTTCAACTGGACAGGACATTGTTGATATAATGGCAATGTGAATATATGTTTTCCAATATTTGGTATCCATTCCTGTATGAGAATATATGTTTTCCAGTTTGTAGAAAAAAGTTAAAAAAATTTTAAAAAAAAATGGTATTGTATTTTCTGGTGGCAAATGGCATGGTAAATCTGCCACTAGCTAGCCATGGTTGTTGTGTTACTTACTTAGCAAATAATGACCGTGGTATAGTATGTTTTGGCTGCAACTGTCATGGCATATTTGCTGCTACTTACTGTTTTATAGCCATATAAAATTATGGTGTCTATCATTGTGTGTTAATATGTGGCCAGTATCTGCTTGATCGTTTGTGTATGTTTACCGACACTTTATGACAGTTGAGAATGGTTATCGTTTTCTTGGACTTGAAGTGGAGCAGGTAAGTGAAGGCTTATTTGTGGAACAACAAAAATATGTACGGGATCTTTTGCAGAAGTATGGAATGCTTATATGCACGGGATCTTTTGCAGAAGTATGGAATGGTTAACTGCAAGCCTATTGCAACTTCTATGGACCATAATGAAAAATTGCAAGCAGATGATAGGAAAAGTTTAGAAGAAATGTTACCATGTATCGAAAATTGATTGGAAGCCTTATATATCTCACGTTAAGTCGACCAGACATAGCTTATGCAGTTAGAGTGGCTAGTCAATACATGAGCAAATCCAAGAAGCCTCATCTTGACGCAGTGTGATGTATCTTGAGGTATGTTAAAGGCACCATTGATTCTGGCATTTTATACAAGAAAAGAAAGGAATGCCATGTGACAGGTGAAACTTTTGACAAATTTCCACACACGAGTATTTTCTAAATTATCAAGTTTCAATTTAATGAATGAAAGAGATTATTTATGGAAAGGGTTTAAGGATATATGGGTTGCCACATTTTTATTACTCATGTGGGAAACTGTGCTCCCGAAAGCACACAATGTCAAAGTTATAGAATTTATGGGTAAGTACCGGATCGTCTCAGAAAGCAAATAATCATAATTCTAATCTACAAAAGCATGTAAGAAAGCGTGTAAATCTATACTAAGAAAGCATATAAATCTAGTCTAAGAAAGCATATAAATAATTTAGGAAAACAATTAAAAGACAGAAGGGACAGAGATAAATAAATATTGGATATCAACGTCGACATCAAAGTCCAAGGGAATGATCCCAAAATATTTGACTCACAATATTTAAATAATAATAGCATTCATACAATAGTATAAAAAGATGAAAATAAAATGGTCCAAAATATATGGTGAACCTGGACAGAAGATGGACTACACAAATTTAAAACAGTCTTAAGATGAGAAGAGTTCAAAAAGAACATTTTATTTTGGCTAAGATGGCATAAATGACTTGGATAAGCTGGAGTACAAACATCTGTTATCCAGTTCTTTGTCAATTAGGGTGGAATGGTTTTAGACGACAGAAAAGCCTTGGATGAAAGTGTCGCTATCATTTAGACTTTCATTGTCCATGAAATGGGAAGAAAGACCTACACATTCTCTTACTGCAACAACTATTAGACAATATTGACAGATGTCAACTAACATCATTACAATTTAGGATTCGGGTTTGAAATTAAGATAAAGAAAATAAACTATATCCGGACAGCAGTTGGCTGAGTGACTAATAGCGACCCTGTGAAGGGAGCCCTCGCCGAAGCTTCCACTAAAAACTACTGTTCAAACCATGTAATATAATAGACAGTAATTAGCACACAACGAAGAACTAATTGTATCCCCATAAATCTATACTAAGAAAGCAAATAAGAAAGCTGAGGGGATCTTTCGTCAACATTGGTTTGCACTACCTCTTACTGTCTACTTCACACAAACACAAAATGTAAAAATATGGAATTTTTGTGTATTTTTAGCCTTCATTCGACAACCGTGTTATATACGACAAACATGGCTATCGTACAGGGGAATTGGTTATCGCATTTCAGCTTAAACACCTTTTTGACATTTTCTAGAATGTTTTTGGAGTTTTTAGAATATTATAATTTTAGAATTTCAAAGTATTTCACGCGTGTTATTGGGATTTAAAGCAATTAAAGAGATTTTGAATTTTTAAAAAAATGTTTTTGTTTGTCACTTTTTTGAATTATAATAGTTTTTATAATTTTTAAAGTATTTCACACCTTAGGAACGTGTATTATTGGGACACAACAGTTGTCACTCCCGAAATATGGATATTGGATGCTTTATTCGAGAATCCAATTTATTGGTTTCCATATTCGTTTTATTGGAAAAATGTTTTGTTGAAAGAATTTAATTAAAGAATCAAGGAATGAGTTAGTATGTTAGATAAATATATATACATGCTCAACAATCATACATCAAGAATTAAACAATTAAAAGAATTAATAAAATGCTACCCTAAGAAAGGGTAATTATTAGACTATAGCTATCAATTCAACAAACATATTCACACTCCTAACAATCAAGGAAAGCAAATGAATACAAGAATTTAAAGAATTAAGATCAAAATGAAACATAATATTACTACTAATACTAAAAAAAAAAAGTACATGTACAATCTATATATTTATAAAAAGAATGGTATTTTAACTACTAAATAAATATATATATATATATATATATTGAAGTAAAAATGAAATCATGGTTTTAACAATAACAATAATAATAATAATAATAATAATAATAATAATAATAATAATAATAATAATAATAATTACCTATTATACTTGTAAATAAGAAAGGATTAAAATATATAATATATATAAAAAAACAGTCTATATAATTTAATATAAAAATATAAATGGTACTAAAAATAATAGTAGTAGAAATAATAAAAGAATATTAGAGAACCACTATGACCATTTCATTACAAACTTTTGTTTTCATTAAACACCAATTTTTATTCCTCAAAGAAATTATCACAATTCACCACCAAACTCAATTTTTTAAATCAAAATCTCCATTTCTTCACTTTCAACACCAAAAATTAAAGCAAGGAATTATTCCATCAACTCCAAATGACCAAAGAATTTGCAAGACCTCATGAGCATTGCCACAACAACAAACCAATTCCAATTAGTCCAATAACCCAATGATCTATTCACAAATTAATCAACCAATTCCCACAACTTATGACCAAAACCACAAGACTAAATCAAATCAAGAAAATATCCAACATCTTAAAACTCACCAACCATTTCTACAACATCAAAAATAACCAACCATTCATTTATTCATCCTCCACATGTCATCAAAAAGTACCCAACATCATCCAAAACCAACTAGGAAGCTCAATCACCAAAACAATCAAAATAATTAAACTAACATTTATTCAACCTTTATTCCAAAAAATCCCTAAACAACTATAACACTTCCAAAATCATTCAACAAGCACCAAAGAATCTCCAAACACCCAAATAATTCAACGATGCATCTTTCAAAATTTGCAACCTCAATCACAGAGCATCCGACATCAAGCTCACGTAATTAATTGAATCACAAACTAACCAAAAAAAAAAAAATCAAAATAATCACACTAGCATACTCAATCTATGTCCACACTAAAAAAAATCTCCAATTTATACATCAAACTAACAACTTCAATTTCCAAACTCAACAAAAGAATTATGTAGATCTAAACCTAAGCCCTAGAATCCATCTAGTAACCTAAGAACAACACAAGTTAACTACCATACCTAGGTTATTAACTAAGAATTAACAAAATAAGAGATCTACACTACTCACATCAAAAATATTTCTAAACAGTTCGGCAACTGCTTCTTCTCAATCGACCTCAGCCCTCTTGTTCCAGCTCATCGGGCCTCCAGATCCGGTCACCACCACTCCCGATGCCGTCCTCAGCCACTGCTCCATCTCCGGCGAGCCTCTTCCTTGCCATGGCTGCTGGCTTCTGCCGCCGTGAACCGCTTGTTCCTGCTGCTCTCGTCTCCAATGCACCAGTCTCTGGCGAGCCTCCGTCTGTGCCGCCTACTGCTCAACCTCAAACCATCTTCGAATATATGTCTCTAAAACTTCATTCCATACCCAACATTAATTGTATAAGGTATGTATGTGGAAAATATAGTCAGACTCGATATTTAATTTATTTATTTTACAGTCTAAACAAATATAGTATTAGTATAGTGCATTCCAAATGACATGTAGAATATGGGACTTGTATTGTAAGTTAATAGAAGATGAGCCTGTTCGCGAACTTTTCGAGCCGAACTCATAGGTGTTCGGCTTGGTTTGTAAATCGTTCGAGCCGAACTCGAACTTTAGTCGACTTTGACCAAACTTTGACCGAACCGAGCTAAAACTGTTCGCGAATTACCCTGACTCATTAACACCCCTATTTGCGACCATAGAAGCATCATAGTATAAAATAGTAAAGGCAACCCTCAATAGATTACAATGGTAATTTGTAAACCCTCAATAGATTTAATATTTTTTTTAGATTTATTAATTGTAACACCCCGGATTTGATAACCCAGGCCGGGATGTCACCGCCACACCTCCCTAACAAGACACGGATTCTCTGAGCTTGCTAAAGAGATGCAAGGCTATAGGTATTGCAAAGAGTTTTAAAACAAGTCCGGAATTTATTTAAAAATAATAATAAAGTCTCATCCACACATAATAATAATACTAATATATCGCAGCGGAAATAATAACATGGGCCGACATGGTCAAAACTCGGGTTATACAGGCCCGATATGCAAGTATCATAATAAAACGACAATTCAATGTTTAAAAATGTCCCCCGAATGCACATGCTCATGCATTTTCTCCATACTCTGAAAGAAAAAGGAAAAACAGCAATTTTATCAGTATTATAAAATACTGAGTAAGTCGATCCTAACATAGCAATAAAGGGGTTTAATTAAATAATTAAATTTTACTCCTAAGCATGCATACAACAATTCATTTACCAATTTAAAATAAGAATTTAATTTGTATTCTTAAACATGCATTTAATTTCATAAATAATAATTTAACATGGCATAAAATTTAAGGCAAAATTTTAAATGCATAATTTAAAGACATGAACAAATAAATAAATACGTAAAAGAATTTACGTCTTTTATTTTCCCCGTTACGTCACCACTCAATAATATTTAGTGTAGCCGGTCGTCCGGCGGCCGTAGCCGTATCTGCCATATCCAGTAACACTCCGGAGCCTCGGGAAATCCATACAGATACTCCCGAGAGTGTAGGCCATGTATCTCATGCCATTTTGGCGTAGTTTTTCATTCAAGTATCTAGCGTCCATTATAGGCACGCCGAAAGAGGCTAGAGGGGCACCTTGCAGAGTACTCACCCTCTATCTATGTATCCGATATCGTTCGATTTAATGTAACAGGATTTTTCAAAAGTATAGATTTATCTTATTTCAAGGTTTCAACCGTTTGTTTCGAAATTTCAAAATCTCATCCATTTCAAATCGTTTAGCGTCACAGTTTACGCTTTTTTAATTTAAAAATCCATTTCAAGTCCGAAAAATCTGAAATTTTTACAGTATATTAAAAACACCCTAACGAACAACTTTCGTGTTTTAACGATTTCGAAATAAGTGAGGAAACATGTCAAAAGTCGAGTTCATTACACAGGTAGTGTTCTGTCCGGATTCAGTTTTGACACAGTTCAGAAAATCGACTTTTTGACGTATCAAATGGACGCCAAAAATTCTGAAATTTTATACACACATACTAGACATGATTATCTACAAGTTTCATTTAGATTGCAAAGACTAGATCGGAATAGAAATTATAGAAACATGCTCATCAAGTTCGGACATATGCACTGTCAGGTATTCGAAAAGACTTTGAAAAATAGTTTATGTTCGATGCGATTTGAGATAGCAAACTTTGATGAAAATCTCTGAAATTTTTACATAACATAGATTAATGTATTAGGATCAAAAGTATAGTTTTGAGTTTCTCGGATTGGACTCTCGAAATATGAGTTTTAAACGGATTTTAGAAAACGCGCAAGTTGGGGTTTTTAGGTTCGATTTTTACGTTTCGTTACAAAGACTCTAATTCGGACGCCCCTAAGCCACCCGTATTGATATGAAAGGTATCAAATTACAGCAATAGAGTGTTTGGTCATCCTAGGGTTGCTCGGTTCGTTCAAAGTCACCACGAACGGATCCACGCACATGTTCTCTTTCTCCTTCGGCCACGAACGTGTTTGCAAGTTAAAGATTCGAACGTTAGATTGGGGATTTGAGATTAAAAACGAGATAGGAACCTAGTAAAGTCCTTACCAATGATTCAAGGACTGTAATCCTTGATCTACACCCTTCCTTGATCGTCGTCGGTTGCCGGAAACTCGTCGGAAGGTCGCCGGAAAGTCGTCGGGAAGGTGTTTTGGCTTGGGAGAGTTTTGAGAGTGAATGGAAGGCTGTGGAGGCTGACAATGGGGTGGAAATCAACCCTAGTTCATCCCTTAAGGTTTCCCCCCGTCCAAACTTACTTACCATAACCGGGAGACGAAATTTTGGCAAGAAATCGCCATGATCGCGTGATCTGCCGCGTTCAGCGCTCCCACGCGGGGTTGGCGCGTTCCCGCGCGGCCAGCGCGCGGCCAACGCCTGGACTTTGGTCCGGGCGGGTCGTGCGATCCGTCGAGTCTTTCCTCCTCTCTTTCGAACTTCTATCCCTCTATGTTCTCGGATTTCAATTTTCCGGGTCATTCTCGGATTACGATTCCCATCCTAAATTTATTCCGACTTAAATCAATTTCGTGTTTGAAATCTTAAGTCCGTCGGTTTTGGATTCATCGGCTTCTAAATCGTCGTCTTTTGACTTCCGTGCATTTCTGACTTTACGGGTTCTCGGGAATTAAATTCTATTTTATATCCTAAAAATTATGGGTATTACAGTCTACCCTCCTTAAGAATCAACTTCGTCCTCGAAGTTGCGCTTTATCATCTCGCGAGTTCAAGAATTGTTTGATTAAGCGATTGTATTATTGTGTATTATTATTGTTATTATTTGACTGAACCCCGAATTGAAATTTCCAAGTTGCCTACGTACCCCGTGAAGGGATCAAGTCATTACGTAGTTCAAAACAATTTGAATTTGTTTATTTGGGGTACAAAATATTCGGACAAAAATATCCGGAAATATTCGGGTCGTGACATCCTCCCCCTCTTAAGACGACAGTTATGTCCCCATAACTGTGGTTGTCTCGTCTTGGAAAAGGGTCGGGTAACGATCCTTCATGTCTGCCTCTAATTCCCATGTTGCCGTCTCGGTTTCGTGGTTAGACCAAAGAACCTTGACCATTGTCATGGTCTTATTTCTTGTTACTCTCTCCTTCACGTCAAGTATTCTTACCGGAATTTCCTCGTAGCTCAAGTCATCATCCAATTCAATCTCCTCCGGTTGGAGTACATGGGTCGGATCGTGTACATACTTTTTCAATTGTGAGACATGGAACACATCGTGGACACGAGCAAATTGTGGCGGCAATGCTAGCCGATATGCTAGAGTTCCCACTCTCTCTAGGATCTTATACGGTCCTATGTATCGTGGACTCAATTTCCCTCGCTTGCCAAAGCGCATCACACCCTTCATTGGTGATACCTTCAGCATGACTTTATCTCCGATTTGAAATTCCAAGTCTTGCCGTCTCACGTCAGCATAACTCTTTTGCCGATCTTGAGCGGCTCTCATCTTTCCTTGGATTATCTTGATTTGTTGAGCCATGTCCTCAACAAGTTGTGGTCCAACTTCCATAGTCCTATTGCTCTCCTCCCAGCTCAACGGACTTCGGCACTTGCGTCCATACAGTACCTCGAAAGGTGCCATGCAGATGCTAGCATGGTAACTATTGTTGTTGGAAAATTCAATTAAGGGTAAATGATTTTCCCAACTTCCCTTAAACTCTAAGACACATGCCCTTAGCATGTCCTCTAACGTTTGGATTGTCCTCTCTGTTTGTCCATCCGCCATGGGATGGAACACGGTACTCATCTTTATTTTCGTACCGAGGGCTTCTTGCAGTTTTGTCCAAAAATGAGAGACAAATCTACTGTCTCTATCCGAGATGATGTCATGTGGTACTCCATGTCGGTGTACCACATTGTCGACATACGCCTTTGCCAATTGGTCCATTGACCAAGTGTCCTTCATTGATATGAATATGGCCACTTTCGTCAACCTATCCACGATCACCCAGATTTTATTCATCCCTTTCGGTGACCGCGGTAACCCCGAAACGAAATCCATCGAAATGCTATCCCATTTCCAACTCGGGATTTCCAATGGTTGCATTAGTCCTAGGGGTTTTCGACGTACTGCCTTGATCTTCTGGTAGGTGAGGCATCTTGCCACAAACTCGGCTACCTCTCTTTTCATGTTCGGCCACCAATAGTTCTTCTTTAAGTCCTTGTACAGTTTATCGCCTCCGGGATGAACCGAATATGGAGTATTATGGCCTTCCTCCATTACTTTTTGCTTCAGGTCGACGCATTTTCATGGTATACACCACCTTCCCTTGAAGCGGATGCTTCCGTCCTCATGAATTTTAAAATCCATTGCATTTCCTTCGGCAATGCTCTTCCTAATTTCTTCCAACTTCTCATCACCCGGTTGGGCGAGTCGTATTTCGTCGAATATGGTAGATCCCACTACCATCGCGTTGACGACTTCGTTTACTGTGCCAGAATGCACCAACTCGAGACTCAATTTTGCCAAGTCTCTGTACAACTCGGCCGGTATCACAAGTGAATTCGCCACGCGTTGAGTCTTTTAACTTAAGGCATCGGCCACTACGTTGGCTTTTCCTTCGTGATAAGCAATCTTCAGGTCATAATCCTTGATCAAATTCCAACCATCTTCTTTGCCTCAAATTCAGCTCTTTTTGCGTGAATATATACTTGAGGCTCTTATGGTCGGTGAACATCCGACACTTTCGCCCATAAAGATAATGTCTCCATATTTTTAAGGCGAACACGACTGCAGCCAGTTCTAAGTCGTGTGTCGGGTAGTTCTCCTCGTGTGGTTTTAGTTGACGCGATGCGTATGCTATAACCCTTTGATCTTGCATTAGCACGCATCCCAATCCTTCCTTCGAGGCATCGCTGTACACCTCGAAGTCACCATCCTCCGATGGTAACGCCAGTACTGGCGCTGTGGTAAGTCGTTTCTTCAGATCTTGAAACGCGGACTCACACTTACTGTTCCAGTCGTATTTCACCCCTTTCTTCAACAGCTTGGTCAATGGGCGTGCGATTTTTTAGAAGTCCTTTACAAATCGCCTATAGTATCCTGCCAGTCCAAGGAAACTTCTTATCTCTGTTGGACTCTTCGGCGGTACCACTCGGTCACTGCTGAGATCTTCGCCGGATCTACTGCCACTCCGTTGGCGGATACTATATGCCCAAGAAATGCTACTTCATTTAACCAAAAGTCGCATTTGGAAAATTTACCATACAATTGATTTACTCGTAAGATCCCTAACACTTTGTGTAAGTGTTCGGAATGTTCTTCCTCGCTTTTCGAGTAGATCAGAATGTCATCTATGAACACCACCACACATTGATCTAATAGTTCTCGAAATACGTTGTTCATGAGATTCATGAACATCGCGGGGGCGTTCGCTAGCCCGAATGATAGCACCGTGAACTCGTAGTGTCCGTAACGAGTTCTGAACGCCGTCTTTGGAATGTCTTTTTCGACGATCCTTAACTGGTGATATCCAGATCGCAGGTCGATCTTTCAGAATACGGAAGCTCCTTTCAGTTGGTCGAATAAGTCTTCGATCCTGGGCAACGGGTACTTGTTCTTGATGGTGACTTGATTAAGTCCTCTATAATCAATGCATAGTCGTAGACCTCCATCTTTCTTCTTAACGAATAAGACCGGGGCTCCCCATGGAGACGTGCTCGGCCTTATGTATCCCTTTTCCAACAACTCCTCGAGCTGTTCCTTTAGCTCCTTCATTTCCAGTGGCGCCATGCGGTAAGGAGCTTTTGAGACCGGTTCCATTCCCGGAATGAGATCTATGGTGAATTCAAGATCTCTCTCAGGTGGCATGCCGGGAACGTCTTCAGGAAACACATCCGGGTATTCTCTCACCACCAGAATGTTATCTACCTTGACTCCTTCGGCCTCAAGGTTATGAATGTAGCATGCATATAACGCGTAACCCTTACGCATTAAGCTACATAATTTGAGTGCGTTAACTATCTTGTTAGACTTCTTAGGGGGCTGGGAGTAAAAGATGACTCTCCTCCCTTTACTCTTTGACAACGTGATCTTTTGTTTTTGGCATTTGATCACGGCCTTATATTGGGTTAACCAATCCATCCCTAGTATGACGTCAAAATCCTTTAGATCGAATTCTACCAAGTTCGCGAAAATCTCTACGTTCTTTATAACTATCGGAATTCCGTTATAGCGCCTAGAGCAAGATACTACTTCTCCTGACGGTAGTTGAATTCCTAAGCTAATTAGCTCGCACTTAGGTAGATCTAGTTCAGGCAAGACTCTTGATGATATTATTGAACAACTAGCTCCTAAGTCAAATAGAACTTTAAGGGGTATACTTAAAACATAGAATGTACCTCCCATCACGTCTCCCTGCATAGGCACATCCGCCTGGTTGATAACATTCAATCACCCCATTGGACGTCCCTGATTGCCTTGCTGGTCCCGGTTCGGGTTCTGATTTTGTTGCTGATTTAGGTTCTGTGGAGGACGTTGATTTTGGTTGAAGTTCTGGTTTTGAGGGGGTCTATATCCCTGGTTGTTTCCATTCCGCCCATCTTGGTTACGAGGTTGCGCTGGCCCCGTGCCTAAGTCTTCCCTCTTGGTGATGTTTTCCATTCGGGTGCGGCACTCATTCACCCGATGGCCGTTGCGACCACACCGGTAGCATGCGCCCTGTTGGGGGCATCCTCTAGCCAAATGAGGCTTGCCACATCTCGGGCATGGTGGCACCGGGTTACCTTGGAAAAAGGTTCTCCTATCATTTCCCCTATTGTTGTTTTGAGGAGGTCTGTTCAGGCCTCCCCGAAAGTTGTCTCCCCCAGAATTGTTACCGGATCGATTATCCCTATTCCTCTTATCTTGTCCCTGAGATACCCGACTGGGCTCTCCACTCGCTTTCCTCTTCATTTGTTGCACCCTTGCGACAGCTATCGCACGATCATACACCGCCTGCCAGTCCGGGTAATGGACGCCAGTGATCACTTCTCGTATGGTCAAGTTCAACCCCATTTCAAATTTTTGTGCCTTTTCCACGTCTGTCGGCACGAGTCTTGGTGCGAAATGCACCAACTCCTTGAAACGGGCGTAGTATTCCTGGACCGTTTGTCCTCCTTGTTTCAAAGACAGGAATTCTTCATACATGGCTGCCTTTGTGCTCATGGGATAGAAGCGGTCCATGAGCAGTCCCATAAATTCCTCCCACGAGTAGGGTTCTTCGTCCTCAGTTAACTTGTATTGTGTGGCACGCCACCACTCGTCCGCCTCAGCTCCGAGGTAGTATGATGCCACGTGCACCTTCTCGCCAATCGGGCACCTAACAATGTTTAGTAACTTATCGAATGTTCGGATCCATTCCTCGAGTTTAGCCGTGTCCTCCTCGCTGGCGTAGTGCGGAGGGTGATATGAGTTCACCATAGCTAAGTAGTTAATGCGGGCCTCAGGTGGAGGTACCGCAGCTGCTTGGCCCTGGTTAACCTGCGCGTTCCCTAGCGCAATGAGAACCTATTCTAAAGTGCGTAGGCGATCGCCCATGTTGTTTGGTATAAGGTTTGCTGGCTCCTCCTGAGCGTGCACTCCCTCGTTGGGTATAGGCATATCCTGTTGCCCAGGTGTTTCGTTGGTATTGGGAGTAAAGGGCTGGGCACGTGGTCTTCCTCTTGGTGCCATGCTGTTGCAAGAACAAGAGATTTTAGATTTTCTTGTGGAGGCATTATGTAATGCTTGTAAAGTGGTTTACTAAATAGAGAATGGTGTTAACAGGTATCAACCTACTGGAACCTGTTAGTAGAGGTTGTTTGGAGTTTTAGTGTATTATTTATTGTCGTTGGGGGTTGTTTACTACTTGTTGTTTTGTTTCGTTTTCGTTTGTTTTTCTCTTTTTTTCTTTTTTTTTCGTGAACAGTAACCTGTTCAGGGTTTTTTTTCGAGACCCTAGGGTCTAGGGTATGAAGGTTTAGGGTTGGAGGTACCCTTGTTTGATTGTTGTCTTTATATAATATATACATATATATACATATATTGTTCATTTATTAATACTTGTACTTTTGTTTGGTTGTTATCTCTTTATTACATATACATATATTGTTTATTTATTTTTACCTTGTTCCTTTATTTGATTGAGTTTCAACAAGGTAATTAAATAATAATAATTTAATAAAATGTAAGGAATAATTTAAATATACTTGTATATAAAATAAATGCTTGTAAATTTATTACTCAAGAGAAAATTTTTATTTGGCTATAAGCATTCGAAACAGAAACAGCAGTGCTGATGATAATTTGGAAAGGGAAATATAATAAATAGTGCATAACTAGATCACTAAATCTAGAAGGAATATATAGGTACATCATCGATGGGATCGTCCTTGTCGCTGGATACGTGGATCGGGGTGGGTGTTCCAATAGGCTCGGGGCTCTGAGGAAATACATCATCAGCTAGGTTCGTCAGTTCCATTCCTAAGTGCCCTCCTTGCATCATCAGTTCGTTATCCTTGTTTTGAAGTGCAACCACTTGGGTCTTGAGTTGGGTTATATCATGATGGTCAGCTTCCCTAAGATGTCCCAGATGGGCCATGTTAGCCTCTAGTTGCTGTACCCGAGTCTTGAAGTAATTGACATGTTGTTGTGACTCTAGATAGGCATTCATTATTTACATCATCAAATTGACCATGTTTGCGTTGGGTTCGGCCATCTAATGTCAACAAGGGAGGTTAGAGTTAGAATACGTTTCGAGCAAAGTTAAGATATGCAGGAATTTAAATCTATATGAAGTATGCATATGCAATCCCCCCAATAAGAATTTAGTTTAAATTGTTTTTAATTTAAATTTAATTCATGGATCATAGGAAAAAATTGGGCCTCTATATTGGGCCAAAAATAATAATTTGGACTAAGATAACATAACATGGGTATTTGGGCCAAAATAATTGGGCTTAACATAATAATTAAATATTGGCCAAAAATAATTAATCTTTGGGCTAAAATTTTACACTAAGCAAATAAAAAGTTTGGGCTAAAATTTTTGGGTAATAATACTAGTAGTTTTAAAAATAATAAATTTAAAAGTAATACTAGGTTTTAAAATAATGGTTTAAAAATAAAAATAGTAGCTTTAAAATATTCCGGGCTCTGATACCAACTTGTAACACCCCGGATTTGATAACCCAGGTCGGGATGTCACCGCCACACCTCCCTAACAAGACACGGATTCTCCGAGCTTGCTAAAGAGATGCAAGGCTATAGGTATTGCAAAGAGTTTTAAAACAAGTCCGGAATTTATTTAAAAATAATAATAAAGTCTCATCCACACATAATAATAATACTAATATATCGCAGCGGAAATAATAACATGGGCCGACATAGCCAAAACTCGGGTTATACAGACCCGATATGCAAGTATCATAATAAAACGACAATTCAATGTTTAAAAATGTCCCCCGAATGCACATGCTCATGCATTTTCTCCATACTCTGAAAGAAAAAGGAAAAACAACAATTTTATCAGTATTATAAAATACTAGTAAGTCGATCCTAACATAGCAATAAAAGGGTTTAATTAAATAATTAAATTTTACTCCTAAGCATGCATACAACAATTCATTTACCGATTTAAAATAAGAATTTAATTTGTATTCTTAAACATGCATTTAAATTCATAAATAATAATTTAACATGGCATAAAATTTAAGGCAAAATTTTAAATGCATAATTTAAAGACATGAACAAATAAATAAATATGTAAAAGAATTTAAGTCTTTTTATTTTCCCCCGTTACGTCACCACTCAATAATATTTAGTGTAGCCGGTCGTCCGGCGGCCGCAGTCGTTTCGTAAGTTTTTGTATAGCCGGTCGTCCGGCGGCCGCATCCGTTTCGTAAGTTTCTTGTGTAGCCGGTCGTCCGACGGCCGCAGCCGTATCTGCCATACCCAGTAACACTCCGGAGCCTCGGAGAATCCATACGGATACTCCCGAGAGTGTAGGCCATGTATCTCATGCCATTTTGGCGTAGTTTTTCATTCAAGTATCTAGCGTCCATTATAGGCACGCCGAAAGAGGCTAGAGTGGCACCCTGCAGAGCACTCACCCTCTACCTATGTATCCGATATTGTTTCGATTTAGTGTAAAGGGATTTTTCAAAAGAGCAGATTTATCGTATTTCAAGGTTTTGACCATTTGTTTCGAAATTTCAAAATCTCATCCATTTCAAATCGTTTAGCGTCACAGTTTACGCTTTTTTAATTTAAAAATCCATTTCAAGTCCGAAAAATCTGAAATTTTTATAGTATATCAAAAACACCCTTATGAACAACTTTTGTTTTTTAACGATTTCGAAATAAGGTGAGGAAACAAGTCAAAAATCGAGTTCATTACACAGGTAGTGTTCTGTCCGGATTCAGTTTTGACACAGTTCAGAAAATCGATTTTTTAAGTATCAAATGGACTCCAAAAATTCTAAACTTTTATACACACATACTAGACATGATTATCTACAACTTTCATTTAGATTGCAAAGACTAGATCGGACTAGAAATTACAGAAACATGCTCATCAAGTTCAGACATATGCCCTGTCAGTTTTTCGAAAAGAGTTTGGAAAATAGTTTATGTTCGATGCGATTTGAGATAGCAAACGTTTATGAAAATCTCTGAACTTTTTACACAACATAGAATAATGTGTTAGGATCAAAAGTCTAGTTTTGAGTTTCTCGGATTGGACTCTTGAAATATGAGTTTTAAACGGATTTCAGAAAACGCGCAAGTTGGGGTTTTTAGGTTCGATTTTTACGTTTCGTTACAAAGACTCTAATTCAGACGCCCCTAAGCCACCCGTATTGATATGAAAGGTATCAACTTACAGTAATAGAGTGTTTGGTCATCCTAGGGTCGCTCGGTTCGTTCAAAGTCACCACGAACGGATCCACGCACACGTTTTCCTTCTCGTTCGGCCACGAACGTGTTTGCAAGTTGAATATTCGAATGCTAGATTGGGGATTTGAGATTAAAAACGAGATAGGAACCTAGTAAAGTCTTTACCAATGATTCAAGGACTGTAATCCTTGATCTACACCCTTCCGTGATCGTCGTCGGTTGCCAGAAACTCGTCGGAAGGTCGCCGGAAAGTCGTCGGGAAGGTGTTTTGGCTTGGGAGAGTTTTGAGAGTGAATGGAAGGTTGTGGAGGCTGACAATGGGGTGGAAATCAACCCTAGTTCGTCCCTTAAGGTTTCCCCCCGTCCAAATTTACTTAACATAACCGGGAGTCGAAATTTTGGCAAGTCGCCATGATCGCGTGATCTGCCGCGTTCAGCGCTCCCACGCGGGGTTGGCGCGTTACCGCGCGGCCAACGCCTGGACTTCGGTCCGAGCGGGTCGTGCGATCCGTCGAGTCTTTCCTCCTCTCTTTCGAACTTCTATCCCTCTATGTTCTCGGATTCCAATTTTCCGGGTCATTCTCGGATTACGATTCCCATCCTAAATTTATTCCGACTTAAATCAATTTCGTGTTTGAAATCTTAAGTCCGTCGGTTTTGGATTCGTCGGCTTCTAAATCGTCGTCTTTTGACTTCTGTGCATCTCCGACTTTACGGGTTTTCGGGAATTAAATTCTATTTTATATCCTAAAAATTACGGGTATTACATTAATTAATATTTTTATAATTATATGGGGCCCAATTAAAATATTTGCTCTGGCCCCTAATGAGGTAGAGACGGCCCTGCTTTTCATCCTACTGTAGCGAGCAACACAGATTTCATTCAATCAAAAATACCAATTTATTCGTCATTCTCTCGATTATTCTTCAACATTTAACAAACCAGAAGAATACAGCCTTGTCGTCGTCTGAAAAACTGGACAACGGACAACCTCAGACGTATCAATCCTTGCATGCCAAATTTATGAAAGTAAGTAATAAATTTGAATATAATTTTTTAAGCTACAAGGCTCCAGCCAACATTTTCAATTCATTACGGGACGTTCCCACAAACGACGACGTCATTCTTTTCTCAAATACTAAATGTATAGAAATTTTGAACAACATTGCTGTTTAATACTATACTCCTCCATTTTTTTTTTAATTGTAATGTTTTGACTTTTAATTGTTCATTGTAACACTTTGACTTCTATTTTAATTATAGTTATACAAGAAAAAATATAGTCAAGTAAGATCTTGTAGGATTCGTCTAATCTTATAGATTTTAAATATTGAATTTTTAGAATTTTTACTTGTACCGAATTTGAGTTATTAATAATTTAAAATGTGCATTGACATACGTGCAGACGAGAAACATTACACTTTTAAAAAAAAACGGAGGAAGTTCTATATTGGGTGGGAGTAGATGAGTAGAGAACAAAAATATGACGTCTTAACAGATTACTCCCTCTGTCCCATTAATTCTGTTTCACTTTCCTTTTTGATCCGTCTTATTCCAATTGTCTCATTCCTTTTTCAAAAATAATTAACTACAAATCCACTCTCATCATATCACATTAATAAATAAATTTATTAAAATGTCAAACACACAACTATCACATCACAAATAAATAAATCAATTAAAAATTCAAACTCATTACAATCACATCACATAAATTCTTAATTTACCCCACTTTAACACTAATCTACATCTACATTAAATACTAATTATCCCCAAATAAATACTATGCCCAAAGTTTTGAGACGTTTTTAACGGTACGGATGGAGTATAATATACATTGGCACCAATTATGCTCCACTATACTAATTTCAATTGATTAACCCTTTTATACTTCTACCATTCACATTATGGATTTATTTTTGGCATGAACCCACGAGTTGCTCCATTTCTGTCTTCTTACAAATTCGGCCACTCCTACTTACATGTTCAGGATCATCTGAATTAGTCCACAACACTGAACAAAACCTTGTCCGAAATTATATATATATATATATATATATATATATATATATATGTGCAATCCGGTTACGGTACAATCCCTTCAAAGGCCTTTATGTACAAACATCACAAAAAATGCATCTCGCATCACATAATATTTTTCTGAGCATCACATTTTTGGCATTACACAACACATGTCTCCCAACACACAAAATACACCATTTCACATCACACATCACAACTCCCACATCACACACATGGTGGCTGCATGTGCAGCCACCTACACACTAACGCCTTCCATATATGGGCATTGAATTAGGTCCTCCAATGTTGTTGATAAAGTGCTTGCTCTTCTTGCAAGGACTTGCAGTCGTCCGTGCTGCCTAGAGTTTCGATTTCTTCTACTTTGTTCAACAAGTTTCATTAATTAGTTTTGATCAATAGTAAACACGAATTCTTTTCTCTCTTTTTTGATATTATCATCGCGGAGGATGATATCAATTGCATATATAGTAATTAAGGGATTGAAGTTTGTGCTAGTGATCAAGTCTTTAACTCCCGAAGGGAACAACTGCATCCAGTGAAAGTGATTCCGGCCTAACTCCCCTAATTGGGTAAGGAAGCGGCCGATGTGTTCCATAGTCGATGTCTCGTCTTCTCCTGAAAATGTGGAGAAGTCTGGTATTCGCGCGCCATGTGGCAAAGGATTATCCTCATACACGTGGGGCGGAAGCGGCCTTTGATATACAGGTCTGTGGGTCTCTGGGACGTTTACCCTAGCCTTCGTAACATGGTCGCTAAGTGCTCTTTTTCCATGTGCACCCGTTGTGGCTCCGGTTGGCCTGGTATCAACGGTGGCGGAGGAGGAAGGTTCCTTGGTGGAACTGGGTGCGGTCCCCGGAGTTCCTCGTTTCGTTGGCGATAAGGCGGATTTTGAAATCCTTCATGCCCGCCATTATTTACCTGAGGAAAATTTCCGCCATAAATTGGCGGTGGTGGTGGCGTTGCCCTCCGAGTTATATTGACTCGGTTAGCATTATGAAAACCCCATGGAGCCCTAAATTCGGGCATCCGGACCTGGATATTATTTTGTCCGTGGTTCTGGGGTGCGTTCAATCTGCTTGGTCATTCCTCGTTACGAGAATCTGAGGAATTTCCTGCGCATGATTGTGGACTTCTTGCCATGGTTTCTATCCCTGCTGGCTATGTGGCTATGGCAGCCGTAAAAGCCATCGGTAGTCCAAAGGTTAATGGTGGTGCAGTCAGGCAAAAAGGTTGATTCTGAGGAGGACCTTGGCCTGCAATGTGCATACCCCACGCCTCCATTGGCGGATTATATTCCAGAGATAGTTTGGCCCTTTATAACAATACTGCCCTTGATTGGGCATTATTATGGGCGATGCTGGTGTGGCAACGTTGTTAGCCATTAGACCCGTAGTACCAAATGGCGCCTTCAACGCAGCCTCCAGCCTTCTTGCGACAATATTATCTAATGTCGCAGTTAGCCTTTCGAACATTCCCTCATCTAAGGAGAGTGTTGGGACGTTCGATGACCAGGGTTTGTCGTTACTTGTCCTCTGGGAAAAGCAATGGATGAATTCCCTGCTTCCGTCTTGTTTGCACGAGGGGAATGATCTCCTAATCCAGCCATATCGTTAGATATCTCCTGGAGTCGTCTCAAACGTTTGTATTAGCTTCTTCTAGGCTTTTTATGAACCTCGCGGTTGTGTATAGTGTACAATGAAGATCCTTGATTACTGGAAGGAGTTGGTCTCCCACTATGGTCGCCAATCTGTTATTCCCGTTTCAGGATAACGTTTCATCCTCTAGATGGAGCCTTGAGACAGAAGACGGGACGATGACAGTCCCAATGGATGCTCGGAGCTAGAGCATCTCAAATCAAACTAAGGAAATGAAAGAAAGCAGTAAATGAAAGCAGTAAAGAAAGCATTAAGGAAAACGATAAATAAAAGTAAAGTACTGAAAAAGTAAAGGCATTGTATTGAAATGTTTGTGGTTGAGGAATCCAGAATACGTCTTGAGTTCTAATATTTATACAACATCAGGTGCCTGTTCGTTAAGAGGCACCGATTGGGGGAAGGAATAAGGATGAAATTCAAAAAAGATATTCCCCGCCTTTATTCTAGTACTGGCGCAGATAAGGCTTCCGCGAGGGTGAGGAGAGTCTTCGCTCGGGGTGACGTCACGTCGTAACATACTGGAACCGTTTCCTCTGACTCATGGTACTCGGGCAGTTATCGTGTTCAGATATGGCTTTCTCCGGGTTGCGCCTTTATTTAGGTAGATTGGCTTTCTCGGGCGATGTCCATCGGGGTCCATGGGCTGGTCTTGGACTATCTTTTCCGTATCAAGCCTAGAAACTGAGCCCTTATGAAGATTGGGTCTGGATATGTATGTGGACTGGATTAATACAATTTTTATGTGTTAATATATGTGCTAATTATATGTGATGATCTTTACTCATATATGTCCTGATTTATTCTTATGTGTGTGCTGGTTGAAAATTTGTATCACCTCAATTAGCCACATTTTTTTTTCAAAAATCCTTTTATTTAAATCCAAACATCTACGAACAATAAAAAATCCCGCAAAAGATTGAATATTCAAGAATTAACTCTAATTACTAACATTCCACAATCATTATTCGATTCTAAATACATTCAATAAATTCCCATTTAATAGAAAAGATATCTCAATAATACAACAAATTCGAATCCCTAACATCAATGCAAAAGAAAATAGATATTACCCAAAAATGTAAAAGAAAAGAGATGAGAAACAATTGAGCCAATCTTTCCAAGAAAAATTTGTTCGCTTCGTGAAACTAAGCAGATGCCCTACGTTGAAATGGAATCGTTAATCTTCTATGTCAATAAATTGTGAAATTTATGCTAATTGGAATTTCAAATTGTTTGGGCAAATTAACACCTCTTCACAAATCCAACTCTGAGTGGAACCCCTTTTTAAAAACTTAGCCCCACTCTGAATGAGGAGGCGACTCATTAGCCAAAACCGCGTTGAAACCCTAGGCCAGAGCAATTCGCATACTGGAAGCCATCTTCAACTCTGGAATGGTAAAACCCCCAATAGATGAAATCAGAAAAATTAGGGCTCAATTGCAAGAGTTCAGGCATGTCGGAGATGCCAACATTTTTTTTTACTGGTTTCAGGACAGGAAATCCAGGAGCAAATACAAGTAATGCCACCTGCTCCAAAACGTGAAAATTCCAATCCCGTCAAAACCCCAAAAATCCTCCCGCTGTCGCCATAACGCTTTTCTCACCGTCCCATCTCCGTCCTCTTCCTCAATGTCCAATAAGTCATCCACCGATAATTTAAATGGGAAATCAATTTACAAAATAATACTCCAATTTGCATATCCACGTACCCTAATTTAATTCCATTCCATATAAGAAAAATTGGCACTTACCCACGAAGATGGAATGTAACCCTAATTTTAGGGTGTAATAATATAGACAAATTTTTTGTTCCTATTATTACATAAAGTCATTAAATATACTTAAATAATGTAATAATCCCATAATAAAAAGAGTAGCACAGACAAAGCATAAGCTTAGCTGATTCGGCGGGAGCTGAATCAACATTAAACTCGTTCCCTGAAATATATCTATAATCTATAGGAGGATGGTGGAGGGCGTGTTTATCTTGAATTGAATTAAATGCTAGTAATTATCATTGAAATTAACGATATTATATGAGTCATTGGCCTCATTGTTGCAGAAGAAATATGGATGGGAATGGGACTGACTTCGAGTTTGTTTTGCACGCAGCTTTTAGAAGCTTTTGGGAACTTTTAGAAGCTTTTGAGAGCTTTATTTTTTGTTTCAAAATAATTTATTTTAAAATAAAAGTTAAAGCTACCCAAGTCAAATTAATCCCTTCTCTACATACATCCCAAATCTTCAATTTCTGCCCACTCATCTTCCACCACCACCATATCTCGGCTTCTCCGGCGCCAAAGGAGTTTCACTCCCACCCGAGACTTCTTTTGCGGAGTTAATCGATTCAAGCTCAACCCTACGCAAAGCTCCCGGCATTTCTGCGACCTGAAATTTTGAAGCTTCTTGGAAATCAATGGACAACCTCAGGTGCCCTACCATTTACGGCCCATTAATGCCCATTACTTTCCTCGACAGGGCTGCCAAGGTCTACAGAGATCAAACTGCCATTGTCTATGATTCTTTGCACTTCACTTGGGCCCAAACTCGCCTGCGCTATGTTAAATTAGCTTCTGCCTTGTCCGGATTGGGGATTCCGCGTGGCGATATAGTATGTGTTTTTTAATTTTATTTTTTTTGCCCCCTCAGTGTTTGATTTTTGCTTCTGTTGTTGAAACTTGATCTATTGACCCAAGTTTGTTCTTTTGGTGATTTTGTATGTTTGACTTTATCAAACCGTTCTGGTAATTCTGATGTGATATGTTTTGTGATACGTTCAGAAAGATATGCGAACTTGGATGATCAATGAGATGAAATATATTCACTACTGTCAATCAGGTAGCAACACTTGCCAGATGGAAGCGGCATTGTGGCGGTCGACTGCCAGATGTAGGCAGCGGATGAGTGTAGGCAGCGGATGAGTCGAGGTTGGGGAGGTTTCCGGCTGGATCGGTGAGGGTGAGGCCGAGCTGGATGAGCTTCAAGGCGTTGAAATTGTGGCGGACGTTGGTGTAGGTTTGATCATTGGAGGTGGTGGCGTCGGGTTGTAGAGTGTGCCGAGGAACTCAGTGTTGAATGCGGCAAAGGGGAATCGGGGGATGTATTGGATGATAGGGGAGATTTCAGCTTCCAGATTGGTCTTCCAAACTTCTCGAATCATGATCGGCAATGGTGTCATTGGATGATTGGGTTTCTTGGCTGGCCGAACAAGAATCAAGAAATGGTTTTTACGATTGTGATAGTGATAAGGGATTTCAAAGAATACAAATAAATATATGTATATACATGCATGCCAAAGAGGCAAAGAGGTCGATCCTATATATACAAATAGTTATATGTATAAATTTATTTTAAATTTTGACCATTAACTAATAGAAAGTTGTTAGCAATAAGAAAATAAGTAAACAGGACTACGGTGTGTGTAATTAATTTGTTCAACGACTCTATGCAGATTATAGTTGGAGATGGTTCCGGCGAGAGTATCCAGGGGTGGTGTTGGAGATCAGGGGCGTGGGTTCCATGGGAGTAGTGCAACGTCGGTGGAGTGGAAACAGAAAGATTGTGTTAAGGAGAGTTTCAATGAACCCAGAGGGAGGGGAGAAAAGGAGGTTCCTGATGCAGATCCACGGCAGGGGCGAATGGTTAGAGGAGTTTTCGGTGATGGGAGAGGTTACAATCGTCAGAATTATTTCGGAATCTTTGTTGGTAACATCCCAGTAAAGGTGGCGAATGGGCAAATCTTAAAGGACGTTAACAAGGTGGCGACGGTGCGTGATTGGTTCTTCCCATCGAGGAGCTGGCCGGAGCATGGCTACAAATTCGGCTTCGTGAGGTTCTATAACAAGAAGGAGGCGGAGGAAGTGATCAGCCGACTAAATGGACGAGCATACTTGGAGAGGAGATTGAAGGTGAACTGGGCAATTCCCAGCAAAAAGAAGCTGAAGATAAATCGCGATATTCCTAGGAAGAGTAAAGACCCATTCCCTGATCAAACTGGGAAGTTAGGTGAGGGGAGGGAGAACACAGTTAGGGCCCCGAATGCAGCATGGCGTGATGAACGTTCATACGCAGATGTTATCAAGGGATTGAGGGGGATAGGGACTGGCGGGTTCGTGGATAAAAGGGGGGACGTGATTAACCTCGAAAATGTGGTTGAAGATGAAGAATGGTTAAATCGGTCGGCGTTGGTGGCGGTGAGAACACTCGAGCTATTGACGGAATTCCAAGAGTGGCTATTTAGTGTATACATGGATTGCGGGGATGTTATCTATGGAGGGGGTCATGTAGTGATAGTTACATTTAGCAGCACTATCAAGAGAGATGAATTCATCTCGGACGGCAGGGATAAGGGTTTTATCTCATGGAAAAGACGGTGGGAGACCGGGATGGTGGAGCGTAAATATCTAGTTTGGACATATATCTTTGGAATCCCAATTACAGCATGGAGTAATGAGAACTTACACAGAATTGTCAATGGTTGGGGAAGGATCGTTAGTGTAGACAAAGATACTCAACAAAAAAAGAGAATGGATCGTGCAAGAGTTCTGGTGGCGGTGGAGGATGTTGCATGGGTCCCGTCGGTAGTTAGAGTTAGATTGAAGGAGGGTGAGATGAGAATTCGAGTGGTTGCCAACTATTGTGAACCGGTGGTGATTGAGGATAACTCTGAAGAGACAAAACAACGGGTCGCCGGGGATGTAATTCAGGCTATGGAATTGGACGATGTCTCGCCGGAAGGGACAAGGGGTGTGGAGTCCAGGACGGGGTTGCATAGGGAAAAGGAAAGGTCACTGCAACAGTTCTATGGGGAAGCGAAACAGATGGAAAAGGTGGCGGAAGATAATAATGCCACCTCGGAAGACGCATGCGGCGTTGGCTCGCGCGGGACAACTTTTCTAACTAATGGAGGCGACATTGGCCAAGAGGAGATTGGGCTGAGCCAGGGTGGTGGGCCTGGTGATAAGGATCCTGAAGTTGGGCTGGACCATGGTAGTGAGGATTCCTATGAGTTGGATCCAGTAGTTGCTAAGGGAGGCCCAAAAGTTTGTAATAGCTATAGTGAAAAAGACGCCAATGTTACGACCGATAAAAATTCTAACAATCAGCTCAGGGCGGTGGAGGGAGTTATAGAGGAAGTTCCTATTGCTTCCCTAAATGACGGAGATAATTGCTATGAGTGTATGGATAAGGAATCACCAACGGAGGTCGAGGAGGTATTATTACACAGGGTGAGTGATGGGCTTAGGAAGTCAGATGGGGTCCATGTGGAGAAGGGGTCAGTTGTTGTGGATCTTTCGGGTTACGGTATGAATGAAATCAACCAGGTCGAAGAGTTGATAGCAGACGATGGAGATAAGGAAGTGAGGGGCATTATGTTTTCGTCGATGAAGGAAATTAGGGATGTACAGGAGGCGCTTCGAAAGGTCATGGAAGGGAGGGCTAGTCAGCGTAGAGGTCGCAGGAGGTGCACTAAGAGAGCGGGGATTCCAAGGGGAAGTAGGAAACGAGGGCAAGTAGGTATAGGGCAGGAGGCGGAATGTTTTGCCAGGTTACAATTTTCGACCTTAAGGGTGAAAGAAGGTGTGAAGTTATTTGATTATTCGGAGGTGGATGCCACATTAGAGCTTGCGAGCAGACTGGGCCTAGGATGTCTTGTAGGTAGAGCGGAGGCGGTGGCGAGGGTCTGGGAGGAGGTAGTGAGCGAGAGGTAAATGGGAGTCGTCCTGTTTGAGTTTCCAGATGTCTAATGCGGATAATAACGTGCAATTTAAGAGGATTGAATGGAGGGGTTAGGCGTCGGGCAGTGGTGCGTTTATGTAAAAAAATAAGGCCAACGATCGCATGCTTCCAAGAGACTAAGATGGGGGATATTAGAGAGGGGCTGGTTGCGAGGTTGTGGGGATCGAGAGGTTGTGAATTCGTATATCAACCTGCGATTGGGAATGCGGGGGGACTTTTAGTTATATGGGATGCGATCAAGTGCAGGTTGAGTGTTAGTGAGAGGGAGCACAACTTCGTGTGGTTTAAAGGCACAGTTAGTGGTCTTGACGGAGTTGTTAATTTTGTAAACATACACGCTCCAAACGACAGACGCGAAAGGTCGGAATTCTGGAATGCTCTTATTCAAAAGTTCTCCACTGATAATGGCGAGTTATGGTGCTTTCTTGGGGACTTTAATGCTATAAGGGGGGAGGGTGAGCGCATTGGGGCTATTGAGGATTCGGGCTCGATCAGGGATTTCCGGAATTTCATAGATCAATTGGGGTTGGTCGACCTACCTATGGAGGGCGGGCAATTTACTTGGTTTGGGAGGGGGGGTAGAGTGTGCAGTAGGCTTGATAGATTTTTGTTGTCCGGTGGGTGGTTATGCTTGAGGGAAGCGGTTGTTCAGAGGCGGGGGGACACAGTCTTATCGGATCATTTTCCAGTTAGCTTAGAGGTTGGGGGGAGGTCGTGGGGTTCCAAGCCTTTTAGGTTCTATAATTACTGGATGGAGGATGAAAGTTTTAATGATTTGGTTAAGGGTGTGTGGGGTGAAGGAGGGGTGGTGAGGGGCAGCAAGTTACTGGGTAGGCTGAAAAGCTTAAGTATTAAAATTAGGGGGTGGGAAGGTTATGGGGCTGACACTCTTGAGATTCGAATTCAGAACCTGTTAAGGGATATTGGGGAAGTGGAGGCTTACACTCAAGGAATCAATAGTGGAGAAGGGAGTGGCCACGGCTGGGAGATTAAAAAGAGGGAGCTCAAGCAATTATTATTGGCCGAAGAGCAAAGGTGGTTGCAAAAGTCTCGGATTAAATGGCTCAGAGAAGGTGATCTAAACACGAGATTTTTCCAGGCAATCACTACTATAAACAGAAGAAGGAATCACATTGGATCAATAAAAGTGGGGCAGGCGGTGATAGAGGAACCGAGGGAAGTGAAGGATGCTGCATTTTCCTTTTTTCAGGCTATGTTTGCTAAGACCAAGGAGACGATTTTTAACATTCAGAATATTGGCTTAGCATCCATTGGCCAAGGGGACAGTGACTGGCTGATTCGTGACTTTACAATGGAGGAGATTCGGGCGGTGATATGGAATTGCGATGGCAACAAAGCTCCCGGACCCGATGGCTACAATCTGGAATTTTTCAAACGGTATTGGGATGTAGTAAAAGACGATATACTGGAAGTCTTTAAGATGTTTGAGCAGGAGGGCAAGCTACCTAGAGGGGCAGGGAAGTCATTCATTGCTTTGATTCCAAAGGTAGAGAATCCGGTGAATTTTGGAGACTATCGGCCGATATCATTGATTGGTAGTGTATACAAAATTTTGGCAAAGGTACTTGCTAGGAGATTGCAGGAGGTGTTGGATGATCTGGTCGGAAAGTCCCAAATGGCTTTTGTAAAAGGTAGACAGATATTGGACGGGGTATTAATTGCAGCAGAGATATTTCACTCGACTCATGTGTCTGGGAAAAAGGGCTTTGTGGTTAAACTGGATTTTGCCAAAGCCTACGACAATGTCGCTTGGGAGAGTCTACTTCGGGTGTTAGGGGTTATGAATTTTGAGGATAAATGGATTAATTGGATTAAGGAATGCATCTCACAGGCGGAGGCCGCGGTGCTGATCAATGGCTCTCCAACCCATTTTTTCAAAATGTTTAAAGGTATAAGACAAGGTGACCCGTTGTCACCCTATCTCTTCGTATTGGTGGCGGAGATATTGAATAGACTAATGGTTAGGGCAGGGGAAGAGGGTATGATCAAGGGACTGAAAGGAGGGGATGGAGGGCCTGTAATCTCTCATTTACAGTATGCGGACGACACGTTAATTTTTTGTGAAGGGGAGTTAAATCAGATAATCACTATAAAAAGGATTCTGAGGTGTCTTACACTAGCAACAGGGTTGAGGATAAATTATGGGAAAAGCCACATTTATGGAATTAATTGCTCCTTGGATTCATTAAGGGAAGCAGCAAGTGTTTTAGGGTGTAGTGTGGGAAGCTGGCCAATGAAATACTTAGGTATTCCAATTGGGGGCAGAGTTAATGGGTTGGCGGTGTGGCAACCGGTCTTGGACAAGGTGGAGCAACGATTGTCCGGGTGGAAGGGCCGAATGCTATCTCAAGCAGGCCGTCTTTGCTTGGTGAAATCTGTCCTAAACTGCCTTCCAACATACTTCTTATCACTATTTAAAATCCCGATGGGGGTGGCTGATAGACTTGAGAGGATCAAGAGGAGGTTTTTTTGGAATGAAGGGGAGGGGAATAGGAAGATTCACCTGGTTAACTGGGAAAGAATTTGCTCTCATAAAGATGATGGGGGTCTCCAGGTTGGAAGTGTTCTGAAACAGAATATGGCATTGCTCTTGAAATGGAGGTGGAGGTATGGGACAGAGAGTTCACTTTGGAAGGAGGTTATTCAAGCTAAATATTATGAGAATTCAGCTACTCTGTTGCCGGAAGCCAAGGTAGGGAGATCGGCTTGGGGTAGAATTTGTAGTGTTTGGGAGATGTTTTCTGGAGTAGGGCAGGGGGAGGGATTCAGAATTCAAGTTGGCAATGGATTGAAGACTAACTTCTGGAACGATAGGTGGACGGAGGGTGGGAGGTCGTTGAGGTCACTATTTCCTCGTATCTATGCCTTAGCTTGTAATAAAGGAGGGAAAGTTGCTGAGTATGGGTGTTGGAACGGTTGGGAATGGGTCTGGGACATAAAGCTAAGGCGAACACCATTCCATTGGGAGTTAGATTACTGGAATAATATGGTGGACTTACTACATCGCCAAGATATGAGTAGGTTTATGGAGGATAGATTGATTTGGGAAAATGAGTGCAGTGGCAAGTTTTCCTCTAGGTCCTGCTGGAGGAGGAACGACAGTGAAGAGGCGGTGGCGATGAGGAAATTCTGGCGATCATTATGGAGGATAAGGGTTCCGATGAAAGTTAAATTAATGGCTTGGAAGGTTGCTCATGGAGCCTTACCTGTTCGAGAAGAATTAGCTAAAAGGGGTTGTTTACATGGTTCCAGTACACTTTGTGTATTGTGCGATGAGGTAAATGAGACAGTCGATCATCTGTTTTGCAAATGCAAGGCAGTGCAAGGAATATGGTATAAGATGATAGCCGGGTTTGGAGTATCATGGGCAGTGCCTGGAGAGGTAAGCAAGCTGCTGTATTGGTGGATTAGCTTTGATTTAGGTGCTGTTAACAGGAATGGATGGCAGATGTCAGGGTTAGCTACAATTTGGTTGATTTGGAAGTACGGGAATGATTTGGTTTTTAAGGGCAAGCAATTTGACAATAGTGCAGTGTTGGACGAGATTAGATGGAGAGTTTGCCTATGGTGGCAAGCTGCTTTTAGAGGCAGGGATGTAAACCTGATTAGCCGCGAAGAAGTTTTCCCTCAGGCATTGGCAGATGACAGGATTGGGAGGGTGAGGAGGCCACGTGTTGGGCTGGTGTGGGAACGACCTCGTAAAGGATGGTGGAAAGTAAATACGGATGGGTCTTCCTTTGGTAACCCTGGACCGGCAGGGGTGGGTGGTGTTATTAGAGACGATGAAGGCTCTATAATTTTTATTTTATCAGACAATATAGGGATGGCGGACTCGACAGAGGCGGAGGTGACAGCGGCGAGTAGAGTCTGTAGCGCCATTATTAGAGATCAAGGATTTCCTTTACCTAGGTTGATATTCGAGAGCGATTCTACAAATTTAGTGAGCTGGCTGCGTTGCCCGGAACAAATCCCATGGAGACTAAACAGACTATTGGGACCAATAACAATATTATTAAGATGTGGGGGGGAAGTGCGGTTTCAACATATTTTGAGGGAGCGAAATGACTTGGCCGATTATTGGGCAAGACGTGGGGCAAGAGGTGAAACCAAGATAGAAGCTTGGCTGCAGCAACAAGATTTAATTGGATAGACGGAAATGTCATTTCTGGAAGGGCATGCTGCCTGTATAGTGTATTTCTGGTTTGTAGTTGTTTGTATCCTGTAGTGTCTGGTTGGATTTGTTGTGTGCTATTGTGTTCTTACTTTGTCTCTGATAATGTCTGTCTTGTAGTGTAGTGTTGCATCTTGTTAGTTGTGTCACGTCTGGTAGTTTCCTTGTTTTGTAGCTGCTTGTATCGGGTCGTGTCTGTTTGGTGTTGTTGTATTGAATTGCTTTTTTTGCTTTGTCTTTGGTAATGTTTGTATTGTAGTGTCGTGTTTCATTGGTTGTGTCACGTATAGTTGTGTCCTTCTTTTTGGCTTTGTAGTGTCGTGTCATGTC
Organism: Hygrophila difformis; assembly: GCA_030278955.1. Lineage (NCBI taxonomy): Eukaryota > Viridiplantae > Streptophyta > Magnoliopsida > Lamiales > Acanthaceae > Hygrophila > Hygrophila difformis. The sequence goes on from JAOANR010000003.1 coordinate 20,073,713, forward strand.
CTTTTGGCTTTGAAGGTGCGGATGAAGATAAAAAGATCGGTGGGAAGGTAAAGTTCGAGGGTCCAACAATGAAGCTGCCTACACAGGAAGTTACTGGTGGTTTGCTGTAAGCTGTTGATGGTCGTTCGCCTTATATGATGATCCCCTTCATTGAATTTCAAGCCATCGGACAATTACCTGGTATTGGTTGGAGGATGTTGTAGATACGATCGTTGTATAAGTCATTGTGTGCAACGATTTACATACAAAGAGACTGTGACCGCTTGTTGATGAGGATGCTGCTGCTATGTTTGGTTCTCCATAATGTTGCTGATAGAGCTCTACAGGGATGGTGTCGCCCTGCAGTACCAGGTTGAGTTACCCGAAATTGAGGTGCGGATGAAGATAAAAAGATCGGTGGGAAGGTAAAGTTCGAGGGTCCAACAATGAAGCTGCCTACACAGGAAGTTACTGGTGGTTTGCTGTAAGCTGTTGATGGTCGTTCGCCTTATATGATGATCCCCTTCATTGAATTTCAAGCCATCGGACAATTACCTGGTATTGATTGGAGGATGTTGTAGATACGATCGATGTATAAGTCATTGTGTGCAACGATTTACATGCAAAGAGACTGTGACCGCTTGTTGATGAGGATGCTGCTGCTATGTTTGGTTCTCCATAATGTTGCTGATAGAGCTCTACAGGGATGGTGTCGCCCTGCAGTACCATGTTGAGTTACCCGAAATTGAGGTAAGTCTAAGCTTTAAGTCATCTAAAGTACAAATTTAAGGGCTCATCCCGACACCCTTGAAATTGTTATATCATTCATGTTGAGCTTGCATGTATTCATCTTCAAGGCATTGGAAAGTAAAGGGCACTTTGTTTCCCCCGCATACCTTTACTTACTACTTAATACTTCTCTTACCCGACTGAGCCATGCCCTGTACTTAAAAGAAATATCCTTCCTGTTTTAACCCTCATTAGTCCTCATTAGTCCTGCTTACTGCCATCTCTTCCTGGTTTCTGCTGAATAACCCCTTACATTCTTCTTTTGTCCTGGGGTCATTTAGGAACTGCCTATAAAACGTTGTTCTGAAAGTTCAGTGTAATGTTGTTATGCTAAGTTTAGGGGATGTTAAGATGATGTTTCCATTTGTAAGTGTGAGAGTAAGTCATAACAGTATGTGAGCGGGCGATCTATTGTTTTGATTTTTGATCTTTCATGCGGAGGGATTTTGATGTTTGATTTATACTTTGCTTTGGGTTTTGGGCTGCCCCTGAAAATATATAGTTATGAAAAGAAAGAAAAAAAAAAAAAAAAAAAAGAAGAAGAAAAAAAAAAAAAAGAAGAAGAAAAAAAAAAAAAAAAAAAAGGGTGGTATTGATATATATGTGAGGGGTAGCCGAAATTAGTAGAGCTATGATAAAGTTAGCGGTGTCAGCAGAGGTGTGTTTCTTGATTTTGAAGTAGTATTGCGAATGGTTTGGAAGTCTTTACTGTTTGGTTGAATATCTACATTGTTAGATGGCAAATTCTCGAATCTCTATATGTTATAGAATAGCACATGGTGGTTCCTTATCCCCCCTTTTTTGACTGTTTCTCACCCTTTCACACCCCTCCCATCCTTTACCTTTGGCCACTGTCTTAAACCGTAGCTGTCCCTTGCGTTCCGATGCCTTGGTTTCGAGTACTTTGCAAGTGAGATGTGTTTATGTAGCAAATTAATGGGATTGTCCTTCGAGCCACCGTTATGACGCGGATGAGGCCATGAGATGCTGCGGAGGATAGATAGGCTGTTGAGATGGTAAAGGTTATTACTAACTGAAGGGAGAAGTTGATGCTGACCATGCCATATTTTTCCTGGTTGAGTTAAGTAATAGCAGTTCGGAATGCGGCCGGGTGAGTGGCCAGGCAGACTGATGAGGTTGTGAAGGTAAAGTAGACCGGCACTAGAGATCCTGTGTAGAGTGGAGTGACTGTCTGCACTAAAGTGAAGGGTCGATGCTGCTGTAAACTATTGATGCTGTGGTAATTAGGTGAGAAGATGGTGCCTGCATTACTTGACTTGACTGGGTAGAGCTCAGGGAACCTGCCCCAAATCTGGAATTGGAAGGTGTAGATCCTCACTTTAGTTAATTTTTGTTTAGCAGCTTGTGCTTTGGGTCTTTCGTTACTTTGGCTGTTAGGATTTTGAGGTACTTGCCTCCTTATGGGTCTATTTCTCATTTTGGTTTGCAACCTTGTAGCATTCCAATATTAAACCACTCTATGGAATAAAATCATCCTTCCTCAAAAAAAAAAACTAATAGAAAGTTGTCAATAATATGGAACAATTGAATTCTTTTTTTCTATACAAAATAAATTCAATTATAACGCAATTGAATTCTATCAACAAAAGAAAAGAAAAAAAAGTATAGTATATATTACATGCAAGGCACTAATGTGTGCGAAATTTTTTGATTCATATATAATTAGTATGTCAACTATAAATAAAACTGATGAAAATTAATGACAATATTTTTATAATTTTTTTTTTAAATTTGTAAATCCAAACCCGAGTCAAGAGGGCTCATCTTTATTCAAGTTTCTGAGACTGTAGCTACAAAAAGATGTTCCGCAAATAAAAGCCATCCTTAATAGTTTCTGGAAACTTGCTTCCGATGTATTTAGTTTTAATTACCTGCTTTAAAAACTCAATTATTTCTAAAAATACTTTATATAAGATTAAAATCTCCAATCCTTATTATAGCTCCCAACAGATTAGCACATAACTACAACTAATTGTGCATGACTGACCCATAGAAGCATTGAGTATTATGGTTGTTAGTTTAGTAAGCACTGAGAGAAGAAAAAAAAAACCGGTCCATAAACAAGGCGTCTGTTTAGCCATGAATGAATGTAACAGCAATGTTGGAGCTGCATTTTGCAGCACCAATGGCTAGAGCTGTTGTAACACCCCGGATTTGATCACCCAGGCCAGGGCATTACCGCCACACCTTCCCAAGCAAGACGCGAACCATTTCGAGCTCACTTGAGAAGGTGCTAAGGCTAAGTTGTACCAATACATAAAAAAAATTTTAAAACCATTCAATAAGTGCCCGAAGGTTTAAATCAGAGTTAAGTCTAACATACATAATTTAAAACAGTGCGGAAGCTAAGGGCCAAACACGGCCAAACATGAGTTTGGGATTCGTAAAAGAATTTAAAAACAAGTGCGACAAGTCTTCGGAAATTCCCATCCCAAGTGTAAATGCCATGTGCTAATCTTCAACATCTGAAAAAAAATAGAGACAACGTATCTATCAGTACAACGGTACTGAGTAAGTTAATGTATAGCATAACAAATTTTAAAGTTTTTAGAAGAGAGATTTAAAGATAGAATTTGTAATTTAAAAGAGAATGACGAGTAAAAATAATTCCGGAAGATTCTCACACTTTGCCATAATATATCATTGCTCATTTTTATCGAGAAATACCATTCTTGGGGAATCAAACCCACAAGAGCTCAAACATAATTTTTTTACCAATGTTTCCATATGGTCGAGGACCTCATTGTTTCCAGAACTCAAATACCTTCGTTTACCATTGTTCATTATGATCGAGGATACCTCGTCCTTGGGGAATCGAACCCGCAAGAACTCAATATACATCCTAAGGAATCGAACCCATAGGAGTCAACAATATCCTGGGGAATCGAACCCGCAGGAAAAACATACACCTTGGGGAATCGAACCCGCAAGGCAAGTGAAAGTAGCGGACCCTATACAGACACACTCCGGAGCCCTAGGTAACCCCTACGGATACACCTAGGAGTATAGACTCATACAATCACGCAACATAATATTTCCTTGGCGCCGTTTTGGCCACCAAAAAGAGGGGGCGGCCCAACGAGCCCACGCCAAGTGCACTTACCCTCCAAAATTGGGCATCTAACTCGATCAAAACTCACAAAGTTTCAAAAACCACATTTTAATCATTACAACTCATGTTTACATTTCCAGAATTCATAAGATTCATAAAAGAGTAGCAATCGACTCGATAACCATCAAATCGTACGAAACCAAATTTTACCGATAAGAACACACCGTAGCAGTTTTCAAATTCGTACAAGGAAACGTAGTAAAACTTTGTAGAAAATTCTGAAAATTTTACAGGTGCTAGGAGACATCAAAATAAACATTTTTCTCAGAAACAGGCCTTGGCAAATTCGGACTCTAAGTTGCTCAAAAAAATCATTTCAGAAACTCATTTCCAAAAGGGTGCAGAGATTACTGTTCATCCGACCACAGATTACTTAAAAATCCATAACAATTCGAAGGTTGATCCAAAAATTCTGAAATTTCACAGGAGTAAACCAGACACATAGATGAACAATTTTCATGAAGAAATCGACCATCAAAAACGACCATAGCTAGGAGTAATACGGGCAACAACACTGACTATTCCTATGAAACGAATTCTGTCAACACAAACTCAGAAAATACCAGATCTGTTTTCGACGACCAAATCAAATCCAAAAATTATGAAAATTTACAGAGATCATCTTCAACGTGTTAGGAACATTTTTCATTTAGACAAGTTCTTCCAAAAACGAAAGGATCTAGGCGAGAAAAGCACAACAATAAAATCTACTCGGAAGAAACCCTAAAAGACAGTTTTGGCAAAGGATGAAAATCGAACTACAACTCAAAGAATACTCAACCAAAAGCTCTAAAATTCGAGATGCACAACACTAACTTACATATCAAGAGATTAGAATCGAAAATCCCTTCTTGATTGCTCCAAAATCGACCGAAACAGTCCCCTCCTTCCACAATCTATCGAATGGATCCTATTTTGGTAGTTGTTGGAAGAATACTTGGTGTTAAGGCTTGATAATCAAATTCAAGGCAAGGATTTGGGATAGGAACCTTACCAACTCGTAGAAGAAGGGATTAAGACACTTGAACTCGTCCAAAATGCCACCACCTTGACTGGAACACACAAAACTCACCAACTCTCAACAAGGAGAAATGATTTTCGGATGCAATGAAGTTGTGGTGTTTAGGGGCTGTTATGGGGAGTTTAATGGAGTGCAAAGGTTCCCAATGACTGCCATAAGGGTCCTAGGAAAGGTGGAAACAAAATAACTCCAGTCATAGCTCGAAAATAGAGCCCAACAACCTCATTAATCCATCCTCCTTCAATATGGTTCACCTAACTCCACTTTGGTTCATGCATTCCCTCTCATTTCAACTTGTAGATGTTAATACACTCAAAACCTATCCAAAAAAAAGTCCAAATACATCCCTAATGATCTGAGGAATGAATGCAAGTCGATTGGAATTGGTGAATCTCGAAAATTGGGTCGAAAACCGCGTATGGCGTTTTGAAACGCTGCCTACTGCCTGCCGGCGCGGGCTCCGCGCGCTGCGCGCCACCGCCGCGCGGCCTCCTGCTGTGCGGGCTTCTCTCTCTCTCTCTTTTTTTTTTTTATATATTATGATTTTAAATTCTAAAAATCATAATATGGAATTATCCAAGATCGTTGGATAATCCGATAACTCTCTTCGAGTTGCTATTGTCCGAAAATATTTAATTCCGCTCTCTCGGAATTATTTCGGTTGCGATAGTTAGATCCAATTCTTTAATTTTTGGATTTAATAATCGATGTTGATTTCTCGGGTATTACAGTCTACCCCCCTTAGAAATCAACTCCGTCCTCGAAGTTGGGTCGCACTCGGAAAGCAACACCAACTTAAACTAGTAGTTTACACGCATAGAATTATTGAGGCTCGAAAATTAAATTCTTACCTCAACGCGTGACATCTCTGCGGGGTATCACATCCTCTCCCCCTTAGGACCGCAGTTATGTCCCCATAACTGCCTATGAGTTTTCTTGCTGGTTGCGATTCTGTTGTGGCCTATGTCCTTGATTATTGGGATGATTTGGCCCAGTCGGTCGATTCTCGTGTGGAGGGTTCACCAGATCCAACCTCTTCTCGATCATCTCCTCGCGAACATTGTATTCTCTAATCATGTGGTCTTCCCCACCACATCTATAACAAGTTCCACGCTTAGGGCACTTGCGTACCAGATGAGCTTTGTGGCACTGCGGACATCGTGGTATGGATGTACCACGGGTGTCATTTCTTCTGTTGTTCAAACCTCTGTCCACATTCTCCTTAGGTCCATCGAACCTAGTTTGACCATCGTCCTTCCTCAATTTGTTATTATTGTTGCTTCGATTCTTTTTCGCAAATCCTTGCGATCCCTTGCTCGACTCACCATTGTCCTTGCGTTTCAGCTGCTGGACACGAGCAATTGCTACATCTCGGTCATACACGGCTTGTAGAGTAGTGCATTGTCCTCCCACCAGTATCTCCCTGATACAGAGGTTCAACCCCATTTCAAATTTCTGAGCCTTGTCAGAATCAGTGGGCACAAGTCTCGGAGCAAAGCGAACTAGTTCCTTGAACTTTGCGTAGTACTCCTGCACCGTTTTTCCTCCTTGTCTTAAGTTAATAAATTCTTCATACTTTGCAGCCTTAGTGCTCAGTGGATAAAACCTCTCTCTCAATACTTCCTCAAATTCTTCCCATGTATAAACCTTCTCAACCTCGGCCGAATCTCCTTGGAGATGTTGCCACCACTCGTCCGCCTCTCCATCCAGATAATAGGTCGCCACTCGAACCTTCTCGTTCTCGGGGCACTTGACGGCAGTAAGAAGCTTGTCAAAAGTTCGGATCCAATTCTCCAACTTGGTGGGGTCCTCTTGGCCGTCATAATGAGGTGGTTTGTAAGGGTTCACCAATGCTAGGTAGTTGCCTCGGGCTACCGGCGGTGGTACACCCGCTTGTGCACGTTGCACCTCGGCATTTCCTAGTGCTACGAGAACTTCCTCAACATTCCTTAGACGCTCATCCATATTGCTGGGAACAGTTGGCACTCGCCCTCCTATGTTTTGAGGAATGTCATTGTTGTTAGGTGCGTTAGCATCACCAATGTTTGGGACTACCCTCCTTGGTCTTCCCCTAGGTGCCATTTTCTGTTATTCAAGCACGCGAAGATGAGTTTCTAATCTAAGGCACGTTAGCAGTCAGGAAGATCTAAATGATAGGAAGGGCAAGAGGAGAGAATAGATATGTGCAAACTAAGCACCCTTGACCAAGTTCTAAGGCTAAAGCAAGGTTAGATTCAAGTTAGTGGCTCTAAGGCAAGGTCAATCGACAGACCAACTAAGAACATTATCAAATATACGTGACATGCATATAAATACCTTGAGCATTTAAAAAAATGATGGATGTATGCAAATGCATCCCCCCCAAAAAAAATACTTATGTATTTTTCAAGACTTGTCGGAATAATTGTTATATAATTCCCATGGGTTTTAAAATAAAATTCATTTCCATGGAAATAATATTTGAAATGCTTAAAAGTAATATTGAATATTTTGGGCCTCAATAGTGGGCCGAAAAATAATAGCTTAAAAATTTTCCGGGCTCTGATACCACTTTGGTATCAGATAATATCTTTAAAATAATAGCTTTAAAATATTCTGGGCTCTGATACCACTTTGGTATCAGATAATATCTTTAAAATAATAGCTTTAAAATATTCCGGGCTCTGATACCACTCTGTAACACCCCGGATTTGATCACCCAGGCCAGGGCATTACCGCCACACCTTCCCAAGCAAGACGCGAACCATTTCGAGCTCACTTGAGAAGGTGCTAAGGCTAAGTTGTACCAATACATAAAAAAAAATTTTAAAACCATTCAATAAGTGCCCGAAGGTTTAAATCAGAGTTAAGTCTAACATACATAATTTAAAACAGTGCGGAAGCTAAGGGCCAAACACGGCCAAACATGAGTTTGGGATTCGTAAAAGAATTTAAAAACAAGTGCGACAAGTCTTCGGAAATTCCCATCCCAAGTGTAAATGCCATGTGCTAATCTTCAACATCTGAAAAAAAAATAGAGACAACGTATCTATCAGTACAACGGTACTGAGTAAGTTAATGTATAGCATAACAAATTTTAAAGTTTTTAGAAGAGAGATTTAAAGATAGAATTTGTAATTTAAAAGAGAATGACGAGTAAAAATAATTCCGGAAGATTCTCACACTTTGCCATAATATATCATTGCTCATTTTTATCGAGAAATACCATTCTTGGGGAATCAAACCCACAAGAGCTCAAACATAATTTTTTTACCAATGTTTCCATATGGTCGAGGACCTCATTGTTTCCAGAACTCAAATACCTTCGTTTACCATTGTTCATTATGATCGAGGATACCTCGTCCTTGGGGAATCGAACCCGCAAGAACTCAATATACATCCTAGGGAATCGAACCCATAGGAGTCAACAATATCCTGGGGAATCGAACCCGCAGGAAAAACATACACCTTGGGGAATCGAACCCGCAAGGCAAGTGAAAGTAGCGGACCCTATACAGACACACTCCGGAGCCCTAGGTAACCCCTACGGATACACCTAGGAGTATAGACTCATACAATCACGCAACATAATATTTCCTTGGCGCCGTTTTGGCCACCAAAAAGAGGGGGCGGCCCAACGAGCCCACGCCAAGTGCACTTACCCTCCAAAATTGGGCATCTAACTCGATCAAAACTCACAAAGTTTCAAAAACCACATTTTAATCATTACAACTCATGTTTACATTTCCAGAATTCATAAGATTCATAAAAGAGTAGCAATCGACTCGATAACCATCAAATCGTACGAAACCAAATTTTACCGATAAGAACACACCGTAGCAGTTTTCAAATTCGTACAAGGAAACGTAGTAAAACTTTGTAGAAAATTCTGAAAATTTTACAGGTGCTAGGAGACATCAAAATAAACATTTTTTTCAGAAACAGGCCTTGGCAAATTCGGACTCTAAGTTGCTCAAAAAAATCATTTCAGAAACTCATTTCCAAAAGGGTGCAGAGATTACTGTTCATCCGACCACAGATTACTTAAAAATCCATAACAATTCGAAGGTTGATCCAAAAATTCTGAAATTTCATAGGAGTAAACTAGACACATAGATGAACAATTTTCATGAAGAAGTCGACCATCGAAAACGACCATAGCTAGGAGTAATACGGGCAACAACACTGACTATTCCTATGAAACGAATTCTGTCAACACAAACTCAGAAAATACCAGATCTGTTTTCGACGACCAAATCAAATCCAAAAATTATGAAAATTTACAGAGATCATCTTCAACGTGTTAGGAACATTTTTCATTTAGACAAGTTCTTCCAAAAACGAAAGGATCTAGGCGAGAAAAGCACAACAATAAAATCTACTCGGAAGAAACCCTAAAAGACAGTTTTGGCAAAGGATGAAAATCGAACTACAACTCAAAGAATACTCAACCAAAAGCTCTAAAATTCGAGGTGCACAACACTAACTTACATATCAAGAGATTAGAATCGAAAATCCCTTCTTGATTGCTCCAAAATCGACCGAAACAGTCCCCTCCTTCCACAATCTATCGAATGGATCCTATTTTGGTAGTTGTTGGAAGAATACTTGGTGTTAAGGCTTGATAATCAAATTCAAGGCAAGGATTTGGGATAGGAACCTTACCAACTCGTAGAAGAAGGGATTAAGACACTTGAACTCGTCCAAAATGCCACCACCTTGACTGGAACACAAAAAACTCACCAACTCTCAACAAGGAGAAATGATTTTCGGATGCAATGAAGTTGTGGTGTTTAGGGGCTGTTATGGGGAGTTTAATGGAGTGCAAAGGTTCCCAATGACTGCCATAAGGGTCCTAGGAAAGGTGGAAACAAAATAACTCCAGTCATAGCTCGAAAATAGAGCCCAACAACCTCATTAATCCATCCTCCTTCAATATGGTTCACCTAACTCCACTTTGGTTCATGCATTCCCTCTCATTTCAACTTGTAGATGTTAATACACTCAAAACCTATCCAAAAAAAAGTCCAAATACATCCCTAATGATATGAGGAATGAATGCAAGTCGATTGGAATTGGTGAATCTCGAAAATTGGGTCGAAAACCGCGTATGGCGTTTTGAAACGCTGCCTACTGCCTGCCGGCGCGGGCTCCGCGCGCTGCGCGCCACCGCCGCGCGGCCTCCTGCTGTGCGGGCTTCTCTCTCTCTCTCTCTTTTTTTTATATATTATGATTTTAAATTCTAAAAATCATAATATGGAATTATCCAAGATCGTTGGATAATCCGATAACTCTCTTCGAGTTGCTATCGTCCGAAAATATTTAATTCCGCTCTCTCGGAATTATTTCGGTTGCGATAGTTAGATCCAATTCTTTAATTTTTGGATTTAATAATCGATGTTGATTTCTCGGGTATTACAGCTGTGATGGAAGGAAAAAAAAATATGAAGGAATGGATATTTGGCTATGTAAATATTTGTGGGCGTATGGTTTTATATTTTAGAAGTTAGAGGCTAAGTGTTAATATGGAGCTTGAAAGGAGAGAATGATGTTGAGAAAGTTTTCTTACAACTTAACTTCACTTGTTCTTCTTGTTGTTCCAAAATGATCCATGCCACTACCTATTTATACTAGGCATGGGATGATTGTAGATAATTCTAGCAAATATTACATTACAATAATTATAGATATTTCCTTAATCATTCCAACACTTCTCTAGAATTCTCCATCCATTTTTATTATATTCTCTTCCAATTTATTCTTTTAGAATTTTCATACCATTAATCCTAAAGTCATTCTCTAGAATTTTCTATATCTATTACTCCCACCGTCTCGCTTATTACGTCCCATTTTGACTTTTGACACTTTTAATTGATCAAATTTGACCTAAAGTTATCGCAATTATATAATCGAAAAATATAGTCAAGTTCGGTCTTGTTAGATTTGTCTAATCGTGAAGTTTTAAAATATATATTTTATATAATTTTTACTTTTTCACATTTGAAGATATTAATGGTTAAACAAGTGCAAGGGATTACGTGTCCAAAAGTTTTGAGATATAAGTAATGGGAAAGAGGGAATATAAAATTAAGTTTAACATTCTAACACTCTGCACACTCAACTCCTCCCGTCACGATTCAGGTCCAGCTATGATGATATCAATCTTGCTCCAGCATTCCCAGGCCAAGCTTGGTTATAACTTTTGTAGACGACCGGCGGCGAATTGCTTCTTGTTGCTCAAGGAGCATGCAATTTGCCACCACAGAACAATGTCAAGCCACCAATTGTTGTACTGATTCAATATCAAGAGTTTGGAAAACAGACCTTCAATTCCTTCAATTCGTCGTCCGGAATGTATGATTACAAGGCTTTATTGAATGGAGGAGGCAACGAGTGCATCATCAGGAATTGGATCCAATCAGTGAGTTTCAGCTACACTTGAGGCACAAAAAAATACGTCCCAGAGGGGTAGTTTACAGCCACAGGGAGGGCTTACTAAAATGCGCTTGCGTCTACTTCCATCAATAGAATGTGTGAAATGCCTACATACCTAGAGGCAGCACCGTACCCATGTTTATGTGTCACTGCAACGGGTGGTGTCTCGTCTCCCTTGGAGGTTAGTAGCTTTTGGTCGCATCAGCATTTGCCTCAGACAATTCTCCCCAAAGGACTATTCGACAGCATTGAAGCTACTGTTGTGGCAAGAGACATCCTGTGCACTTTTGAAACTTAAACAAGGATTTGATGTTGGTTCTCAAGAGCTGATAAGCTTCTGTAGATATCGTTTTCCCCATTACATGGCTCCCAAGACTGTTGTTTTTCTGGAATTGCCAAAAACCTCGACTGGGAAGATTTCATCCTCGGGAAAAGGCTAAGGCCATGGGGAGCCTTTCATGACCTCCATTGTTCATAGTTCTCACAGATGTAATAACACAAATGGAGTACCAAGCTTGACATATCTTTTTTTTTTTCGAATTTTCTGTTGGTGATTTTAATATCATCAATGCATTTTAGTTTATTAGATTTACAATGGACCAAAATGAATTGTTTTGAGTTAAAACGAGTTTGAGGTGTGCGGAGTGCACACTCATTTTTGCGTGACAATTTGATGCCCATATTAGGGGTTAAGGAAAGCTCAAAAGGTGTGAACAAAAGACTAAATAGAATGACTTAGGAAAAATTTATGAATGAGGCTACATAATGAAGAGTCGTGCCAAATTACAATTTGAGCACCACTTGAAGCCTAAACTTATGCTTAGGAAATTTTGTGTCAAAATCTCTTAATGAGGCTCCATTACGAAGAATGGTGCCCAAATCATCGTTTGAGCGCCAGTTGGCAACTTCATTGCTTAGCCAAAAAAAAGTTTCTGACTATGGCTCTAGCACGAAGCGCCCAAAATGACCTTTTGAGCGCCAATGGGAGCCTAAAATCGTCATATTTGAATGAAAAGTTGCCGCTCTTCATGAAATGGTTCACTCATTCATTCCTAACTCCTATAATAACTACTTGGACGAATTGTGGTCATACGCAAACATTACATTGCAATCATTTGCAGACATCCAAACCAACTATTATACATTCAAAAGCCTTCAAATTTGTTCTTGAGTTTATTTCTTAAAATTCAAGTTTGTCATTGTTGGATTATCCTACAATTAATTTCAGACACTTGGCAGTTTGATAGGACGAAACACAATGTAAGGAAAGTGATTCATCACGATCCATACACACTACAAGAAAAATTTCCTGCAGCGATCGAAAAATTCGGTCGGTGGCCCAAAGAGACGGCGGGTTGTCGGCAGGGGCGGCGACCCATTTTCCGACCGGCGTTTGGTCGGCGGAACGCACTGACCGCAGGACCGACTGCGGTTAGGGTCGGCACAGCCTGGTCCCAAAAGGTCCGGAAATTCCCCACCGACCGAATTATCGACCGCAAATTGCGGTCGGTAATTCTCTTTTATGAAAAAAAATGTTTTCAGGAGGGCCTGAACCGAGCACCTCAACATCACTCAAACACAACCCTAACCAGCTTGGCTAGTACTCTAATCTATCAATCATATTCCCCGCCATGTGTCTTATATAGTATACCTTCTCAAATATGTTTGAAAGTTTTTGCTAAAGAGAGGACTCGAACCCGGATGCTCCCCAAGTTCCCCTCGCGCGCGTACCATCTGTGTAACCAATGTTTCATATTATTCTATGAAATGCTTTATATATAACCTACATAAATACATATATACATATATATGTGTATTTAAAATATAAAATAAAAACTAAAATTATATTAATTAAATAAAACAATTCATTAATTAAATAAAATATAAAATAAAATTAATTAAATAAAAAAACTAAAATATATGAATTAAATAAAATAATAAGATCATTTCAAAACTAAGATAAATTCGAATTAAATTATAAAAAATAAATAATTAAAATATAAAATAATTAAATAATTAAATTATAAAAAAATAATAAATTTAATAGCTCAAATAAAGAATAATTATATTCTAAAAATAATCAAAGAAATATTCTATAAAAATATAAAATAAATGAAAAAAAACTTTTAGAGACAACAAATTCGGTCGGTAATGCGGTCGGTAGACTATTTTTTTAAAAAATAATTTAAAAAAATTGGAAAAAAATACCGACCGCCAGGTGCGGTCGGTAAATCCGACCCGCATGCTGGTGGTCGGTGATTTCGGTCGGTATTTTTTGTTTTTCTTGTAGTGATAAATTTGGTCGGTGCTGCGGTTGGGTTCACCAACCAAAATAAATTTGGTCGGTGTGTTGGTTGCCACAACACCAGGCCCCCCCCCCCCCCAACGGCTCTTTCTCACCGACCGCGGCGTGCGGTCAGCGGGCCGGTCGGTAAATCCGACCCGTGTCCTATCGGTCAGTGCGTGCGGTCGGTGGAGGCAATTTTTCTTGTAGTGACAATGTATCTAAGTTATTTCCTAACTTTTCGTCCGTTGGAATTCTTCTACAAGTTCATCTTTTATTGTGTTCCTATATTTTTATATCCTCCAACATTCCATGGTGAATGCTTTTTTTTATATTAAAGTATTTCATTTTTAATGTTGTTGGGTTATTATGTGGCCTTATTAAAAAGAAAAAGAAAAAAAAAAGAAATAAGTAAATAACTACGAGCACGTATTTTGCAGTAAAAAAATAATGATAATAATATAATAAAAATGATAAATAACGCAACAAAATAATTGTCATTACAATTTATAAAAATTCTATGTCTGCGTGATTATTATAAACCGTTAAAATTAGTAGTGTAATTTAATTTCAAATATATTGAATTTTAACTATTAATAATAATACCGTATATCACCAACCATTATTATTTATTTATTTATTTAATATAATTCTACACATAAATTTTACAATTTTATTTACTACTAGAAATTTTTACTCGATTTATCAATAACAAGAAGAATAAAAATAAATAAATTGAATTTGAGAATTCTGGTGTGAAATTTTTATTATAGTAGGAGTCAAGGTTATTAAAATCTAGATATTTAGGATCTTACGATTCTACGATCCCACAAAACCAAAACGATCAAGATCTGTATGGGATCTAAATTAGGGTGAGATCTGGATAAGATCTCTAGGATCTATACAAGATCTTAAAATCTTTGAACGATCCGATCCCACCCCTCTTATTTTTCCTCTCATTTTTTTCGCTTTTGAGTCCTCCATTCTTTTCCAAAATCAAGATCTAGGGATTTTTATTTGCATCTCCATCTTCCTCGCATCCCCTTCATCTTCCTCTTCCAACAGTCGCCGTTGTATCTCCTTCATCTTCCTGTTGTTGACGTCGCCGTCGTATCCCCATTCTCTTCATATCGTCGCCCTCGCATCCCCTTCCTCTTTCTACCGCTGCCCTTGCCGTAGCATCCCCTTCCAGCACCCCTGCTGATGGAGATCTTAGTACTAAACCCACTGTCCAGATGGATGATGATGAATCCAATGGGACAATGGTTGAGACTGACGAAAATGTGAAAAATTCTAATGACAAATCTAACCCAGCTCAAGCATCATGTCTTAAATGCTCAATTATTATATTTTTTGTTTGCTAAACAAATTATTTTCTATTGATATTGGTTATTGTAATTTGTTAATATGCAATATGAATATATTTTTTTTGGTCCAAATTTTATAGGATCTTAGAATCTGAATATGATCATACGATCCCGATCTTGCAAATGGAAAAACGATCCTACATAAAATCTAGATCTTGATAAACTTGGTAGGAGTAATATATTGGGCATTGGGATGTTACACGTGACAAATTGGATTTGTAGCCAAGTGCGCGGCGCGGGTGTAAATGATTTTTTTCCTCATCAAACTGACTATAATTAAACATTTTAATAACTCCAACAATTGGCTTAAAAGTTCAATTTAAATTTTTTTTTTTATTATCGATTTTTAGAATTGGGAACACAAAAACCTCCATTGTTGTGCGAAAACGTTGGACCTGTCTATCGTGCTTGATTGGTTGTCGCTATAGCCATTATAGTGGTTGTTGTCGACCTCAAAGCTCCCAATGCCGTTCGTTGCCCCTATATTATATGGCTATATATCCATCTTCGGTCGCTCCTTGAATTAAATAATACTCCCTCTCCGTTTTTTTTTTGTTAGGTACTGTTGACTAATGGGTACTGTTCACTTATATACTTTGACTTAAAGTTTTCTCATGCTTATACAAGTTAAAATATAACCAAGTGTGATCTTGTTAGATTCGTCTCGTCTTGTAGATTTTAATTATCGAACTTTTAGAATTTTTACATGTAACGAATTTGAATTATTAATGGTTTAAAATGTGCATTGGACTGCGTGCTGAATGTGTCTGTATCTATCTTTAAAAAACGGAGGAAGTACTACTAGTAATTATCATTGAATTTAACGATATTGTGAGTCTCCTCTCCAGTCCAGCACATAGGTATTATGGTAAGCGAAATAATGTTACTGAAGTATATTATTATTAATACCAGGTTTGGCCTCATAGTCATTGTTAATACTATGATCCATTCCCAAGTCCCAGACCAGACTTTCCATTCCATTTTTCCAATAAGGATGGGATGGGATTCTCGCAATCAAATCACTTTACTATTAATAAATTAATCCCTTCCCTTCTTTAGTCCGCACATCCATCCCAAATCACTTCAATTTCTTCTGCCCACTCCCAATTCCACCATGTCTCTCCTTCTCCGGCGCCACAGGAGTTTCACGCCCACCCTCCTCTACTTCTTCTGCGGATTCAACCCCAGGCAAAGCTCCCGCCATTTCTGCGACCTGCCCGGTAATCTAGAAGCTTCTTGGAAATCAATGGAGGGTCTGCTCAGGTGCCCTGCCAACTACGCCCCGTTAACGCCCATTACTTTCCTCGACAGAGCTGCCAAGGTCTACAGGGAACGAACTGCCATTGTCTACGGTTCTTTGCACTTCACTTGGGCCCAAACTCGCCTGCGCTGTCTCAAATTGGCTTCTGCCTTGTCCCGATTGGGGATTTCTCGTGGCGATATAGTATGTGTTTTCTCAATTTTATTTATTTTTCTCCCCTCAGTGGTTGATTTGTTGAAAGTTGATCTGTTGACCCCAAGTTTGTTCTTTTTGGGGATATTGTATGTGTAACTTCATCAATCCGATTCTGGTTAATTCTGATGTGATCTGTTTTCTGATAAGATCGGAACCTGAAAGATATGCGAACTTGGATGATTAATGAGACTGAAATACTTTCACTACTGTCAATCAGGTAGCCACACTTGCCATGAATGTACCAGCAATGCTGGAGCTCCATTTTGCAGTGCCAATGTCTGGAGCAGTTCTTTGCACACTCAACTCCCGTCACGATTCACCTATGATATCCATCTTGCTTCAGCATTCCGAGGCCAAGATTATTTTTGTGGATGACGAGTTGCTTCCTGTTGCTCAAGGAGCATGCAATTTGCTGGCACAGAACAATGTCAAGCCCCCAATTCTTGTATTGATTCAATATCAAGAGCTTGAGAATAAACCTTCCTTTGATTCATTATTGGGGATGTATGATTATGAGGCTTTATTGGATGGAGGAGACAGCGAGTATGTCACCAGGGGGCCTAAAACTGAATGGGATCCGATCAGTGTCAATTACACTTCAGGGACAACATCACGACCCAAAGGGGTAGTTTACAGCCACAGGGGGGCTTACCTGAATGCCCTTGCGACCACATCTCTCCATGGAATGGGTGCAATGCCTACCTACCTCTGGACAGTGCCCATGTTTCACTGCAATGGGTGGTGTCTTCCATGGGGTTTAGCAGCTTTGGGTGGCATCAACGTTTGCCTCAGACAGGTCTCCCCAAAGGATATATTCGACAGCATTGTGCAACACAAGGTCACAAACATGGGGGGAGCTCCGACTGTCTTGAGCAAGATAATCAATTCAAGCGACAAGAAACCTCTTCCCCACACAGTAGACATAATGACAGGCGGTGCACCACCACCACCACCTATCTTATCCAAGATCGAGGAGCTTGGTTTCAGGGTGTCTCATTTGTATGGACTTACAGAAACTTATGGCCCAGGTACTTCGTGCCTGTGGAAACCGGAATGGAATTCTCTGCCTCGTGAGGAACAGCTAAAGCTCAAAGCAAGACAAGGAGTCGAGCATTATGGCCTGGAGGAGGTTGACATTCGCGACCCTGTTACCATGAAGAGTGTACCTGCAGATGGGACAACCATAGGTGAGATAATGTTTAGAGGAAACACAGTAATGATGGGATATTTAAAAGATGTGGAAGCCACAAAAGCAGCCTTTGCAGGTGGGTGGTTTAGAAGCGGCGATCTAGGTGTAAAACATGAGGATGGATACATAGAAATTAAAGATAGATTGAAAGACATTGTAATTTCAGGAGGGGAGAATATTTGCACAGTTGAAGTAGAAACAGTGTTGTATCGTCATCCTGCGGTCCTGGAAGCTGCTGTCGTGGCGAGACCAGATAACCACTGGGGACAGACACCCTGTGCGTATGTGAAACTGAAGGATATGATGTCAGTTCTCAGGAGCTTATAAACTTCTGCAGAGATCATTTGCCCCATTACATGGCCCCAAAGACTGTTGTTTTCGGTGAACTTCCAAGAACCTCAACTGGGAAGATCCAGAAATTCATCCTCAGGGAAAAGGCCAAGGCCCTGGGCAGTCTTTCATGAGATCCTGTGTTCATAGTTCTCTCATACAAGCAATACAAATTGTATCTCTCTTGTGAACCTAATAACAGAGATGTTCATCCTTTATAGAAATAAAACTACTCAGCTTTCCAGTTATTTGGGATACTTCTATATGCTTATTAAGTTATTAATAAGATAAGATTGGTTAGAATGACAGAATGAGTAATTCGAATACCAGAGTTTATTTATCACAGGTACACAATACTATGTAAACAAGGCATTACATGATCTTTACAACAAATCTCACACTCATCAGTCATCACCCCATGCTGTCGTATACAATCATATACTACGAAAAATTACAAATACTCCATTGCCAAAGCACGTATGATCATACGAAAAATTACAATTACTCCATAACCAAAGCATAACTTCTCGTGCGACGACGACATTTGTTAAATCCATACCAAGTATCTCTAGGCATTTTTGCATTGTAGTAGAATGTGACCAACTTGGAATTATATACACGGACTGTCACATCGTAAGGCATCCATCCATCGTTGCCACTTCTGTAGAGGTACAAGTAACAGATCTGGTATGTACAGGGGCCATTTATCTGAAATGAATCAGTCGAACATTGCTCAAACGCCTTTGAACGTGGATTATCCAGCCTTGGTGCATAAACCTGTACCAAAACCGTCATACGTTAACCAGAGAAAGCGAATCCCATTTCACATCAATTTCCAAGGCTTTCCACAGACAAATATATACTTCATACGGGTCCAGTTAGCGTGCGATCAACAAATCCCGCAGCACATCAAGGCAGCGATCTGAAGCGTCCGTTTAAAATCCAAGGGTTGTAAATGAAAAAGGGTATAATTGTCATAACACAATAATAGTTCATTTTAAAACAATGCATTGATGCTACAAAATATATTTCAGGGACCACAAGTAGAGGAATTCAGCGACCGTATCTAGCATAATTCAGCGATGGTACCAAGAATAATTCAGCGACGCAACCTAGAATGATTGAGCGATGCTACCAAAACAATTATGTGATGCTACCAAAAATAATGAAGGGATGCTATCAAATATATTTCAGCGACCGTATCTAGCATAATTCAGCGATGGTACCAAGAATAATTCAGCGACACAACCTAGAATGATTCAGCGATGCTACCAAAAACAATTCTGTGATGCTATCAAAAATAATGAAGGGATGCTATAAAATATATTTCATCGAGATCAAGTAGAGGAATTCAGCGACGGTACCAAGCAGAATTCAGCGACGCTACCAAGAATGATTCAGCGATGCTACCAAAAACAATTCTGTTATCATATCTAATATTTGGTAAATAATATCATATCTAATATTTGGTAAACCTATATTTAGTATGTTATCCTATCTAATATTTGGTAAATAATATCATATCTAATCTAATATTTTCAAATAATCATCAACGAATGGTAACAAATACATTAATAGATAATTTCAATCATGCTACAAAAAAACAATTTAGTGATGCTATAAAAAATATTTAAGCGACACTATCCTAGAAGAGTTCAGCATTCAGCCACATTACACAGAAGAATTCAGCGACGCTACAAAGAAGAATTCAGCGAGGCCGTCAAGAAGAATTCAGCGATGCTATGAAGCATAATTCGGCGATGCTATGAAGAATAATTCAGCGACTCAACTAGAATATTTCGGGTACGTTTTCATGAACAATTCAATGACTTTATTTAAAAATATTTCAGCGACGTATATCTATGTATAACAGCATAATTAAGCAAATTGGAGGGTAATATGAGATCAATCCTTGAAATGCAAAAAAGAAGAGAAGAAAACGGAAGAATAAGAAGAACGGAAGAAGAATGGAAGAATCAGCAATTGTCTGTTCACAAACTAAATGTAGCAAATTTACTATTTTAACCTTTAAGTTAATCTCAACCATCAATTTATAAATTAAATCAATGGCTGCGATGTACCGTAGTACATCAAGTCAAAATGCTTATAATTAGTCGCACCCTAACGGAATTGTACTTCATACAGCCAAGCTGATTTACACATATACATGAACACCATATAAATGTGATGAAAATCAAGGATTATGGTATTTTCAAAAGAATACATCAAGATTGGCAGAGTATTCAAGTCCAAGAAAATATCCTACATTCATAAAGAAAAGGGAACTACACGAATTCAATTGCAACCAATGTATACCAAATTCAAGCAAAGTCAGTTTTTTATCAAAGTAGATAGAAGCATGATCAGTGCTATATTCATTAAAAACTTGATATCAGCAATCTCTAGCCCGTATGGCTGTACAAACATCTTTCCATCACCACTTCACCAGTACAAATTCATCAAAAGGCAACAGTAACGTTTTCACAAATCCAAGAATTACGTCCAAGATTTGATAGTTTATTAGAACAAACGATCAAGCTAATCACTGCATTAACCCCTTCCAGAGCCCATACCAATCAATAGAGAAAATCAGACTAAGATGATTGAAGAAATTAAAAGTTCAGGGCCATGCAACTACAATGATTAAGTAAATGGAAATCCGTTTAGGAAATGAAACCTGATTTCCATAAGCATCACCGAAGGAAAGGCTGATTCTATCCCGCGTGGATCGCGGGGAGGAACAACTTGTCCTTATGATAACTGTAAAAGAACAGGACTTGGCATTCTGCAAAAGTGCCAAAGCAATGTATTTTAATTCAAAATGTATTACCCCGAAAACTCAGGAATTCTGGAAACGAAAGCAAGTATGAAACCTGGGTTGTGTTATGGATTTGAAGGAACAATGGAGGGTTCGGGTGTGGCGCTACAAATCTTGATTGGATGGCAGAGAAGCAGATAAAACCAAAAATCAGCAGAAAATAGAGCGCTCTCATTTTCATCGAAGCTGAAGGCTGAAGAAATCCACAAGTGCCAACAACAGTAATATTCGGCGAAACGCGGTGACGGAGATTCAAAGGGATTGTTCCTCATCTGGTCGTCGATGGAATAAATTTGCTGAAATTGTTTGCGATTTGTGACAGTGACGGATGCAGAGTATTTGGCACCGACGGGCGACCGGGGGAGACACATTGCAGTTTGCAGGGACCGGCACAACGGCTGAACCTGCCACATTACATGAAATTTGAAAATTTGAAGTCTTGGAAGAGTGGAATTAGATAAGTAAATTTATTTTGGAAAAAAAAATTGTTTAATCCGTTTTCTTTTGAAAAATCCAAATCGATTGTTTTAGTAATTTTTTGCCTCATATAGTGCTCTATGTTTGCTAATTTTTTTCAATTCGGTTCTAATTACGTAATTAGCCTGAGGTTGCTGACGTGGTCGAAGTAAATTATATTTTACATCCACCGTGACCAATCTAGAGTCGCTACACATAATGCACAAGCTTAATAAATGTTTGAAGTAAATATGTGAGAGATGTCATAACACATCACTACTCTAAAACTCCAAAAAATACCTACAGCGGGTCAATTGAGCCATTCTTAACTGGGTTTAGGGACATTGTCTCCACTTTGTTCTCATTGAGCCTTCATTGGGATTACCCAACCCATAAAGAAATGACAACTATTCATTTGCACATTATATATCACAATTGGTCTTCATTTTCTTAAGAAACACCAAAAACTACCGAGACCTAAAAAAATCCACTGCGGTAGCTGCTGACCAGAATTTCGATGGCATCCAACAAATGCACTGCCCAATTCGATGCGAGAATGGGTTTCGCACAGAGGAGGGAGTCGCTTGACCTACGTTTACCAAGAACACCAACTTCTTGTTGTGGTGAAGGGGCTGAGATAAGGGTTGTTGAGTATCCGGAATGAAAATGAAGTTAAGCTTTGTTATTGTTGTGAACGGTTGTTGTTTCTGTATGGGTTGGATAAACTCAATGAAGGCTCAATGCGAACCAAATGGAGACTATGTCCATTATCCCAATGAAGAAGGGCGCAATTAACCCACTAGAGACATTTTTTAGAGTATTGATGTATTATGACAGACTTTAAACATTTATTAAACTGGTGTATTATGTGTGGGGATTTCAGATTGGGCACGGTAGATGTAAAATGTGATTTACTTCAGCCACATTAGCAACCTCATGCTAGTTATATAATTAGGACCGAATTGAAAAAAATTAGCAAACGTAGAGGATTATATGGGGAAAAAAAATTACTAACGAACCAATTTGAATTTTTTGAAAAGAAAACGGAATAACAATCTTTTTTTCCATTTATTTTTAGTCGGTGGTCGTATTTTAATATTAGAAAGAACCAAAAAGAAAAAGGGATGGAGTGGGTTTGAACCCCCAATCATGATAAGGCGAAGACTGATCATTGTTCAACTTTTTGACATAAATAGAAATTCATATCCGTCCCAGTAGAAATATCATGTTTAACTTTTTGACACTAATCATTGTTCAACTTTGACTCAATATTATTATAAGTATATATTTGAAAAAATAGTCGAGTTCGGTCTTGTTGGATTCTCTAATCGTATAGTTTTAGAATATATATTTTGCATAATTTTTTTAGTTCTATATATTTTGAGATATAATGATAAAAAAAAATATATTGAATTGTGTGACAAAATGAAACAACATATTTTAAGTGGAGTGGAGGGAGTATCATTTTCTTTTAGTACATAACTATATACTATCATTTTTTAAATCATAGTCAAATAGTAACTCACGTGAAACATTGTGACCAGACAAATATAACTAGGGGATGAGGTATAAAATGTAATGCCTCTAAGGGGCGTTTTGTAATACCCCCATTTTCCTTAATGAACAGCGGAAGCAAAGAGCGGGAAAAGAGGTGGGGTGCTACTGCCACGTACTCCGGTCCACCCGAAATACGCTAAGGCTAGAATAACTATTGCTGCTGAATGTATATGCTAACCACGTTCCGGACAAGCTAGCATATAATTCGCAAAGAAGCTTATAATACCGTGAAGAGTATAAAAATAAGCTTAATAAAAATGGTTGGATTGTACAACCAAAACGGAGGAACGCATTCCTCAAGGAGCTCAACGATAGAAATGGAATAAATCCCATTGGAGTTTTCATTTAAAAAGGGGTTGTCTATTTCATGTTCACAAATACTGTTAAACGCGCAATGCATTGTTTAAAACAGTAGGGCACAAATATTTTCATAATGGGATAGGACCCAAAGATTTGTTTATGCTTGATAAATCATTATCTATGCCAAGTAATAAAATTTTCTATCCCAAGAGGGATTTAAAATATTCTTTTCGTACAAAATACCCCAAACCGTGCCCGTGCATTGATGCCTTGCAGATTTTATGACCTGAAAGAAAACGGTGAAAAGTGTAGAGTCAGCGAAAACAATCGCTGAGTAAGTAGACCTTTACTCCCGGAGGAGGTCGGGTTGCAGAAATAGTTTAAAAAGAACAGTTATGGTAATGGTATGCTAAAACGAGAATCAATTTAAGCACAGACAAAATCCATATAAATCTAATCCCGGGAAGAGATAATATGACACTATGCGCTACCAAGAAAATAAATTTCTCAGCCAACATGATGTGCAGGTTCCCTGTTGTAGGGCCCAGTTCTCACATACATTCAAGGGTTGTGGTGGAGGTAAGAAATTCCCTCAGACCACGCGGAATCCAACCATGGCGTCGCGTTAGTTTTCAACGGTCCCCGAATGGCATGCGGCGCACGCAAACGGCGGAGGTGGCGTTGAGCCGACCCAGTAGCGTAGACCCACCCCGTAACCATGAGCTCCAAAAATCCATATTTTTATTTATTGCAGAGATTAAATAAGCACAGTAAAATGGCATACCAATAATCCAAAAGCAGTAGGGAGCTATAAGCATAAATTTAAAAGGGTAATAAAAATGGTTTTCTTGAAATTTATGCTTAAGCTAAATAATTTTTGGGCTTACTCCAAAGAGTAAAAATCTACTTACAGTCACCGTAGATGGGATGGATACGACACACGCGTTGGCTACGAGCAGATATCCTCAGCAGCTATTTGACTAGCAAAAGAAATCCTAATGTTACCTTAGAATGCTATGATAGTATTTTAATAGAGATAATAATTAAAATTTTCCAACCTTAATAATTCTTACCAGAACACTTCAATGCTTCTACGGGCAAGTTATAATAATTTTAACTGAGTTTCTAAATATTTCTTTATGGGACTAGTAGCAAAATAGGAAGAGAGAAACAGAAAGGAAACAACCGGCGAAGCAACAAATCTCAAAACAGAACAAAGAAAACGCAAGGAAAAAAAAAAGCAAGGGAGGAGAATAATTAGGAAGAAGAGCATGGGATGTGAGAAAAAGAATGGTTGATCGGTGGGGTTTAAAAAGAGAAATTTCAACTACCTATTATCCGGTCAAATTAATGCTCCCATTTGCCTACCCTTAAATCCAACATACTTCCATTTGTGTCTATCAAGTCTGATTTAATTTCCCAACAGTCTTTCTTTTGGTTCACGCTTAAACCTCTCAGTCCTCTAGAATTTTTATCAGTCCATTGTTTTCTTCTTTTCCTCTTCCTCTCACACCCCTTATCCTTTCCTCCCTCATCAAACTTTTCAATCAATCTTCCTACAGCTTTGGGCCAATGAGGGCGGTTTGGCAGCCGGTTCTCCGGCGAGGCGGCGGCGACGAGGCGGCAGCAACGATGGGACGGTCTCTGTCTCCCCTCTCCCTCTCTCTCTCTGTCTCTGCCTCGGTCTCTCTCTGTGGCCCGGCGGCGGATCTGTGGCAGGGCGATGACGCGGCGGCGGCGATGGGGTGGCGACGCCGGTGGGATGGCAGCCGGCCATCCTTCCTCTTCTTCTATTTTCTACTCCTATTCCCTTTCTTGTTGTTTTGGAGTCTGAAATTGATTGGGAGGTGGTAGTCGGATGGTGGTGCGATTTGGTGGATGGAGTGGTGGGTTTTCGATCTGTAAAAATGGGCTTTGGGGGTGAGGGACTCGGTGGTGGAGGCTGTGGTGGTGGAAAAAGGAGATGATGGTGGCGGAAATGGATGGCGGAGGTGGAGTGGCCGTGTGTGGTGGTGCAGTGACGAAAATGGAAATGGGAGGAAGAGAGGCGGCGGCTGTGGTGGTGGTGGCCGGCCGGCGGCGGCTCCGGCGAAGTCGGCGCCGGAGCAGGGGCGGCGGCGGCAGCCCTAATTTTAGGGTTAGGGTTTTGTTTTCTTGGGCTTGGGCTCAGTGTAGTGGGCTTAATTGGTTGGGCTCAACTATTTTATTGCTTATCTTGCTCAATGGATCTTAGAATTAATTTGGCCCAACACTACCCTTAATCTTGGACTTATCCACTACTTACTTTTAAATTATGGACTTAAGTTGCTTAATTTGTCTAATTTGTGGATTTAATAATTCATAATAATCCCACCCATGTAATTTAATGTGTTGGACTTAATCACCTAATTATCTTGGATTATGGACCTAATAATCCATTAAAACTCATCATCTTATTAATTAAATTGATTTAATGGATTCGAATCAATTATTAATTGGTACCGTTAGTCGAGTAATTCGAGACTCTACTTCCTCCAATTCGGACCAGCCTTAATTAAGGGTCGGACAAATTTTCAATAATCAAATGGGTCTAGCATCTTAATTCAACAGTAAGTACTTAATTAACCAATTAATTTAAATTATGGATTTAATTGGGCTATTTGGTGGACTTGATGGCTTTAATAATTAAACCTTGCTTGAGCCTAATCTCCTTTCGGATCCTTCATTCCACATTTCGAAATTTAATATACTCGATTATTGATTAAGGATTAATGATTTAAAAATAAATATTTATTATGCTCCTAACTAAATTAATTCAAGTTTGTATTTCATAAGTAGATAAGTTTTCCCTTAATAATACAGTGCGATGGATTAGCTCGCCTTTTTGTATTACGTTTTACTCATTGTCAATTCACTTCTACGAATTCGCTACCGAGGATTTAGGTTTACGAATAACTACGTACCTATATTAAATCATGACTAAATAGTCATAACTAGTTAATGGATTTTAAATAATTTGTAAGAGAATATAGATTAATACCTATAAGTTAATTAAATATTGTTTCCCTTCAAAGTTTTTAATTCCTGAATTTGTTCACAACTAGGATTCACTTAAATAATTTCACACTCTGCAAAAATATTATTTCCTTCTATCTTGTAAAAATTAAATTTATGAGGAAATTTTGAATATCTTTTTTTATTAAATTTTAAATTTTTATTTACTCATTTTATGGGGTGTTATAGTCTACCCTCCTTAAAATAAGGCTTCGCCCTCGAAGCCTCACGACAAAACTAAAAGAAATTTGTAGCTAGAGGTAACCTTCCAAAAATTTATATTACTATTATACAAAGTTTCTGACGTGTTACCTATCAATTATAATTTTCTTCCTCTAGCTTTGGGTATTTATCCTCGATATGCTCTTGAACTTCTTAGGTTATAAGTATCTTTTACATGGCATGTACCATCCAATCTTTAAATCCGTTGATGGTTCTATGTTTACTTAGGCATGGGCAGGTGATCTAATAATTTGGTTGTGGGACAAACAAATCCTTTCAAAGGGCAAAATTTTCAATAGAACATCGGGGATTATTATTTGGGCGGAACCTTAAAATGTTTCGCAACAAAAGGAAATGCCTTGGTTATACATATCAAACGCATTACCTAGTTCAAAAGTCGGAGTACGATCGCTCCACTTACATAACATTCTACCGTGCCCGATCGATCAACGTTCTTAGAGAGTAATGAACAGGATTGTTGGAATCTAAACCGACATATTAGGGGCTACATGTCCCAAAGAAAAGTAAAAATGTCCTCCAACGAGTGTGTCCCGGCTCCACTTTTATCCTCTTCAGGGGTTACCCGAGTTGACCTCTTGCAACCTTCCTTGGTTGTTTCCTTTTTGTAGGTGGCGGGTTCTTAGGCTTCCCATTCAGAGATGCTTCTGTTTGAAAGCGACGGACTCCTTTTAAATCATTTCGCAACTTATTAGGGTCAATTCGGATGTCGCATTCTTTGATCCTATGCCCTGCGAGGCCACATCTAAAGCATTCTCCATTCCGTGGACATACCTGCATCCAATGCTTGCTGCCGCACCTCGGGCAGGTTGCGGGCATAGGGAGCTGGTCATCCTTTCTTAGATTAGGGTCATCGAAGTTGCGGCGCTGGTTCGGGTTTCCTCTATCCGAGTTTCTCTCGAGGCGCCCCTTCTTACGTATCGTAAAGGTTTGCCTGACATGCTCCTCGCTACGTTTGGGTTGCCGGACTCGCTCAACCGTCATTGCCCGATCGTATAGCTTTTGTAGGTTAAAGAATTGTTTCCCGCCTAATCCTTCTCGGATCTCTCGGTTTAATCCGAGTTCAAATTTTTGGGCTTGGGAATGAGCGGTGTTCACTAACCCTGGAGCGAAGCGGAGGAGTTCGTTGAACTTCTCGTAGTACTCATGGGCAGAGAAATTGCCTTGTGTTAAGTTGACGAACTCCTCGTACCTAGCGTTCTTCGCACTAGTTGGGTAAAACCTCGCCCGCAGGCTTTCCTTAAACTTTGGCCAACCAATGTCTCGATTCTCATGGTTTCGCCACCAGGTGTTCGCCTGGCCTTCCAAGAAGAATGTAGCCACCTCCACTTTCCTTTCCTTGGGGCACCGTACTGCCTCCAAAAGTTTGTCGAATTTCTCGATCCACCCTTCTAGCTTATCCGGGTCCCCTTGTCCGGTATAGCTCGGGGGTTGATACTCATGTACAGCCTTGATGAAATCCGTGGGTGGTTCCCCTTGTATATCGTCTCTTGCCAGCTGTCGCTCTACTACGATACCAATAGCTAACATTACTTGTTCTAATCGAGCTTGTCGTCCCTCTATAGCGTCTTGCCTATCCCCCATGGGATCGGGTGCATATAGGGGGTCAGCCGGACGTTTTCCTGGGCGTCCTCGTGGTGGCATCTGAAACATAATCATAGTCTTGAGAGAAATTCATTTGCTCTCGATTTATCATTTATCGAAAATTTTAATTACCAAATGATTTGGTGATTATGAAATTTTAAGGTTTTTCGGGTAGAAAATTTCATCGCCCTTCATGGAACCTTCATCCTTAATAGTTCCTAGGTTTACTTGAAAACGGGGATAAGTAAAATTGTTGTTATAGGCTCTTGTACCCCTCTCGAGGGAAAAAACCGTTCAAGCAACATATTTGGGAATTCTATCGAGGTAGATACGAAGTAATCCCAACTATTCGATCAAGTTTTAAGTAGCGAATCTTCTTGCAAGAGTTGATAGAGTTCTCTTAAGTACATCTTAATCCATATAGATCTCGGCTTCTCATTGTTGGTAAAATATTGGTCACAGGAAAGTTACTTATCCGCGTCAAAACACTTGGTAATTGTTCCTTGGTACTTGGTTCACAATTATTTACTGCAGTTTGAGCGTCCTTTACTTAAAAATATTATGGTGAGCTCATCGGGTTCATCATAAGATAGATAAATTTTAAATATTTTGGGATTCCAACTCATCTTATTTTTAACCGGAAGTATCTCGTCTAGGGTTAACCATTAATCATCTTAACATGTGCACATAGTAATCTTCCAATTACCTCCAAGTTCCCATCGCTTGGAATCTCCAAATGTTCATTAAATGTCTTTTATGGTTATCCGACCAAAGACATGTCCAATTTAGATAAGGCTTCGAAAAAAAAAAAAATATCGCGTTATATAATAATAAATTAGGTTCAAATATTCGGCCTACGAACTTTATAGTAAGTACCCATCTTACTATACTTCCTTGTTAGATATTTTATTTACCAAGGATAACTATCTTAATGATAGGATTTTACAATTGTCTTGCTTTGTGGGTTATCACCTAATTAATAGTAACTTTGCAACTAATGATTGTCTCCCATATTTATGAAATTTAAAAATTATTGGGTGTATTAATTCCTTGTCCTCGATTATGAACTTTATCCTTGACAATCCATGGTCTTCTTTAACATAGGAAGAAGATGAACGGAATATAGGTTCTCGTATCATTTCTAAGTGATAACTGCTTAAATAGCATAGTTACGGCTCCTTTCGAGGGAGATAAAAATTATACCAAGTAATTTCGACAACTCCAATGCTTGTGAGAAATCTCTTATTATAAGACCAACAACTCAGTCAAGCCTTATGTAGTATGTCCATTAACAAAGATTAGATTCCAAGTTTGTCGAGCTAAAGGAGTAGGATAAATGTTTGAGGTTATCCTTTA
Organism: Hygrophila difformis; assembly: GCA_030278955.1. NCBI lineage: Eukaryota > Viridiplantae > Streptophyta > Magnoliopsida > Lamiales > Acanthaceae > Hygrophila > Hygrophila difformis. The sequence goes on from JAOANR010000003.1 coordinate 20,103,019, forward strand.
AGCTCATGGTAAAGGGCTTTTTGTTTCATTGAGAATATTCCAAAATAAATATCCAACTTTCCTTGCCAAATAGACGTATGAATTTAGGGAAAAATTCGTAAATGTTTTATAAAACTCGTTGTGAGCTTAAAATCCTTTGGTGCCATTCCATGACACCCGCGTCTCATCTTTAATACATATATAATATATAGGAAATTCTTATTCCTAGTCATCCGCATGATCCTTGTGTTAACATAAATTTTTTTTTTGCTCTTATAAGTCTAAGGCAAAACCTTATTTGACTAAGGCAAGACTTCGCACAACACTAAGGTCATCGAATATGTAGGCATCATCCTACGTAATCAGTTAACTGAAGCTGAAAACCCAAGAAACTAGTGCAATACTAGTAGATTATCCAAAACACGTCTAGAGGTAGATACTAAGGCAAAACAGTCATAAGATAATCGGAGAGAGACTCTAGCTCTGAGTCCGATACCTTGAGAAATTCTTGTCGAGAATATACTTGTAAATTTTAATAATCCAAATTCTGCTCGTGCCTATATGCATATGTGTGTGTGTCCCCATCCCAAAATTTAACTTTAAAAATACTTGGCATAGTCTTTTCAAAATATTTCGTGCAAAAATTTCAATAATTTAAATGCACTACTTCTTAGAGCAAAAATGGCTCTTCAAAAATATTTCTCGTGCAAAAATTGCAATAATTTATATGCACTAATCTGAATGCTTTCAAATACTTTTCGTGTAAAATTTTAATAATTTAAATACACGACTTGCATAGCCACCTGGCTTTAAAAATAATTTTTGGTGCATGAATTTTAAAAATTACAGATGCACAATTCCAAGAGCAAAACGCTCTGATACCAAACTGTAACACCCCCATTTTCCTTAATGAACAGCGGAAGCAAAGAGCGGGAAAAGAGGTGGGGTGCTACTGCCACGTACTCCGGTCCACCCGAAATACGCTAAGGCTAGAATAACTATTGCTGCTGAATGTATATGCTAACCACGTTCCGGACAAGCTAGCATATAATTCGCAAAGAAGCTTATAATACCGTGAAGAGTATAAAAATAAGCTTAATAAAAATGGTTGGATTGTACAACCAAAACGGAGGAACGCATTCCTCAAGGAGCTCAACGATAGAAATGGAATAAATCCCATTGGAGTTTTCATTTAAAAAGGGGTTGTCTATTTCATGTTCACAAATACTGTTAAACGCGCAATGCATTGTTTAAAACAGTAGGGCACAAATATTTTCATAATGGGATAGGACCCAAAGATTTGTTTATGCTTGATAAATCATTATCTATGCCAAGTAATAAAATTTTCTATCCCAAGAGGGATTTAAAATATTCTTTTCGTACAAAATACCCCAAACCGTGCCCGTGCATTGATGCCTTGCAGATTTTATGACCTGAAAGAAAACGGTGAAAAGTGTAGAGTCAGCGAAAACAATCGCTGAGTAAGTAGACCTTTACTCCCGGAGGAGGTCGGGTTGCAGAAATAGTTTAAAAAGAACAGTTATGGTAATGGTATGCTAAAACGAGAATCAATTTAAGCACAGACAAAATCCATATAAATCTAATCCCGGGAAGAGATAATATGACACTATGCGCTACCAAGAAAATAAATTTCTCAGCCAACATGATGTGCAGGTTCCCTGTTGTAGGGCCCAGTTCTCACATACATTCAAGGGTTGTGGTGGAGGTAAGAAATTCCCTCAGACCACGCGGAATCCAACCATGGCGTCGCGTTAGTTTTCAACGGTCCCCGAATGGCATGCGGCGCACGCAAACGGCGGAGGTGGCGTTGAGCCGACCCAGTAGCGTAGACCCACCCCGTAACCATGAGCTCCAAAAATCCATATTTTTATTTATTGCAGAGATTAAATAAGCACAGTAAAATGGCATACCAATAATCCAAAAGCAGTAGGGAGCTATAAGCATAAATTTAAAAGGGTAATAAAAATGGTTTTCTTGAAATTTATGCTTAAGCTAAATAATTTTTGGGCTTACTCCAAAGAGTAAAAATCTACTTACAGTCACCGTAGATGGGATGGATACGACACACGCGTTGGCTACGAGCAGATATCCTCAGCAGCTATTTGACTAGCAAAAGAAATCCTAATGTTACCTTAGAATGCTATGATAGTATTTTAATAGAGATAATAATTAAAATTTTCCAACCTTAATAATTCTTACCAGAACACTTCAATGCTTCTACGGGCAAGTTATAATAATTTTAACTGAGTTTCTAAATATTTCTTTATGGGACTAGTAGCAAAATAGGAAGAGAGAAACAGAAAGGAAACAACCGGCGAAGCAACAAATCTCAAAACAGAACAAAGAAAACGCAAGGAAAAAAAAAAGCAAGGGAGGAGAATAATTAGGAAGAAGAGCATGGGATGTGAGAAAAAGAATGGTTGATCGGTGGGGTTTAAAAAGAGAAATTTCAACTACCTATTATCCGGTCAAATTAATGCTCCCATTTGCCTACCCTTAAATCCAACATACTTCCATTTGTGTCTATCAAGTCTGATTTAATTTCCCAACAGTCTTTCTTTTGGTTCACGCTTAAACCTCTCAGTCCTCTAGAATTTTTATCAGTCCATTGTTTTCTTCTTTTCCTCTTCCTCTCACACCCCTTATCCTTTCCTCCCTCATCAAACTTTTCAATCAATCTTCCTACAGCTTTGGGCCAATGAGGGCGGTTTGGCAGCCGGTTCTCCGGCGAGGCGGCGGCGACGAGGCGGCAGCAACGATGGGACGGTCTCTGTCTCCCCTCTCCCTCTCTCTCTCTGTCTCTGCCTCGGTCTCTCTCTGTGGCCCGGCGGCGGATCTGTGGCAGGGCGATGACGCGGCGGCGGCGATGGGGTGGCGACGCCGGTGGGATGGCAGCCGGCCATCCTTCCTCTTCTTCTATTTTCTACTCCTATTCCCTTTCTTGTTGTTTTGGAGTCTGAAATTGATTGGGAGGTGGTAGTCGGATGGTGGTGCGATTTGGTGGATGGAGTGGTGGGTTTTGGATCTGTAAAAATGGGCTTTGGGGGTGAGGGACTCGGTGGTGGAGGCTGTGGTGGTGGAAAAAGGAGATGATGGTGGCGGAAATGGATGGCGGAGGTGGAGTGGCCGTGTGTGGTGGTGCAGTGACGAAAATGGAAATGGGAGGAAGAGAGGCGGCGGCTGTGGTGGTGGTGGCCGCCCGGCGGCGGCTCCGGCGAAGTCGGCGCCGGAGCAGGGGCGGCGGCGGCAGCCCTAATTTTAGGGTTAGGGTTTTATTTTCTTGGGCTTGGGCTCAGTGTAGTGGGCTTAATTGGTTGGGCTCAACTATTTTATTGCTTATCTTGCTCAATGGATCTTAGAATTAATTTGGCCCAACACTACCTTTAATCTTGGACTTATCCACTACTTACTTTTAAATTATGGACTTAAGTTGCTTAATTTGTCTAATTTGTGGATTTAATAATTCATAATAATCCCACCCATGTAATTTAATGTGTTGGACTTAATCACCTAATTATCTTGGATTATGGACCTAATAATCCATTAAAACTCATCATCTTATTAATTAAATTGATTTAATGGATTCGAATCAATTATTAATTGGTACCGTTAGTCGAGTAATTCGAGACTCTACTTCCTCCAATTCGGACCAGCCTTAATTAAGGGTCGGACAAATTTTCAATAATCAAATGGGTCTAGCATCTTAATTCAACAGTAAGTACTTAATTAACCAATTAATTTAAATTATGGATTTAATTGGGCTATTTGGTGGACTTGATGGCTTTAATAATTAAACCTTGCTTGAGCCTAATCTCCTTTCGGATCCTTCATTCCACATTTCGAAATTTAATATACTCGATTATTGATTAAGGATTAATGATTTAAAAATAAATATTTATTATGCTCCTAACTAAATTAATTCAAGTTTGTATTTCATAAGTAGATAAGTTTTCCCTTAATAATACAGTGCGATGGATTAGCTCGCCTTTTTGTATTACGTTTTACTCATTGTCAATTCACTTCTACGAATTCGCTACCGAGGATTTAGGTTTACGAATAACTACGTACCTATATTAAATCATGACTAAATAGTCATAACTAGTTAATGGATTTTAAATAATTTGTAAGAGAATATAGATTAATACCTATAAGTTAATTAAATATTGTTTCCCTTCAAAGTTTTTAATTCCTGAATTTGTTCACAACTAGGATTCACTTAAATAATTTCACACTCTGCAAAAATATTATTTCCTTCTATCTTGTAAAAATTAAATTTATGAGGAAATTTTGAATATCTTTTTTTATTAAATTTTAAATTTTTATTTACTCATTTTATGGGGTGTTATACGTTTAGTTTGAGAATATTTTATATGGGAACGTGACGTTCCCACTAGGGTGGAAATATTGGTTGTTTCGAGTGGGAATGTGATTCTCACTTGAAAGCCAGATAATTTTAGATTATTTGTCATCTTTTAACTCTTTCTATATTAAAATATTTTTTATACCCTCATTTTTCATATTAATTTTATTTTATAAATTTAGATATTTGTATTTTAAAAAATAATGCATATATAAATATATAATTTTAAAAAATCAGTTAAAATTTTAAATTGTTTAAACATATTTTTTCATATATTTTTTTTCATATTTGCTTACAGTTTATTTATCTACATATATTATAAGATAAAAATAATAAGAATTTATATAATTAAATTACTAATTATCATACAATAAATTATATACTTTCTCCGTTTCAATAGCATTGCAACATTATATACAAGCACGCATGCCGATACACATTTTCAACGATTAATAACTTAAATTGTGTAAAATAAAAAATTATAGAAAGTTGATATTCTAAAACTATAAGTTTAGACGAATCTAACAGAATCTCATTTGACTATGTTTTTTCTTCCATAACTATGATAAAAATTTGAAACAAAGTTAAACCGTGAACAGTGCAAAAAATAGCAACGTTGCAAAGCTATTGAAACGGAGGGAGTATTCAGAGTTTTATATGTATTTTTGAAAACAAAATACGTTTAAATATTTTGTATTTCGTAGCAAAATGACATATTTATAAAATATGTTAAATTAAAATACAGGGCATTATTGTAAATTAGTTTAAATTGAAAATACAAGATTCTGAATCTAACCTAACACAATAATCTCAAAACATCAAAAAATAAGATTCTTAGCAATCTCACATTTCCGACAATCATATTCTTACTGGTAATCCAAGACCACTTCAATTAAACAGACACTAAGGAGTATCACGTCTCATCCAATCTTAAAGAGAACAGACCACCCCACACCACCACCGGGGCATAATAATCTAAATTCGCCAAAACCTCAAGCATAGTTTTAGTTAATGGCAAGCTATGGATAGAGGATCGGGTTGGACCTTGTTGGGTCCCTTTTTCTTGTCGAGATGTGTAACTTATTAAATCTGTTTGTTCAACAACACATGCTTCGAATACTATTAGTAGGTTAGTACTAAATCAAGCACAGCGGAATAAAAATACGTGTAAGTAAAAAAAAACAAACAGAAAGTTGTTGACCCAGTTCGGCCCAAGGCCTACGTCTGGGGGATACCAAACCAGGAGAGTTCCACTAGATGTTCAAACACCGGGTTCGAACCCGAACATTAGTGAACGTGTTAATCTTTTACTCCAACATCCGAGCAGAGAGTTGATGGTACTAGAAAACCCTTTTCTGGTGAGAATACTCCCGATTCTGCTTCAACTCCTTGAAGAACTCCACTCCAAGTTTCCCTCGAATGAACCTGTAAAAGATCCTCCTCTTACTCGCCACTACGATGCAAGTATTACTTTGTTGACACAAGAACTTGAGTGATTCCCTTGATTAATTGCGTCAGTCTCAACCAAAGGTTCTTGAATCTCAAACACTTCTTTGATTCACTCAAGAAGCAATAGTGAATGGACCAGGGGTACCACTTCACCGTTGCAAATGTAACTTGAGTTTTTGTGTGAGGATGATCGAATGGATTCTCACTTTCTACTGGCCACGCTTTTTCTCTTGAATTTTTTCCAGGAAAATCAAAATGAATGAATCAATCAGCTTTCTCCAGGAAGGTGGCTATTAAAAGGAGGTGAGAATCTCGGCCTATGGAAGGTGCATAATATTACCAAGTGAGAAAACCTTCCATACCAATATTTCCTTCAATAAAGAAATCCTCTTTCCAACTTACAACTACTCTATCCAGGAAAATCTTCATATAGATATTGGGGGAAATCTTCTTACCAAAGACCACAATTATATCATCAGGAAAATATTCTCCAGAAGCAAGATTCCCAGGATAGGTAATATTATTTCCAATTTATGCAATCCATATCCAGGGAATAGTTCTAATTTCCTTACGATGGAGATTGACTTTCCAAGGTGCTGAAATTCTATCCCCAAGAATCTGTTGGGGATCTTCATTCTACCATGTATAGACGCGGGCGACTGACGAGGGGCGGGTAACCTATCTAGAGTTCATGCATCGGTTTGTACACATTCAAACAAAATCCGCTTCTAACAATCTCCCCCTTTTTGGCAGAATGTGAACCAGTTACAAAGAGATCAAACCGATGCTTGAACACGGAAATAAAACACGAAAACCAATAAAACCCCAACAAGGCCTAACTAATGCTTCGTACAAAATATTCCTATCAAACTAAGGAGCACGTACATCAAAACTGCACCGTATAAAAAATTAAGCAATAATGCATTATCTTTTTATTACAGACCAGTGCAAACATTTAGCAGATCGAAAATATCAAAACACAATATTAAACAGAAGCTATAAAAACTTACAAACCAGTAGTAGCAAGCTTCTCCCCCTTAATGTAGTAATCCAGAGGAACCATACACGGTTTGATCATCTTCCTCCCCCTCTAGGTCACATTGTGCCCAAAAGGGCCTGCTTCAGAACACAATCTCGGACTTGATCTTTGGGGGGTTTTAACACTGTGTCCAAATACAGTTTGGAACTCTCATTATAAAACTTCGAACTGCAGACCAGATTGGTATCCAAGACCTCTGGGGTCTTTTTCTCATCATAGATATCCCTCAAATTTTGATCATCCAATTCAACTTCATTTTCCTTGGTAATAGCACCATCAATATTCTCAGAAGTCATATGCTCCCCCTCAATCTCAGTATCATCTTCCTCATTAACACATTGGTTGCAATGCCATCATCATCTCCTCTAATATCATTAGAGACCACTCCTTCATATATCAAGAACTCCTTTGGTGGTCACAATCTTCCATAAAAAATAACTTCTTTATAATGAAGATGGCCACACAACCGGTCACCTTAGTAACTTCTCTGTAAAAGAAAATCAATTAGTGCGATCAAGAGTATCAAGTATTAATAAATACCGAAGGCCAATAATAAATTTAAAGACACTTAGCAGATTTAATTTTGTGGCTCCTCATAGGCTGGCACGTGGACTTAGACTATTTGCGTAGTCCAAGCTCTTTCTTTAGATTCTCAAATCTGGAAGTAAAACAGTGTAAGCATGCAAGCTCTCTGAAATCTATCTTCTTTTTCTCGCCGGTTCGTCTGTCCCCATTGAGATCACCAATGATGTCTTCTGGGTCATGATGCCTGTGAACTCTGACTTCTGGTGCGTCTGCCTTTGAAGACGGTGTTCCAATAGGTGTTTGAACACGTTGTTGGAACGAGTTATTGTCCACTACAGCTTTCTTAACCTGTTCACCTAAGGTATCTTGTAGGTGATCATTAGCTTTATGTCCTCTCTTGCTGGCAGATACAAGAGCAACATTGCATTTCACTTGGGTTTCACACTTGGCAACCCAAGCACGTCTTATGGCAATTCTTTTCTTGAGCTCTTCATTCGGCCACACGACAGGTCTGCCCTCTAGTAAATCTTTGATAATCTTTCGACAATGATCAGTCCTGTGTCCATAAAACTTGCAATAGTCACATGTGAGTGGTGCTCTTGGCATTTTCATGCCTTTGACGGATTCCTTAGCAGCTTTCATAGTGGCTTTGATGTAGCATCCGTCTGGTTGATCATTGAGTAAACCTCCTGCTACGAACTGAGTCTTCCCTTTTGAAGATGAAGCTACGCTGGTGTTTTGATAGCCAAGTCCATGTCGGTTACCATGTGACTTTCCAGCAGCAATGGCATCATCTAGTTTAGCCTTTCCGTTGTTCATACCAGCTAGAATCTTTTCTGACTTAGCCAGCTTCTCCTTAAGTTCAGTGACTTCAACCACTAACTGATCATGCTTGGCTAAGATCTGCTCTTTTTCTGTCTTCAGAACCTGTGTTCCAACCTCAAGTTCGGACACCTTCTTGGATACGGTTTCAGCTTTAGTACTCAGGTTTTCCTTTTCATTCTAAGATCACTGATCTGCTCCCTGAGATTCTGGATCATAAATTTTTGCTCCTCGCACTCAGTCATGGAAGTCTCAAGTTTCTCAAAAACTTCCTCATAGAGCTCAGTGAGTTTCTGAATGCTTTTAGTCTGATCCCTGTTCACATAAGAACAACCATGATCAATGAAACCGGTATTGACAGAGTCAGTGATATTACCGTGATTGGACTTAGTGTCAGGACATGAGTCAGAATCCCAAGTTCTTTGTACAATTAAGGCATTTCCATATTCAGATTCTCCATCACTGGCTTCTCCTTCATTCTCAGATTCGCTGAAGGTTGTCTTCTTCCCACTTTTCCTCTTTAAGTTACCACAATCGGCTTTAATGTGTCCAAAGCCTCCACATTCATAGCACTCGGGACCTTTAGGTTTGTCATCTTCATGATAATCATATTTGCCTTTGTCAAATGGATTTTGATTTTCTCCTGGAATCATTTCTTTCGTACGATCCTTCTTTTTTCTTGATTGTGTATCCTTGCTTGTTTCTTTTGTCTTTCAAAAGTCTACCCAATTTCTTGGTAAGCACAGAAATCTCATCATCATCGCTATCTTCACTGTCAATCTCATCATGCTTCTCGACTGCATCTTTACATTCGGATTTGAAAGCAATGCTTTTGATAACAACGTCCTTGCAATGATCCATCTCCCAAGATTGCAATATGCCCATCAATTCATCGACTTGAATTGTAGAGTAATTCCTGTAAAGTTCAAGTGCAGCAATTTTGGGATTGAACCTATCTGGAATAGATCCAACAATCTTGCGAACGATCTCCTGTTGAGTGTAAATTTTACCAAGCTGATGTGCCTGGTTTGTTAGATCTCGAATTCTACCAAAATATGTAACAATCGTTTCGTTCTCATCCATAGTAAGTTTATGAAATTGAGATTCAATGGATATAAGCTTTGAAGATCTAACAGAGGCCATACCTTCATGGGAGTTTCCCAGTACTACCCATGCATCATATGCAGTCACACACGAGGATATGAGTCTGTATTGATCTTCTGTGACGCCATTGAATATTGCATTTAAGGCCATAGAATTCATCTTGGAGAGGATTCTTTCAGCAACAGACCAATCTGCCTTAGGTTTCGGACTGTGTGTTCCATCATCCAGTTCTAACACCAGTGATTCGTACTTTGTCTCAACAGCATCCCAGACTCCTTCATCAATGGCCATAAGAAACGCCCGCATCTTTGTTTTCCAATAGGAAAAATTTGTGCCATCAAGTAGGGGCGTCCTGGCAATGGATCCTCATTCACGAATCATCTCAACAACTGGATCTCACCCGGAGGTGTGTGCACTCTGATACCACTTGTTAGGTCCCTTTTTCTTGTCGAGATGTGTAACTTATTAAATCTGTTTGTTCAACAACACACGCTTCGAATACTATTAGTAGGTTAGTACTAAATCAAGCACATCAGAATAAAAATACGTGTAAGTAAAAAGAACAAACAGAAAGTTGTTGACCCAGTTCGGCCCAAGGCCTACGTCTGGGGGATACCAATCCAGGAGAGTTCCATTAGAGGTTCAAACACCGGGTTCGAACCCGAACATTAGTGAACGTGTTAATCTTTTACTCCAACATCCGAGCAGAGAGTTGATGGTACCAGAAAACCCTTTTTCTGGTGAGAATACTCCCGATTCTGCTTCAACTCCTTGAAGAACTCCACTCCAAGTTTCCCTCGAATGAACCTGTAAAAGATCCTCCTCTTGAATCGCCAATACGATGCAAGTATTACTTTGTTGACACAAGTTATTCCCTTGATTAATTGCGTCGGTCTCAACCAAAGGTTCTTAAATCTCAAACACTTCTTCGATTCACTCAATAAACAATAGTGAATGGACCAGGGGTACCACTTCACCGTTGCAAATCGATCTCCTTCACAACAATGATGTAACTTGAGTTTTTGTGTGAGGATGATCGAATGGATTCTCACTTTCTACTGGCCACGCTTTTTCTCTTGAATTTTTTCCAGGAAAATCAAAATGAATGAATCAATCAGCTTTCTCCAGGAAGGTGGCTATTAAAAGGAGGTGAGAATCTCGGCCTATGGAAGGTGCATAATATTACCAAGTGAGAAAACCTTCCATACCAATATTTCCTTCAATAAAGAAATCCTCTTTCCAACTTACAACAACTCTATCCAGGAAAATCTTCATATAGATATTGGAGAAAATCTTCTTACCAAAGATCACAATTATATCATCAGGAAAATATTCTCCAGAAGCAAGATTCCCAGGATAGGAAATATCATTTCCAATTTATGCAATCCATATCCAGGGAATAGTTCTAATTTCCTTACGATGGAGATTGACTTTCCAATGTGCTGAAATTCTATCCCCAAGAATCTGTTGGGAATCTTCATTCTACCATGTATAGATGCGGGCGACTGACGAGGGGCGGGTAACCTGTCTAGAGTTCATGCATCGGTTTGTACACATTCAAACAAAATCCGGTTCTAACAAACCTAATAATGAATGGTGTGCCTTTCAACTTTAGAGTATGGGGTTCATTTTCTATTGACATTCAAAATTCAATATGATGTACTCACTCCGTCCCATTGATAATGTCTGTTATTGTTGGACATGGGAATTAAGGTAGAGTTGATTTATGAGTATAGAATGGGGTCCATATAGTTGTCAGAGTAGAAAATTATTTCTATTTATAGGAAGAAGACATTTGTTATAGGACATCCAAAAATAGTAAGTAAAACATTTTAACTGGGACAGATGGAGTATTACATTACTTTCTAATAGTATTCTATACCACCAAATCAACCATATCAGAATATTATTAACATACGGAACTTGAAAATGTATTTATCTTTACATTTTACATCTGATAATAACTCTCGAAACCTCATTATTAGGTCGAAGAAATTTTTTACATGAAATTTAAGAACATTAAATCAAAATGAAAAACCACTTGCAATTCCTTGAATACATCGAATTGAACACCACTATAAAGACACCTATTTACCATACCTATAGTGAAGCAAATGAATGCCAAAAATAATAGCTTAATCTAATTTAAAAATGATTTAGGGGTTATTTGTTAAACTCCGAATTTAATGTATTTCAAAGGCTGGTTTAGAAACAAAATAGTTTTTGAACCATTCACTTAGGAATAAATAGCACCTTAGTTATTAATTAGCTCCTTGCATATATAAAGAACCGGAATCATGTATAGGGGTAGCATTTTCTGTTTGTTAACTGAGATTTTAAATTTATTAATTAATCTAACTTTATAACCACAATATACTTGAATACTATTTTAAAAAATATAGTCGTATAATCATCATGGGAAAAAAGAGTTGGATTGGTATGACTGTGATTTTAAAGGCCATTTAATGAATCTTTACTTATACGATAAGCAAGCCATTTATTGGTAGTAATTGTAAGGATTAAACTATGCTTAGGGATGTAAACGGATAGGGTACCGGTAGACCACCCCACTCACTACCAGAAATATAATTATTCTACCCTTATCCTACCCTATCACCCTAAAATTAAATATCGGATAGGATTCGGGTAATACCCGTCTGGGTATGCAGATTATCCGCGGGTAAACGGGTACCCGAAAGCTTAAATGTTACATGGTTAACGGCTCTACTCGACCGAACTTTAACAAAGAAAAAACTTATTTTTCACCATAAAAAAACAAATAAACCTTTATTATTGCGCGAAAATAAAATTTAAAATAATATTTAAAAGAAACTGCTAATTCACTAAAGCAACATATTATTCTTAAATCAGTAAAAAATTTATAAATCTTTTTACTGTCAAATCTCAAATGCTAAGAGATTTGAAGTATATATAAATAAATAAATATACAAACATATAAATAAATATATAAATATATCTCAATATTGAGTATAATATACTTCCTCCGTTCCTTTTTAATTGCACGGACCCACATTTCACGCAATCCAATACACATTTTTAATCTTCAATAACTCAAATTGCGTACAAGTAAAAATTATGAAACTTTGATATTCTAAATCTATGCGATTAGACGAATCTAACAAGATCTCACTTGACTATTTTTTGTCCTATATAACTGTATTAAAAAGTCGAATCAAAATTACTCAATGAACAGTAACAAAACTTCTACCATGTCAAATAAAAAGGAATGGAAGAAGCATATTAAAATATATATATATATATAAGTATATATATATATAAGTATATATAGATAAATAAATAAATAGATATTTAATCGGGTAATATATGAAATCCGTACCATACCCATGCCCGATACCCGATTACCCGACGGGTTACCCAACCCTACGGGTAAAGTTGACATCCCTAACTATGCTCATCGTTCCTTCTTTAACACTGGTCCATAACACTTACGGGGCGTTTGGTTTGGGGGAATTCAAGATTTCCACCGGGAATCTGGATATGGAATATGGAATGAAATATGCTCATCTTTGGTTCGGGGCATGTTTCATTGGGGGAATATTCCCACCGATGTTGGAATCTTTGGGGTTTTGTGTGGGAATCACATTCTCACTCAGAAAGCAGGTATTCTAAGCTTATCATATTCATTTTCCTATTTTTATACTAATTTGTCTTTTATACCCTCATATTTTATATATTTATTTTATTTTTTAATTGTAATATTTTATATTCTTAAAATGATAATATATGAAATTTAATTTTTTAAAAATCAATTAAAATACTAAATTATTTAAATATATAATACTTTTTTAATATTTATTCCCATATTTGCATAAAATTTATTTATATTCCTATATATAAAATAAAAATAATAAAGGTTTAGAGACATTAAATTAAATTATTAATATTATACAATAAATTATTATAAAGAATTTTATATATTTAAAAAAAATAAATATGTTAAAACATTTTGTATTGTATAACAAAATGACATATTTTTTTTGATGAGAACTTAGCCCAAGTAGTTAAGTCCCTTGACTTCCAACGCAAGGTTGAAAGTTCGATTCCCCCACCGGCCCCCTATCCCTCCCTTTTATTTCCTTCCTTTCCCAGACCTTCAATAACTCCTTAAAAAAAATGACATTTTTTTAAATTTGGCTCAATTAACATTTAAGAAACTCCTTTCAAAGCATTGCAATCGCACCTGCATTCTTTACCTGCTTTTTTCTTTTTTTTTTTTTTAAAAAAAGAAACTCATTAGGAACTCTCGCAATTCAGATGATGAATTTTCAGCTAGTTAATACCTCCACACATCACCCTTTCTTGCTTACCAACGGTTTTTGGTCGTGGAGTTCGACGACAAGGTTCTTCAACAGAGACAAAAGATTAAACCTTAGCCACAAGTCGCGTCATTTCTGCACCCTGTTGGAGGATATAGAAACTTCCTGGAAGTCGATGGAGGGCCTCATCAGATGCCCTGCAAAATTACGCCCCCTTAACGCCCATCACTTTCCTCAACAGAGCTAACAGAGCTGCTAAGGTTCATAAAGATCTAACTTCCATTGTGTATTGTTCTCTGCGCTTCACTTGGGAGGAGACTCACCTGCGTTGCATCAAATTGGCTTCTGCTTTGTCCAGATTAGGCATTTGTCATGGTGATTTGGTATGTTTTTTTGTGGTTGATTTGAGCTTTCCTCTGATGCTTCACTGTTTTTATCGTTGTTAATTTCTTTTGCCTGAATTTATGACTTTTAATCAATCCATTCTGATGTGCTCTGTTTTGTGATTCAATCCATGCCTAAAAAAGAATTTAGATTAATGAGATTGTAAATGTTTTCATAATCGTATTTAAGGTAGCAGTTCTAGCCCCGAATGTACCAGCAATGCTAGAGTTGCATTTTGCAGTGCCAATTGCAGGAGCAGTTCTTTGCACATTGAATTCCCGTCATGATGCAGCTATGGTATCGATCTTGCTGCAGCATTCCAAGGCCAAGATCATTTTTGTAGATTATAAGCTGCTTCCTGCTGCTCAAGGAGCATGCGATCTGCTGGCACAGAATGCTGTCAAGCCACCTATTCTTGTTCTGATTCAAGATCAAGAGCATGCCAATGAATGCTCCTTCAATTCTTACCAGGAATGTATGACTACGAGGCTTTTTTATTGGATGGGGAAGACGGTGACTATCACATCAGGCAACCTAAAACTGAATGGGAACCAATCCGTGTCAATTACACTTCAGGCACAACACCGCGACCCGAAGGAGTGGTTTATAACCACAGGGGGGCTTACATGAATGCCCTTGCAACAATATCTCTCCATGGAATGCGTGAATGCCTACCTACCTCTGGACAGTGCCGATGTTTTCACTGCAATGGATGGTGTCTGCCTTGGGGAATAGCAGCTTTGGGTGGCACCAACGTTTGCCTTAGAGATGTCTCCCCGAAAAGTATATTCAACAGCATTGTGCGCCATAAGGTCACAAACATGGGGGGAGCTCCAACCGTCTTGAACAAGATCATCAATTCAACAGATATGAAACTTCTTCCCCACACGGTGGACATAATGACTGCCGGCTCACCACCACCACCATCTATCTTATCCAAGATTGAGGATCTTGGGTTCAGAGTGTCTCATATGTATGGACTTACCGAAACTTACTGCGCAGGCACTTCATGCTTGTGGAAACCAGAATGGAATTCTCTGCCTCGTGAAGAACAGTTCAAGCTCAAAGCAAGACAAGGAGTTCAGCATTATGCCCTGGAAGAGGCTGACGTGAGGGACCCTATCACCATGATGAGTGTACCTGCAGATGGTGCAACCACAGGTGAGATAATGTTAAGAGGAAACACAGTAACGATGGGATATTTAAAAGATGTGGAGGCCACAAAAGCAGCCTTCGCAAATGGATGGTTCAGAAGTGGTGATCTAGGTGTAAAATATGAGGATGGATACATAGAAGTGAAAGATAGATTGAAAGACATTGTAATTTCAGGAGGGGAGAATATAGGCACAGTTGAAGTAGAATCAGTGTTGTACCATCATCCTGCAGTTGTTGAAGCTGCTGTTGTGGCAAGACCAGATAATCACTGGGGACAGACACCCTGTGCATTTGTGAAACTGAAAGAAGGATTTGAAGTTAGCTCTCAAGAGCTGATAAGCTTCTGCAGAGATCGTTTGCCCCATTACATGGCTCCCAAGACTGTTATTTTAAAGAATTGCCAAAAACCTCAACTGGGAAGATTCAGAAATTCATCCTCAGGAAAAAGGCAGAGGCCATGGGGAGTCTTTCATGAGCTTCTTTCTTCATAGTTGTCGGCAACAAAACAACGTGAATCTCTCACGTGAACTAAAAACAGCGATGTTCAACAATCATAGAAATAAAACCTGCTTTCCAGTTGCTTGTGTAATCCTAAATGCTTAAAAATAATACTAGTACTTACTACAGTTCTGTCATTTCATACAGGCTACATTTCAAGTTTCAACAACTTACATTTCCTGTAAATAAGCAAAAACATTAAACAAGGTTCATTATAGACCAATATAACGAGTTGCCTGATTCAATAGACAGAATAAGTAGTCCCGATCCAATACTGGAATTCGTTCGACAAAACACCAAGTAACAAAGGAATTACACAACATTCGCAAAAACCTTACTCATTATCCCGAGTAAACATGTATAGAATCATCTTTGAAACAGTCACATTCATCTCCTTATTCATGGTATACAAGCGATCATAAAATACATTACCCCTATTCCACTGCAAATGCACTCACAATACAAGAAATCACACTTACTCCGTGGCCAAAGCATCACCTCTGGTGCGACGACAATTGTTGAATCCATACCAAGTATCTCGAGGCATTTTCACATTGTAGTAAAAAGAGACTGATTTCGAATTAGATCCATAGACTGTCACATCATAAGGCATCCATCCATCATTGCCACTTCTATAGAGGTACAAGTAACATATTTGGTATGTACAAGGGCCATATATCTGAAACGTATCAGTTGAACATCGCTCAAATGCCTTGGAACGTGGGTTATCCAACCGTGGTGCATAAACCTATGTATCGAAACCAACAGCAAAACATTAACCGCAGAAAGAAAGAGCTGAGCCATTCTCACATCAATTTCGTAAGGCTTTTTCCACAATGAAAAATACAAACACTGCCTAGGCTCGAAATTCAAATGCTGTCTGTGCTAAGGACAACATCTAAAAGTGATTTTTTTTTAAAAAAAAATGATGCTTATTGCACTTGCAGAGCAGTGACCTAAAAAGACACAATCGATTAAACACAAACACAAGTTGATTATTCAAATCCAAGAACAAACTATCAACGAGGAGCTTCCAATACTTAAACCCTAGAAATACTTGCAATCGTAGTCAATAGAATTAATAAATTAAAACTCCCCTAGAAGAAATGAGAACCTGATTTCCATAAGCATCGCCGAAGGAAAGACTAATTCCATCTCGCGTGTATCGAGGGGAAGAGCAACTGGTTGTGATCACAACAGTAAAAGAACACTTGGCATTCTGCAAAAGCACCAAAGCAATTTAAAATTCAAACCCTATGCCATACCCCCCAAAACTCAGAAATACGAATGGAAGCCTCATTTGAATGATCAAACCTGAGTAATGTTCTTGATTTGGAGAGACGAGAGAGTGTTTGGACGCGGAACTACATATCTTGATTGGACCGCAGAAGAGCAGATAAAACCAAAAATGACCAGAAACAGAAAACAGAGGGTTCCCATTTTCATCGAACGAAGAAAATTCCTCAAGTCCAAACCCGGAAATTGCGAGAGGGGTTTTGCCCGATGCCGATTCTCACTTTTCAGTTCACAGAGATCCCAAGAAAAGGTAATCCTTTTCACCTGCCTCGGTTTCGGCCCAACTTCGGACTAAATGTCAATGGGCCCCAATAAATTATGATCATAACCTAAATAGTCGTAACCAAGGTTTTCATTTTTTAATATGTATGGTTTTTATTTTTACAAGAGTGAGATTTTATGGATGATGAAAATACTAATATGTTAAAGCATAATTTTATATTTGTAGTAATTTTCCAATAATTAGTATAATACGAATAATATAAAAACATCACATTAAACATCAAATATAGTAGACGGGCATGCATATTGTGTTCTTTTTACACATTATACATAAAGACTTACTTCTAAATTCAAAGTTAAAATTTAAAAGTTAAGGGGTTAGACACTTGGACTTGAGCATTGCATGCAATTGTGGACTTTTTTTTTTCCCTTAAACAACCTATACAAGCTAGAAAATGAGTGGCGTGAGCCCATGCCATATAAATTATAAAGGGTACAAAGGGGAGGGATAGGGGGCCGGTGGGCACTCAAACCTCAAACCTTCATGTTGGAAGTTAAGGGACTTAACCATTTGAATATGTTTTTTGGATGAAGGGGACGCTGAATGCGTCAGCTAAATGAAAGGAAAAAACTAAACTACGAATAGGAAAACAAAAGAGAACTGAAACAAGGTAGTTCCAGTCGCCTAGAGCCGAGGTCGCTGCACACCCATCATGTCCACTGTAAGAAGCAGTCGCACGTCATCCGGCGGGAATGCCCAAGTAGTGAAAAACTCCAGCTCCCGAGAACCCCGCTTGGCCAAACAATCAGCAACAAAATTACCTTCACGGAAGATATGGAACCAACGATAGTCAGGGTTTCGCTGGCGAAGATCACAAATAAGACTCACGATAGAGGAGAGGGGATGATCTCTATTTACGCCAGAATGAATAATCCGGATGGCCTCTAGAGAATCAGAGTAGCAACAAGCCTCGCGGATTCCTCTATCTTGCAAAAGTCGCATCCCATTTAGAATTCCATGTAACTCCGCAACGAGGATAGAAGAGAATCCCACATACCCAGAGAATCCCACCTGCCAGAGTCCAAAATTATTTCGAATAACTCCACCGAAGCCTGCCCTCCCCGGATTGCCAATGGCACTGCCATCAACGTGCAAAACAGCCCCGCCATGCTTGAGGGGGTGCCACGGAATGAGGAGAGGTGCAACACGCCGGGGAGCTCTAGCAAAAACTCGATCAAACCCCTCACCCATGCGAATGGATTCAGCCACAATGGAGGACTGAACTGGCGCTTCATTGCGGAAGCATTTAGCATTCCTCGCACACCACACTCCCCACAAGAGCGCCCAAAACTTACCAGTCCACCGGCGGGTGATGCGACGCCAAAACAGCCCCGTCTCACCATCCAAGGGAGAAGAAACCTGGGAAGGCCCACCAAGCCATGCCCACACCGAGATGACCCAAGCACAGTTGAAAAACAAGTGCACAACAGACTCATCATGCAAGCCACACATAGGGCAGAGGGCAGAAGCAGCTAGGTTGCGTTTCATCCGTAATTCATTAGTTGGAAGCGCATCATGAACGATCAACCACAAGAGAAACCTGACCTTCTCCGACTTAACCATTTGAATATGTTAATTTGGTCTTTTTTCGTATCTTTTGATTTTTACTTCTAAAATTTCTTTCAATTTCAATTATTTGTTAATGTTGGGGATGAGGATTTAGCCCAAATGGTTAAGTCCCTCCCCATCGGCCTCCTATCCCTTCTTTTTATTCCCCTATGTAATTTGTATCGCATGGTCTCCCACCACCTCTTTTTTAGCCCGTATTTCAGCAAAAAAATATTCGTTAATGGGCTTCAATTAAAATCAAAATAAGCTATAAAAGTCAAATTTTGACTTTTCAGGTAAGGATTACTTTGAAAATTTAATTTCGATGATAAATACAAAAATATGTCTCTCTAAACTAATTAAAAAAATAAAAATAAAATACAATAATTACATTAATTATAAAAACAAAATAATTAAATTACGAATTACATAATCAACTTAAACTTATAAATAAAGAAAATAAATATTTTTAATATGTTTTCGGATTTTTAAAATATACTTCCTCTGTTTTTTGTTTGCTACGGACCCACCCAACACGCAGTCCAATGTATATTTTAAATCACTAATAACTCAAATTCGGTACAAGTGAAAATTCTAAAAATTTGATATTTAAAAACTATACGACGAGACGAATCTAACAAAATCTCACTTAGCTATATTTTAACTTGTATAACTAATATGATAAAACTTCAAGTTAAAGTGTTTGTGTGAATAGTGTCCAATTTATAAACGTAACTATTTTTAAAAAATAGAGGAAGTATATAAATAAATTGAGATAAAACGAATTGTAAATACTCTTATTCACATAGATGTTCCTTTCATTAATTTAAATATATGAAAAGTGGATCCATTCAACAACTATATTTGTATATATGGGTTTTGCTACTAAGTTCTCATTATCCTTCTCACACAACGGCAGCTAGCTCCTTCAGCTTCATTGGCAGCCCCCCAGGCCGTGCCGAGTTTGGTTAACTGGTCTTGTTCGATCTCCCCAAAATTGTAATGGACATTGTGACAGGTTATTATTGTAGGGAGGGGCGTACCCAGCCTCAGGCTAGGAGGGACTCCAGCCCTACCTTCCAAATCTCTCCAACCCCCACCCCCCACTCCCTTAAAAAATAAAAAATTACTTCTAAGTTAGGGCATGTTTGTTTTGTTCATTTATTGCATATTTGCTTTATTATTGATATCAATTAATTTATAATAATTAATTTATTGATTTAGGGGAAGATTAATAGATATTTTTTTTTGTTAAATTATCAAGAAGTTGTGGAATTTCTTCTAAATTAAATGCAAATCCTAATTCTTCCGAGGAAGTTAGTGAGAGTAAGAGAAAATATTGTGATTTTAATCTAAATGACATTGAAGTTGATCCCGAAGTTCAAAGACAATTGATGATTTTGATGTGAATAACAAGGATTTAGTGGAAAAGAGATGTTTTCAGTTTTATAGATAATGAGTTCACATATCAACGGTATCAGAAGATGTTAATTTATACGTATATTATATTATTTTTCTTGTGGTTAAATCATTTTTATATTTTGTACTTTTTACGAACAAAATTATCTATAATTATTTTGTAATATCTATGGCTGAAAAATAAATTTTAACCCTACCCGTAAAAAAATCCTAGATCCGCCACTGATTGTAGGTTAGAGGACGGCTGCACGCAGACTCATTGGACATGCTATATCTGAAAATTAAGGGTGATGAGCAAATTAAAGGATATATATTTTGTGATTCAGATAGACTGATAGGAGGTTAGGTTTTAATTACCATTGCTTCCTAGCTAGCGTTCCTCTTCTTCAACAATGTCACAGACAGGTTTAGATATACTATACTCCATTAGCTTTACTTTTGACACAATTTTAGATAAGAGTTCAATTGTTGGTTTTATATGTATGTTTCGTTCAAAGGCCCGATCTTAATTCTTTCCTTGTGGGATTGTATTTATGTTAACCCAACGAATAAGTGAGGCCCATTATGCAGGGGTCAAGTAGATGTACCTCATTACCAGCCCAGTCCATATTGCAGAAGCGGGAATTAGAGTTATCGAGTTCAAATTTGTTGACTGTCAGCTGAAGTCCTAGAATGTGGCGACGTGGAGAGAACAAGAGAAGCATGGAAGCAACTTATAAGTTCCAGACGGCTTCCTAGAGGAAGGGGACATCAACTTCTCCAAGAGAAACTGCATTTCATATTTTTAAGCTTTCTGTATTTCGTTCCTTTTCATTCTGCAGTTCATTTATTTACAGCTTTCCTGTATTTCCTTCATGTAATCCGCAATTCTTGTAATTCCTTTCAAAGTTCATCAATCAAAAGAGGTTCCTCATCCTCTGCAAATTTCGTGGTTACCAAATTAGCACGCCCAGTGGGACCAAAGTTGAAGCCATATCCGTTTCAAAGGAGTGTATGCGTCTCATATCTGGAAAGATTGTAAGTGATCTGACAAACAAGTTTGAAGAAACATCGATACAAGAAAAGACACCAGTTCGAACATCACCTGAGGACGCTGTTGACACGGCGAGTTCCACCCAATCACAAAGGGGGATTATGCAAACCCCCACCTTGACAGAGCAGATGCGACTTTCGATCACAGAATCAATGGCCGAATTCATGCCTTTACTTACAAGGCATCTTGTGGATGTTTTGCAGCCTGCCATGGCCGACCAAATTGATAAAGGTTCAGTTCATTGAGGGATCAACAAGAAATAACCGCTTCTGCAAACGGCGCTAATGTGTCGCCTAGCCTCCCATGTCCAGGGCCGTCAGGCGGCCAACAAAGTACTTGGGGCACCTCACCTAGCCAGCCGCCACTCCCTGAGTACGGGGGCCTGGCTAGTCCGTTCCCGTTCCCATATCAGGCTCCGTATGCCTTTACTCCAGCGGAACCTACCATGCCGAACTTGGGTTATGTGGCACCTCCAGTGCCGATCTATGCATCACCAGGGTGCCTGATGGCGTCCAGTGCTGTACCAGGTTGTCCAACGGGCTCTGGTGGACCTGTCATGGCGCCACGCCAGGCGGCACCACCTGTGCCGAATCCTTCAACCACACCATACGTGGCTAACTACTCGCCAGTACCGGCGCCACAACCCTGGGGGCAAACACCACAGCCGGGGGGGCAGGCGCCACAACCTTGGGGGTAGACGCTACAACTAGGCGTCAGGCACCACAACCCTGGGGGCAGACGCCACAGCCATGTGGAGTGGCTGCGACTCCTGCCACACCAGCCACCATTGCTCCTACTACACCCCCAGTCGCCATGTCGCCTGCACAGGCACCAGCAGTGTCACCCGAGTTGCTTGCAGACATAATGTTGAACACTTCGGGATTCAACTAAGGCTGATGGAGCGGCCTACATACAAAAAGCCTTGCCCTGATTGGGTAGATACTATGCAACCATACTCACGAGGCTTCAAAATGCCCGAGTGCTCCACATTCTCAGGTGACGACGGCAAATCCACTGTGGTGCATGTGGGTAGGTTCACTGCTCAGTGTGGGGAATCAGCGGCTAATGACTGGTTGAAGCCGAGGCTCTTCAGCTCATCCCTCACTGGACCTGCTTTCACGTGGTATGCATCCCTCCGGCCTAACTCAATCCAAAATTGGGTCGATCTAGAGCGAGCTTTCCATGATAGGTTCTACACACCACTGTCACAGGTGAGCCTCACAGATTTAACTAATGCAAAATAATTTGCTGATAAGATGGCAAATATTTTCATTAACAGGTTACAGCGGCTTAAGGGCCGATGCACGATGGCAGTCCCTGATAGGGAAATATGCAATATAGCAGTGGCTAACATGTTGCCAAAACTAAAGGAGTATTTAATTGTGTAGGATGTAACTGACCTTGCCCAACTGGCCGAGAGAGCAGGCCGACTGGAAAAATTCCTGGAAAAACAGGAAGAGAAGCGTCCTACGCGTCGAGTCCACTTCGAAGAGGTAAGATTCAGCGATGAGGAGGACGAACCTGTGGAGGTGGTTGTGGCGGAGTTGGTCCAGACAGCCAAGCCAAGTGTTCGACACCTTACTCAAAGACGGGGTGACTAAGCTGCCCGAGGGGCAGAAGCTACCAGCGGACGAGGACATTCGGGGCCGATCTGCTAGCTCGTCGCAAAGCTGCAAAATAAATATTAATCCTACGCCACAATAACACAAATAAATGTAATATATGGTGAGTAGGGTCGTCTCCCAAGGGATGCACACAAAGATTTAATAAATTGATTATTTATAATATATATAGATATAAAGAGGGGGGGATTTTTCAATATCAACTAATCCTAATAAAAAGAAATAAAATCAGTCTAAACTAATAATGCAAGACAAAATTCCAAACTTCCAATAATCAAAGTATCTAGCTTGGGCATGGATTTTCATTTGGGACATATGAATCGATCATCAACCAAAAACAATATTCATTCATTCAATGAATAAATTGGTTATAATTGCTCAACACGCGTTCACAATCAACTTTTCCCTACTTTATCGTTAGCCAAAGTACGACCATTAGCTAATTCCCTAATTAAACGAGAACCCTAGGTACGACCATAGGATTTACAAGTTCAATAGCATTACACACAAGAAAAGCCCAATTCAATATAACAAAATTCCTACGACGACATGTTTAATATTGATTCCAATTTCCCCTAGAGGTTTCTCCTCTAGTTTACTACTCAAATCGAATTTCAACACAATTACGGATGAAGAAACTCAATATAGCAATGAATTCACAAATTAACATGTGGCCAAAAATATTAATTCAAGAATTCTAACATTTCAACATAGAGAAATAAGAAATACCCATAACAAATGAACATTCAAATTAAACCAAATCAAAATTTCACAATTCAGTATCCCAAAATTAATTCAATCCCAAACTAGACAAAACAATCTACTCACAACTCATTATAACTCCAACAAAATATGAAAGTTTCAACATCTCAAATTAATCCAAGGTTTTGAACAAGAATTCACCAAACTAGAACTGAAGTATTATCCAAACCACTGCCAGTGGAATGCAGCTGTGATGTCTCCAATCAGCCCCAAAAGTCGCCGCCCCTATGTTCCCAAAAACGTTGATACCGCTGCCCAGGAATTAATTGGTGCTGTCCTTCCCAGATGCGGCTGCTGTTTGGTGAAATTAGTGGTGGTGGATTGGTTGAAAATATGTGAGGGATGAAAGGAATTGGAGTGCGGAGCTGTGTGTATGAGTGACTGGAAGGAGTATGAAAATCTGGACTGCTCTGGTGTCTGAAATCTGTCTGTCTGTGCCTGGAATCTGGTGACCTCCAATAGCAGCCCTCAATCCAATTTTATAGATGCCAAATTTGGGTAGCCTCTTCTCCATCGTGCTCTTCCCACTCTCATCCAAGATCGGGTCTTCAAACATCGTGTTTTGATCTCTTCAATCTGCAGCAAACGTGCTTCCTCCTCTCCAAGTAATGAATTTTTAGATCCCCTTTGCAATTGGGTAAGAAAATATGCTCAGGCTTTTAATTTCACCCCCAATGATCTTTTTGCAATTTGAGGCACTTTTAGACGGGCTCCACAGCTGCGAACCAGACCTTACGCGTGGGCATGCCTAACACTTGAAAATGGGCTGTCCAAGCATGAAAATGCACCTTCTCTACAAATTCACACATTTCACAAAATTAGTCAAATTCAAGCCATTTTTACCACAATGCACAAAATTGTAGAGTTGAAATATGTAGAAAATATCCATAAAATATAGCATATATCAACTCCCCCACACATAATCCATGCTTGTCCTCAAGCATATATCAAAACCAAATCAAAAGTGCATGCCAAACCAAGTATCATTCAACAATGTCAAAGTTTCATCAAAATCAAGGTATGCAAAGCCAACTATCCTCACAAAATGGGAAAATATATAAAGAGATCACTCACCCTCAAGTGTTTAGGCTAGATTTCGCTCAATACGCATAGAGAACTATCAATCTCAAAGGCTTGCTATCAAATCACAGGAAATTCACATCTCAAATAAGAATATGATGCTTATAATCAAAGGGTCTTTATTAGGGTTGTAACGGGGCTAAGGTTGGGGTAGGAAATATGGAATTTGTAGGTTAAAAGGAATTGAGGAAATTGTCTAACCATAAAAAATGCTACGAAACATATGTTGCACAAATTCTCTTTGACATCAATGATTATGCTGCTCTCAAGATAAAGAATTACAACTTGCAGCTATAACACAAACATGTCTGCCTCTCTCTTTTTCTTTTTATTTTTTTTCTTTTTTTTGGTGGCTTTCAATAGCTTGGTATGTTTATTAGAGGAATTCCATTGTCTGAAAATTGCAGACAGAACTTCAACTCTTTGTTCATAACACTCCGGTCAGAGGAACACGTTCCAAGCTACTTATTTCCACTGCCCTGATATTTTTTTTCATAGGGCTTTTCTTTTCTTTTCTTTTCTTTTTTTTAGAGAGAGGCAGTACAATTACAAAAGCTCAATCAACTAACATCAAGTGCAAACTCTAAACAAAATCACATGTAATGGTGTTTAAACAAATTTCCTCATGTTCCTAGGGTTCAAATGAGTGTATGGCCATAATCAAAGAAAAAGGTCTCATAGGCTAAGGGTTAAACATGAACCAAAAAATGGATATATCATCAATAGGCTCAACTTGGTTCACTAGGGGATAAGCATGGGTCAAGGGGAAAAACAAACAAGGCCAAAATGGGGTAATCCTAGTGCCCTTATCATTTTATTTGCATCAAGATTCAAAAATGAGAGTAGAATCAACTATGTATAATCAAGCAAGTTCTAGAAAATCAAGTCTCATGCGTTACACACAACAAAAAATTTGAGCAAATATGTGATGTGTATTTTTTTTTTCTTTTTCTTGCTCAAAGAGGCTCAAATAGCTCACTTAGGGTTAAATGATAGAAAACTAAACATACCTCTCAATTAATTTGACTAAAAGCATGGAAAACTCTACAAAAGTCAAGCAATGCACATAAGAACTTGGCAAGATAAACGCAAGAGGACAAGCTAGGAAGTTCAAAAATTCATGTAAGCATAACCTAAAACCTCCCCCACACCTAAATCATGCAATGTCCCTATTGCAAAATAAAGATGAAAATTAAGCGAGGGAGAAAGGAAACTCCCCTGGATTAAGTGTGCCTGACCAAATGTCCCTAATGCCATCTTTTCAAAACCTGCTGTTGAAACTTGCCCTTTGCACCTCGGGCGTTTGAAATGCCTTTCAAGGTGGAAACAATGTGGAACCTTTTGAGAGGTGGTGCATTGGTTTTCATCCTCCCCTTGTTAGTCCAAAATTGGGGAACCCTATTAGCTCTTGATGGACGACGACCGAGAGGGGGAAGGGTACAGTGGCGCTGGCTGGTTGGTGGTGGCGAGTGGCGGCTGGGCGAGCAGGAGGGAGAGCAATGAGGCAGAGGGTGGTGGAGCGAAGCAAGAGGGCTTGGAGAGAGAGATGAAGGAGTAGGCGGAGGGAGTAGGGTTTGTGTTGTGTTTATGAAACCAAATTTGCCCTATGTGCAATTGATTGGCAAAAGAAATTCCAGCCTTAGGTGTGCCCATGCCTAAAGAGTATTTTTGAGCTGTCCAAGTCTCTTTCCTTCCTCAAATCTCCAGTCCATTTTGCTTCCTTGGGCGTGCCCACGCATAAGGCATTAATTTGGACTGCTGGACCTCCGTCCTTTCCATATGTTTCCCAGTCTAAATCCTGTTCTTGGGTGTGCCCACGCCTAGGGCTAATAATCTATCTGTCAATTCCACATGTTCTCCTCTTCAATCCAGTCTGATTTTAGCCCTTAAGCATGCCCACGCTCAACATCAAATTTTGGTCTGCAATCCCAAAGGTTCCTGAAATCAACAAACAAGACCCAAAATCAAGGAAAACTTTATTAGACTCGAACTGAGACTCAAAAATTCAACTAAACTAATGAATTTGAAATAAAATGCTTGGGTTACCTCCCAAGAAGCGCCTTTCTTTTACGTCTTTGGCTAGACAGAACTTTGAATTTCCAACTTAAAACTTTCTCCCTTGTGATTTCTTAGAGTCATAAACTCCACATTTTTTCTTCTCAAAACCTTTGTAATATGGCTTAAGTTGGAAGCCATTTACAATCAACTTGCCCTTGGTGGAACTTCCGGTTGCTATCTCATCAAATGAATCAGTATTAGTTAAAGCAAATGAACAAATCCCACAAAAACAACACTTGCCTCGATCAAATAATGAATAAGATCCACAGAATTTTCTACCATTTCCTTTTGGTGGATCTTCTTTGTAATCTATGGCATTCCCTTGCATCTCATTCCTCAGTTCCTGCACATTTTGGTTAAGAACAACATCCATACTATACACAAAGTTAGATTCCACATGATTTACATTCTCAAAAATATTGAACTCAACCTTCTCACCATCAAATTCCATAGTCAATGTCCCATTCTCCACATCGATTTTTGTTCTTGCAGTATACATAAATGGCCTACCAAGTATGATAGGTGAAGGATTTCGACATTTTTCATCATTCATATCTACCACATAGAAATCAACAGGAAAAATTAAGTCATTTACTTGCACTAGGACATCTTCCACCATGCCTTCAGGATATGCATTTGTCCTATCAGCTAGTTGAATGATTATTCCAGTTTCTTTCAATGGCCCAATATTCAGTGAATTATATACTTCCTCCGTTTTTATTTGTTTGCTACGGACCCACATTGCACGCAGTCCAATGCACATTTTAAACCGTTAATAACTCAAGTTCGGTACAAGTAAAAATTCTATAAGTTCCATATTTAAAAACTGCATGACGAGACGAATCTAACAAGATCCCACTTGACTATATTTTAACTTATATAACTATGAGAAAAATTGAAATCAAAGTAGTTCAATAAATAGTAGCAAAACTTCTAATGTAGCTAACAATAAAAAACGGAGGAAGTATAAATTTTGGCATGACATTTATCGTTGCTCCTAAATCTAACATGGCCTTTTCAATATCCATCTTACCTATCTTACATGGCACTGCAAACATACCAGGATCTCCAAATTTTTGAGGTAATTTGCGTTGAAGGACTGCTGAAACACTCTCCCCAGCTAAGATCTTCTCATCTCCTCGCAGACGTTTCTTCTTGGTACATAAATCTTTTAAGAACTTGGCATAGTGAGGTACATGCTTTATTGCATCAAGTAGAGGGATGCTCAAATCCACTTTCTTGAATATTTCCATCATCTCTTTGTCCTTGTCCCCTTTTTTCGGTTTCGCCAACCTGTGAGGAAAAGGGGCCGGGTTAGAATATGATTGAACTGGAGAATTCAAAACTACCTTAGATGAGTTCTTCGCTTCTTCTTCTATTTCTTTTTCAAGCTCTTCATCGGCTTTATCCTTAGAATTGATAACCCTTGGACCTTCCAACTCCTTGCCACTTCTCAAGGTTATGGCACTAACATTGCATGGGTTCATGCTAGTTTGCGCAGGTAGCTTCCCTTTCTCGCGCTCTTTAGACTCTCGAAGTTCCGCCATGACTTGAGCCATTTGATTCTCCAGGTTCTTTACACTCGCCCTAGTTTCCTGCTGGAATTGCAACACACTTGAAGCAATAGATTTAACCATATCTTGTAAGGAATTACCTGGAGCAGGGGCGTGAGGTGGCTGCTGTTGTTGTTGAGGCTGTGAATTGGGTTGGAAACCAGGTGGCGGTTGCTGTGGATAGCTAACTTGCTGATTTCCATACCTCAGATACGGGTGATCACGCCATCCCGGATTGTACGTGTTGGAATATGGATCATAGGGCCTCCTAGGAACGAAACCAACAGCATTGACATCTACTTCCTCCATCAGCGTGGGGCATGCATCAGTAGGGTGCTCGGTGTTGGACAAGATGCCACACGCCTTAACCTGTGCATTTCCTATAGCAAGTTTTCGAACAAAAGAGGTTAGCTCAGTTAGTTGCTGCTGTAATGAATTTACCTCAATGGCTTCTTTCACTGCCACAGTCTCTCGTGGCCCAAATTGTTGAGAATTCATGGCCATATCATTCAACGGTTGCCATGCCTCTGCTGGAGTTTTGTTCATCAGTGCACCACCACTCGCAGCATTTATGATCATCCTATCCATAGCAGTTAGCCCTTCATAAAAATACTAGATTAGTAATTGTTGAGAGATTTGGTGTTGAGGACACATAGTAATGAGTTTATTAAATCTATCCCAATATTCATATAAAGACTCCCCTGTTGCTTGCTTGATTCCACATATTTCTTTTCGCAAGTTGGCAGCTCGAGATGCAGGAAAATACTTCTCCAGGAATCTGCACTTCATGTCATTCCACGTGGTAATACTCCCTGCTGGAAGGTTGAAGAGCCAGTCCTTTGCAGCACCCTTCAGTGAAAATGGGAAAGCCCTCAGCTTGATCTGGTCTTCAGTGACATTTGGTGGTTTCATGCTTGTGCAAACCACATCAAACTCTGCAGGTGTTTGTGTGGTTCTTCTCCTGACAAACCATGAAAATCAGGCAACAGATGAATTAGTCCAGTTTTTAGCACAAAATCAGTATTATTAGCTACAGTAGGGAATGTGATACACAAAGGCTGTTGAGCCAAATCAGGAGCTGCTAGCTCCGTTAATGTCCTTTGTTGAGCCATTTGTGTCTGAGGAATATCAACCGTGTCCTCTAACTCCTTGTTATCCTCAGAATCCGACGAGCTAGAATCCTCAGCAATTTGGACTGCCAAGCTAATCAGTGGTGATAGCACGACTGCTTTTTCTGCTCTCCTTAGCTCCCTAGCTTCCTTCCTTAAACGACGTGCAGTCTTTTCAATTTCAGGATCAAAATTTTGTTCAGCACCACGTTCTGTTCGAGGCATAAACTAGTAAATAGAAGCAAACAATAATATATATAATAAAATAGAAAAAATAAAATAACCAAAGTATCCAAATCCTTAATGGCGTCCCCGGCAACGGCGCCAAAAATTGCTAGCTCGTCGCAAAGCTGCAAAATAAATATTAATCATACGCCACAATAACACAAATAAATGTAATATATGGTGAGTAGGGTCGTCTCCCAAGGGATGCACACAAAGATTTAATAAATTGATTATTTATAATATATATATAGATATAAAGAGGGGGGGATTTTTCAATATCAACTAATCCTAATAAAAAGAAATAAAATCAATCTAAACTAATAATGCAAGACAAAATTCCAAACTTCCAATAATCAAAGTATCTAGCTTGGGCATGGATTTTCATTTGGGACATATGAATCGATCATCAACCAAAAACAATGTTCATTCATTCAATGAATAAATTGGTTATAATTGCTCAACACGCGTTCACAATCAACTTTTCCATACTTTATCGTTAGCCAAGGTACGACCATTAGCTAATTCCCTAATTAAACGAGAACCCTAGGTACGACCATAGGATTTACAAGTTCAATAGCATTACACACAAGAAAAGTCCAATTCAATATAACAAAATTCCTACGACGACATGTTCAATATTGATTCCAATTTCCCCTAGAGGTTTCTCCTCTAGTTTACTACTCAAATCAAATTTCAACACAATTACGGATGAAGAAACTCAATATAGCAATGAATTCACAAATTAACATGTGGCCACAAATATTAATTCAAGATTCTAACCTTTCAACATAGAGAAATTAGAAATACCCATAACAAATGAACATTCAAATTAAACCAAATCAAAGTTTCACAATTCAATATCCCAAAATTAATTCAATCCCAAACTAGACAAAACAATCTACTCACAACTCATTATAACTCCAACAAAATATGAAAGTTTCAACATCTCAAATTAATCCAAGGTTTTGAACAAGAATTCACCAAACTAGAACTGAAGTAATGTCCAAACCACTGCCAGTGGAATGCAGCTGTGATGTCTCCAATCAGCCCCAAAAGTCGCCGCCCCTTTGTTCCCAAAAACGTTGATACCGCTGCCCAGGAATTAATTGGTGCTGTCCTTCCCAGATGCGGCCGCTGTTTGGTGAAATTAGTGGTGGTGGATTGTTTGAAAATATGTGAGGGATGAAAGGAATTGGAGTGCGGAGCTGTGTGTATGAGTGACTGGAAGGAGTATGAAAATCTGGACTGCTCTGGTGTCTAAAATCTGTCTGTCTGTGCCTGGAATTTGGTGACCTCCAATAGCAGCCCTCAATCCAATTTTATAGATGCCAAATTTGGGTAGCCTCTTCTCCATCGTGCTCTTCCCACTCTCCTCCAAGATCGGGTCTTCAAACATCGTGTTTTGATCTCTTCAATCTGCAGCAACGTGCTTCCTCCTCTCCAAGTAATGAATTTTTAGATCCCCTTTGCAATTGGGTAAGAAAATATGCTCAGGCTTTTAATTTCACCCCCAAGGATCTTTTTGCAATTTGAGGCACTTTTAGACGGGCTCCACAGCTGCGAACCAGACCTTACGCGTGGGCACGCCTAACACTTGAAAATGGGCTGTCCAAGCATGAAAATGCACCTTCTCTACAAATTCACACATTTCACAAAATTAGTCAAATTCAAGCCATTTTTACCACAATCCACAAAATTGTAGAGTTGAAATATGTAGAAAATATCCATAAAATATAGCATATATCACGATCATTTTGTAAGTAGCACCATTCTTATATTCATAGAATTACTAAGTGCAGGAGTTTCAGAAGTGCCATTCAGAATAACATTAAAGAGGGACGTTTGAAAATTGCAGGTATGAAGGTGGATATAGACCCGTTCCCTCAGCTTCACGTTGGTGCTTCCGGATTCATTCCAAATCCGGAGGTTGGCGGCTCCAGTAGCCGGACTGATCGAGGAGGGGAATGTGTTGAAATCAATGAGCAAGACGAGGACTTGCTATCTGATGAATCTGAGGCTGAAAAAGAAAAGGAAAATGAGCTGTATAGAAAACAACCTAAGTTTAAAAATATTTCCAAAGGGGATTTGAAGAAAATCCTCGAGGCTGAAGAGAAAGACCATCAGAAGAAGCGGAATCTTCCATTGAGGATTGAGATCCCTAAACCTACATTGAAGATCCGTGAAAATGGGGGACATTAGCCTGTAACTCGGGATTATAAGCCTGGAGTATAGGTAGTGCCAACTTTGATGAGACGTCCAGAACATCCCGCTGAAGCTGAGAGGTGGATGGGAATCGGGCAGAAAGCAGATCCGCCCAAAGGGACCCACCATCCATGACCAGAAGCCTATTTAGGCAGGCTCAAAGACGGTATGCTGAGGAAATGCGGAAATGGGAAGCTCAGATTCATAAGTTGGAGTCCTCTAGGCCTCGGAAGCCAGTACAACCAACCTATTTCAGATCTCAAGGGGAAACCTCTGAACGGCGGAGACCTGTTCATGAGAGGTTGCAACGTCCGGAGGGAAGGCACCTCACTAGGAAGCCTAGTTCGCCTATACCACCTCGCAGGCCAGTTCATGAGCGACTTGACACAAGCCGGGTTGATAGGGGAAGGTCACATGAGGCGTCGAGGAGAAACCTCAGCCGCCATCATCTTTCACTAGGAGGCCAGTGCAGGAAAGGCTGCAGTGGGCGGAACGTCAGCCGCCATCACCTGAGCCTAAGGCCACAGAGGCTGAGCCTCCTCAGACTAAGACTCAAATGCCAGCTTCCCAAAACAAAGGCAAAGCGGTCGCCTTGGCCGAGCCAAGTAATGGAAAAAATGGGACCAGATCTTGGGCAGAAAAATTCATGGAGAGGTTTGATCGCATGGGTGAGCCGGGTACAGCCAGTATGAGAGGTGCTTACCAGATACTTCGCTTACATAGCGGCCACCAAGCCGGTGATTTGGGGAATGAACCTGACAGCTAGGGGTGGGCATTGGGTTCGGGTTAGTCGGGTACCCACCCCGAACCCGAAAAAAATCATGTTCGGGGTCGGGTTTTTTTTAATGGGAAAGGTCGGGTCGGGTACCCGAACCCGAACCCAAAATTTGGATCGGATATCGGGTCCTAAGTTTTGACCCGAATTACCCGATCGGGTACCCGAATAACCCGAAGTGTCTTTTTTTTTTAACGTTTCACAATTTCTATAATCTTTTTAAAGTGCTTAAAACGCCTCATAATTCCACAAGCCATTATCATTTAGGTCAAAGTATCACAATTATCATCTAGAATAGATATATACATAATCAAGTTTTTTAATTAATTAGTTTATAAATATGATATTCTTCACTATTCTTCAAATATTTATTCAAATTCTTCACTTTTCATTATGTCTTTCTCAAATAGAAGAATTTATTAATTACTCTATTTATCTAGATATAGTAGTATTTGCTAAAAACCTCTTTATACGTGTTCGTAATTTTTTTAATGTGTAGTTAATCCACATATATATTTGTTATGGATGAATTACATATTTAATTCTAGATTTTTTTGTTAGTTGTTAACTTTGTGTATATATAATGCCCTTTGATTTTATATATTTAATTTAATTTTTTTAATATATATTTTTTATTTTTATTTTATAAAAAATAAGTGGGGTAATTGGGTACCCGAAGTGGGTACCCGACCCGATCGGGTACCCGACATGTCGGATACCCACCAATATCGGGTTTTGGTTGGGTATTTTAATTTCGTACCCGAACCCGACAAACCCGACCCGATGCCAACCCCTACTGACAACTATGAGGGGTTCCTTGCTTACTGCAAGACCTTGGATGAGTCCGAGCAGGCAAAGTCGCAGCCTGAGGTCCAACCTACCAACGAGGCCGCACAAGTGAGCTTTGGTGCAGTTACTCCCAAGAAAGTAGAAGCCGCCATGGAAGGCAACCTAGAGGAGCCTAAGGTTGGGATTGGTGCCTTAGGTATCATTTCTGATGATACTAGCGTGTTGGATAGTATGGATCTTGATGAAGATGCTAATATGGATACTTTCTGGGACGACCTTGAAAATGAGCTCAAGGACGCAGGCTATGGGTATGGACAAGAGGATGAGCCAGCAGACCCTGCTGTGTCCATGCAAGTTGTGGGATTGGCAGCAGATGAAGAGATCAGTGATGTTGAGTCTGAAATATGGGATGAGGAAGAGCCGGCAAATAAGATTGATTGAAGAGATAGATGAAATGATAGCAGAGCTGTCTCACCCAACCAGATGTCTCCTTGAAGAGTTAGGTGGCCAGTCTGCTCAAAAGCCAGCTCTCGCACAATTTTCCAAGCCAAAGGTGGCTCAAACAAGACAGTTGAAACCCTTGTATGTCAAGGCCCACATTGATGGACATCCCTTCAACAGAGTGTTTGTTGACAATGGGGCAGCGGTAAATGTGATGCCGATGTCAACTCTGAAGAAGCTTGGAAAAAGTGAGAGGGATCTGATCCCTACCAGGGTCAGGATGTGTAGCTTTGTTGGAGAAGCGACTCAACCTGCAGGGTTCATAACGGCGGATGTTACTGTGGGGTCTAGAACTATCAAAGTAGCCTTCTTTGTGGTGAAATCAAAGATCTGTTACTCAGCGTTGCTAGGACGTGATTGGATCATATGGCAGAGTGTATGCCATCCACCTTACACCAACAACTACTCATCTGGGATGGTGACCACATAGAGTTGGTGGAGGCAGACCCTCAACACTTCATATGGCCAGACATCAACAGTGATGAGGCCATCTTCTATTTAGAGGATATTCAGCCTGCGTCAACTCTGATTGGTGTTGATGTGGACTTGGAGTCCATCGACTTTACTTCCAGCGGCTTCAAGCTACATCCAGCGGACAGCCGACAAGAGGCGTCAAGTTTCTCATCATGAGCACTCAGGACATCTACAAAGACTTGTTACAGCGGCTTGCCACCACTGAGATGATGATGGGTGCCGAAGACAAGTCCAAGAATCTGATTGATAGCCGGCCATCCGAGTGGCCATCTCATGTGAAGCGGACATTGCCTAGTCCGGAGGCTAAGGAACCACTTGTGGACATCAATCTCAAGACAGATGCAGAGCTGAAGCTGACCAAGATAAGTGCATCTCTGCCTGAGGAAGAGCGGCACCAACTCGTGGAGCTGATTCCGAAATATAAAGATTGTTTCGCGTGGCAGTACATGGACATGCCAGGGCTTTCAAGGGAACTCGTGAAACATAAGCTACCAACTCACCCAGAGTTCAGACCTCACAAACAGCCACATAGACGGTTTGATCCAGACACCATTCCAAAAATAAAGACTGAGATCGAGAAGCTTCTTAGAGCAGGTTACATTAGAACTTGTCGTTATGTAGAATGGCTTGCAAACATTGTACCTGCTGTAAAGAAGAATGGTCAATTGAGAGTCTGTATAGACTATAGGAACTTAAACTTGGCGACACCCAATGATGAATATGTAATGCCTATGGCCAATATGCTTATTGATGCGGCGGCCGGACACAAATTTTTATCGTTAATAGATGGTTATTCTGGATACAACGTTTCGTTGCCCAGGGCTAGTTGGCATCTTCGAGTGGGTAGTCATACCCTTTGGCTTGAAGAGTACTGGGGCAACGTACCAAAGAGCCATAAACGTGATCTTTCATGATTTAATTGGCCATATAGTTGAAGTTTACATTGATGACATCGTCATCAAGTCATGTGAATTTGGCCAGCACTTAGTCCACCTTGAAGAAGCTTTAATCCGGATGAGGCATCATGGATTAAAAATTAACCCAGCTAAGTGTGCTTTTGGAGTGGCGGTTGGGAATTTCTTAGGCTTCCTGGTACATCAGTGGGGCATTGAGGTTGATCAGAATAAGGCTAAGGCTATCTTAGAAGCTCGTGCACCGTCTAATCTCAGGAGCTACAATCATTATTAGGCAAGATCAATTTCTTAAGGAGGTTCATTCCCAATGCTGCAGGAATGATGAAAGCGTTCACTACCTTGCTTAAAGGAAGGGAGAATGAGACGTTTCTTTGGACGGCTGAGCATCAAGCGACCTTTGAAGAAATTAAGAGAGTATCGGCCAATCCTCCAGTGTTTGTGCCACACAGACCTGGAGTACCATTGAAGCTGTACGTATCAGCCGCCGAAGAATCCATCGGTTGTTTGCTTGCACAAGATGATGAGAGCGGTAAAGAAAGGGCCATCTACTACCTGAGCAAGACTCTACAAGGACCGGAGGTCAGATACACAGCTTTAGAAAAACTGTGCTATGCGCTGGTGTATTCTTGCAATAAGCTAGAGCACTACATGTTGGCAAGGAGGGTCCATGTGGTAGCTCTATTCGACTTGGTCAGGAGACTGTTAAATGGACTGGCTATGAAGGGCCGCCAAGCTACGTGGGCTATGAAGATTAGTCCTTTCGCTCTGGTACACGTCCCTCAGAAAGCGGTCAAGGGACAGGCCTTAGCTGATTTCTTGGCTCAACATCCTTCGTTAACGTTGCCAGAAGATCCTGGAGAAGCAGTATTCATATGGTTTGAGTCTTGGGAATTAAATTTTGATGGGTTTGCACAAGCAGCGGTTCGGGAGCCGGTATTACATTACTAATCCTCTTGGGGAACATTGGAAACTGGCTCCGGAGTTGGAGCCTGGCACGACCAACAACCAAGCTGAGTATGAGGCCTTGATATTTGGCCTGGAGACAACATTGATGAAGGGTGCAAAATCCATTGTAATTTTTGGAGATTCCCAAGTCATCTTGAAGCAGCTAACAGGACAATATGAGTGCAAGAGTCCGAGGCTGATTAAATGCTATGAGACAGCACTAGAGTTATTGGGAAATTTTCGGATGCTACGATCACTCATGTGCCTAGAGGCTAAAATCAAGAAGCCAACGAGGCTGCTCAACTTGCTTCAGGCTGGCAGACTGGTCGCCCTAGGGGGGCACCACACATTGTTTTCATCACGAATAAGTCTGAAGACTAAGAAGAAATCCAGCTTCAAAACCCAGTTGGTGATTGGATGACAGAGATTATACAATACCTTAAGAACCCATCATCCGGAGAAGATAGCTCAATGAAGGTAAAAGTCTTATGATATACTTTGGTTGATGGCGAGTTGTTTCGAAGGGCGCTAGACGGATTACTACTCAAGTGTATAGGTCCCGAGGATGCTAAGCTGGTGATGGGAGAAGTCCATAAAGGAATATGCGGCTCTCATCCGGTGGGGCCTAGCATGAGATGGAGTATCCACTGCCACAGATACTTTTGGCCAACCATCATGGAAGATTGTATTACTTATGCTCTTGGCTGTGAGGCTTGCCAGAAGCACGACCTAATTTAAAGGGTGCCGGCGGAAGAGTTGCACATAGTAGTCAAGCTTTGGCCATTCCAGGGCTGGGGGATGAACATCATTGGGAAGATTCATCCGCATTCATCTAAGAACCATGCGTTCATACTTGTGGCCACTAATTACTTTACCAAGTGGGTAGAAGCATGACCAATGAAGAAGATCAATCAAAACGATGTAATTAAGTTTGTGACTGAGCTGATACATCGATTTGGAATCCCTCAAACAATCATTGCCGATTGTTCACAGGTGAAAGGTTTATGGCTTTTGCTAAACAATTTGGGATTCGCATCTATCACTCTACTCCATACTACCCCCAAGCAAATGGTCAAGCTGAGGCCACTAACAAGATCTTGATAAGCCTGATCAAAAAGGCAGTTGGAGAGAAGCCAAGAAAGTGGCATGAGGCCTTATCAGAGGTCCTATGGGCTTACAGAAATTCTAAGTCTACAGCCACTGGTTTCACACCATACTACCTGACGTATGGTCATGATGTCGTTCTACCTCTGGAAATCACGGTTCCTTCACTAAGGGTGGTCCAGCAGCATCACTTAGACTTAACTAAGTATGAGGAGGCCATGTTACAAGAGTCAGAAACGACGGATGGTGACAGGCTTGTGGCCTTGGAAAATATTCGGCATCATAAAACTAAAACTGCAAAGTATTATGACAAGAGGGTCCGAGGCAAGACTTTCAATGAAGGGGATCTAGTGTGGAAGGTGATTTTACCTTCAGGAGTGCGTGATAACGAGACTGGGAAGTGGTCTCCAAATTGGGAGGGACTTATTGTCACCCAGAGGTTACTAAATGGTGCATACAAATTGATGGATATTGATGCACAAGAACATAAGCAGAGTATAAATGCAAAATATCTCAAAATGTACCATCCATTAGTTTGGGAATTGGAGTAGGAAAAAACATAAGTGCATCAAGTCAAAAGTGGTCGTATGACTGGCCAAATGTAGCAAAAACATCCTAAGGAAAAATGAAAGGACCAAAAGTTACCACCACAAGGCCGGCGGCTGACCCAAAAAAGTGTACTGAATGAAAAATCAAGAAAAGCAGTGCAAATCCTAGACTACTGGGAAGGAGGCAGCGCCCCATCACCAAGTATGCGACGACGCATGGCGGTCCACTGGTCACGTGTGCGCCCAAGGATGTCTGTCG
This sequence comes from Hygrophila difformis, assembly GCA_030278955.1. NCBI lineage: Eukaryota > Viridiplantae > Streptophyta > Magnoliopsida > Lamiales > Acanthaceae > Hygrophila > Hygrophila difformis. The sequence goes on from JAOANR010000003.1 coordinate 20,141,152, forward strand.
TACGAAGAGCAGTAGCAGCGGCTCGGGCACGAGCATCTGCCCGAGGCCGACGAGCCTTCGACAGCTCAGCTGATAAGTCACGATCATCTGCGGCTAAGCAATCATGGGTGGTCTGCAAAGCAGTAGCCTGCATGGACGTCTCGGTTAACCTAGGCTCAACAGAGGTAAGCCTGTCTTTGGCCCCCTGAATAGTACGTCGCCTGTCTGCGATAACACGCTTTGCCTTCGCAATGTCGCGCTCTGCCTGTGCAATAGTACCCATCAGTTGTGACTTTGACTCTCTTGAGCTGCACGATTAGTAGATAACTGCTCACGCTGAAGATGATTTGCCTCTAACCGTGAGAGAGTCTCACGATGTCGCGCCTCAAGATCGTCAACAAGTGTCAAATCCTGGGCGGACTGGTCTGCAGTACTCCTATAAATGGGATAGAAAAGGGAAAAATCCGAGATGAGCTCTGAAAAGTTCTGGAAGCCGGAATCTTCAACAAAGAGATAAAGACCGAACTGATGTCACTACGCAAACCATCGAGACCGAAGACCATCTCGGCGGAAAGTGGACCGGTCTGGGCAGAAAGAATGCGATCAAACGCCTCACATGTCGAAGTGATGTCGCTGCCAATGGGACTGCGAATGCTCGAATCCAATATAGGAGAGGTCACGAGACCTGCAGTATGAACCAGGGGTACCTAAAAGCAAGCTTGTGTTAGTATTGTTTCATGGAGATCTCACAATACCTAAGACGAGATTAAACAATACTTGAGGATTTAGAGGGCGTTCAACCAAGCCAGCCGAAGGAGCAGAAATGTTGCCTACTGAGGGCGATAATTGATCTGCGGGGGCCTAAAAAAATGGTCCTTAGTATGTATTCTTGAGCAAAATGAAATAAAAAAAAGGGAGAAAGAATATGTGACTAAAAAGTACCTGAGAGACCAACGCGGGGCCAGTCGGGCTAACGGTAGATGTGTGATCTGCAGCCTGGGAAGGAGGTGGACGGTCTACTTGATCCGCATGGGTCTGGAAGAAAAGGTCTTGAGGCCATGTTCTTAGAAAAAATGGAAGTGGAAAAAGGTATAATTAAGGAATACCTGAGAGACCGGCTCGAGACTAACTGAGCTAACCATGGAAACATGACTGTCAACCTGAGAAGGGGATGGATCCACTTGAACCTGGAAGTAAAAGAAAGGTGTCAATACCTTATCAAGAAGAAAGTGAATCTACAAACTCAAAACAGCAAGACATACCTGTGAGGGATCCTCAGCGGCGGTCTCTACAGCACTAGTTCGATATTTGGGATCATCGTCGCCATGATTGAAGATGTAGTCAGCGCGAGCCTGCAGCTCGTCAGGCGTAGAGGCGGGATCATCAGGGGGCCTACCCAAAGAAGAGGAGTGAGGGTCAATAGCCACATGATCGTCGGCGTCATCCATAGGATCCTCTTCCTCGCCTAAAACTGCGGACTCCTCCTCATCACAGTCTTCATTGCCATCAGTGGCAACATCCTCAGTCTCTCCATCCTGAACCAAAGAACCCCAAATACTACCGGCGGGCGTCCCGCGAGATCTGGGAGATGGATCTGTAAGAAAGAAAAGAGAGGTGTTAGACAACAAGGGAAGAAGTTATGAGAACCCGTATGAAATGATTCGAAAGCATACCTCTATGGCGCTTGCGGGATAAAGGAGGCGCAGTAGACTTCGGGGCAACACTGCGAGAAGCTGGTATAGGAGCCGACCAGATAGCGGCACCACGAGCACTAGAGCCGAGTCAGGTTGCAGGGGAACTAGAGGCTGAATTGAAGGCTGCCGCAAGGAAGCTGAGCTGCACACGGGACCGGGAGCTCGCTGTGAAGGTGGAACTCCGAAGCGCTCTACAAGACTATTCTCAGACGGCAAGAGAGAGGTGATGTACGGCATCCACTAGGCCATAAATTCAGCAACAAGCGTTCCTGATGGAGTGAATGTCAGATAAGTCGAATTTGGCTGGCGAATCAACAACACAAGTACAGCCTGGATATCTGTGTCAGTCAGCCTCGTGTCCCTATCAAGGGGAGCTGGCCACTCCACTCCACAAGGGAGGCCAAGTCGACAGCCGAACTGGTGAGCTAGTAGGTGAGGGCAGTATTGCTCAATAGTGAGTGGATTGGACTTGTCATTTTGCCGAATACCACTCAAAAGCATGTTCGGCTTCATGCAGACTTTCCACGTATCCTCACCGAAAGAGCCGTCTGGCTCAGAAGGCGAGCATATGAGCCCAGCTAACAACGCATCCCGTCGGGCGTAGGCAAACAAACCAGTGCGGTCGGCCTGTAGCCGAGGAACCAACGAATAATTTGTAAGCCATCTTTTTCTAGAAGCTTGCCTTGACAAATCTCCACAGACTCAGTAGCTAGATAAGTGCCCAACGGGGTGTTTTTCCTACAATCTCTCGGGCTAGGGCGGAACACGCCACGAAACAGGCGTGGGAAGTACAGCTGGATCCAAAGCTGTAAAAACCACAAGGGCCCTGAAGCTTTGTTGGTGGGGTCTGTCCCGCTAGCCAACAAATCAGCAACCTTGGACATACCGCCAAACAAAGTAGCAAGAAAATATGAACCAATCCCCAAAGTCTCCTCGTCGCTGTCCATAATAGCCTGAACAAGGGGCAGAGCGGTGCGTAGCACAGTCCCGGCAGTGGAATAGATAATGAATCGGCTGAACCACATCAAAAGGAAGGTGACATGCTCATTGCCTGTAGGAGGCCCATTCGGCCTATTGTGGTCATTGAAGACCGAATACTGCTTGGTCGTTTTACCCGCAGGGCAAATCGCGTCACCAAGATGAAGGTCATCCACACCAATGGAATGTGTCAAATTCGAACCAACAACAAGGAGGCCTGTGATCATCGCAACATCTAGGATAGTGGGTCCCACAAAACCACAAGGGAGCTGGAAGCATTGACTGAGGAGTTCCAGAAGCCCATGAGGTAGTAGAGCAAGCGATGGTCTAGTGCAATGGTCTGGGTGGACAAAAGAATAGCATCTGTGATCCCCTATCTATCCCAATCGTCAGAACGTGCTCTCCACATCCTGTGGGCCAGTCGATATACCTCTTTGTGCTGTTTTTATCCTTACTACTTTTTTCGTTGCCATTCTTAGTCCGCGGAATCGTAACCTTGGGCTTGAAGACTGTTTTAGAGTTGCCCGACTGCTGAGACCGAATGATCTTCGTATGGGAAATGAAGGCCTTAGTGAATGCGGCCTGAGTGATCGGACACGTGCAAGACAAAAATTCACGGGCACCATCTGCATGCTCGCCCGTGCGGTAGAAAGGGCGCAGAACAGGTACCGATTCCTCACGAGTAAACTCACAGGCTTCGTCGTCAGAAGCAGGGAGTCCCTCCACATCCGGTATCATTAAACAGAAGTATAAGAGGCGATTACGAAGGGATCAATCAAATCAAACAGAGTCAAACAGCCAAGAGAAGCAACGCAAACCTAAGAAGCCGTGATGCGAGAAGCAGTGAAGCGAGGCATGCGAATGGCCCGGCCAGGCTGGGTCGCAGCTGAAGCCTGAGCAGCGGCTTTCAGTTGAAGCACGACGACTGGCACCTCACTTGTGGTGTCTGATGGGCCTCTTGTGGCGTCTGGCATGCCCTGAGGTTGTGAAGTGATGGCTGGTATGGTTGAGTTCGCCAAATCCTATGTCACCAAAGATTGCAAAATGTGGTTGAGGAGACGCCAGCCAACAGAACAATCAAAATGAACAAATAGAGCCAGGGATGTAATCAAACCTTGAAATCCGTGGCGCGCGCGAGATGACAAAGCAGCAAAGCCAGATAAGCCCGTGGCCACTGAAGGCTGCAAAGTGGCGGCTGAGGAGGGCAGTGTGGCGGCTGGCACTCCCTTGGTGGCGGCTGAGTCTCGCAACGAGGGTCGAGGTTCGTTCGATGCAAGAGCTACGCCTGAGGACTGCTCAATGGCGACATGAGACTGCGAAGTGGCGTTGGGTGTGGATGAGTTCGACAAGTCCTATGTCATCAGACAATGATATTAGATATGTTTGAAAGGATACAGACCAACGAACAAGTAAAATAAGCAAGATACAAACCTGTGACGCCATAATAAGTACAAGTGGCGGCTGGAGAGGGGATAATGGCGGCTTGCAAGGGCTGGATGGCGGCTGAGAGACTCCTAGTGGCGGCTTGAGCAAGGCGGATGGCGACCCTAGCACGAGTAGTGGCGGCCTGGAACAAAATGAGTGGCGGCCCGGAGTGATGCTAGTGGCAGCTGGGAGATTTCGATTGGCGAATGCTCCAGGAAAATTCAATGGCGGTCAAGGCAATAGGGATGGCGGCTGGAGCCCTCCTGATGGCGGCTGGGGACGCTGAGAAGATCGTGAGTGGCGGCCGAGGACTCCTCAATGGCGGCTGGTGGCTTCGTGGTGGCGGCTTAGACTGAAGTTGGCGGAACACGATCACGACAACCTGGGCACACGCGGACGGCGGCCAGGATAGTAAGAGTAGCGGCCTGACGTGCGCAGACGGCGGCCAGGGAAGTCCTGATGACGGCTGGTGATGCTACAGTGGCGGAAGGGTTGATTCCGGCGGCTGGTTGCCGGCGTTCGAACGACGTCCGACGTTTAGCGATGTTCAGCTACGTACGTTCAGCGATGGTAGAGGAAAAGAGAGGAAGATTAAAAAAATAATAATAATAAGCAAATTTTTGTCCTCTAGTGAACTTGGTGGCTTTTTATAAAGACCTAAATAGGCCATGCCTATGTTAAACACGCAGATTCGTCTTAGGAAACCCTAAACAGACAAAATTGCGCGAGGGGGGTATCTGGTAACCCAACGAATAAGTGATGCCCATTATGCAGTGGCCCAAGTAGATGTACCTCATTACCAGCCCAGTCCATATTGCAGAAGCGAGAATTAGAGTTATCGAGTTCAAATTTGTTGACTGCCAGTTGAAGTCCTAGAATGTGGCGACGTGGGGAAAACAAGAGAAGCCTGGAAGCAACTTATAAGTTCCAGACGGCTTCCTAGAGGAAGGGGACCTCAACTTCTCCAAGAGAAATTGCATTTCATATTTTTAAGCTTTCTATATTTTGTTCATTTTTATTCTGCAGATCATTTATTTACAGCTTTCATGTATTTCCTTTCTGTAATCCGCAATTCTTGTAATTCATTTCAAAGTTCATCAATCAAAAGAGGTTCTTCCTCCTCTGCAAATTTCGTGATTAACAATTTAAATGAGAGAGAATATTTTTTTTTTTTTTTGTTTTAAACTATGGACAATAGGAACTTTTATGAACTTGCAATACAGAGATCAAATGTACAACCAAACAATGAAAGAGTGAAATTAATAAACATTAATTTCTGCACCACAGTAAATTGAGCCATTTGAATTTTCAAGACAGGTTGACAGAAACCCCTCTTCGTGTCATCATCTAATTCCTTCCACAAAACATTCAGATACATAATAATTACATGCTTGAATTTACAGGGAAAGCTTCAATTTGTAGCACTCTACTACTAGAAATTCATTAATGCCGAGTAATTTTTTTAAACAACAGAAAAGTGAATTCATTAATAAAATAGTAGTAGTAATTAAATTAAGATGAAATTTTTGTGCATTACTTTGTCTGATCATTACAGCATATAGTTTTATATTGATAAGGATGTTCTTTTCCTATATAAAATTAATTGATAGAATTTACTGATGATTAGTTTCTGTTGAGGAGTTCTTCGATCATCTGCAGTGCGATCCTTTCCTCGTCCTTCATTCCATTCCTTGCGGTTTCGTTTGGCAGCGGCGGTGCCACCGTGACCTCCGCCGTCTGCGGTTCACTATCGTCATTGTCCAAAGTTGGATTTTGATGGCTGGTCTTTTTCTTCCCCAATTCGACGGTCATGACCCACCTGCTCGAATCGGATCGCGACCCGGCCCGTTTCTGCCAGACACCAATGTGCGAATTCTCGGTGTCCAATCTCAGGCAGGTCATCGACGGCGACGGCGACTTGGTGCATTTCCGAAGCTTGGCGCTGAGGATCGACGACAGGGAAGCCGCCGCCGATGAGGGAGAGGAAACGTCATCACCACCGCCGCCATTGTCATGAGGCGCCGGAATCGGGAAATTCGTCTTGGCATTACGGCCGCTCATCAGGACCGCCGCCTCGTCGTACGCCCGCGCCGCCGCCTCCGCCGTCTCGAACGTTCCCAACCACACCCGCCTTTTCCTGCCAAACAATCATCAATTGAATGAATTCACTACAAAATTCGATGAAAAATGCCAATTAGGGTTTGATCTCAAATTCCCCCGAAATTGATACTCCATTTGCACATAATACAAATACAAACATAAATTACAAAAAATAATCAAAAAGAAAAATGTAGCAACAGAACACATACAAGAGAGGATGACGAATCTCGGACACCCAGGAGCCCCAATGGCGCTGTCTGACCCCTCTGAACTTCTTACTTTGTACCATGATATCCAAACCAATTCAGACAAAAAAACCTCAAGTCTGAGATCCAGACAGTACGTACGTACACTGAGGAGAATGACGATGGTGCTTCAATTATAAATAAATGTACTCCTACAGAAGTACTATATATTGTAAGCACATAACGAGGCCAAGGAGGGAGAGGTACCTAGCTGGACTGCTTTAATGAGCGATACAGATTATACTAGTACTACTATACATACTATTATAAATTAAGAAATGCAGAATGAATAATAAAGGCATTTAATTTGAGGAGAATTGAAGGATATGTAGTAGTTCGTTGTCGGCGAGGTTTGCATCGTCAAGGGTCATTGCCAATTGCCAATTGGTTGTCCTACGTTTATACTTCAACTATATAGACATATATAATCCAAAAATGTCCGTACAGCAACTAGCCATGGCAGTTTCTAGCTAGGTTTATCATTTAACCAGTCAGTTAGGGCCATCTTATATCATAAATTTATGAAGTATATAGAAAATGGATGGATACGTCATACGTGAACGTGAAGGCAATAATACTCCATAAATGAGGGATCTGTGGGCAGGCCTAGTCTGGTCTACTGGTTCGATGTAGGGGCGGGTCGGTACCGTATACCGAATAAATTTCGCCGTACCGTAGATCGTATCGAAATTTACGGTATGGAAAATTTCATACCGTTGCCGTACCGAAACTTTCGGTATGCCGAAGATCGGTATACCGAAGATTTCGGTATGAAATATTTCCTTACCGTTACCGTACTGACATTTTGATAAGTTCAGTATATACCGCTATACCGATCATTCGGTACATACTGACATACCGATACCACGGTATATACCGATATATTGAACATTCGGAACATTCGGTATATACCGTCATACCAATGTATAGGGTTAAATATGTAAAATTATATATATTTTACGGTAAGTTCGGTATATACCGATATATCGAACAATCGGTATATACCAAGAGATCGGTATCGCGGTATATACCGATATACCAAACCTTCGGTACATACCGATATACCAATACCGCGGTATATACCGAAGTTCGGTATACTTACGGTATACCGCGGTATCAAAAATTTTATACCGTTACCGTACCGAAAACTTACGGTATATTCAGTATTTTTTCGATAAAATATGTGCGGTATACGGTATTTTCGGTATTTTTCCAGCCCTAGTTCGATGTATCATCAGTTAGGTGCCATTACATTATATTGAGCCAAGATTAATGGGGATTGCCATTTGTGTACTACTGATGTAAGATGGCATGTGGGCAGTGGGAATGCTTAAATTCCTTGTCTGCTCATTACATATGCTCCAGTATAAAACAAAAACCCTCGTGATCAATCCCGGGCTTTAATTAAGTTTGTTTAGCCACAATTGTAATTAATTAATTAATCCATCTACTTTCGGTGGGGTGCCAACAGGCAATGGAATACTCCCTTTTAAGCTTTAAAGTAACTAGTACTATGTGTTAAATGACTCGAATTTCATATATACATTGTTTATACAATTCATAAACCCCATGTAATCTCATCCGATCATCCCGTAACAATGCCGATACTGCACCAGATGGAGAGTGCTTGATAGCGGGCTCCGACGATGTTGTGCAATGCTGTGATAATTCAATATCATTAGCCAGAGATGGTGTTGCGGAAAATGATGACAATGTAGAGGCGGTTATCGAAACATGCTCTCCGATTCGTTTATAATAAGTGATGCCGCCGATTGTTGTATAGTCGAAGCCGGATACTGCCGTGTTGCACCGATATTTGTCAGGTACCATATCAAGATGTTTAAACTTATCCACGAATATGATACCTCAAACTGTATGCTATGAATTCAGTTTGTATTTGTATGAGAATGAGTCGACAAACGTTTGTGTGGAGCACAAAATCTGCATAGCATATGACGATCAGAATTTTTGTGTGCAAAAAGTAAAGTTTGGCATAATTTGATTTTGGATGATAATGATCTATGATGCAAAAAATAGCGTGATGTTTTTTTAATACTGAAGTGATTATTTCATCCTAATAACTTGCAGATTTCTTATCCAAAAAAATAACTTGCGGATATAAAGGACTTCGAACACCGTAAATTCAAGAGTATTAGAGATGCCTACAATGCATACTGCAATTTCGCACACAGTCGTAGGTTTTTGGACGCGACTATTGAAATACCACACCTTCCTCCAGAGTGAATCGGCCACAAAAAACACCCAATGGTTGTCACACAGACGGGGAAAAAAATCAACAGAGCATATATGACCATTAGATTGCAAAATAAGACAGCATTTAAAACTTGTTCATATATCATGAAGGAAGGAAAAAGAACATTTTATAAGGCGTGGGCAACACATATCATATGCGTTCACAACACAGTGGTGTAGTCAGTACCTGTGATACCACTTTCAGTAGGTGTAAGTGTAGCTTGACATCAGGGGAAAAAAACATACCCCCTGAATAATTACATCATGTGTATGCAAACTAAATAGCACAAAGAAATGGTGAGAATAACATAAAATGAAATAAATCTGCAACACAAGTGAAACTATTGATAATTAATCGTATACTAGATTTATTCGCCCGCTACGCACGAGTGTTGAAGAAATATGACGATATAAAATGAGAATATAGTGTTATTGGATTACATGAGATTCAAAGTCGTTTGCTTAATAGTGGTTGGAATGTATGCAACAAAAAATAAAAGGAAAATAAAGGAGATAATAAAATGAATGAAGAAAATTCAAACCCAAGTGGACATAATATAAAATAAATTATTTTTACTGTTAAAAAATTAAATATATATAGTTTTATTTCATATCTAAAATGATGAGAGCAAGTGGAAAATAAATACCCCTTAACTATTCAAAATTAGTAAAAATTACTCCACCCGTCCCACTAATTCTGTCTTACTTTCCTTTTTGGTCCGTCGTCCCACTACAATTGTCACATTTCCTTTTTTAGGAAAAACTTACTCCATAAACATCAACTAAAACATCGCATCAACTAATTACTCCGCTTTATCACAATAACTCATTATATCTAAAATACCATGGGAAAAAGCCAATATGATCCCACAACTTTCGTGTATTTTTCAAATGATCCCATAATTTTGCACTTCACTTAATCCATCCAATATGTTTGCTAATTCTCGCCCAAATGATCCTGTCGGAGGTTAATTGCGAGGATTAATGGGTAAATCATCCCATAACTTTCGTCTGTTTCGCGAATGGTCCATTAATTAACCCATTAATCTTTGCGACACGTCAGCCTGGGAGATCATTAATCTCGGATGAGATCATTTGGGCGAGGATTGACAAACATATTAGATGAATTAAGTGAAGTGCAAATTTATGAGACCATTTGAGAAACACACAAAAGTTGTGGGATCATATTGGCTTTTTTTCCCAAAATACCATGCCCAAAAGTTATGGGACGGTATTACAGGAATTGATGGAGTATATTTTTCATTATTAAGGTTCTAAAAAATATTAGTTTACTCCCTAATATGTTGTAAATTTTCAGTATTATCACCAAGGTTTAAAAAAATATTATTTATACTTTATTGTTATAGTTTCAACATTTAAAACTTATATTTTATTACGTAATGTATTTTAAATTTTTGTTGTGATTAATTTTTAAAGATATTACAATACATGCAATTTAATTTATCATTCATTGTATATTATTTTATTATGTTAAATAGTATAATTTATTTTTATTAGTTAACTATATTTTTTTGTATTTAAATTAAAAGGGGAAATTAATTACTAAATACTGTATATTGTTTTCAAATTCTTGCGCTAATGCGGAACTTTTCAAAAATGAATGGGTGAAATGAGATTTTTTCCAAATTCTTAGGACCAAAATGAGATATTTTTTTTTAATTGATGAGGTCTAATTTGATATTTTAAAAGGTAGAAGGGTAGAAATTTTAAACTAAATAAAGTTTAGATTTATTTTTTGTCAAAAAATTTTTAAGGGTATAAATGGCCAAACTTGATAAGTTTATAGTTATATTTATGTTTGACTGTTTACTTTAGGCTATTTTTTGTGAAAAATAAAATGTTAAATGATGTTTGATTGAATTCATATATTTTATTATTCCATGTTTTGACATTAACACGATCACTTAATATTATAGCTGTTTTGGGTAAAAATATTGCTACAACCCTAAACTATTTATGGTTACCACAAATCTCTACATATTGTTTATACTAATATACTTCTTATATTCTTTTACAGTACAAATTATTTATTTATAAAAAAATTGTATAACAATTTACTCCGAATTTTATATATATTTTTATTTTATACTGAAATAGATGAGGATTACTGGATTAATGATATTATGTCTAATAATTAAACTATGATGTGTTTTAGTCTTTTTTTCCTTTTCTTTCTTTTCTTCTTTAAAAAGAAAAAAAAAATTATGTAGAATTTGTTTAGAATATATGGTATAAAAATTTTAGGTTATTAGTCATTTTATATTAGTCAATATTTATTTGGTCAATTTAATGTTTACATCATATTTTCAATAAAATATTTTTATCTAAAATATCATTATTATATTTCTTGTATTGATATATGATTATATATTTTCCAGACATAAATTTTTAACCTATTTAACTTTATTTAATAATATTATAATATTAATATTTTTTAAAATATTATGTATACAATCAAATAATTTATATATATATTTTTAATCAATTATATCTTTTTAAAATATATATGAAGATTTTCTCAAGATTTTGTTATATTAATAGATAGATTTATTTTCTAAATATTGATATGATGATGTGTCCGATGACGTGTAATTAGTCAGCAGATTAAGTGTGAACCCAGTCTGCCTATGTGTTTTAATAAGAGCCGTTGATTTAAAAATGAACATATAATGACTGATTAATCCTTTAAAATTAAGAATGATGAATTAAATTTAATAAGGATAAAAGAGTCTACACATGCCAAAAAGTATTCAGGATTTATTATATAGATTTAAAATATATATGAAGATTTTCTCAAAATTTTGTTATATTAATAGATAGATTTATTTTCTAAATATAGATATTGATGATGTGTCCGATGACGTGTAATTAGTCAGCAGATTACGTGTGAACCCAGTCTGCCTATGTGTTTAATAAGAGTCGTTGATATAAAAATGAGCATATAATGACTGATTAACCCTTTAAAATTAAGTATGATGAATTAAATTTAATAAGGATAAAAGAGTCTGCACAAGCCAAAAAGTATTCAGGATTTATTATATAGATATAGATATTTCAAGATATCACATAATAAACGTTATGACATCATATATTATGTAGTTCTGAAGCACATAATATTGATGCTGACACAAATGAAATGAATCCGCAAAACAAGTGGAAAATTGACAAATGAGCGTTTATATTTTCATATATCACATAATAAACGGTATGACAACACATACTATGTTGCTCTTAAGCACAGACTATGATACTGACATCACAGGTTTGCAATTTAGGTAGTGTTAAATCATGCGAATCAGAATCAGAATCGAGCATCGCAAACCAGGGGAATGTGCGAGTGAAGATAAAACTTTTAAGATTCAAATTTTTTAAGGATATACAACTTTTAAAAAAATGATAAGGGCTAAGACAAAAAGTGGTCCAAAATGAATAAGGGCGGGTGAAGATAAAAATCTCACACAAAATCTATTGTTAAAATTAAAAAAATGTAGAATCTTCTTTAATTTGGAAAACAATGTTGGCCCACCACATGTGTATCCCTACATAAAATAGTCCCACGATTCAGGGAAAAAAATGAAAGCATCCATTCATTTGACATAAATTAATAAAGTATAAAAAAGGAAAACAAAAGTAATTTCTACTGCCATATGTAAAAAAAAAAATTAAAAAATAGCACATATTTGCCATTGACATAGCAAGTCTGATATCCTGACTCAGGATACAAACTCATTACTTGTTTAAACTTTAGAATGACTCCATAATGGAGGTTGATCAAGATTCCTAACCATACTTCAATAGTTTAAACTTTAAATGACTTACATATAAAATATATATATATGTCAATATTACTTGAAAAGATACTACTAATAATTTTTCAAATATTATTTTATTTTAATTGAAATTAACGGGGACAAAAGGTATGCACTATATAGCTACGGTTGTATACATACATGGCTTCAATTTTTTTTAAACACTGACACTCATATATCAGTAAAGGTGTGTGAGAGTCCAAACTATACAAATTATAAAGGAAAATAAATGGGAGGGATAGGGGCCGGGTGAGAATCAAACACCCCAACTATAAAGTTGGAATTCATGGACATGACCATTGGGGCAAGTCTCCATTCCCATACATGGCTTCAATTGTTTCATGCTTCAAATGATAATTTTGGGTTTTTATTTTTTTATTTATTTTGAAACCTAGCTATAGGAGCTTAAAGAAAAGAAAAACAATCGAATAGATGGATATAATGAGGACTATAGAAGTTGGTTTATATACTACTTGAAAAATTATGATTTTGGTAGCTAAACTATGATAGCTAATGAATTTCGATTGCTAAACCTGTGGTAGCTAAATAATTTAATTCGGGGCCAAATTCGGTCCTAACCTAAAAATTTTGGTTGATAGAATAGAAAATTTTTGTAGTATTTGTAAATTAGATTAAGAGGTAATAACTAAAATAGGCCACCAGAAGGAGTCATTTCCACTTTTAGGCCACGATATTTTGATTTAGGAAAATAGGCTATTAGATGGATTTCGGGCCTGAATTTAGGCCATTGGGCTAGAATTCGGGCTGGCCTAAAAGTGGAAATGACTCATTCTAGTGGCATATTTTAGTTTTTTTTGAATTATTTTTTATTTTATTTAATTAAAATAAATAATAATCATTTTTTGACATTATTTATGTCCTACTTTCTTTATTTTTGTTCCAACATTTTTATATCCATTTTAAAAATAATTAAATATTAATTACCAAATATACACATCATATCGTATTAATAAATAAATATATTAAACTTTCAAACCCATTACCATTAATAATTCTCTTCCAACCTACAACCATATATTAGTAAACCACACATAAATAAATAAATTATTGTAAATTGATTACAACCGCATTATATAAATTCTTAAGCTACATTTTTAACCCTAATATATCCTTGTATTTAATAATAATTATCCCTGCATAAAGTACCATTCTGAAAATTTTGGGATACTTATAATATAACATGTTTATTTTTTAATTTATAATTTATTTGAATATGTGTTTGTTTTACTTATTTTATAATATATTTGAATTAATATTTATTTCTTATATTACTCTATTCGTCACATTTTTAGTGTTAAAAAAAATTAACTTAAAAATTTATATAATATGATTGTAATGAGTTTACAATTTTAATTAATTTATTTATATGTGATTTACTGATATGTGGTTGTGGGGTGGACATGAATTATTAATGGTAGAGGGTAATTTGAAGGTTAATATATTTATTTATTAATGTAAGGTGATGGGTAGGTTTGACGATTAATATTTAATTATTTTTAAAATGAAATGAAATAAAAATATTGGAATAAGAAAGAAAAAAGTAGGATATAAATAATGACACAAAATGAGTATTATTTATTTTAATTACATAAAATAAAAAAATAATTGAAAAAAACTAAAAAATGCCACTAGAAGGGGTCATTTCCATTTTTAGGCCATCGCAGCCCGAATTCCAGCCCAATGGCCTAAATTCAGGCCCGAAATCCTTCTAATGACCTATTTTCCTAAATCAAAATATCGTGGCCTAAAAGTGGAAATGACTCCTTCTGGTGGTCTATTTTAGTTATTACCTCTTAGATTAATTGTCTTATTTATACATACAAACATATCATTTTTTTTGGTAAAGATGCCGTTTTGCCACAAAAATATAATATTTTTTTTTATACAAATCTATACTATTTTTTATCAATTCCGTTAGGGTGCGACTAAGCATTTTGACTTGATGTACTGCGGTACATCGCAGCCATTGATTTAATTTATAAATTGATGGTTGAGATTAACTTAAAGGTTAAAATAGTAAATTTGCTACATTTAGTTTGTGAACGCTAATTCTTCCATTCTTCTTCCGTTCTTCTTCTCTTCTTCTTTGCATTTCAAGGATTGATCTCATACTACCCTCCAATTTGCTTAATTATGCTGCTATACATAGATATACGTCGCTGAAATATTTTTAAATAAAGTCATTGAATTGTTCATGAAAACGTACCCGAAATATTCTAGTTGAGTCGCTGAATTGTTCTTCATAGCATCGCTGAATTGTTCTTCATGGCATCGCTGAATTCTTCTTGACAGCCTCGCTGAATTCTTCTTGACAGCCTCGTTGAATTCTTCTTTGTTCCGTCGCTGAATTCTTCTGTGTAATGTGGCTGAATGCTGAACTCTTCTAGGATAGTGTCGTTTAAATATTTTTTATAGCATCACTAAATTGTTTTTTTGTAGCATGATTGAAATTATCTATTAATATATTTGTTACCATTCGTTGATGATTATTTGAAAATATTAGATTAGATATGATATTATTTACCAAATATTAGATATGATAACATACTAAATATAGGTTTACCAAATATTAGATATGATATTATTTACCAAATATTATATATGATAACAGAAATGTTTTTGGTAGCATCGCTGAATCATTCTTGGTAGCGTCGCTGAATTCTGCTTGGTACCATCGCTGAATTACTCTACTTGATCTCGCTGAAATATATTTGATAGCATCCCTTCATTATTTTTGATAGCATCACAGAATTATTTTTGGTAGCATCGCTGAATTATTCTAGGTTGCGTCGCTGAATTATTCTTGGTATCATCGCTGAATTATGCTAGATACAGTCGCTGAAATATATTTGATAGCATCCCTTCATTATTTTTGGTAGCATCACATAATTGTTTTTGATAGTATCGCTGAATCATTCTACGTTGCGTCGCTGAATTATTCTTGCTACCATCGCTGAATTATGCTAGATACTGTCGCTGAATTCCTCTACTTGTGGTCCCTGAAATATATTTTATAGCATCACTTAATTGTTTTTGGTAAGATCGCTGAAATGATCTATTAATAAATTTGATACGTATCTTTGATTATAAAAAGATATTATTTGAAATATTAGATATGGATTACCAAATATTTAATATGATTTACCAAATAATAAATATGATAACATACTAAATATAGAGTTACCAAATATTAGATATGATAACATGTCTAAATACTTGTCATATCGCTGAAATGCATTGTTTTTAAAATGAACTATTGTTGTGTTATGACAATTATACCCTTTTTCATTTACAACCCTTGGATTTTAAATGGACGCTTCAGATCGCTGCCTTGATGTGCTGTGGGATTTGTTGATTGCACCCTAACTGGACCCATTTTTTATGTATACTCTCTCCATTTTAAAAAACTTGCTTCAGACCCACAGTGCACGTATTCATTGCATATTTTAAACTGTTAATAACTCAAGTTCGATGCAAGTAAAAATCTTAAAGTTCGATTTTTAAAAATTGTACGACGAGACGAATCTAACAAGATCCACTTAGCTATATTTTAACTTGTATAATTATGATAAAAATTGAAATCAAAGTATGTGTGAACATTTTAAAAATCCCAATTGTTGCAACAAAAAAGGAGGAAGTATATCACATTTTGTAAAACATAGTTTTCAACATTTCAAAAAGACTAATATTTATTACATTCTCAAAACTCACTTATCACTTAAAAGCGGACCGTAGTTAATCAGCACTATAATAAATACTATATATCTTAATAAATACAATTACAAAAATGGTAAAATGAATAAATCTTTAAAAAGAAACTAATTAATTAATAGTAACACGATCGTTCCAAGAATAGAATCATTTAAATTGTTTGAATAACAAGGTGGAAATATCCCTTTCTCCTCCATTCAACTTATTTATTTATTTATTGAAGTCTGAAGAGATTATGACGTTTTTCATTTGTTCTTAGTAAGATTTTCGTTATATTCATACTTTCTTTTCCCGTCTCCCGATCAACATAGGGTAAAAAAAAGAAAAAATTATTTTACAAATTTTTAAAGACTTATTGAGTGTTTTTAGAATTATTTATTCATTCTCTATTTTTAAATTTCCATTTCCTAATTTGTGAAAACTCATTCAGTTTATTAATTTGTGAAATTTTATTCACTGCTTTATGAAATAATGCCAATTGCATTGTTAATTATTACCAGTACTCACACTTTATACGATATAATATAACAGCTCCAGTAAAAATACAAAAACGATGTATAAATAATTAAAGCAAGAGAGCCCATGAACTACAAAGTTGTCCCTGCCCATCCCTTAGAATATTAGTACTCCCTCCATTCCTTATTAATTGTCTCTTTCAACTCAATTTCAATAACCAAGATTTGCATTAATTAGTTCATAAATTTACATTTTTACCCTTCAACTACACTCACTCTTAATAAATATCAACAAATAGCATTTATGTAAAGTGAATGGCACTATAGTAAAAACATACCATAACTACCTATAACTACCTCAAAATGACAACTATTTTGGAACACTTTTTACTCTCTAGAAAGACAACTAAAAAGGAATGGAGGGAGTATTATATAATTTGCTCTGGAAAGTTTATCCCATCTCCATGTTAATTAATTACATGAACCCAACAAATTAAAGTAGAATAAAAACATAAAAAGGTGGTCCACTGGTCCAGGGAAATTGAAAGCTTCTTGAGATTAATAATAAAAATAATAATGAGGTAGCAGTAGTTAAACTGTCAAAAATAAATGACCATATGTGATTATTGCTTTCATAATTGGTGATAAATTACCACTAACATATGGTTGATAATTTCTGTCAAGTACATTGTTGGCTGGTGCTTAGTTGGAACAAGATATGTAATAATCAATTTTCTACATTGCATATATTATATACTATTATCACATAGAAGTACATTTCCCTTAGCCAGAATATAACTATCGTATAGAAGTGTGTTTTATAATTGATCTGCATTGCACATAGGACTAGCTAGAGCTAATATAATCTTATGTAATTACTCTATAAGATGTAGTGTGGATAATTATATGTGTAATCCATCTAGGTGTATCATGATAGCTAGTCATATCAGGTTAAATAAATTGTGAATGTTATTGGCTAAAATTAAAGATTTTTTTTTTTTTTTTTATTGAATTTGATCATAGCCAGAGTATGCAAGATGGTTTTGATGAGTACTTTATTTAATGAAACCATTGAATTGCAAGGACAATAAATTAAATGACAAATGATGTGATGGGAAGTAACTAAGGTAGAAAAGTCATCCCTATTGGCCAATGGTTGGTGTAATGTCAATTTTATATAGACTTGGTGGCATGGGCGGATCTATATAATATCAAATGGTGGCACAGTACACCACTTAAATTGATAAAAATATTATTTTAATGTAGAATTTTTTTTATATTTAACTAAATTATGCTTAGTGACACCACTTAATTTTTTATGGTGACACCACAATAATTCATTTCAACAAAGTTTTCCTATGTATTTTTGCATTATAACTACTATCCCAAATTTAAATTTAGTTTCCACTATTTTTTGGTACACCACTAGAAAAATTTTAAGGATCCGCCATGTTGGTAGAGAGGTCAAAATATTGGCAATATAATATACTACTACTACTAATTCTTTTCTTCTTGAGAAGAGGGGTTTAGTTATTGATTAAGGATAATTCTTTGAAGTATAAAAGTATTAATATTGTTGTTCTTTCTAAGATGGGGTTTCTAATAATATTGTTGTTGAACAAATAATTAGTAGTATAATAATCATGGGAAAAAACAACTAATGCAAAGATGATTATAAAATATAGGGAAATGAAAATTATAATATATATATATATATATATTATAAACCTATACGAAGAGACGAATCCAACAAGTTCTCATTTGACTATATTTTTCTTACATAACTACAATAAAAATATAGGTCAAAAAACGTATATAAATTTATAGAAAAAAACCTAGATGTCTCTCGTTCCCGCTCTTGGCCCCCTTCCGACGGCAGCCTCCGCTCGCCCCTCTCCAGAACCACCGGACTCCTCTCAACATAAGGCTTCTCCCCCATGATCGTACAAGGATGCGACTTGCAATGTTCCCTTCGTGGACACCGCTGGGGCCTTCTCGGACGTCCCCTTCACGGAGTTGGTGGACACGGCTTGGTTGGACGATAACCCGCTTCTCCCAACGGTGGAGTTTCACGCAGCAGCCCTGGATCGCATGTGTGCGCCGTTCCTTGATGCGCTCCTCGTCAAAGTTCTCGGACGAAGGGTTGCCTTCCCGATATTAAAAGAACGTCTTTTGAAATTATGGAAACCGAAAGGGGAAGTTGCCATCACAGATACTGCTGAAGGACACCTGATTGTCAAGTTCATGCTTGCTGAGGACAAAAAAAAGGTTCTTTTCGATGGACCATGGTCGGTGTTTGATCACCATGTTGCAGTTGCCCCTTGGTCAAGGGAATTCATGAAGCCGTCGGTCCAAATTACGAAATCCACGGTTTGGGCGAGGATCTTGGACTTGGACCCGGTCTACTATAACGAGGACTCGCTGAGTATCATTACTAACATGTTTGGAAAATTTATTAGGTTTGACGCCACCACGAAGGACATTAGCCGTGGACAGTTTGCTAGGGTTAGTGTCGAGGTGGATCTCATGAAGCCTCTTGTGGGGAAGATCCGTGTGGATGGCGAATGGCATCTGATATCATACGAGGGTTGCACAATATATGCACCACTTGTGGGAAGTTTAGTTATGGTTTGGGTCCATGTGATCATACAGACACAATACATGAGATACAGGTGGCGGAGAATGAGGTAGAGGAGGAAGGTACAGGGGCAGGGACCGATGGCCAAGATGGGAACCAACCATCCGGCATTGTAAACAACAACATCTCGACGGTGGTTCAGAAACCAGTTGACATGGTAACGGATATTCTCGTGGCGACACATGGGGACTGGATTATGGTGGTGAGGAAGCCGAGGCCCAACAGGAATCGGCTAGCGCAGCCAGTCCGTCCAGACATAGCTCCAGTGCTGCAGCAGCCTCTAACCAATAGTAGTTCCCTGCATGCAAATCGGACGAGGCATGAGAGGACTCACGACACACCAGCTCATGCAAGGCAACCTTTGGATCCTTAGCGGCATGCCAAAGGAAAGGGCCTGGCAACTGATTCGCAGCCGACGGACAAGGCACCTGAGGATCGGGGAAAAGCTAAGGAGGTTATCCGCAACAGACTGGTGTTCCTGGAGAGGGGCCCTCTTACAGTGCTGTTCCGGAGCTTGCGTTGGTGGCAGTTGATACTGGAAAATTGAAGTCTACCGGGAGCCAAACACTGAATAGGCCTCGGCTCGAAGAGAAACGGACATCTGCACGGGATGGAGGTCGGAGAGAGAGGGAAGGGTCTTCCACCCCAGGCAATGAGCTAGTTGGTGCTAATAAATTTCTCCTGCTACAGGACCATGCTCATGAGGACTCTCTTGATGGGGATGGTGAGGAAGAGGGGAACGGTGTTAGTATGGATGAGGAAGGTGACAAACGTATGCAGTAGGAAGGGTAGGTTTTTCTCATAATATTATTTATGGATTTTAATGACTTTACTATTATTACGTGGAATGTGTGTGGAATTATGAGTCGGACAGCACAGAGGTGGATGGGCGACTTGATCAGGGAGCACAAGCCGGATTTGCTTTGTGTTTTAGAGCCCAGGGGACCTTTTTCGCGTCTGCGTGGCTTTTTTGTGCGGATGAGATATATCCCGGTGGCTGTACAGGAAGCCCAGGGTATGGGAGGTGGTATTTGGATCCTGCGAACTATGGCAATAAGTTGCCAAGTTAATGTTATTGATACTCAAACCAGAATGATCACTATTGAGCTGATGCGGGGAGCAATGAGTTGGATGTTTCCTGTTTTTTACGCAGCACCAAACTACCAACGACGGAGAGCTAACTGGATGGAGTTGAGTCACCTTGCCGAGGTGGTGAATAGTCCTTGGATAATATGTGGAGACTGGAACGAAATTCTAGGTGAAGACGAGGTGCAGGGGGGCATCTATTTGGCTGATAGAGCTATGGAGCTACGGGGTGTGTGTGACTCTTGCCAACTGATAGCGATTCCGACGATCGGGCCGACTTTCACTTGGTCGCGTATGGCGGATGGGGGTCGTCGCATTAGTAAACGCCTTGATAGAGGCCTGGCAAATCTGGATTGGATGAATTTGTTTGAGGAAGGTCGAATCGTTCACTTGCCCAGAATGGGGTCGGACCATTGCCCATTGCATATCCGATGTGGGGAACGCATCTCCGCTCCGGGTTCCTGGCCTTTTCGGTGGGAAGCGGCTTGGGGCTTGCATGGGGATTATAAGGCTGTGGTACTGGAGAGTAGAGCGTGTAGTGATGGGAGTTTCCAGAATTTGCTGAATATGGCTAGAGATAAATCCTTGGAGTTTAACCGCCAATCGTTTGGAAGCATTCGAGATAGGAAGCGGAAATTGAAGAATCGTATTCTGGGACTGGAGAAGCGATTGGCAGTCGTGGACTTTACGTGGATGAGACGATTGGAAAGGGAGTTGAAGGCGGAACTGGAACTGCTCTTGGAACAAGAGGAAATACTTTGGTACCAAAAAGCGAGGGACCGATGGGTACGATTGAGAGATCGCAACACTAAGTATTTTCATGCCAAAACTCAAATTCATCGACGGAAGGGGCGCATTTATGGTCTAATGATTGGTGATGATTGGGAGATGCGGCATGATGTGCTTCAGAATCATGCTGTGGAATATTTCACTGATATGTTTGCGGAGCATCCGGAGCCGGAGGTAGGTACGGCCTTGCCTGCCTTGGACCCAATTTCGGATGTTCATAAAGGGGTGTTGGAGCAGCATGTGAAGGAGGAGAATGTTTTTGCGGCCATATCGTCTATGAGGTCTTTCGCTGCACCGGGACCTGATGGGTTTCCTGCGGGTTTTTACAAAGACTATTGGGAGATTATCAAAGAGCCCCTTGTTGCTATGGTGGGGAATGCTGTAGTCTCATGCGAGCTACCTGAGTACTTATCACATGCATATATATGCCTCATTCCAAAAGTTGAAGTTCCTTCCACAATTAAGGAATTTAGACCGTTGATGCTTTGCAATGTGGCTTTTAAAATTATTACCAAAATTTTGGTGCAACGATCGAGGCCGATTCTGTGTGAAATTATCAGTCCATTCCAATCAGCCTTTTTACCTGGGCGAGGCACCGCTGACAACGGTATCCTCCTCCAGGAGTTGGTGTCATCGCTTGAGCACCCCCGGGCGCATTGTCGAGCAGCGATATTGAAGATAGATCTAGCTAAGGCCTATGACACAATCAGATGGGATTTCCTTGTGGAGTGTCTGCTGGAATTGGACCTCCCAGTTGGTTGTCGAGATTTAATTAAAGCATGTGTTCAGACGTCTAGCTTTTCCTTACTATGAAATGGTTCACCTATCGGGCATATACCAGTGGGGCGGGGATTGCGTCGGGTGATCCATTGTCACCTTATCTGTTTGTTATTATTATGGATAAATTAGCCCGGACAATTCTTAATGAGGTTAATGCAGGCCACTGGAGTCCCATACGTCTTTGGGTGGATGGATTGGGTATTTCTCACTTGATGTTTGTTGACGATCTTATTTTTTGTTCAGAGTTGGTGGAAGATAGTATCAAGAGTATGGCTGATGTTTTGGCTCGATTTCGTCGTCGTTCTGGGCTGAAAATGAATGCTAGCAAATCAACTGTTGTTTGTTCTGCTAGTGTGACTAATGATGAGAAACTTTGGTTTGAGAACTATTTAGGCATTCAGGTTGGGGGAGAGCTAGGAAAGTATCTAGGGTTCCCAATTATCCAAGGGCGTGTTAAAGCGGCTCATTTTGATGGCTTGATGAGAAAATTAGAAGACAGGTTGAGCTCCTGGTCTGGATTTCTTTTGAATAAGGCCGAGAGGGTGACGAACGCTTGTGCGGTGTTGGCGGCTATACCAATCTATACCATGCAGGTTCACCTCTTGCCGCAAGGTGTGTGCAATAATATCAATAAAATGCTTAGGCGTTGGATCTGGAAGGGTTCGGAGGGTCGAGGTTTACACCTCGTTAACTGAGAATGTATGGTCGCCCCCCGCAAACTGGGGGGTCTGGGGTTTCGGGATGCTCGACAAATGAATATGGCGCTCCTTGGGCGTTTGATTTGGGACTGGATGTTCAAGCCTGAAAAGTTGTAGGTCTCCGCTTTGAGAAATAAATACGATCAGGAAGGGGGACTCCTGACTCAAGCTCATTATTGTAGCACGAAAGTATGGAAGATGTTGGTCAAAGTGGGAGAAGCTTTTCGTAAAGGGTATGGTGTTCGCACTGGAGATGGCGAAAGCTCCTTATGGTATTCACCCTGGTGGAAAGGTGGAACTCTTGCTGCCCAAGTTCCTTTTGTCCACATCTGTGATATTCCATTTAAGATCAAAGATATTACTCAGGAGGGCAAATGGGTATTGGATGATGTTTACTCATGGTTGCCGCAAGAGGTCAAGAACGAAATGAGGGAGACACCAACGCCTGTGCTTACTTCACATGCTCATGATGTGTTACACTGGAGGAACGATAGGAGGGGCTTGTATAAAGTAAAATCTGGATATGAGTGGTTGCATGGGACTGGGGCGAATGAGGAGGGTTGGACATGCATGTGGCGTTCATGCATCCCGGAGAAAATAGGGTTCCTGCTTTGGTTGGTCGGGCATGGGGTGCTTCCGTGTAATCTCTTACGACATCATCGGCGACTGAATTCCTCACCTCTTTGTACTATATGTGGGGAACATGTGGAGGATTGGCGTCATGCCCTTTTTCTATGCGTGTGGGCAAAGGAAGTTTGGCGACGTGGTGGTTTTCTCCATGTAAACAATGAGGCTGCTATTGATGATGATAGGGGAAGACACTGGTTGGAATGGAATTATAGGAGATTTGGACCTGTCTTTCTTGCGATCCTTTGGACTGTGTGGCTTGAGAGAAACGGGCGTGTGTTTAGAGGTGATACCTCTACGACTGAGCAGCTGCTGTATCGAGCTCAGCACCTTCGGCAAGCGATGGAGAGAAACGAGCGACAACTGCAGGGGTAGAGGCCGGTTCGGGCTATCCGCTGGAAGGCTGATGATGATGTAGGATGGCTCCTCCATTCTGATGGAACTGTATCTGCTGCTGGTTCTGGCTATGCTGCGGTTATACGCAGCAGTGGGGGTGAGTGGCGGCTTGGCTGCTGTGGTTGTCTTCGGGGCCGTGAGGTGCTTGAGGTTGAGCTGATAGCGCTACGCTTCGGTTTAGAAATGGCCACCAATAATGGCATTCTGCTGAAGTGTTGCTATGTGGATGCTTTGGAGGTGGTAAGATTAGTCAAGGATGAGGCAAATCAAAGGCATGCTTTTTGGCCATATATATCCACGATCAGATCTCTGTTGAATAGCATGGAGGGTTGCGCTCTTCGACATGTGCTCAAGAAAGGCAATCAAGTGGCGGATTCCTTTGCTCGTCGTGCACGATCTGAGGAGTTTTACACCACATGGGCCTTCCCTCCGAATGAAGTGAAGACCTATCTTGAGATGGATTCGCTTGGTACAGTGTTTCAGCGGCGATAGAGCGAGGCTCTGACAATTTCTTGTTTCTTTGTTTCATTTATTTTATTTTTTTCTTTTCTTTTGCTCGCCTTCTCAGGCCGTGTCACCCAAAAAAAAAATATAGGTCAAACATGCATAATAAAGATGGTGGGAGTATATAGTAGAATGTAAGAGAGACAAACATCAGACCACCCTCAAGAAGAGCCAGAGGAGTCAAAATAGACAAATTATTGGTTGATAAAAAGTTCATTTCTCTTGATTAGAGGATTGCAAATTGCATTCTATGGTTGTTAGTGAGACTAACATACTACTCATTCCGTTTTCAAAAAATTGAAACGGGCCCACAGTGCACTCAATCCAATGGACATTTTAAATCATTAATAACTCAATTTTGGTACAAGTAAAAATTCGAAAAGTTCGATATTTAGAAACTACTCAACGAGACGAATCTAACAAGATCTCACTTGACTATATTTTAACTTTTATCACTATAATAAAACTTTAATTCAAAGTGTAACGCCCCGAAAATTCAAACCTGATTTTTGCAAGCATTACCGCCGTACTCACTACCATAAACTAGTGGCCAGCTAATTTAAAACAGCTAGTACAAGGTTGAGCAAACCTAAAGTGATCATCTGATTAATCCAATTTCATGCGGAATCTAAAATAAAATAAAACAAAACACAAAGGTACTTAAATAATCCCCACAGAATAACTGAATAACAAAAACAATCCCTGTCAGAGTATCAGGCTACAAGCCTTTCAAACATAATCTGGCATCCTGCTAATATAACAGAAACAAGGCTACCAGCCAAAGCAGTAGACACATAAGGCCACAGGCCGACAGAATGTAAATCCTAGGCTCACAGGCCTCAACTAGTCAACAAAGTATCAAGTAACAGCAATCAACAGAGTACCACATAAATAAACATAATAAAAAGAACATGAGAATCCTATCTATGCGTTCTCTCATCCCCATACCCCAATCATGCTCCAGCGCCTCCAGCAGGATCTATAAAACAGACAAAAGCAAAGGGAGTCAGTACAACGTACTGAGCAAGGCTACGTGTTGGGGAGTAAAGGATAACAGAGCAACAAGAGTAAATAATAATAAATATAATAATAATAATTATAATAATAATAATAATAATAATAATAATAATAATAATAATAATAATAATAATAATAATAATAAAAGCATGAATAATAGAGCAGAATAAAAATAAAAGCAAATAAACATCACTGTCCCATACCGGTGCTTCAACCACAATCATACAATTTATGCACGTGATGCATGGCATAACATACACCTATCTAACCTATATGCAAATGCAATTAATATGTCTAACCGGCACCTAAAAACCCGGATGGTATGAACCCACGGGTGAGGATATCATCAACTCTAACCCGTTACAGGGTAACATACACCATCCCCGCAGGGATCACAGGCATCACAGCCTAATCATACACCCCGAAGGGCCAACATGCATCACAACCAATAATCACACCACAAAGGGCCATCGGGACTCAACAACACCTATGAAGGCTGCCCGATCAATTATACTCAATACCCCCACAAGGGGTCAATTCCACAAATTCCATCATAATACTAGAGAATAGGTCACAACTATATAAATACTTAATTATTCATTCCACATGATGGTAAAAAAATTGCATAATCAACCACTCATCTCAAGCCTTGGTGACAAATCGCCATTTACAAGATAAATCCCAAGCTTATCAAATATTATACTTATTCTGCTATAGTTCCAACAAGAATTTCTCTATTCCTTGTATTAGACAGCAACCACCTAATATTAAGATCAAAATAACTTATACATATATGTACTGATATCATTATCTAATCCAAAATCCACCTAGAATAGTCTTACAACAATTCAATACCAATCCGTAGAGAATATATTTATACATATATATACCCACGAGTTGAGTTAATAGTAAAAACAATGCCCAAATCACCAACTGTAATCCACTCGACCAATTCACAATAAAAGTGGGAGGCATCAGATTTAATTTCAAGACATCAATTAACAAATTCATAAGCAGAATCAAAACAGAAAGAGATATTCAATTTGACTTTGCCTATACCGTGCCGTACAGACGAATTCATAAATTTTAATGAAACCGAAGTTCTTAAGCAGAATGCTTTCCAAGAAATTTCAGAGAAATAATGGTAAAACACATATAACCCTTGCACTATCACTCCCAATACCCCCAAACACGTAATTTAAGCATATAAATCCCTTGCCTGATATCTTCTCAACGATTAAACGCCTCCGAATTGCTCAAATTTGAATCCGATCGGCCAAAACAACTCACAAACCTAGCATTTCAAAACATCCCCAATTCACCACCAAAACGATCGAAATAAAAATCATAGCAAAGAAGACGATGAGGAGAATCGTTTACCTTCAACCACTCAATCAATCGGCCAAGATACGTGATAGTTTGGATGAGCCGAAGATCGCCCAAAAACCTCCCAATCAGTCGGCCTCCACTCCTTCTCCCGTTTCTTTTCTTTAGTTTTCCCAATTATGCAAAACAACCCCCTTTTAACTCCCAACTTGCTGATAATTATAAAAGGCTCCCCATACCTTCTCAAGTACAACCAATTGACTCCATCCGGACTGAAATGCAAGATAATCAAATACCAGATTATTTAAAACAGTTCAAACAATTAAATCGGGTCATTACATTCCTCCCCCCTTACGATCATTTCGTCCCCGAAATGCACATTCAAGAACGTGATCAAAAATCAAAAACAAGGGGAAAGAGGTTACCTCAAGGCAACGGAGTCATGTCCAAGTCTGGGTACTTCAGCTTCATATGCTCCTTGGTTTCCCAAGTAGCATCTTCAGCCCCATGCCTAGACTACAGCACCTTAACCATCGGGATGGTTTTGTGCCTCAAAACCCTTTTCTTCGCATCAATCACCCGAACTAGATACTCCTTATACTCCAGACTTGCATCCAACTCAATTTCATCAGGCTGGATAATCTTAGATGGGTCAGACACGAACTTCCAGAGTTGAGACACATGAAAGACATCATGAGCTCGGCCCACTTCGGCTGGTAAAGCCAACCTATAAGCCACTTTACCAATTCTCTCCACAATCTCATAGGCTCCAATGTATCTCGGGCTCAACTTGCCCTTCTTACTAAACCGGCGTACCCCTTTCATAGGCGATACCCGCAGTAACACCCTATCACCAACCTCAAACTCCACATCTCGACGAGCTAAATCAGCATAGCACTTCTGTCTATCCTGAGCTTCTTTCATATGATCCCTAATGATCCTCACCAATTCCACAGTCTGCTCAATCATTTCAGGGCCCATATTCACCTTATCGGTTGGATCATTCCAACATAAAGGACTCCTACACTTCCTCCCATACAATGCCTCGAAGGGGGCCATACCAATACTTGCATGGTAACTGTTATTGTAACTGAACTCCACCAAACTAAGGTGATTCTCCCAACTTCCCTGAAAGTCCAATGCACAAGCTCGCAGCATATCCTCTAAAGCCCTAATGGTCCTCTCCGTCTGACCATCTGACTGAGGATGCCATGCAGTACTCATGCTAATCTGTGTGCCAAATGCTGCCTGCACATCCTTCCAAAACTTGGACAGGAATCTGGAATCCCGATCAGACACAATCTCCTTGGGAATCCCAAATCTCTTAACAACATGCTGAATATAAGCCTGGGTAAGCTGGCTCATACTCCATGTCAGCCTCATAGGTATGAATACTGCACTCTTTGTCAATCGATCCACCACTACCCAGATAGTGTCCATCTTCCTCAGCGTCTGAGGCAATCCTGTCACAAAATCCATGGAAATGGATTCCCACTTCCATTTGGGCACTGCTAGAGGCTGTAGCAAACCCATCGGTCTCATGTGCTCAACCTTCACTCGCTGACAGGTCACACACTTAGCCACATATTCAACTATCTCCCTCTTCATGTTGTTCCACCAATAAGTCTGTCGGATGTCCTTATACATCTTTGTGACCCCTGGGTGAACAGAATAAGGAGTCGTGTGGGCTTCATCCATGACCTTTCTCTTCAGGTCATCACAACACTCCGGAATGCACCATCTATCACCATATCTCACCATGCCCGTATCATCAATTCTGAAACCCGGAGCCTTACTATCCTGAATCTTCTGTCTCAGTACTGCCATCTCCCCGCTATCATGCTGACTGGCAAATATCTCATCAATCAAAGAAGATGCAGTAACTAGCATGTTTAAAGTGTGCTTAACAGAGCCAACAGGAACTACCTGAACCTCAAGTTTAAAGAGTTCCCTACGCCATTCCGGCATCACCCCCAAGCATGCCACTGAATGATGATCCTTCCTGCTCAAATCATCCGCCACCCGGTTCGCCTTTCCCTCAATGTACTGAATATCAGTGTCATAGTCCTGTAACAACTCCATCCACCTCCTCTGCCTGCCACTCATGTGGTGTGAGGTGTACAAACACTTCAGATTCTTATGATCTGAATAAATTCTACACTTTGCCCCATCCCCAAATCGTGAGTCGGGTAGTTTTGCTCATGTGGCTTAAGCTGTCGAGATGCATAAGCAATCACCTTCCCGTTCTGCATCAACACACAACCTAAACCCTTAAGTGACGCATCCGTGTAAACTTCATACTCTCCTGAATCATCAGGTAGTACCAAAACAGGTGCCTCTGTCACTTTCTTCTTTAACAGTTTGAATGCCTGCTCACAATCCTCATCCCATCTAAATCTGACATCTTTTCTCAACAATCTCGTCAGAGGTCTAGCAATACTAGAGAACCCCTCAATGAATCTGCGGTAGTAGCCCACAAGACCCAGGAAACTCCGAATCTCTCCCACATTATTCGGGGCTTGCCACTTTTGCACTGCTTCCACCTTAGCCGGGTCAACTGCAATACCTTCACCAAAAATAATGTGTCCTAGAAAAGACACATTCTCCAACCAAAACTCACATTTAGAGAGTTTAGCATATAGTTTATGCTCTCGCAATGTGTTCAACACTGTCCTCAGATGACCAGCATGAGCCTGCCGAGTCGGCGAATAGACCAGAATATCATCTATGAACACAACCATGCACACATCCAGTAGGGGACGAAATACTCTGCATCAGATCCATGAAGATCGCTGGTGCGTTAGTCAAACCAAAAGGCATGACCGTGAATTCAAAGTGTCCATAACGAGTTCGGAATGTTGTCTTAGGCCTATCAGCCTCTGCCACCCTTATCTGATGGTAGCCCGATCTCAAATCAATCTTACTAAATACACTGGCCCCTCTCAACTGATCAAACAGATCCTCAATCCGAGGTAGAGGATACTTATTCTTCACTGTGATTCGGTTCAAACCCCTGTAGTCGATGCACATCCTCATCGACCCATCCTTCTTCTTAACAAACTGCACAGGAGCTCCCCAAGGCGAGCTACTCGGCTGGATATACCCCTTACTAGTAAGCTCATTCAACTGATCCTTCAACTCCTTCAATTCAGCATGGGCCATTCGGTAAAGAGCCTTAGAAATAGGAGTTGCATCAGACATCAACTCGATAGTAAAATCAATCTCCCGAGCGGGTGGGAGACCAGGAATTTCGTCGGGAAATACATCCCCGAACTCAAAGACAACAGGGACACTCGAAGCAGCAGGAACCTCTGCTCGAAGATCCCTCATGTTCCACAGGGAAAGAGAAGAACCCCTGCGCATCAAATCACACAACGCAGCAACAGAAAACACACTAATAGCAGGTGGAATTAAAGAAGGTCGGTAAGAGACATACTTATCGAGAGGATCTCGGAAGGAAATACGTGGAATACCATAATCGATAACAGCACGATGGCGAGTCAGCCAATCCATGCCCAAAATTACGTCAAAGTCAGCCAGACTAAAAACCACCAAGTCGGCTCTGAACTCACGGCCCTCGATGCTCAATACCATATCTCGCCATATGTAATCACTACGAATGATATCACCCGAAGGCAAGGAAACGGGAATCTGGTAGGGCACCAACGGTCCTACTCCATGCTCCCGCAGAAATCGCAAAGCCACGAACGAACACGAGGCTCCCGAATCAAATAATACTAAGGAAGAGTGATTCGCAACAGTAATAGTACCTAAACAGGATATAAAGTTTACAAAGACAGAGCAAAATGAAAAGAAAATAAATAACTGCAGGAATTTAAAACTCACCTGCAAGAACGTCATCCCTGCGATCCGCCTCCGTGCGGTCCAGGACATTCAATCTGCCACCTCTATCAGCCGAACCGGTCTACCCCGGCCTGTATGTGGGCAATCTGCTCGGCGATGACCCACCTCGTGGCAAGTCCAGCAACGGTACACGGGTCGCCCATTGGGACCAACCTCACGAACAGGTAGCGGTGCACAGCCACCATCTCTGCCTACCTCAGCACGACCCCCATCACGGCGGCCCCTAACAGCAGGTTGGCCTCTCTGATCGCGGCCTCTGTGCCCCTCACGACCCTTCTCCCTATGCCTCTTTTTACTTTGCCACTGCTGGCGTTCTTCAGACCGACTCTCCTCCACATATAGGGCCTGATCGAACGCCTTAGACAATGTATCATAACCTCGATAGCCAAAAGAGGACTTAATCCCTGCCCGGAGACCGGAAATGAAACGACGAACCTCGTCCCTACCAGTGGGCATAACTTCCGGAGCATACCTCATAAGCTCCACAAACTTCCTGTGATAAGCGGTCACGCTCATACTTTCTGTCTGTCTCAAACCCATAAATTCCATTTTCTTCGCCTCCAAGACATGTGGTGGATAGAATGGGAACTAAGAGCCTCTGTAAACTGCTCCCAGTTGAACCGGGTCGAGCGAGTAGGTCGTGCTCGTAGGTCCTCCACCAATGCAGTGCTTCCCATTCAAGGTAGTGGGAAGCCGCATAGACCTTCTGGTCCTCAGGACAGTTGATACTAATAAGAACCCGACCCAACTGGTACTTCTTCTCCAGATCAGAAGGACTGGCATCCCCTGCAAACTTTGGTGGACGGTGCTTTGTGGACAGATCCACATAATCCACATGGACTGGAACAGGTGCAGGGGCAGGCTGCACGACAGGCTGTGGTAACAACTGAAATAACTGTGCCAGTTGCTGAGCGAACTCAATTGGATTGAAGGCAGCTGCTCCTCCTACTGGTGGATTCCCGAGAGGCACCTGAGCAACAGGTGGCACCTCCGGTACGGATGGAGGAGGAGGAGGTAATCCATCATTCATCGCCTCAACATCATCAGGTTGAACCTCCTCAGGAACAAAATCCCCAGCCCTATCCCCAACTGGCGGGCCTTGGTTTCTGCGGGGCCTCCCTCGTCGCCCAGTACCTCTAGCTCGGTAAGGAACCATTCTGATATGCAAAACAGACACAACACGAACAACCATGTCAGCAGAAATCACCAACATACATTTATCATAAATGAATGATTACAGAATAAGAATATAACAATTAAATAAATAAACAATGTATTCACAGTCCTCAATGACTGTCAAGTCACAAGGATCCTGACTGAAGTACCATTGTTCTTCCACAGTTCCCTAACTGTGGCTCAACCTGGTATGCGCAAAACTCAACAAAAATAAGAATAGGAATGCAAATCTACACTATATGTATCCCACACACACATCTCACCGCCTATGTCTACACCAATTTTAATGCAATAAAAGAACACACAGGCTCTAATACCACTCTGTAACGCCCCGAAAATTCAAACCTGATTTTCGCAAGCATTACCGCCGTACTAACTACTATAAACTAGTGGCCAGCTAATTTAAAACAGCTAGTACAAGGCTGAGCAAACCTAAAGTGATCATCTGATTAATCCAATTTCATGCGGAATCTAAAATAAAATAAAACACAAAGGTACTTAAATAATCCCCACAGAATAACTGAATAACAAAAACAATCCCTGTCAGAGTATCAGGCTACAAGCCTTTCAAATATAATCTGCCATCCTGCCAATAAAACAGAAACAAGGCTACCAGCCAAAGCAGTAGACACATAAGGCCACAGGCCGACAGAATGTAAATCCTAGGCTCACAGGCCTCAACTAGTCAACAAAGTATCAAGTAACAACAATCAACAGAGTACAACATAAATAAACATAATAAAAAGAACATGAGAATCCTATCTATGTGTTCTCTCATCCCCATACCCCAATCATGCTCCAGCGCCTCCAACAGGATCTATAAAACAGACAAAAGCAAAAGGGAGTCAGTACAACGTACTGAGCAAGGCCACGTGTTGGGGAGTAAAGGATAACAGAGCAACAAGAGTAAATAATAATAATAATAATAATAATAATAATAATAATAATAATAATAATAATAATAATAATTAAAGCATGAATAATAGAGCAGAATAAACATAAAAGCAAATAAACATCACACTGTCCCATACCGGTGCTTCAACCACAATCATACAATTTATGCACGTGATGCATGGCCTAACATACACCTATCTAACCTATATGCAAATGCAATGAATATGCCTAGCCGACACCTAAAAACCCGGGCGGTATGAACCCACGGGTGAGGATATCATCAACTCTAACCCGTTACAGGGTAACATACACCATCCCCGCAGGGATCACAGGCATCACAACCTAATCATACACCCCGAAGGGCCAACAGGCATCACAGCCAATAATCACACCCCAAAGGGCCATCGAGACTCAACAACACCTATGAAGGCTGCCCGATCAATTATACTCAATACCCCCACAAGGGGTCAATTCCACAAATTCCATCATAATACTAGAGAATAGGTCACAGCAATATAAATACTTAATTATTCATTCCACATGATGGTAAAAAAATTGCATAATCAACCGCTCATCTCAAGCCTTGGTGACAAATCGCCATTTACAAGATAAATCCCAAGCTTATCAAATATTATACTTATTCTGCTATAGTTCCAACAAGAATTTCTCTATTCCTTGTATTAGACAGCAACCACCTAATATTAAGATCAAAATAACTTATACATATATGTACTGATATCATTATCTAATACAAAATCCACCTAGAATAGTCTTACAACAATTCAATACCAATCCATAGATAATATATTTATACATATATATACCCACGAGTTGAGTTAATAGTAAAAACAATGCCCAAATCACCACCTGTAATCCACTCGACCAATTCACAATAAAAGTGGGAGGCATCAGATTTAATTTCAAGACATCAATTAACAAATTCATAAGCAGAATCAAAACTTAAAGAGATATTCAATTTGACTTTGCCTATACCGTGCCGTACAGACGAATTCACAAAATTTTAATGAAACCGAAGTTCCTAAGCAGAATGCTTTCCAAGAAATTTCAGAGATATAATGGTAAAACACATATAACCCTTGCACTATCACTTCCAATACCCCCAAACACGTAATTTAAGCATATAAATCCCTTGCCTGATATCTTCTCAACGATTAAACACCTCCGAATTACTCAAATTCGAATCCGATCGGCCAAAACAACTCACAAACCTAGCATTTCGAAACATCCCCAAATGACCACCAAAACGATCGAAATAAAAATCATAGCGAAGAAGACGATGAGGAGAATTGTTTACCTTCAACTGCTCAATCAATCGGCCAAGAAACGTGATAGTTTGGACGAGCCGAAGATCGCCCAAAAACCTCCCAATCGGTTGGCCTCCACTCTTTCTCCCGTTTTTTTTCTTTAGTTTTCCCAATTATGCAAAACAACCCCCTTTTAACTCCCAACTTGCTGATAATTATAAAAGGCTCTCCATACCTTCTCAAGTACAACCAATTGACCCCATCCGGACTGAAATGCAAGATAATCAAATACCAGATTATTTAAAACAGTCCAAACAATTAAATCGGGTCATTACACAAAGTGCATGTGTGAATAGTGTCAAATTTCCAAACGTTTCAACTATTCAAAAATGGAGGAGGGAGTACATTTGAAAGAAACCCTTCAATGTCAGGTAGGGAACCGACGACCGAGTAAGGGCTTAGCTTGGGATCGGACAAATATTTGGAAGAAGTAATAGGTCACAGTACCCGGTCAGTATCTGTCAATTAAATTTTTTGACCGCCGACAAAAATCCTCAACTTTTATGCCCGAAAAGACCAAAACGACCCTGGGTCGTGATAGGGATCATAGACAACCCACACTAAGAAGGACCAACCAAGGATTAATTAACAAGGGAGATTTAGGGAGACTGGGTCGTGTGATAGGACCATGCACGAACCATCATGTCCGAGACCGGTCCGCCTCGGACAGGTGGCGCAGGTTCGTTGGTTGACGGACGACCACGAACCACGACCCATGACCTAGGGTCGAGCCACGGATCATGACCATGAACCACGTACGACCACGACCCAGAGCCAAGGGCGACGACCCAGACCCAAGGACCACGACCCAGAGCGAAGAAGCACGATCCAGAGTTACGGACGACGACCACGAACCATGCACCACGACACGACCCAGAGCTCGGACCACGGGGCACATGACGACCCGCGCGGACGAGCCACGACTAATAATTATTACAAAATTTTTAATATAATAACAATAATTATTATTATTCGTATTAATAATATTAATTACGTATGAAAATATTATAATATAAAATAAAAATACTAAAAAAATTTAGTATTATTTATTATTAAAAAATTGAATAATTATTATCAATAATAAATATTAATAATTAGTATTATAAAAAAATTTATTATTATAATACTAAGAAATATTATAATAAAAATAATTGTTATAATAATATGAATAATTAATTATTATAATAATATGAATATTTAATATTAGTGTTAGTATTTAAATTAATACTAATATAATTATTTTATAATTATAATAAATGTTAAAATTATTTTATAATTTTTTTAAAAAGTGTTAGGGATATTTTTAGTATTGTGAAGATGTTCGTCATTTTGGTCGTTGTTGCAACATCGTGTCAACAATGCTTTATTATCTTCACTGGAAAAAGTACAGGATAGTACAGTGACGTGGCATTTCCCCTAGCAGGCATTAGAAGGGTTTTTGATGGGCCTTAAACCCATATAAATACATGTCTTCGTCCTTGAGGGTGTATGAGAGTTTGTAGCCGCAATCACAGTCTACTTTACAGAGAATTAACAGCATCAAGAGCTGTGATTATGGCGAATTGAGAGCTGCTGAAGAAACCCCCTGGTTTACATTGATTGGAGAAGGCACCAACAACCATCCTGCTGCTGGTATATCTTTACATGTTGTGTCTTCTACATTCTTTATGGGGTAATTGGGATTATGTTTAGGCATTTCCTAGATTATTGTTTTGTAAACACAATCCGTGTGTATTGTAGGTGTCTTAGCACCATTGAGCTTAATTTGATTGATTAGCTAGGTTCCTCAAACACCACCTTAATACATGCCGGTGAATTGCTTGCATTTGGGTAGATAGTTGATGCTCCCTTGTGTTCTTCTAGTCTATTTCGGTAGATAGGAGAGTTCATTGGAATGTAAGGGTATGTAAGGTGTGGTTGACTCTTGTTCAATCGGTTTGGTGGAGATCTAGTGGAATCCCTGGCTTGGAGCCCCCCAGATGTAGATCAGTAGATCGAACTGGGTGATCAAATTCCTTGTGTTCTTATTTTATTCCGCACTCTGTTTTTGTGTTTGCCTCTGGTTGTAGTTTGCAGGTTGTTGAGACATCGCTCAAACAACTCTTACAGGGTTTACGTATTCTGATTGGGCCTGTCAATTGGTATCAGAGCAGGGCTCTAACGTTTAGCTGAGTCCGGTCCAAAATGAATAGAGAAGGTGGCTCTGTCTCGAGACCTCCTCTGTTTGATGGTTCGAATTATCCATTCTGGAAGAATCGAATGAGGATATTTCTTAAGCACACTGGTGTAGATGTCTGAAACGCTGTTATAACACCCTGTGAACAACCTATGAAAGAGGTCCGCACGCCTGCTACTGAAACCTCTGCTGCCATTACTACTTTTGTCCCTGCTACTCAAGAAGAAATGTCAGCTGCTCAGAAGAACAAGGAACAAGGGAACAACACGGCGTTGAATTGTCTATTCAATTTTGTGGATGAATCTCAATATCACATCATTTCGAACTGTGAGACAGCTTATGAAGCCTGGACTGCTTTGGAAGCAGCCTATGAAGGATCTGCTGATGTTCAAGCCTTAAAGCTTCAGAGAATTGAATCTGCTTTTGATAGTATTCGGATGCAAGAAGATGAGAATATTGCTGCCTATCATGCTCGGTTCAAGAAATTAGTAAATGAAGCTCAGTCTTTCGGGTTGAAGTATGATGATGCAAAGCTGGTTCGGAAGACGCTGAGGACAGTTACTCGTAGATATCAATCAAAGGTGTCCACTCTTGAAGAACTTGAGAAGACTAAATCCTTTACTCTTGAAGCATTGGTTGGTTCACTTCAGACTTTTGAAATGAACTACTTGGAAGAGGAGCCTACACGTAATCTAGCTTTCAAAGTTGAAGATGAGATTCAGTGCATCGACAATGAAGAGAAGGCTTACCTAACTAAGAAATTGGCAAGGATGTCACAGGACAAGAGAGCCAAGAAGCTGAACTACAAGAAAGATGATAAAGGACGTTATCAGCGAGGTGTTTCATCATCCCGTGAACAACCTTCCAAGAACAAGTCAGACAACTCCTATGATAAGAGGAAGGGTTATAAGAAGATGGAATTACCTGAAACATTCAAGACTTTAAAGTGTTACGATTGTGAAGGTGTTGGCCATAAAGCCTCTGAATGCCCTACTGCTAAGAGAAGGGTTGGAAAGGCTCTTCAAGCTACCTTAAGTGATGGTGAGGTCAGTGGTTCTTCCAAGGAGGAAGGAGATGACAGCGAGGATGAGGAGATGATAGCCTTTACTGTGAAAGATGTTGTTCTAACAACCGATGACTCTCTGTCCAAACATTTGTCTGATACAGAGTCTCATGAATCCGACAGTGATGCTAGTAGATATGACTATGATGAACTTCTTGCAGGTTATGAATCGATGAAAGAAGATCATGCAGTTGCTGTTGCAGAGAACAAGAAATTGCTCGATCAGAAGGGAGATCTACTGGTTCTTATTGATGAGAAGGACGCTGAAATCACAAGTCTCAAGGATTCTTTGGTTGCTGTGACTACTGTGAGAGATACTCTATTGGAGGAAAACACTGCTTTGCTTGCCAAAACCCAGAAGATAGATAACATGGTTAAAGGCAAAGACAAGCTGGATGAGATCATTAGTCAAGGGAAATCGCCATCCAATAGAGAAGGTATTGGGTACAAGCGCAACTCTAGACCTAACAAGAAATCTGCACCTACTTTTGCGCGTGCAGGTACACTTGAGACTAGCTCATCCAAAGCGCTCGAGAAAGTTGATTGTCCAGAGTCCCCCAAGAAGAGCAAAGACTGCCCTTATTGTAAATTCCAAGGTCATCCTGTTCAACTCTGTCAAAGACTTACCCAAGATCTTCTTGGTGGTCGCCCGGTTGTTTGGCCATCGCTGGAACTACAGAAGCAGGTCAAACTTACTATGATGTGGATTCCCAAATCCAAGATAGTCCCTAAGATGTGCCTTGTTGTACTTTCGGCTCAGAAAGGACCAAATGATGGTAAGTGGTACTTTGACAGTGGCTGCTCTCGACATATGACTGGTAAAAAGGATTTTCTTCTTGACTATGTTGAATCTGATTGTGGGGAAGTACTCTATGGAAATGGAGCTCGTAGCAAAATCTGTGGATATGGGAAAGCAAAAGGTGCAAACATGGGTTTCTTAACTACTGTGTACTATGTTGCTGATCTATCTACAAACCTTATCTCCATAAGTCAACTTTGTGATGAGAAATTTTTTGTTGGTTTCACTTATGCGAATTGCATGGTTATTGATCCCGCTTACAATTGTGTTATTAAAGGATTTCGATCATCTAACAATTGTTATGTCTTAAAGCCTGTTGTAGAATCAGTCTTTTTGTCTCAGGTTGAAACAGCAAAGTTGTGGCATCAAAGGTGTGGGCATATGAACTACAAATCTCTTATCCAACTTAGCAAGTCTGGCGTTGTTCGAGGGTTGCCCAAACAACAGAGCAAAGCCAAGGTAGTCTGTGGTGCTTGTGCTAAGGGTAAACAAATTCACTCCTCTCACAAAGTAGTGGATACCATTCAGACCACAAGGTGCCTTGAGCTGTTGCACATGGATTTGATGGGACCAACAGAAGTGCCAAGCCTAGGTGGTAAGAGGTACATTTTTTTATGCGTTGATGATTTCTCTCGTTATACTTGGGTTGATTTCTTAAAATCCAAAGATGAGGCTGTTTCAGTGTTCTCTAAGCTATCTTTAAAGATCATGGCTGAAAAGGATCTCAAGATAGGGCGTATTCGATCTGATCATGGGAAAGAGTTTGAAAATCAGTTGTTCGCACAACTCTGCAACAACCTTGGTATTGCTCATGAATATTCAGCCCCCCACACTCCACAACAGAATGGCGTGGTTGAGCGTAAGAACCGTACTCTACAGGAGATGGCTCGATCTCTTCTCCATGCTAGTAATCTTGGGAAACGTTTTTGGGCTGAAGCTGTAAATATCTCTTGCTATATCATTAATCGGGTATACATGCGACCTCAGACAACCACTACTCCGTATGAGATTTGGAGAGGAAAGACTCCCAACATTTCTCACCTTCATGTCTTTGGAAGTATGTGCTATGCTTTGAAGGATCGAACTATTGTCAAGAAATTTGATTCCAAATCTGATGAAGCCATTTTCTTGGGATATTCAGTGGACTCAAGAGCCTACCGTGTTTACTTGAAGAGAACTTCAAAGGTTATTGAGACTATTAATGTTGTCTTTGATGATGCTAATCTCTCTGCAGGCTCCGTCTCTCCTCATGATGATGATGATGATCCTATTCGGATTATTCCTCATGTCTCCTCCAGTGCAACTCCTGAAGTATTGCCTCCCTCCGATCCTATTGATGTTTCTGATACTGAAGAAGGTGATCCAGGTGTTGATACAACTGGTGAACAACCTTCAGCTCCAGATTCTCCTAAAAGGCGAGGTCCTAAACGTGGCCCACGCGCACCTAAGTATCACTCTCAGGATGATATTATTGGCGATCCCTCTGGTCCTAGACAGACTCGAGGTCATCAACTAAACATCTCTGAATTAGCAAATATGTGTTTTCATATTATGCATTGCTTTGTTTCATCTATTGAACCTAAGAATGCTAATGAGGCTTTGCAAGATGAGTTTTGGATAGCTGCAATGCAGGATGAATTGCTACAATTCAAACGCAATGATGTTTGGGAGTTGATGGAACAACCAACTGGAGTGAATGTCATTGGCACTAAATGGGTCTTTCGCAACAAGACTGATGAACATGGAAATATTATTCGCAATAAGGCTCGCTTGGTTGCACAAGGCTTTACTCAGATTGAAGGCCTGGATTATGATGAGACATTCGCCCCTGTCGCTCGCATCGAGGCTGTAAGATTATTACTTGCTCTTTCTTGCTCTCTTGGTTTTAAATTGTATCAAATGGACATCAAAACCGCTTTTCTGAATGGCTACATCAAGGAAGACATCTGTGTGTCTCAGCCCATTGGTTTTGAACGCCCTGGTCATCCTGACTATGTTTATAAGGTCAAGCGTGCTCTTTATGGTTTAAAGCAGGCTCCACGTGCCTGGTATGAACGCTTGTCTACATATCTCTTGGATAAAGGCTATGTGCGTGGTAATGTTGATATGACGTTGTTCGTACAACGTACAAACAACCATCTATTGGTCGCACAGATTTATGTGGATGATATTGTTTTTGGCTCTACTTCAGATGATCTTTGAGATGCTTTTGTACACTCCATGCAAACTGAATTCGAGATGAGTATGATGGGTGAGCTCACATTTTTCTTAGGGCTACAGATTAAGCAAACTTCTGATGGGATTTTTCTTAATCAAGAGAAGTATGTTGGCACCATGCTTCAGAAATTCAAAATGGAAGATTGCAAGATTGCCAGATCACCCCTTGGTCAGCATGACAAGATTACCAAAGATGAATCTGGGGTTTCTGTTAATCAAAAAATGTATCGAAGCATTATTGGAAGCCTCTTATATCTCACTGCTAGTCGTCAGGATATCTCCTTCAGTGTTGGTGTGTGCGCTCGTTATCAATCAGATCCTAAAGAATCTCACCTTCGTGCTGTGAAAAGGATCCTTCGATATATTAAAGGTACCCCTGGCCTTGGTCTCTGGTATTCTAAACGGTCATCCCTGGAGCTAATTGGTTATACAAACTCTGACTGGGCTGGTTGTTCTGACGACCAAAAATCAACCACTGGTGGTTGCTTTTATCTTGGACAGAACTTAGTCAGCTGGTATTCTCGTAAGCAAAATGTTGTTGCTTTATCTACTGCGGAGGCTGAATATATTGTTGTTGCTCATTGTTGTACTCAATTGATTTGGATGCGTCAAATGCTTCTGGATTATGGTATTTCCTTGGATGATTTCCTTATTCACTGTGACAACACCAATGCCATTAATATTTCCAGGAATCCAGTCCAACACAATCGGAGTAAACACATTGACATTCGGTTTCACTTCATCTAAAATTTGGTTGAAGATGGTTTATGCAAGATTCAGCATCTCTCGTCGTTGGAACAACTCGCAGACATCCTTACGAAGAACTTGGAGACTTCTCGATTTGAGTCCTTGAGGCGCAGTTTGGGCCTCTGTTTTTCTCACTAATTGGGTATGTCTTGGGCGGGCCACTGCTTTACTTGGCTTTTTCTTCTTTAGGCCCAGGCCCAGGCCCAGGGGGAGAATCTCTTAAACCGATTGAGACGGTTGCCGGTTCTAGAAACTACACAACGCACGTCTCCACTCTCTCTCTCCCCAGTCGACTCTGCGATTCCTCCCGTTTTCCCCTCATTGTTGTGAAATTTGAAATTCTCTCTAGCAATGGCGTCTCCCTCCAGCTCCAATATCAATCCCGATGACGTCGTTGATGCCCAGCCGCTCGCCGTTGATGACTCACTCTATAAGGCTCGTCTTGCCGCCGAACAATCGCCTGGGGATGATCAGTTTCAGGACGCTCAGGAAGACGTCGATGCTGCTATCGATGACTACTTTGTTGCTGACCCTGATGACGCGGATATGGAAGTCCATCCTGACACTGAGAAGGGTACTAACCCTCAGCCTACTTCGGACAATGTCGAGACTCCATCGGTTGGCGCAGATCCAAAAGCGGATGTTCCAACAACAGCAAACCCTAGTACGGGTGCTGGAAGTTCGACATCTTCTCCGGTCCCTGCCCCCGGTGCGTCTCCGTCCGCTCCTGTCCCTCCTGGTGCCAGTTCACCTCTTTCGCCTTCGGCTGTTGCAACTGGAGATGGGTTGTTGATGTTAGACCCTGAGTTGAATGCTCCGCCTCACCCTGGGACTGCACAGCAAGTTCCATTTGGTGGGTCGCCTACTGAGGATGTTCCAACTACTGAGGAACAACCATCTCGGCCTGATACTGATGATATCCCTCTGGATGAGATACGGCGATCACTTCGTGAGAAAGGGAAACGCAAGGCTGTTCCGACACCGTCCAAACAACCTTCGAAGAAGAAATCCAAGAAGGGCACTCCTAAGAAGAAGTCTGCCCATGTTCTCAAGGAATCCGATGCCCATTCTCCTCTGTATTTCTCCGCTGATGGAGAAAGGTATGCCTTGGAAACCCTTCACTCTCGTGGTTTCATACCTGAGGAATGTTATGTGCATCCATATTATGATCAGATTGGTTTTTCTGAATATTTAGAGAAGAAACATCTTTCTGTTTGGGCTACTTCCCTTAAGCGTTATTCATCTACTGTTGTTCGAGAATTCTATGCAAATTTGCATCCTGATATCCTTGATCCTGTTTCCCCTTGGTATTGTAAGATTTATCTTCGTGGAGAGTTGCTTGATCTTACTCCCTCTGTTTTCAATGAGTTGTTGGAACTACCTACCAACACTGACATGAACAACCCCTTTGATCTGCTTAATGCTGAGCTAGCTACTATAGCCTCTACTATCTCTGCTTCTAAAAAATCTGCTTTTGGTAGACGTGCTATGAGTCCTTCAGACCTTTCTATGAAATTCAATTATCTGTTTAGGATTGGTGCTTCCAATTTCTTACCTACCCAAATGCTAGCCAGCTTAGTTCTCATATGGGTAAATTCTTGTTTTCCATTGATGAATGTCCTGAGATTCTTAACTATGGTTACCTGATCATCAAGCATATGTTGAGGTTCTCTAGTGACAAAATTGAGAAGAATACCCAGTTGCCTTATCCTACTCTCATCACCCTGTTTGCCCATTCCTGCCACTTGCTTGCCTCTAATGAAACCTTCATTAAAGTCAAGAAACACTTACCTTCTGATAAGCTTAAAGGTCTTCATAATGACTTCAAGCTTGGCCCTCAAAAGCTTGGATCTGCTCTAGTAGATCATATCAGAACTGAGCTGCAACAGGTTGAAAAGGAACTAGGCATTCTGAATGACAAGCAGATGGGCTTGAAGAGGAAAGTTCGAAAGCTGGTTGCCCTACTTCCACATTCTTTTGATGCTCCAGCTGAGGGGGATGATGATTCTGAGGGAACTCCCTGATCTGCCAAGTAAGGGGGAGTGACAGTGGAAAGGATTGCAGGGGTGCTGATTCTTTTACTGATTTTGGAACAACTTTGTGTATTTCTGGTTTTCAGACTATGGATATTCTGGTTTTCTGTATTTGGTGGATATTTTGGTTTTTCTCTGATATGTTATTCCTGAATACTCTCATGGATATTGGTATGGGATTATCTTTATGAATAGATGCTTTTTGGCTATGCCTGTTCTTCTTCAGCTCATATCGTTTGCGGCATGCTTATTTGTTGAGATTCTATTGCTCTCTGATTTTATTATGACTCTCTGTGCTTTCTTCACTGTTTTGACTACTTGGCCCGATCATCTCCACAAAGGGGGAGATTGTTAGGGATATTTTTAGTATTGTGAAGATGTTCGTCATTTTGGCCGTTGTTGCACCATCGTGTCAACAACGCTTTATTATCTTCACTGGAAAAAGCACAGGATAGTACAGTGACGTGGCATTTCCCCTAGCAGACCTTAAAAGGGTTTTTGATGGGCCTTAAACCCATATAAATACCTGTCTTCGTCCTTGAGGGTGTATGAGAGTTTGTAGCCGCAATCACAGTCTACTTTACAGAGAATTAACAGCATCAAGAGCTGTGATTATGGCGAATTGAGAGCTGCTGAAGAAACCCCCTGGTTTACGTTGTTTGCAGAAGGCACCAACAACCATCCTGCTGCTGGTATATCTTTACATGTTGTGTCTTCTACATTCTTTATGGGGTAATTGGGATTATGTTTAGGCATTTCCTAGATTATTGTTTTGTAAACACAATCCGTGTGTATTGTAGGTGTCTTAGCACCATTGAGCTTAATTTGATTGATTAGCTAGGTTCCTCAAACACCACCTTAATACCTGCCGGTGAATTGCTTGCATTTGGGTAGATAGTTGATGCTCCCTTGTGTTCTTCTAGTCTATTTCGGTAGATAGGAGAGTTCATTGGAATGTAAGGGTATGTAAGGTGTGGTTGACTCTTGTTCAATCGGTTTGGTGGAGATCTAGTGGAATCCCTGGCTTGGAGCCCCCCAGATGTAGATCAGTAGATCGAACTGGGTGATCAAATTCCTTGTGTTCTTATTTTATTCCGCACTCTGTTTTTGTGTTTGCCTCTGGTTGTAGTTTGCAGCTTGTTGAGACATCGCTCAAACAACTCTTACAGGGTTTACGTATTCTGATTGGGCCTGTCAAAAAGTAATAAAAAATATTTATTATTATCAAAAGAGAAATTAGTATTTAGTGGTAAAACTAATTATTACAATTATTAAAAATAATAATAATAATAATAATTAATAACTTCATATTAATCATTAATCATTATATTTTTAGTAGTAAA
This sequence comes from Hygrophila difformis, assembly GCA_030278955.1. Taxonomy (NCBI): domain Eukaryota; kingdom Viridiplantae; phylum Streptophyta; class Magnoliopsida; order Lamiales; family Acanthaceae; genus Hygrophila; species Hygrophila difformis. Next base: position 20,185,341 of record JAOANR010000003.1, read on the forward strand.
AGTAAAATTGAATTATACTAATAAATCTAAAAATAATAGTAAGAGAATATTAATAATAATGATAATAAAAATAACAATAAAAATTAAAATATTTATAACATATTAAAAAAATATATTAATAGTTAAAAATATAATATCATTATAATTTTGTTTCTATAATTCTATTAATAATATCATTAGTAAAAAGAGTATAATATTAATTATAATACTGTAATTAGAATAATATAAAAAATGTAATAATAAGAATAATAATAAGAAAAATAAGAATAATAATAATAATAATAATAATAATAATAATAATAATAATAATAATAATAATAAGAAAAAAATATTTAATAACAGTTCTACAGTGTTCATTATCCCATCGATGATTGTTCTACAGTGTTCCTTATCTTATAAGTTGTCGAATGTTCTCGTTGTAACATAGTTGATGCTTCAAGCATTGTACTTCATTCTGTTTGAACTTGCATTCATGCATTCCCAATGTTCAACGTGTCATAGCTTGGTTATTCTTGAGAGGCCTCATTCTTGCTTTACGAAAGGATAGTTGAAACTTTTGACAATTTCCCACTATATGAGTATTTTCTGAAAAATACTAATCCCGGTTTAATTTTATTCAATGGAACCAATTATGAAGATGGAGTTGGGATTAGGGATATATTTATAGGTTGTCACGTTTTTATATACTCATGTAGGAAACTATGGCTCGAAGCGCACGGTGTCAAAAATTGCAGTAATTTATAGTAAGACCGGATCGTTCAGTGGAGGATGTGCGATAGAAGCAGGGCCCACGTCGTTTACTAAGATTTTCCACTCGGTTACTCGTTTCAGGTTTTGCATTGGTTTCTAACTATTTGACATAATTTAAACTTTACTATGGAAGCAATTAAAGTTATTCTACAAAGCACAATAAAATTAGTCTAAAAAGTAATTAAATTTTATTCTAAGAAAGCAATGAAATTACACTAAGAAAGCGGATAAAATTATTCTACGAAAGCATATTTAAAATGTGACAGAAGGGATAGGGAGGAAATAATAAAGATTGGACAAGATTCAGATGAGAAACAATTAAACTTCCATTTTAATTACATAGATCTTTGTTTCAGATAATTCATCAGTTAGCTAACTCTCATGCTTTCTAGACTATGTTCCCTTTAACAGACAGGTACTTACAGTCAGAATTTACATGCTCTTAAGACCTCAAATTCTAAGATACCACAGATTAATAACTCCCCCTGCCGAGGTATGTTATTTCTCCATGGTGGATAAGCAACACCTAATACATCATTAGTTGACATGCCATTTACTCCTATCATCTCCCTTGTCACACCCAAAGTCTAAATAAAATCCCGAACTAATCCACAACTCTTAAACCTTACAACCGGCGGCCAACCTCTAATTCTTCCGAGTAACCTCTATAAAAGCATTTAAATGAAAGCGGTAAAGAAAGCAGTAAAGAAAGCATTTGAAAACCTATCACTCGGAAGTTTCGAAAGCTATCTCATTCCGTTAGTATAAAAGAGCCTCTGGTCTTGGTGACCAGATGCAGATTTAGAACTTCCCAAATATAAGTTAGCCACAAGGCTTATAACATCCGGTTAGTTGTGAGATACAAACTGAGTGGAACAAATCCGTGAAGATCTATTCCGAATGTACTCACTCAAGACTCAATGCTAGGCTTTGGCGGGAGAGGATAGTAGTTGAAAGAATACTCAACCCTACCTTAGAAATTAACCAAGGCCTATATGTTGTTCTTCTAGTATTATTTATCACATCTTATCTGAATCCAAGTGGACACAGATTCAATGCAATACCTAATATAAGATTTCCAACACACAGTAATTTTGAGAAAACTATTGATATTTGAAAATCATTCCCTACACAGGTACTAGACTCTCAATTAAAACACAGATCCTTTCTGTCTAGATGAGACCTAATCGCTGACTCTGTTTCTAGTTTCCCAAAATCAACCCCCAGTAGAAGATGAATTAGTCATAACTGTGAAATTTTCCCTGACTTAGATCCGGATTTTATAAAGTGATTTTTGTGGAAATTTATTATGCAGCATCTGATTTAAATCAAGACTTCTATGTCCAAGGAGAAGGATCTCCAAAATATTACCAAAATGGCTACATAATAATAGCATGCATACATGTATATGAGAAGTAAAATAAAATACCCCAAAATATATGGTGAGATTAGACAAAATTTGATACACAAAGATGGGTTAGCCTTGAGATAAGAAGAATTGGCTAAAAAGAGTGCCAGAAATAACTGGGATGATCTGGACTACAAAAATCTGCTATCCAGTTCCCAATTATTCCAGATGGAATGATTTTAGACAGAGAGGAACCCTTAATGACAGTGATCGCTATCATCAAAAGTCCTAACATCCATGAGAGAGTAAAAACCCACATGTTTTCTTACTACAGTACTAATATAACAGTGTTGATCGACACTGTTTAACATTACCATGGCTCGAAATTCAGGTTGAAATTAAGATAAAGAGAAGAAAGTTGTATCTAATTAGGAATTGGCTGAGTGGCTAATCGTTATCCCCGTGAAGGGACCTTTTTGCCGGAGCTTCCACCAATCACTAATCAGACCATGCAAAATAACAAGGAATAATTAATACACAGAAGACGAGCTAATCGTTATCCCGGTGAAGGGACCTTTTTGCCAACATTGATCGGTGATATTCTTTATTACCCATTCATACACACAATTAACGAGAAAAGATGAAATTAAAAGAATGTTTTTGGGTATTGTGTAAGTATTAATCACACAATAATTTAGACACTAATAGGTTGAGGTGTGTAATGGATAAAATTAGATGCATTGGGCCTAAGCCCAGTACACCCATGCAACTTACACACTCAGGAAGTAAAATATTTTTGGAATTTTTAAAATAGAAAGAAGAGGTCAATTCGGTTTACTGGTTAGGTGCAATATAAATCGAATTAACAATGAATGAGAAATGAAGTGCTATCTTACCCAATTAATCCTAGTAAGGTTGTGAATTAGCATCATCTAATTCGGTTTGTCAAGCAATTCGGTATAGACCGAATTGTACAAACCGAATTGATGGGGTTACCCCCTTATTCAAATTTGGCTAAGGCATTTGCTTCAACAGGAGTGTTTAATTTGATTTACCAGAGTAATTCGTTATAGATCGAATTGGAAAATCGAATTGGTTTAACAAGAAAAATAAACTAAGGCATGAAAGGATGATAATGCATACAATGTGGTTTCTAAGTCAATTCGGTCTATATGTGCAATTCGGTATAAACCGAATTGCGTAGACCGAATTGCATGGAAACTACATGAAGAAATGAACAAACAACATTTTTATCATGCGAATTCGGTCTTCATGGGCAATTCGGTATAGACCGAATTCCCTTAGACCGAATTGCATGAAATTTTCACATAAGGAAATACACAAACATTTTTAACCATGTAACTCAGCCTTCATGGGAAATTGCATGTGATTTTCACATAAGTGTATTTTTTGTTCACAAATATCACTGCGGTTTCTAAGCTGATATGGTTTATAATAGATGGGATTCACCTCATCACTCATTTCACATCAGTGTCATCTCGCAGCCATACTTGTGAATATTTTGTGGTTATCCATAATTATACATATTCAGTGGGTAATAGCATGGATTATAACCTAAAACTCAAACAAGAAATTCAAAGATTAATCAACCTAAAACAACCTATAATCTAAGAACATCATGCATAAAATAAGAACATTTAAATTATCTAAGGCAACAATAAACAAGATATCTAAGCAAGAATAATATAATAAAGCATGTAAAATCTATTTCTAAGAGCCTTAAATTATCTAAAACACCTAAGAACACTCATTTGACCTCTAAGGCATAAAACCACACCAAAAACCCACTAAACATGCATTTATTAAGAATGGAAGCCAACTAGAAACACAATAAATGCAACCTAGTTGAAACAAACATTCATTCTACCATATTTATTGCTAAAGAAAGCATTTAAAGAGTGTAAAACACATGAGACAAAATCCATTTCTGGAAATCTTCTTCGTATTAAACACTTGAAAGCATAATAAATAACCCAAAACCATCATTAAATTGAAGGTAGGGTTTATTCTAACTAAAAAGCATGTAAAAAATATGGAAATGACTACTCTAAATGGTAGTAACAAGCTTTTACAAACTAAACTAAGATCAAAGCATAAAAAACTAGTCTAAAGTGCATGAAATTAAACTAACTAAACTACCTACCTAACCCTTAAGGGGTGAAGAACTTGGTACCCCTTGTTCTCTGCCAAGTGATTAGGGTTCAAATCTGTATTCTGAGATATGTTCAGTGTTGGTGAGAATTGACTTTTATACTTGTTCTTCAAAACCTTAGGCCCATCAGGGCCCATTAGCAATGACATGCTTTTCCCACGTGTTCCACAGCTTCACCTGGATGTTTTTGAACTTAATTCGGTCTCTAAATGCAATTCGATATAGACCGAATTGGTGGACATCGAATTGCTTGAAGAATTTCTTCCTTGGTCCTTGGCTGGGATGTGGTCTTCAATATCAATTCGGTTTAAGTATAGACCAAACTGCATGTTTCGAATTGCTCATGGTCTCCTGCTTGGCTTCTTTGTCTTGAGTCAATTCGGTCTATGCAATCAATTCGGTGTAAACCGAATTGCATAGACCGAATTAGGCATCTTGCTTCTCCTCTCAACACTTTGTCTATTTTTCTTCTTTCTTCTTCAGCAATTCGGTCTATATGGGCAATTCGGTATAGATCGAATTGCTTTAGACCGAATTTGTCCTCAACACTTTGCCAAAAATTCATTTTGTGGGATTTTCATTCTTTTCCCATCTTTTTTATTTTTGTGGGCTATTTCATTCTTTTGCCCATCTTTTCATTTCCTTTTTCCTTTCTCTTTCCTTTTTTTTTCATGTTTTTGGATTTTTCTAACACAAATGCAATTAAAATTGCATATTTTTGTATTTTTTATTACCAGCCTATTATTCTTACAAACTCGCATTAATCTGTCACATTCAACTGCTTTCTTATTAAATAAGATGGGAATACGATCAAAACGTCCGTCTCAGACACGGAAATGGATTGGAAATAATGGACAATTTTGGCCATTATCAACATCCTCACATTTAATACTGATCGTCCCCGAGCAGTCAGAGTCAATGCTCCTAAGAGCAAGGAGTCTGCACATTCAATCCATTTGCGTGGCTTCAAAAATTTCATTCTTTTTATATTGGGATAAGATAATCAAAATTACAAGTATTAAACTCTCTTGATTGCAGTGTTTAATGAAATGATATTTTTCACTTGAATAGGCATACAAATCAATCATTATTGTTAATTTTTCTTGAATATATGTTTAGAAAATCTCATCGGTTTAATTCTTGAATTCAAGCATGACATGAACATTGATCAATCAAAACAAAGCCTCACATATAGTAGAAACGGAAATTTCACTCACTCTCAAATTGGATTTTAGACATTGACACTCATAATCAAAGTCAATTAAATTATCCCGAGGTCTTATTAAGGGTTGTTATACGGTTGTAACATCGGTATGGAAGGAATTATTGGGTTAAGAAGTGACATGACTCCATTCCACCATAACTTGGCATGTTTTTATTTAAAATCTGTGATCATCAATACTTTTTCTTTCTTTTGGTTTTTTTTTTCTTTTCTATTGCATGACATTAGACTATGCTAATTTGCTTTGTCAATTGCAATTTATTTCTTGTTGAATAGATCTCAACATTTTCTTCCTTTTTTTCTTTTTCTTTTCTTTTCTTTTTTTTTTTGAATCGATTTTTGAATGCCGATTGATGTTTTCTTTTTGATGATCATAAATTATAATGCCTTAGTAGAATAGGTTCGTGCACACTTGGGTTTGATTTTCTTGGTCTTTTTATAAGGCTAGGAAAATATAATGGTTTCAAAGAAAAATTAGGCTTAAAGGCTCAGAGTGGTTAATCCTAAATGGAAAATATTTTTGGGTTTGGATTTCAAACGAAGGCAAAAAATTTTGGGTTTTCTAAGTGCCTCGGTCATATGCTCGATTTTTGGAATATGGCATGGTCTTGAATCGGTCACAATCGCAAGTTCTAGTTTCCTTTAATCAATATGATTTTCACACATCAAAGAAAAGGATGAGTAAAAGTGACTCATGGCTCAAATCTCACATGGAATGATTGATTCATGTCATACAATATTCTTAAATTTAATCTTTGAAAAATTCATACAATAAATTCAATTAAATTCTCAACATGAGGACTCATTACCCAACAAGATGATTATATCATTAAATTTTTATAGCTCAAAACCTCAAGAATTCATTTCATTCATGTCTTTAATTATATTATCCCAATTTAAAAGTTTGAAAATTTAATCATAAACCAAGATCTCATATGTGAATTTAAACTGACAAATTCATGCATGCTTCGTGCTGGGTATATATAAATAATAATAAAAATAAAAAACAAAATAAAAATTACAAATATTTATATTATTTATATATATATATATTGAATTATTTAAGTGAAGAATCAATATCCTCACAATTTGAGCTTTGCTCAAAATGTTAGTTAATCAATTCCTACTTAAACAAATTATTAAAAATAAAGCACAATAAAAGAGGAGGGAGGGAGGGCAAAAATATTAACATGAACATAATTCCGTTAGCCTTTTTCGTCAAACCAAGTGTTCAACGATTCTGGCTATGTGTGATCGTTTGGTTCATCGAACAAGGCGATTGTTCGATGCCCAATACTCAGAAAAATTCTGAATTTCATCAAAATTGCTCGATCACATTTTTGGATTTTCTAAACATATATAGATTTTAATTTACTTGCACAAATTAGGTTGGATTAATTCTGTTCTTATAAAAATTATTCCGGATCTTAAATTGCTTTAAATTCCAGGAATATTTTCTATTAATCACAGAATTTATCCAACCGGGAACCTGTTTTGAAGCTTTAATTTTCTTTTTGGTGATCCCACGAATTCCTACAAAGCAAACATAGAATAAGTAATCGGATTTTCTCAAAAATATCAACATCCTCACATTTAGAGTCTTAGTACTCTAAATGTGAGTTCATAGATCACCATCCGAATTATCTAATATAATATGCACAAGAGATTTATATATATATATATTTTATATAATATATAATGATGAAATTATTCTAACTTTCAAAAGTTTAGGCTGGATTAATTTTGTGTTTGTGAAAATTATTACGGATCTTAAATTTCTTTAAATTCCGGATATAGTCTTTGGTCAATCACAGAACTAATCCAACCAGGAACCTGTTTTGATGCTTAGTTGGAACAGGGGCGACGGCGAGTGAGATGGTAGCCGACTGTTGGGGGTTGGAGAACATGGGGACAGGGGCGACGACATGCGAGATGGTGTCGTGGCTTGTCCGGGGTGACGGTGGGAATGAGATGACCGTAGGTCTGCTGCTCCATTTGTTGTTTCACATGTGATGAAGGTTTCCTCAGAGCAGCGGTGGTAATAAAGTGGATGGGCGATGGAGCAGCGGTGGAGCTAGGTCGCCGTAGCTTGTCCTGTTTTGAAGCTTGAATTTTCTTTTTGGTGGCTCCATGATTCCTGCAAGAAAGAATACCCAATTGATTAGATTTTCCCCTCAAATCAACATCCTCACATTTAGAATCTTAGTACTCTAAATGTTTAATCGATTTGAGGGTACTTCTCAGTTCTGAAACATATACACAAAACTAACTATGAGTAATCAGGAGTGTAATTCTCTTAATAAACGGCGCCGCATCCTCCCCGGAAACGGCGCCATGAAACTTTTGACAATTTCCCACTATATGAGTATTTTCTGAAAAATACTAATCCCGGTTTAATTTTATTCAATGAAACCAATTATGAAGATGGAGTTGGGATTAGGGATATATTTATAGGTTGTCACGTTTTTATATACTCATGTAGGAAACTGTAGCCCGAAAGCGCACGGTGTCAAAAATGGCAGTAATTTATAGTAAGACCGGATCGTTCACTGGAGGATGTGCGATAGAAGCAGGGCCCACGTCGTTTACTAAGATTTTCCACTCGGTTACTCGTTTCAAGTTTTGCATTGGTTTCTAACAACTATTTGACATAATTTAAACTATACTATGGAAGCAATTAAAGTTATTCTACAAAGCACAATAAAATTAGTCTAAAAAGCAATTAAATTTATTCTAAGAAAGCAATGAAATTACACTAAGAAAGCGGATAAAATTATTCTACAAAAGCAGATTTAAAATGTGACAGAAAGGACAGGGAGGAAATAATAAAGATTGGACAATATTCAGATGAGACACAATTAAACTTCCATTTTAATTACATAGATCTTTGTTTGGGATAATTCATCAGTTAGCTAACTCTCATGCTTTCTAGACTATGTTCCCTTTAACAGACATGTACTTACAGTCAGAATTTACATGCTCTTAAGACCTCAATTTCTAAGATACCACAGATTAATAACTCCCCCCTGCCGAGGTATGTTATTTCTCCATGGTGGATAAGCAACACCTAACACATCATTAGTTGACATGCCAAGTACTCCTATCATCTCCCTTGTCACACCCAAAGTCTAAATAAAATCCCGAACTAATCCACAACTCTTAAACCTTACAACCGGCGGCCAACCTCTAATTCTTCCGAGTAACCTCTATAAAAGCATTTAAATGAAAGCGGTAAAGAAAGCAGTAAAGAAAGCATTTGAAAACCTATCACTCGGAAGTTTCGAAAGCTATCTCATTCCGTTAGTATAAAAGAGCCTCTGGTCTTGGTGACCAGATGCAGATTTAGAACTTCCCAAATATCAGTAAGCCACAGGGCTTATAACATCCGGTTAGTTGTGAGATACAAACTGAGTGGAACAAATCCGTGAAGATCTATTCCGAATGTACTCACTCAAGACTCAATGCTAGGCTTTGGCGGGAGAGGATAGTAGTTGAAAGAATACTCAACCCTACCTTAGAAATTAACCAAGGCCTATATTTTGTTCTTCTAGTATTATTTATCACATCTTATCTGAATCCAAGTGGACACAGATTCAATGCAATACCTAATATAAGATTTCCAACACACAGTAATTTTGAGAAAACAATTGATATTTGAAAATCATTCCCTACACAGGTACTAGACTCTCAATTAAAACACAGATCCTTTCTGTCTAGATGAGACCTAATCGCTGACTCTGTTTCTAGTTTCCCAAAATCAACCCCTAGTAGAAGATGAATTAGTCATAACTGTGAAATTTTCCCTTACTTAGATCCGGATTTTATAAATTGATTTTTGTGAAAATTTATTATGCAGCATCTGATTTAAATCAAGACTTCTATGTCCAAGGAGAAGGATCTCCAAAATATTATAGACCACAATGGCTACATAATAATAGCATGCATACATGTATATGAGAAGTAAAATAAAATACCCCAAAATATATGGTGATACACAAAGATGGGTTAGCCTTGAGATAAGAAGAATTGGCTAAAAAGAGTGCCAGAAATAACTGGGATGATCTGGACTGCAAACATCTGCTATCCAGTTCCCAATTATTCCAGATGGAATGATTTTAGACAGTGAGGAACTCTTAATGACAGTGATCGCTATCATCAAAAGTCCTACCATCCATGAGAGAGTAAAAACCCACATGTTTTCTTACTACAGTACTATTATAACAGTGTTGATCGACACTGTTTAACATTACCATGGCTCGAAATTCAGGTTGAAATTAAGATAAAGAGAAGAAAGTTGTATCTAATTAGGAATTGGCTGAGTGGCTAATCGTTATCCCCGTGAAGGGACCTTTTTGCCGGAGCTTCCACCAATCACTAATCAGACCATGCAAAATAACGAGGAATAATTAATACACAGAAGACGAGCAAATCGTTATCCCGGTGAAGGGACCTTTTTGCCAACATTGATCTGTGATATTCCTTATTACCCATTCATACACACAATTAACGAGAAAAGATGAAATTAAAAGAATGTTTTTGGGTATTGTGTATGTCATACCCCACCTATTTTTCGTGCATCTTTGTAACCTTTTGAACTACGTTATGGCTTGATCCCTTCACAGGGTACGTAGGCAGCTTAGAAGTCTTAATTCTAAGTTCAGTCACAAAATAATAAAATAAACAAAAGACCTTAGGAAGCCGAAACACAACTTCGAGGACGAAGTTGATTCTTAAGGAGGGTAGACTGTAATACCCGAGAATTTTACAAGATAAATAAATATAATAAATACAATAAATAAATAAATAAATATAATAAATAAATAAATATAGAGGAAATGAGAAATGAAATTAATTAAAAGAGATTTAATTAAACAAAAGAAATTAAAGTTAAATAAGTCGTTACACGGGTACCTGACCCGATATAAATGAACTCGAGAATTCGAAACCAAAACGTAACATTTGATCTGAAAGAAATAACGACACGAAATAGGAACCAGAAGAGAGTCCGGAAATTGGAATCCGAGAGCATAGAAGGATAGAAACCCGAAAGAGAGGCGGAAAAGCACGACGGATCGCACGACCCGCCCGGACCGAAGTCCAGGCGCTAGTCGCGCGCTGTCTGTGCGCTAATAAGGGGAAAGGCGCGCCAACCCCGCGCCACACGACAGATTCGCCCGTTGCGTGAATCTCTCGCCCGAACGCGGATTTTTCGACTTTCGGTTGAACGTCTCTCGACTCAAGACCCTTAGGGTCAGACTTTGGACGCCCTAGGACTTAGACATCTATAAATAAACCCCCTCAGAAGCCTAAACTCTTTTTCAAAACCCTACGATACTCTCTATACACAAAAGTCGAAATCCCGGAGTCAACGGAGGCACCAAATGGAGACAGCGGCAGTTTGGACAAGATCCGGAAGATCTCCAACGTTGTGGTAAGCTCTAGTCCGATAAATCCTTTCATGTTTCAATCCGAAAACGGATTCTAACCTCGTTTCTTTTCTCTCTACACCCCGTATCGGATCTAGAACGGAGAACCCGACGAGCGGAGAGGACAAACGGTGGACTGGAAGCCACGCCTTCGAAATAGACGACCCCGGACGCCGATTAATCTGTAAGTTAACTCTTACATGGTTTTGGGAAGAATTAAAACATTCGAAACTAAAAGATTTAACAAGAAATCGTAAATCTGCCAACTTATGTTTTCTAACGACGCAACAGTTTTGATGAATTTTTTCGAACCTTAAAACGACTTCAAACGGAAAAACCTAAAACACGAAAAACGTTCCTAAGGCTTAGATCTATCTACTGTAAACGTTTCAGAATTTTTAGAGACGATTTGATATGTGGAAACCAACCGAAACCGAACTGCTTGAATCTAGACCTTGAAATTCTTGACAGAACTTAGGTCCGATCTTGATCACATTTTTGACATAGGTTCCAGACTGATTTAGATCTTTGGCCGAATATGAAAGTTGTAGATAATGGTCTTAAGATGGTCCCTGAAAAATTTCATCAAATTTGGAGTTGAATTGCTATGGTAGAATTCGAAATCTTTAAACTGTGACATTTGAAATTCGGACAGAATTGTGCTTCTGTGAAAATTTGTGTTTTTGACCTTATTCGGTATCTCGGATTGGAAAAGTTAAAACATAAAAGTTGTAGATCTCGACGTTTCTGAGTCAGTCATGAAATTTTGGAATTTTTGGAATTAAATCTGATTTTAGACGAATTTTAGCGTAAACTGTGGTTTACCGGAAACCAAATCTTGAAATCTTGTTGAAACATGGAATTAACCTTTAGGGTTGAAATGAGTTGAGATATTATTTTTAAATAAATATAATTGAGATCAGATTTTGAAAATTAAATCCTCTTACAAACTTGATAAATTAAAATTAGGGGTGAGTGCTCTGCAGGGTGCCCCCTAACGATTCACTTCGTGCCTTAATGGACGATGGTGACCCCGCGCGCTAAACTTGAGATATGATATTGCCTAAACGGCGAAATATAGAGCCTACACTCTCGAGAATATCCACATGGGTTTCCCGAGGCTCCGGAGTGGTACTGGGTATGGCTGATACGGTTGCGGCCGCCGGGCTACCGGCTAAACTTGTTGACATCGCGATGCTACCGTGAAACTTTGAAATACCGAATCTGGGATGTAATGGGGATATTAGATTAAATTATGCTTGTTGTCCGATTAAATTACTTAAACGCTTTATTTAAATTATGGCTTTTATTTTAATTCATGCGAGATGTGTTGTTAAATAAAGCTCTGAAATAAATTATGCTATTGGATAGTCGATTAGACTAAATTGAATATTATGCTATTATCATGCTTTTATTTAAATATTAAAATTAATGGCTTTTAAACCCTACGATCATGCATGTGTTAACTTACTCAGCAAGTTGTGCTGACCAAACCATTTCTTTTTATTTTCTTTTCTTACAGAATATGTAGAGTGAACATGAGCACTTCATACATGGGAACTTATCTTTTGGGGAGAAACATTATTCTGTTTTTAAATTCGCACATTAGACTATATTATGAACGGGCCTTTTTAACCCGTGTTTTGGCCATGTCGGCCCTATTTACATTTTCCGCTGCAATACTATACTTAAATATTATTTCCGCTGCGCTATGATATTATTATTTTCGAATTATATTGTATGGGCTGTTTTGAATGATTTAAATGTTTTAAATACTGCAATACCTAGCCTTGCATCTCTTTAGTAAGCTCGGAGAAACCGTGTCTTACTAAGGAGATGTGGCGGTGACATCCCGACCTGGGTGACCAAAAACCGAGGTGTTACAAGTTGGTATCAGAGCCAGGTTATTTTTAAAGTATTATTTTTAAATCATTATTATTTTTAAACTATTATTTTTAAACCATTATTATTTTTAAAGTACTAATAATATTTTGACTATTATTTTTAATTTTAAAGTATTATTTCCATGGAGAAATATCTATTTTAAACCCCATGGAAAAAAATATATATAGTGCATTAAATTATTTTTGGGGGGAATCATCCTTTGCATTTGCATATTGCATCTCTTCTATGAACCTAGAATCTTGGCGAATTGATCTTTGAATCTTTGCAAACTTGAACTTAGAATCTTGGCGAATTGAACTTAGAATCTTGGCGAATTGAACTTAGAATCTTGGCGAATATTAACTTAGATCTCTTGCTTGCGCTAGATGGCTAGTCAAGACATGATGCAGTTGATGATCAACATGATGAACGCTCACCTTGACACCCAACAAACCATACAACAAATGAAAAATCGTATAGCTCACTTGGAGGCAAATCTGCACCAAATGGGACACTTAAGGGAAGCTGACCTCCAGCACTTCCTAAACTTGAGAGCCGCTGATCAAGATCGCATAAAAGACTTAGAAACTCAAGTGTAAAAACTCATCGAACGGAGCGATGCTGTGATAGATAGAGTCGAGGATCTAGGGACGGACCTGCTTGACCTCACTGACATAGTAGTACCATATAGCCCGGTGGAAGACCATTTGATGGGACCACGAAGCCCAACACCCCCAGTAGAGAGCCCATCCGGCAATATCCATGGACGCTACGGAACCCTTGGACTCTGGCCCCACATGGTCCGCCCGTCGCCGAACCCGAGCCCCGTGGGGAGCCATCGGGAGGAGTCACCGGAACCAGTTTCGGAAGCCGTCGATCCACCATTCCCCGTGTTTCATGGACCCTTGGGCACCGGCCAAGTCTCTGATGAGGATGATCCAATGGAAGATTCCACTACTCTGCTAGAGGATGCAGAGATCATTTACATACTTTGTCTTAGATAGTACATTTATTTTGCGCATCCTATTACTTGGATTAATATTCTTGTAAAGGAATAAAATGCGAGTTGATTTTTGAAATCCTTAGCCAAAAAAAAAAAAAACTTGGAATCATAAAAACACACGATGCATCAAACCATACAGTGCTTAACAGAGACATACACAGAATCATAGGAACGTCACAGTACTACATCCTAAGAGAAATACCAAACCAAGTCTAACTGAAAACACAAATGGGAAACACTAAACCAGCCGCTTCTGACACAAGTCTAGAAGGAGACATAAAACGGGAAACATAAAGTCACTGATCAGGAGGAGGGAACTGGCGACGCATGTAGTCATCCATCTGACGCATGTAGGCATACATGTCAGTCATGGTGGCCTGCTGCTCCGCCTGTCTCACAGTGAGCGTGTCCATACGATCCTGATAGAGATCCATCCTAGCATCCAAGGCGTCGTAGCGAGCCTGCCCAGCTGCAAACCCGGCATCCATACTGATACGCATCTCCTGCATCATCTGGAGCATCTGCGTCATGTCCTGACCCTGCGGTGGAACCACACCCTGCTGTGGAACCACAGGAGGAGGAGGTGGCCGCTCTGGAGGGACAACTAAAATCAAACCACCATCCTCAGGCTGCGGGCGCAGTATAGCCCGAGGCGCTCCACGACGCAAAGTGCTGCGCCGGGCGGCATAAGACGGAATACGGTAGTGCTCACCTGGAGCTAAAGGATAGGGGTCCGTCTCGGGAGACGTACGGATCCCCTGGGCAGCGCATAGCCCACAAATGAGGTGTGCGTGAGTGATCACCCTACTCCCTCGCCCCCGTCGTAAACCCCTCAAGTTGTCCGCAATGCAAGCGCCCACATTTACCCGACCGCCCCGTGCGATAAAGCAAATAGTCTCAAAGACGTGATCTATGACGATATGACTCCGGGTGATCGGCCGGATGCGTCCTAACCAAAGCTGAGCAAGTACACGCCAAGGAGCATCCAAAGACGTCAGTCGCAACTCGTGAGGGTACCCAGTCCGCGGGGGTACCTCGGTACACAAGACACCCCAGGCAGGAGCATAAACCCGACCCTCGGGCTGTGGTCGGAACGCGCCATCATCTGGAAGGCCGAAATAGATGTTGATCGCCCGAGCACTGAAGTCTAAGTAGCGACCACGAACCCAGACTCGAGAAAGGTCGTCGTCTACCCCATGACCGCTGATGTTGGCGATAACCTCCATGGCTAGATAGCCGGAGGCAACGCCCTCAGGATGACGTGCAAGACCGGTCCACTGGAGATGCCCCAAAACTGCACTGATCCGGTCATCGCCCATATGATCGGGGAACAAGCCTCGCTCGGGGACATAAGCCCTCTTTCGACGAAGCTCGTCGAAATAGAAGTCCTGGGCGGCCATCGTCGAGAAACGGAACCTATCATGCCGGTGAGGACGCACCTCGTCAGGGAGATCCCTGAGCCTCGGCACCCGCTCCTCGTCCTCCTCGGACTCACTGTCGTCACTGTCGTCACTATCCGGCATCACCGGGGCGGCAGTGCTAGGGTCGGCTGCATCACGTCGAGTAGCCCGTCTCTTGGCCCCCGGAAGGACCATAAGGAACGCCAAGATGAACCACAGGAAAAGCAACATCCTGCGAGCACCCGATATCAATGGTAAGGCTAATCTTCAAGACATTAATTCACAAGCAAAAATACATAAAGTCATCATAAATATGAAGTTCCAACGGGGAAAATCTAGGAGGGTTCAGACCCCAATAGTTTATCAATACATATTGGAAGCGAAACAAACCAAGGAATGTGCCCAGACAAATTCAAAAACCCATTGTGGCATTTCGTCGAACACCTTATGTGCGCAATAAATTAAGTTAAAAAATTTTCTTGTAAACACATGGCAATTAACCACAAAACCAAACAATTACTTGAACGACGAATCATAGTCACAAGTGTCAACAAACAACACCAACGAAACCACTTTTACACCAATAACACCAACAAAATCGGAAATTTCATAGATTCCCTAAAAATCCAAATTCTAGCAAGAAATTCCACAACTTAGGTATATATATTCATACCATTACTTCCTAAACAATAGAAATGGCACCAAAATACTACATAAACTCACTAATTCGCAAGAATTAAGCCGAAAATTACAAATCCCCAATTTACATGCCAAAACCCTAATTTCATAATTCACCCAAAAATCTAACAAATCAAGGCATAAAAATTGAAATTGGCAAGTTGAAATAGAAGATACATACCTTACAAAGAGAAATCGAAGTCGAAACCGGAAGAATCTGAGCACGGAAGAACGAAATTGAGAGGAAGTTGGAAGGAATTTCGGAAGTGAAAGGGGTGAAATGGCTCGCGCGGGGCGCGAGCCCAATTTACACACCCTGCTGTGACCGCGCGGACCCCGCGCGCTGAACCCCACTTTAGCGCGCGGACCCCGCGCGGGTCACGAAAAATTAATTTTTTTTTATTTCAATTTTCTTCTTATTTTTCCCCTCCGCTGCCTCGCAAAATACGAGTGGACCGAAGCGTGTGAGACTGCGTTTCAAGAATTGAAGAAACGACTCACAACCACACCCGTATTAACACTACCATCAGAGAATGGTGACTTCGAAGTTTATAGCGATGCTTCGAAGGAAGGTTTGGGTTGTGTTTTGTTGCAAGACTCGAGAGTCGCAGCGTATGCATCACGCCAACTAAAACCTCACGAGGAGAATTATCCGACACATGACCTGGAGCTGGCAACGGTCGCTTTCGCTCTAAAGATATGGAGACATTATCTTTATGGGCGGAAGTGTCGAATGTTCACCGACCACAAGAGCTTGAAATATATATTCACTCAGAAGGAGTTGAATTTGAGACAGCGAAGGTGGTTGGAACTCATTAAAGACTACGATTTAGAAATAGCATACCACGAAGGGAAGGCGAATGTGGTACCCGATGCCCTAAGTCGGAAAACCCAACACGTGACAAACTCGTTGGTAATTCCGCCGACATTGTACATGGAGTTAGGAAGATTGGAGTTAGAACTTGTGCATCCTGGCACAGTGAGAGAAACGATCAACGCGATGGTCGTAGAAACTCCAATATTGGACGAGATTCGACTCGCTCAACCGGGCGACGCGAAACTCGAGAAGATAAGGGGGTATATTGCCGAAGGAAAGGCAATAGGATTTGCTGTCCACGAGGATGGAAGCATCCGTTTTAAAGGGAGATGGTGTGTGCCCCTTAAATGTGCCGAGTTGAAACAAAGGTTGATGGAGGAAGGGCACAACACGCCATATTCCGTACATCCCGGAGGTGACAAGCTATACAAAGATCTAAAGAAGATCTATTGGTGGCCGGGAATGAAGAAGGAAGTGGCGAACTTCGTGGCAAAATGTCTCACCTGCCAAAAGGTTAAGGCAGTGCGACATAAACCCTTAGGACTGATGCAACCACTAGAGATTCCAAGTTGGAAGTGGGATAGCATCTCGATGGACTTTGTCTCGGGATTACCTCGATCACCTAAAGGCATGAATAAAATTTGGGTGATTGTGGATAGGCTAACGAAGACAGCCATATTTATCCCAATGAAAGACACGTGGACTATGGACCAATTGGCCCGAGCCTACATTGATAATGTGGTACGACGACATGGAGTATCACACGATATCATTTCCGATAGAGACGGTAGATTTGTCTCTCACTTTTGGACGGAGTTACAAAAAGCTCTCGGTACTCAAATCAAAATGAGCACCGCATTCCACCCTATGACGGATGGTCAAACCGAGAGAACAATCCAAACACTAGAAGACATGCTGAGAGCATGCGTGTTGGAATTTAAGGGAAATTGGGAATCTCATTTACCCTTAATTGAGTTCTCTTATAATAATAGCTACCATGCTAGCATTGGCATGGCACCTTTCGAGGCGTTGTATGGACGAAAGTGCCGAAGCCCGTTAAGCTGGGAAGAAAATGATAAGTCCGTGGTGGTGGGACCACAACTTATCAAAGACATGGCTCAACAAACCAAAGTGATTCAAGGAAAAATGAAAGCCGCTCAAGACCGTCAAAAGAGTTATGCCGACGTGAGACGAAGAGACCTAGAATTTCAAGTGGGAGATAGGGTCATGCTAAAGATATCACCCATGAAGGGGGTGATGCGCTTTGGCAATCGAGGTAAGTTAAGTCCTCGATACATAGGACCTTACGAAATTCTAGAACGAGTTAGAACTCTAGCTTACCGATTGGCCTTACCGCCACAATTAGATCGAGTTCATAATGTCTTCCATGTCTCACAACTAAAGAAGTATGTGCCGGACCCGACACATGTACTTCAACCGGAGATAATTGAGCTCGATGAAGATTTGACTTGTCAAGAAGTCCTAGTGCGTATTCTCGACACTAAGGAGCGAGTAACTAGGAACAAAACCGTCAAAATGATCAAGGTTCTTTGGTCAAACCACGAAAGTGAGACGGAAACTTGGGAAGTAGAATCCGACATGAGAGAACGCTACCCGACATTGTTCCAAACCGATACCGACACAGTTATGGGGACATAACTGCAATCTTAAGGGGGAGAGGATGTCATACCCCACCTATTTTTCGTGCATCTTTGTAACCTTTTGAACTACGTTATGGCTTGATCCCTTCACAGGGTACGTAGGCAGCTTAGAAGTCTTAATTCTAAGTTCAGTCACAAAATAATAAAATAAACAAAAGACCTTAGGAAAGCCGAAACACAACTTCGAGGACGAAGTTGATTCTTAAGGAGAGTGGATTGTAATACCCGAGAATTTTACAAGATAGATAAATATAATAAATACAATAAATAAATATAATAAATAAATAAATATAGAGGAAATGAGAAATGAAATTAATTAAAAGAGATTTAATTAAACAAAAGAAATTAAAGTTAAATAAGTCGTTACACGGGTACCCGACCCGATATAAATGAACTCGAGAATTCGAAACCAAAACGAAACATTTGATCCGAAAGAAATAACGACACGAAATAGGAACCAGAAGAGAGTCCGGAAATTGGAATCCGAGAGCATAGAGGGATAGAAACCCGAAAGAGAGGCGGAAAAGCACGACGGATCGCACGACCCGCCCGGACCGAAGTCCAGGCGCTAGTCGCGTGCTGTCCGTGCGCTAATAAGGGGAAAGGCGCGCCAACCCCGCGCCACACGACAGATTCGCCCGTTGCGTGAATCTCTCGCCCGAACGCGGATTTTTCGACTTTCGGTTGAACGTCTCTCGACTCAAGACCCTTAGGGTCAGACTTTGGACGCCCTAGGACTTAGACATCTATAAATAAACCCCCTCAGAAGCCTAAACTCTTTTTCAAAACCCTACGATACTCTCTATACACAAAAGTCGAAATCCCGGAGTCAACGGAGGCACCAAACGGAGACAGCGGCTGTTTGGACGAGATCCGGAAGATCTCCAACGTTGTGGTAAGCTCTAGTCCGATAAATCCTTTCATGTTTCAATCCGAAAACGGATTCTAACCTCGTTTCTTTTCTCTCTACACCCCGTATCGGATCTAGAACGGAGAATCCGACGAGCGGAGAGGACAAACGGTGGACTGGAAGCCACGCCTTCGAAATAGACGACCCTGGACGCCGATTAATCTGTAAGTTAACTCTTACATGGTTTTGGGAAGAATTAAAACATTCGAAACTAAAAGATTTAACAAGAAATCGTAAATCTGCCAACTTATGTTTTCTACCGACGCAACAGTTTTGATGAATTTTTTCGAACCATAAAACGACTTCAAACGGAAAAACCTAAAACACGAAAAACGTTCCTAAGGCTTAGATCTATCTACTGTAAAAGTTTCAGAATTTTTAGAGACAATTTGATATGTGGAAACCAACCGAAACCGAACTGCTTGAATCTAGACCTTGAAATTCTTGACAGAACTTAGGTCCGATCTTGATCACGTTTTTGACATAGGTTCCAGACCGATTTAGATCTTTGGCCGAACATGAAAGTTGTAGATAATGGTCTTAAGATGGTCTCTGAAAAATTTCATCAAATTTGGAGTTGAATTGCTATGGTAGAATTCGAAATCTTTAAACTGTGACATTTGAAATTCGGACAGAATTGTGCTTCTGTGAAAATTTGTGTTTTTGACCTATTTCGGTATCTCGGATTGGAAAAGTTAAAACACGAAAGTTGTAGATCTCGAGTTTCTGAGTCAGTCATGAAATTTTGGAATTTGTGGAATTAAATCTGATTTTAGACGAATTTTAGCGTAAACTGTGGTTTACCGGAAACCAAATCTTGAAATCTTGTTGAAACATGGAATTAACCTTTAGGGTTGAAATGAGTTGAGATATTATTTTTAAATAAATATAATTGAGATCAGATTTTGAAAATTAAATCCCCTTACAAACTTGATAAATTAAAATTAGGGGTGAGTGCTCTGCAGGGTGCCCCCTAACGATTCACTTCGTGCCTTAATGGACGATGGTGACCCCGCGCGCTAAACTTGAGATATGATATTGCCTAAACGGCGAAATATAGAGCCTACACTCTCGAGAATATCCACATGGGTTTCCCGAGGCTCCGGAGTGGTACTGGGTATGGCTGATACAGTTGCGGCCGCCGGGCTACCGGCTAAACTTGTTGACATCGCGATGCTATCGTGAAACTTTGAAATACCGAATTTGGGATGTAATGGGGATATTAGATTAAATTAAATTAGATTAAATTATGCTTGTTGTCCGATTAAATTACTTAAACGCTTTATTTAAATTATGGCTTTTATTTTAATTCATGCGAGATGTGTTGTTAAATAAAGCTCTGAAATAAATTATGCTATTGGATAGTCGATTAGACTAAATTGAATATTATGCTATTATCATGCTTTTATTTAAATATTAAAATTAATGGCTTTTAAACCCTACGATCATGCATGTGTTAACTTACTCAGCAAGTTGTGCTGACCAAACCATTTCTTTTTATTTTCTTTTCTTACAGAATATGTAGAGTGAACATGAGCACTTCATACATGGGAACTTATCTTTTGGGGAAAAACATTATTCTGTTTTTAAATTCGTACATTAGACTATATTATGAACGGGCCTGTTTAACCCGTGTTTTGGCCATGTCGGCCCTATTTACATTTTCCGCTGCAATACTATACTTAAATATTATTTCCGCTGCGCTATGATATTATTAGTTTCGAATTATATTGTATGGGCTATTTTGAATGATTTAAATATTTTAAATACTGCAATACCTAGCCTTGCATCTCTTTAGTAAGCTCGGAGAAACCGTGTCTTACTAGGGAGATGTGGCGGTGACATCCCGACCTGGGTGACCAAAAACCGGGGTGTTACAGTGTAAGTATTAATCACACAATAATTTAGATACTAATGGGTTTAGGTGTGTAATGGATAAAATTAGATGCATTGGGCCTAAGCCCAGTACACCCATGCAACTTACGCAAATCAGGAAGTAAAATATTTTTGAAAATTTTAAAATAGAAAGAAGAGGTCAATTCGGTTTACTGGTTAGGTGCAATATAAACCGAATTAAGAATGCATGAGAAATAAATTGTTATCTTACCCAATTAATCATAGTAAGGTTGTGAATTAGCATCATCTAATTCGGTTTGTCAAGCAATTCGGTGTAGACCGAATTGGACAAACCGAATTGATGGGGTTATCCCCTTACTCAAATTTGGCTAAGGCATTTGCTTCAAAAGGAGTGTTTAATTCGATTTACCAGAGTAATTCGGTATAGATCGAATTGGCAAATCGAATTGGTTTAACAAGAAAAATAAACAAAGGCATGAAAGGATGATAATGCATACAATGTGGTTTCCAAGTCAATTCGGTCTATATGTGCAATTCGGTATAAACCGATTGCATAGATTGAATTGCATGGAAACTACATGAAGAAATGAACAAACAACATTTTTTATCATGCGATTCGGTCTTCATGGGCAATTCGGTCTATACCGAATTGCATGAAATTTTCACATAAGGAAATAAACAAACATTTTTAACCATGTAACTCAGCCTTCATGGGCAATTCGGTTAGACCGAATTGCCTTAAACCGAATTGCATGTGATTTTCACATAAGTGTACTTTTTGTTCACAAATATCACTGCGGTTTCTAAGCTGATATGGTTTATGATAGATGGGATTGGCCTCATCACTCATTTCACATCAGTGTCATCTCGCAGCCATACTTGTGAATATTTTGCGGTTATCCATAATTATACATATTCAGTGGGTAATAGCATGGATTATAACCTAAAACTCAAACAAGAAATTCAAAGATTAATCAACCTAAAACAACCTATAATCTAAGAACATCATGCATAAAATAAGAACATTTAAATTATCTAAGGCAACAATAAACAAGATATCTAAGCAAGAATAATATAATAAAGCATGTAAAACCTATTTCTAAGAAGCCTTAAATTATCTAAAACACCTAAGAACACTCATTTGAGCTCTAAGGCATAAAACCACACCAAAAACCCACTAAACATGCATTTATTAAGAATGGAAACCAACTAGAAACACAATAAATGCAACCTAGTTGAAACAAACATTCATTCTACCATATTTATTGCTAAAGAAAGCATTTAAAGAGTGTAAAACACATGAGACAATCCATTTCTGGAAATCTTCTTTGTATTGAACACTTGAAAGCATAATAAATAACCCAAAACCATCATTAAATTGAAGGTAGGGTTTATTCTAACTAAAAAACATGTAAAAAATATGGAAATGGCTACTCTAAATTGTAGTAACAAGCTTTTACAAACTAAACTAAGATCAAAGCATAAAAAACTAGTCTAAAGTGCATGAAATTAAACTAACTAAACTACCTACATAACCCTTAAGGGGTGAAGAACTTGGTACCTCTTGTTCTCTGCCAAGTGATTAGGGTTCAAATCTGTATTCTGAAATATGTTCAGTGTTGGTGAAAATTGGCTTTTATACTTGTTCTTCAAAACCTTAGGCCCATCAGGGCCCATTAGCAATGGCATGCTTTTCCCACGTGTTCCACAGCTTCACCTGGATGTTTTTGAACTTAATTCGGTCTCCAAATGCAATTCGGTATAGACCGAATTGGTGGACATCGAATTGCTTGAAGACTTTCTTCCTTGGTCCTTGGCTGGGATGTGGTCTTCAATATCTATTCGGTTTAAGTGTAGACCGAATTGCATGTTTCAAATTGCTCATGGTCTCCTGCTTGGCTTCCTTGTCTTGAGTCAATTCGGTCTATGCAATCAATTCGGTGTAAACCGAATTGCATAGACCGAATTAGGCATCTTGCTTCTTCTCTCAACACTTTTTCTATTTTTCTTCTTTCTTCTTCAGCAATTCGGTCTATATGGGCAATTCAGTATAGATCGAATTGCTTTAGACCGAATTTGTCCTCAACACTTTGCCAAAAATTCATTTTGTGAGATTTTCATTCTTTTCCCATCTTTTTTATTTTTGTGGGCTATTTTATTCTTTTGCCCATCTTTTCATTTCCTTTTTCTTTTCTCTTTCCTTTTTTTTCATGTTTTTGGATTTTTCTAACACAAAAGCAATTAAAATTGCATATTTTTGTGTTTTTCATTACCAGCTTATTATTTTTACAAACTCGCATCAATCTGTCACATTCAACTGCTTTCTTATTGAAATAAGATGGGAATGCGATCAAAACGTCCGTCTCAGACACGGAAATGGATTGAAAATAATGGACAATTTTGGCCATTATCAATAGTTGTACAATACTCCCGAACGAGTAATGTTTGGAACGTCGTACATGCCCAATTTTCAACTTGTCGCCACCCCATCCACCATCCTCTGCAGCTCTTTGTATTCATAGGCCATACTCAATGTCCCGAAAGGAGTAATAATTTAATGTCACGACCGCATCATTCACGTTGCTAATGTGATCGTGCTTACAAGTTTGGTCATTACCAATGCCGCCCATGCCAAAAATTGTATTTGAAGGTACCATCATGCTTCCAACTGTGCATGTTGAAGACACTTTGCAGCGTTCTGCACCAGATGCAAGCGAAATTAATGTCGCTATCTATCTTGCTGGTGGCTATGATGTGACTTGCATAGTTTCGACAAAGACATGTATTAGAAGTGCAGAGTTTCGACAATGGCCTGTATTAGAAGTGCAGAGTTTCGACAATGACCTGTATTATTGGTTGTAGAATTTTCTCCTTCTCATGTAGCCGATTCTTCAAGCTCTGTGCAACCACATTTGTGCTTGACGCATGCCCACTGTTCCACATGTCACAACACGATCGTTGTGGGACAGGCTATGCTCTTGCTACACGAAAGGAGTAATATATGGAATGTCACAATAATAACATTCATCCTGATGTTGTATTTTCCAATACCTCCCATTCCAACTGAAATGGAACTACGAAGTTGCAACACTAACCTGCAGTTAAACATCCACAATACATAAACCAATAGTCTGAATAATAATAATAATAATAATAATAATAATAATAATAATAATAATAATAATAATAATAATAATAATAATAATATAGATATGTTATGTAGAAAACTGTAAAATTACCAATGTCGTCCATTCCAAGTGTTGTTTTCTCGAGGGGCCCGAATGTTCTCAATTAGGCGGGCTATGTTGAACCTCTGCCTGTCTGTTCAACCATCCTCTACACTAATTTTTTTGTATCCACAGGCCATACTAAATGTCCCGAGATGAGTAGTATTTGGAACGTCACGATCGCAATATTCACCATGATGTAGTTATCGTGCTTCCAAGTGTGGTACTCTTACCGATACCTCCCATCCCAAATATTGTATTCCCCCCGCAAGGAAACATTATGCACGATAATAATATGGCCTACAGTTAAACATCACAATCATAGATCAAAAATTCTAAACGATATGATAGTAATAACGAGACTTGAGTAATTAAAAAAATAATAATTCTAGATGTACGACGATGATAATAATAATAATAATAATAATAATAATAATAATAATAATAATAATAATAATAATGATGATAATAATAATAATAATAATGATAATAATAATAATAATAATAATAATAATAATAATAATAATAATAATAATAATAATAATAATACAACAACAACAATAATAATGATAGTAATAATAAAGATAATCAACCTCGTTGTATAGTTGGACACCATACTTCATTATGTTCCAACTTGCATTTCTTCTTGCTATGTTCAACCTCTCTCAGCATCCCTTCATAAAGATTGGCTTACAGTAGGAGGTTGATAATTCAGTGATATTTGCCGAATTCGGGCTGAGTGACTCCTTTTTTAGGGGTAATATTTCATAATATTTCCTCTTTCATTCTTCTCACTTCGATTGTTTGAGCCGTTTATAGGTGGTACTCCTTAAAATGAAAGGAGTAATATTTGGAATGTCACAACCGCAACATTCACCCTGATGTGGCGCTTGTGATTCCGAATGTGGCACTCTTACCTATACCTTCCATTCCCCTGAATGAAATTGCCGACTTTCAACAGTGACCAACAGATAAATAAGCAAACAATGTGCACAATATGATGATGATAATAATAATAATAATAATAATAATAATAATAATAATAATAATAATAATAATAATAATAATAATAATAATAATAATAATAATAATAATAATAATAATAATAATAATAATAATAATAATAATAATAATAATAATACAACAACAACAATAATAATAATGATAGTAATAATAAAGATAATCAACCTCGTTGTATAGTTGGACACCATGCTTCATTATGTTCCAACTTGCATTTCTTCCCGCTATGTTCAACCTCTCTCAGCCTCCCTTCATAAAGATTGGTTTACAGTAGCAGGTTGATAATTCAGTGATATTTTCCGAATTCGGACTGAGCGACTCCATTTTTAGGGGTAATATTTCATAATATTGCCTCCTTCATTCTTCGACTCCGATTGTTTGAGCCGTTTATAGGTGGTACTCCTCCAAACGAAAGTAGTAATATTTGAAATGTCACAATCGCAACATTCACCTTCATGTGGCACTTGTGATTCCGAATGTTGTACTCTTACCGATACCTCCCATTCTCCTGAATGAAATTGCCGACTTTCAACAATGACCTACAGTTAAATAAGCAAACAATGTGCACAATATGATAATAATAATAATAATAATAATAATAATAATAATAATAATAATAATAATAATAATAATAATAATATACCTCCCGTAGCTGATACTTCAGGCCATGTGCTTGAAGCTACGTGATTGTGCTTCTGAGTGGACGGTCATTACCAATGCCGCCCAGTCCAAATGTTGTATTCCCACGCAGCACAATAGGAGTTGTGCTCTTCAGTTAAGCGAGGTTGATGCTTCCATCATTACCAGAACCACCAACTCCTTTTCCCCAATAGTTATGGGTTTTGACCGTCCCGGTGCGCCCGTGATGAAATTCACGCTCATGCGGCAGTTGTGCTTCCAGATGTGGTAGTCTTACCTATACCTCCCATTCCAAGTGAAATGGAACTGCCGAGTTGCAGCACTAACCTGTAGTTAAGCATTTACAATATATAAGCCAATATTCTGAATAATAATAATAATAATAATAATAATAATAATAATAATAATAATAATAATAATAATAATAATAATAATAATTACTCGTTCTGACGTAGCTGACGCTTCAAGCCCTGTGCTTGAAGCTTCGGGCTTCATACATGCCCAGGGTTCAACCTGTCCGCCTTTGACCATTCTGGGACAGCCATACGCTTAGTTTTCAGCGGGAGAGATTGGTTGAATGTCACGAGCAAAAAATTCATCACTACTTGGTGAGGGTGCTTCTGAATGTTGTCATTACTAATGTCGCCCGGTCCAAATGCTGACTTTCCGATCATACCTACAGGTAACACTACAAGAAAATTGGGTTTTACCGACTCCAATTACTGACCCACAAAGTGCGGGTCGGATTTACCGACCCCAGCGCCGACCCCAGCTAGGATTGGTAAAATTATGACTGTTGTTGGGTCCACCCAGAGTATGGCAACCACATCACCGACCACAATAATTGTCGTAGGTGATACCGACCCCAATTGAGGTCGGTAATCTAGGGATTAAAATCTCCAAATTGGGGAAACAGAACACAGACGACAGAAGCCAATTCCCCAACTCCCTCCACTCGACAC
Source organism: Hygrophila difformis (assembly GCA_030278955.1). Lineage (NCBI taxonomy): Eukaryota > Viridiplantae > Streptophyta > Magnoliopsida > Lamiales > Acanthaceae > Hygrophila > Hygrophila difformis. The sequence goes on from JAOANR010000003.1 coordinate 20,212,318, forward strand.
CGACGCTCACCCCACATCCGACCACCGCCGACCACCGCCATCTGACCGGACGCCATCGCCTCCGGCCTTTGACCACCGCCTGACCAGCGCAGCTCCGTCCCGGAGACTTCCCGCTCGATTCGATCCACCACCGAGGGTTTTCGAGGCGCGGTTGCAACTTGTTTTCCACCCGAAAGATCATCTCCATTCCATTTGTGTAGTCATTGAAGGTATTCGATTGGCTATTTCTTCATATTTAATCCATTCGTTTGTTGTTATTTTTGCCTCATTTTGTGATGTGCTTTGATTTTGTCATCTCCCTAAATCCCTCAATTCTATTCTCTTTGCTATTAACACTTAAAATTGGTATAATTGTATTGTCATAACCTATAATGTCATATTTGTTCTATTCGTTACCAAAATTTGTAAAAAAAAAACAAATTTCGGCGGTGAAATGTATTGAGCAGCGGCGGTTATGGGCCATTCCGCAGTCAAATTTGGGAATTTCAAAATTCTAGGTACATAGTTAGAAAGCTCTCGTCGAGTAGATGAATTTTGATATATGATATGCTCGAATTGGAGTTCGTATAAGAAAGTTATATAATTTTTAAGAGTATGTGTTATCGAAGTTGAAATTGTTACGGTTTACTTTTTGTCTCTATATGTTTTCATTAATTATTATGTGGTATTGCAGTGATATTGGTATATCTGTGTTGTCGTTCGTTATATGATATATGTTGATTTCATAAGTGCATGTGTTGTTTTTTGGTTTTTGAATGTTTTTTCCCAATGTGGTATTGAAGTTGATGTCTATTGGAGTTGAATGTTGGAATGGAGGCATAATTGGATGGCGGGATGTGGAATTAGTTTAGATCTTGAACGTTGGAGTTGAAGCAGAATGTTGGAGGTGTAGTTGAATGAATTTTTGGCTTTGATGTGGTATTGGATTCTGTGGCGTATGGTGCAGTTCAGGCCTAGCATATTTGTTGAATAGATTGGAGTTGAACATAATAAATTAGTTGTAGTATAATTTTGCGAACCGATTTTGTTTTTCCTTGAATCAATTCTAAAATATTATTTATTGGGGACACATTTAGGAGCCGATCCCAACTAGTATTTCTGAATTAGTTGTATGCAAAATCGACAATGAATCAAATTAGCATATCAAAATTATAACAAAACATAAGTCATACCACATCAACAACATATCTAACTTCACTCATGAAGAACATAATGCACATATACAATAAGCCGTGCCTAATTTTTTAATTGAACATATACAATATGTTAAAAAACAAGATCAACCTAACATTATTGATTCAAATTAGTTTCATTCTGTGGCGTATTGCCATATTTGTAGGTGATGGATCGGAGTTCGATATACCGCTCCCGCCGTGAAATTGGAGTAGTGACATCCGAATTTACTAATGGAGTTGAATTATTTATACGTATGTCTCATAGAAACCCAGATGTCGATAGGGCCCAGGGAAAATTAAGGTGTCCATGTGGTAAATGTAGGAACAAGTGTTATCTACCTGATGATGACATCAAGTATCATCTACAAAAAATATGGGTTTGTCCCTTACTATGAAAGGTGGACGTGTCATAGAGAAGTGCACCAATTTGAACGATACTACGATACCGATGCGGGAGCCTCATCAGTTCCTGCAACCGAGGATGCTTACTTACAAATGGTTTATGAGGGAATGGGATTCGGTATGCCCGACACTACACCACATGAGGAAGCTGGTGAACCGAGGCCACCCGAGGAACCCAATCCAGAAGAGAGACTCGTTTACCGTATGTTGGAGGCGACAGACAAAGATTTGTGGCCTGGGTGCAAGAAAATGACTTTGCTGTCAACAATTGCTAGGTTATTAAACATTAAAGCAGAACACAACTTATCAGAGTGGTGCTTCGATACGTTGCACCAACTAATCATTGATTTGCTTCCCGAGGATAATGCTATGGTTAAGAACTTCTACGAGGCAAAGAAACTACTTGAGGGATTGGGGCTACCTGTTGAGAAAATAGATTGTTGTGAGAATAGGTGTATGTTGTTTTGGCGTGAAGATGCTACATTAGATAATTGCAAGTTCTATTACCAACCGCGGTATAGGGAAATGAATTCCAATTCACGGATCGCACGGAAATACAGGTTCTACTTCCACTTAAAAACCGATTAAAAAGGTTGTATACATCGGAGGCGACTGCAGAACGTATGACTTGGCATGTCGGACACCAGCATGATTCGGTAGGAGAGATGTGTCATCCTTGTGACTCGAAGGCACGGTAAGACTTTGATACAATTCATCCAGAATTTGGATCAGAGGGGTGAAATGTGCGTTTGGGCCTTTGTACGGATGGTTTCCAACCTTTTGGTCAGTCGGGTTCTCAATACTCATGTTGGCCAGTAATTCTAACCCCATACAACCTCCCTCCCGGTATGTGTATGAAAAATGAATACATGTGTTTTACATGCATAATTCCTGGGAAATCAAGCCCAAAACAGGGGATCGATGTCTACTTACAGCCCTTAATAGCCGAGCTATTGGAGTTGTGGGAAGTCGGGATCACAACATACGACCAAAATACAAAACAAAACTTTCAGATGAAGGCAGCGTTGATGTGGACCATTGGAGACTTCCCGGCATAATCGATGATGTCTGGTTGGAGCACGTATGGGAAATATGCATGCCCAGTTTGTATGGAGGAAACATAATCGATACGGATTATGGCAAACAGTCGTGGTTTGATACTCACAGGAAGTTCCTGCCTTCAGATCATCCTTTTAGAGTTGATAAGTCCAAATTTAAGAAGGATCGGGAGGAACACAGATTGCCACCAAGGTATAAGAGCGGAGATGAAGTTTTGGAAGACATAGAAATGCATGGTCTACGTCGAGTAACTGAATTAAGAGGACCTGAGGAGAATGCAGTCATCGGTAAGACATGTGGGTGGAAAAACCGGAGTATATTCTGGGATTTACCTTATTGGAAAACGAATTTGGTTCGTTCCAATCTTGATGTAATGCACATTGAGAAGAATGTGTTTGAAAATGTTTTCAACACAGTCATGGACGTTCAGGGGAAGACAAAGAATAATACGAAGGCACGCGAGGACCTCGTGGGGATGTGTAATAGGCCTGAACAGCATAGGGACAGTCGTACCGGCCGTTATCCTAAAGCTGTTTATACAATGGATAAGGAGAGGCGTGATGTATTCTTGAGATGGGTTAGAGAGTTAAGATTTCCCGGTGGATGTGTATCGAACCTCGGCAGCTGCGTATACATGAATAAACATCGAATGTTTGGCATGAAAAGTCATGATTGCCATATCTTCTTACAGCGTCTCCTACCAATAGGATGGCGGGATTTGCTTCCTAAGGGTGCTTGGGAACTAATCACAGAACTGAGCAATTTTTTCCGTACCCTAACTGCGAAAACACTTAAACTAGAAGACTTAGAGAAATTGGACACCGATATTCCAGTGCTTCTATGTAAGTTGGAAACGATATTCCCACCGGCCTTCTTCGACTGTATAGAACATCTTCCCATCCACTTACCTCACGAAGCAAGGATTGTCGGTCCCGTTCAGTTCAGGTGGATATACCCTTATGAGAGATAAAAGGAAAAATGTAGTTCTTGTCGTCACATTTCATACTGAATACATGTTTCTTCATATTGAATATAAATCTTGATTTTCTCCAGGTATTTGAATCGGCTGAAAAGAACTGTGTGCAACAAAGCACATGTTGAAGGTATTATTTGCAACGCATATATGGTCCGAGAGGCCTCAATTTTCTGCTTTCATTACTTTGAGAAGCATGTGTTCACCCGCTGTAGGAATGTGCCAAGGAATGATGATGGTGGCATACAAAATTTTGATGAACGTCTGTCTAGTGTATTCAAACACGCGGGACGTGCCAGGGAAAGTCAAAGAAGAGGTGTTTGTCAGAAGTAGAATTGAAAGCCATCCATATTTATCTCATCTTAAACTGTATCGAGATGCAACCATATATCGAGTAAGTTCATTCCACAATATTAGATTGTATTCAATGCCTTTTTGCACGTATTGGAATATATGCCAGTTAACCTGTACTCAATTTTATTTTAGCAAATTCACGGCTGAATTGCTTGAGGAGCGCCCTGGGATAGGTGGTCCGGAGATTTGGTTAGCGCAATCTGCGGAGTTTCCAAAATGGTTTGAGGAATATGTGACCGCAAACCCCCCGACAATCCATGCATTCTTCACGTTGCACAAGGCCCACTTCCCGTTGCTACATCGTATCCTATGTACTTTATAAATGAGATGAAATTCCACACAGAATCTCACGATGGGCACAGAGCGACATACAACAGTGGTGTATGTATCAAGTCGGAAAACCAATGAGACTATTATGGTATAATCGAGGAGATTATAGTCATAGAGTACCATCCGTTGCCTATTAAGCAAACAACTTTCTTCAAATGTAGATGGTTTGACCCTCGGGAAGGAATTGGGACACGCACTCACCCCAACTACAAACTTGTGGAAATAGATTATTCTAGATCGTTGAACGTATACGAACCATTCATCTTTGCTAATCAGGCGGAACAGGTGTGCTACGTACTGTTCCCAAACATCAGACCAGTTGCGAGCCGGAATGAGTGGTTGGCGGTGTGTAAAGTCAAACCGAGAGGTGTAATAACAGTTAGTCAAGCAGAAGAAGCATATGCTTTCCAGGTTGATGCCCCAGAACAACTTGGCCTCGAAACTACAACCATCACGGCCAGGCGACAGCGACTAACAGACGACGACGTTCAGTATGTTGAACTTCAGCAGGATGAGAGTATTGATTCAGAAGCATTGATAGGCACTGATTCCAACTCAACTGATTCTGATCCGGATGATCCATCACAGGAGACTTCGGATGAGGATTTTCAAGTTTGAAATGTGATCTACTTAATTGCTATTCTTATTATCAGAATATATATCTTAATTGAACTTAATTGTAAAATAAGCAACTAATGATAATTAAATATTGCAGATGACAGGCCGAGGTCGTGGTGCGTCTTCTAGCACACCGAGTGGGTCAGGGTCGGGATCCAGAGCCGGTGGTTTGGGGACCCCGCACAGGTTCACAGGGCCTCAGTTGCAGGCTGCTATCCGAGCGGAGATGGAGGACTTCCAGCATTCGACCGCAGGTATTTGTGATATAAATTTAAATAAATCATGGCATGGTCTAAAATATTTTTCAATGTTAACAACGTATATTAGCCTTTACTACACATATTTTATCTGTTATAAGTTATAACACAGTTGTCGCAGCTAGCTCACAGGAGCAACCCAGTGAGCTACCAGAGACATCTTCTCCCGTCCCAGAGACTCCGCCGCCACGCACTCCAGGTATTATGTATACAGATTAAGTGTTTCGTTATATTCTTAAAGACATAAAATGTTATATTCTTTAACAGGATCGGTGGGATCTGCATCTGGGGCTGCTCCCGGTGCACAGCAGGCACCTCCCGCTGCCCATGTCAGACCAAATAGGATACAAGTTGAGCCCAGATCCGATGGGGTGTAAGTAAATTACGTTTTAAACTTGTTGGGTTACTTGTTTAGTTTGATCGATACGTAAGAAAGCCATTTTGTCACATAGGATGGAGTTCACGAACGCCTTGATCCGGAAGATCACTGACATTTATCCCATGCGTGCTGACATGAATGGGATTAACTGGGGAAAGGTCTCCCGGGAGACCAAAGACTTCTACTGGGGCGAGTTTCAGGTATTATACAACTTTTAGATGATATATATATCTTCCTTCATTTTTGTACACATCTTGAGCTAAATTAACATGCAAAAAGTAGCACGCTGGGCCCCCGAGCACGGCTGGATCTGTGAGGAAGGAGTGGGAGAAGAAGAATATTGCACGGTACATTCTAGCGTTAAATTTATATGTCGGTTCAATATATAACAATAAATGACTCCACCGTTTGAATATGTCAGGTACAAGGATTACACGCTAGACATATGAAAGAAGAAGAAGGCGTACCCGGCGGATGCGTTGGTTGCACAGAACTGGAGACGTATTTGGGATTCCCCGGCCTTCAAGAAGAAGTCAAAAGAGGAAAGTTGAACCGACGCCAGGGACAAGAGGATGCACCGGCCCTCCCCACACATACAGCGGGCTCGAAGTCTCATCTAGCCACCGCCGATAAGCTGGTATGCTTCTCATTAACATTCTTCACCTATTTTTATATTTTAATTCAATGAATTTAACGTTGAATAAAATGAAGACTTATATTGTTCAAAATTTGTGCAGTCTGCTGATCGTAACAGGCCTATTCATCTTCACAAGCTTCATGAGCACACACATACGAGGGGACACGAAAAGGATAAATGGGTCACACCCACATCACAGCGACTTCATGTATATATCTTAAAATGATTAAAATATAGTCTCAATTCACCACGTTGACACTAAATTGAACCTTTTCTGCGTCCACTTGAATTTCAGGACCAATTCAATGTTGTCTCTGACCAGTTGACACAGAACCCCAACATTGGGCCTAACTTCAACCCGGATAGCATCTTCATCGATGTCGTGGGTGGACCCGACAGACGGGGGAATGTATATGGCATAGGCTCCATGGCCAGGGCGATTAGGCGGCCAGACCCTGTTGATTCCACTCCTCCTCCCCCATCTGGGTATGTGACACAGGAACAGTTTGATGCTGCACTTGAGAGGATTGAGCGGCTGTCACAGGAGCATATGAGCATGGCCGAGCAGATGGAGCGGATACTAGGAGGGCGGAGGCCTCGATCCCCAGACGACGGAGATGGGGATGATGGCTTGGGTGGCGGTGGCCTAGGTGTTCATTGATTACATTTCTCTCTTTTGGTTAGTATGATACTTTTCTATTCATTTCAAATGTTAAAAGTGAATAGATAATTGGGACTTGTGTTTTTTAATGTTGGGATGTCGAGATTTTGGTAAACTTGCAATTGGAGTTATTGCCAAACTTCGTTACATTTCTGTTGATAGTTTTGATGTTTGAAGTTTGATATTTAGACTTGTTATTGTAGAATATGACGGATTTGTGTGATAAGTGAACAATTGAAGTTTATATATGTTGCATTTGTTGATTTTTGTAATGTATTGGATGTGGGAATGTTTGGCTTGTTGATTTGTTGGGAATGTTTCGATGATGCAGCAGGGATGACTGTCAAAACAGCCAATTCTGGTCATAAATTCAGTTGGTTACCGACCCCACCACCGACTACATTGTGGTCGGTAGCTTTACCGACCCCAATTACCGACCCACATAGGGTCGGTAATCCCTGGTCCACGAGGTCCCTGGTCACCAATTACCGACCACGATTGGGGTCGGTAAATCGACCGACCACATTGTGGTCGATAAATGGGTCAGTAAATCTACTGACCCCATGAAGTATGGTCGGCCAAAATCCACCTACCAAGAAATTACCGACCCCAAATTGGGGTCGGTAATGGAGTCGGTAATGGGCTGGACGACCCGTCTCCCCCTGTTACCGACCCCAATGTGGGGTCGGTAAATCCCTTTTTTCTTGTAGTGTAAACATGACAAAAAAAATATTAGTAACGGCGATCAAAATATTTTAGTAATATTAATACTAATAATATGAATAGTAATAATCAAATTAATTAAATGAACTTTAAATTAATTTATTAAACAATCAATTAATTTTGAAGAATTTTAATAACAAATAATAATAATTTAAATAAAATTTTAAATAATATGAAGAATTTTAATAGCAAATAATAATAATAATTGCTATAATAATATACTAATTGTAATAATCAATTAATACTACTAATAATAATAATTATAATAATAATATTAACAAATAATATATTATTAATAACGGGAGGCATGATTTAATGTACTTAAATGAAATTTAAATTAAAATAAATTCCGACGTGGGCGAGAACACGAACTTGGATTTCCAAGGATGAGTCGTAGTCGACCCCGCGGGATCGTATATGATCCGAGATGGTCGTACTCGATCCTAGAGGATCGTAGACGGTCCACATTTTGGTGACCCAGGGACCATCTTTTTTATTTTGGAAACAATAAGACGATCCTTCCACCGACTCACTGTCTCTCTCTCTCACTCACTCTCTCTTGCGATTTTTACGGCGAAGGTTCCGGTGGCATTTCTTTGCACGATGGACGGCGACATTCCGGCAAGTGACGTGAATCAGTGGTTGCACGAAATGGAGGACGCGGATGCGGGGGTGAATCCGATGGACACGGACGGATTCGAAGAATGCACAGTCAGCGTCAATGACGACACCGCCAGAGGGAGACCGGCCGCCGCGCCGGAGGGCCAGCAACAACCGCAGGCACCAGCGGGACCGTCTGGCACCGACCCTGTTCGGGTTGGGCTTTCATTGTTCAATCTCAATTTGTAATTGTTTAATTTTTATATGCGGTGTGAATCTTGTTGTTTTTTTTGTTAAATTTGGGTTGTTGAATACGAAATGGTTGTTTAAAGTAGTAGATTATTCTTAGTTGATAAGTTGTTTATGTGAACTCGAACTGTTTTGGATAATATGCTTGGCGATCTTGATTGGTTTGTTTTGGATAGCTTTATAACTTCATTGGTGAACCCTTTGAACCCTAAACCCTTTAAAACCTAAACCCTAAACACTAAATTTGAAAATAATAATTATATTATTAAATTTATTAAAAAAATAGAGCCCTAAACCCTTTAAACCCTAAACCCTAAACCCTTTAAACCCTAAACCCAAAACCCTTTAAACCCTTTGAACCCTAAACCCTAAATTTGAAAATAATAAATATTGTAATATTATGAAATATAGTATTATTAAATTTATTAACAATTATAATTTTGAACCCTAAGCCCTTTAAACCCTTTGATACCCTAAACCCTAAACCCTAAATTTGAAAATAATAAAAATTATAATATTTTAAATATAATATTATTAAATTTAGTAATATTATTGAATTTATTATTCCACCATAGTGATCTAACGAGTTTCTTAATCATTTTATAAACAATAAGGAGATTGGTGGTTCGTGAGACCCCGGGCCCAAAATTTGTCCCCGCATTGGTTATTGTACACACGGCAGCATACTGTTGTCCCCATTATAGAGAGCGTACTTGGGGAGGCAGATCCCGATGGTTTGGAGGAGCTACGACGGTCCTGTTTTGGGCACCTTTTTCGACCGAGGTGGTGGCATGGATCTGTTTCTGGACTTGCGTTGAACGAGCTGATGGCTCGTGAGGTGATATTCCATGAGCCTGTTGAGGGACAGGAGTGGACCATGGGGAGCGACGAGGCGGTTTACTTTAGGGTGGGTGACCATTTCATTCGGTACGGGCGACGAGACCACGCTATGTATACGGGGCTCCATTTTTGGCCGACTACAGATTTTGACATGTACAGTCGGGACCCGTTACCAGTGGATAGCGTTGGGGCGAGGTACAGCGAGCTACTGCGGTCGAAGATAGGGGTGTGGAGGACACGGTTTCTAAAGGAGCGGGCGTTCAGGGATCCGCCCGGCGATGCTCTGAAGGTCGCGAGGGTGCTGACCGCGTTCCATATGGTGTTGGGTCACGATCCGCAAGCGTGCCGGCCCGAGGATTGGATGTGGCGGTTGGTGGAGGACACGGAGGCATGGGAGAGCTTCCCCTGGGGACTGTTGTCATGGCAGGTCATGCGCGGATATATCAAACAGTTCCTCAGGACTAGGTACGGGCACTGTGAATCAGTGCACCTATATGGTCCCAGTTACGCGATGTGGGTAAGTATGCTAATGCTTCAAATGTATATGTATATTTGGTTCGCCACCCAATTGCTAATTTACTATAACCCTTTGGTTGATGTAATTTGTGTTTTGTCAGGTCTGCGCATGTGAGTCGATCCCACAGCTTCACAAGTGGACGAGGGGCAAGTATTTGGAGGACGCAGCCGTACAGCGACCGCGGATGACCAGATGGTTGTTCGATGGCAATTGGTCGTAGTATGTATGGGGGCATGCATACAATAGTCCAGTCAGTATTATTAGATGGTGTTAACATTTATAAATCTTTACTATATTCAGCCAATTGTATTAACATTTGCTTACTGTTACATTATGCATGTTACGTGCAGGACCCTTATATTGTTGATATTATGCCGCCGACCGATGTTGAGCTGCGAGAGCCTTATATGGCTAACATGGACACCGTTGTCCTGCCCGGGTTGGTATGGATTCTGTTCGTCAGGCTGAAGCGCTCAGCACGGTCAGGTCGTAAGAAGTCCAAGATGTCCAAGAAGAATGCAGCTCTGGGCCACGAGCCTTCGCCTCCAGGTGGCCCGAACGATAGTGGGTTCGGTAGCGACGCGCATGTAGTCTCTGACACCGAGCCGCACAGGGCGTCCGAGCCCGTGCACGATATCCCGGAGCACGCCCCAGCTGGCCCGCCTGTACCCCATCCACGGCCGCAGGGGGATCAGTCATTGATTGACGCGTTCACTGAGATCGTGGCACAGGCCGAGCGACGCATTATAGATGATGCTGAGCGTCGGCAGGCCGCGTCTGACCCGAGGACGCAGGAGCTTATCGAGGCTGCGGTCGCGAACATGCGCGGAGAGGTACAGCGTTCAGTGAACGCATTCATGCAGAAGTTCGCGCGTGTTCACCAGGAGCCCGCCCCAAGGCAGCAGGGGACTCCTAAAGTTGACGGTGGGGGACAAGGCTCCCGAGATGATGCTGCGGGACAGGGCTCGGTTCGGGATCAGCCCAACGGCTCGGTTCGGGATCCACTGCACGAGGTGTCAGCGGTCCGGCATAGAGTGGCGCGTGTCTCCTCTGAGTCGTGCGATGTGAGCGGCTCACCATCACGACACCCGACAGATCCACACACGCCACAGACCGGCGCCGCCCCTGCCACCTCTGAGGGGACAGTTCACACGGCGATACCGGAGCCAGGTTCATGTCCGAAACTATTCTTTTTTTTCACTAGTCTACTTACAATCTTCATACCGGCTATATGTTTTCCACAATGTGTAGGTGCGTCCCCACGACACGCGACTGATCCACGCACGCCACAGACCGACGCCGCCCTGCCACCTCTGAAGGGACAGGTCACTCGTCGATACCGCAGCCAGTTTCGCGTCCGAAACTGCTCATTTCTTTTTCCGCTACTCTACTTATTAGCTTCATACCTGTTATATGTTATGCACAGTGAGTAGGTGCATGTTCCGGGAGCGCACCGAGTGAGACGCCCGCCGAGCCGAGTACACATGGGGACCAGTGCACCACAGGTATTACTATTTTGATTCCCTGTCAGTAGTTTGAATTGTTTGATATGTGGCTCCAGGCAATAATAAGAATTTTCTTGTCGTCCACTTTTTAATGACACCCCTACGCCTGCACCCACCACATGATGATATTGTCACCGTCCGGCCTCGTGGATCGCTTGAATCCATTAGGTTCTGCGTGGGACGGAAAGGCAAGTTGTCACATCGTTTATAGAGCCCGTACATTCCACTGGACCGTAAGCGCCACACGGCGAAGGATACGGACTTTAGACAATATGTTGAGGATAAGGACTCTGAACCATAAGTGTTCTTAACCAAACATTGTCAATTTTTAGTTTGCACAATTGTGTATTAACTGTTGGATGGTGATAGTTTGAACGTGGGGGGATGGTTCCTAGTTGGGCCAGATTGGTTCGCTACGTGGCTGGACGTCCATTCGTTCCTCGATGACCAAGTATGTACAAGTAATGAAGTCTATTGTTTACTTATTTATTTTTGTATAAAATTATTTTCACAAAAATAATATTTTATACGTTTCTGTTTCAGCACATCGACGCTTATCTGGGGATTTTGCAGTACGATCCGGGTTGGCTCGGTGTTTCCCCATTAAGAGAGTACACGTATGCCCTCATGGATGTCGAGTATCTGGTTGGTCTCAGGGCCCGTACCCACTTCACAGTCTACTATGTATTTGTAGTTTGTTTAAATAATGTCAAATTCGATATTAAATGCAACAGGCCGGCCTGCTGCGCGAGTGTTGGGACGCGCCCAACCGTCGAACCCGGATGACGAAGTCCCAGGTCGCTCACTTCAGTATGTATGTCACTGGGAGTAAGCCTTCTTTGGGGTCCACGGCACACTGGCGCGAGTTAGACGAGGTCAGTGGAATAACTGGTTGTTGTCGTCTTTCGTTAATGATGAAAAACTTACAATCTCATTGAACCTAATCCCTTTATTGTAATTACAGGTTATCTGCCCGTACAACCCAGGGGGTCACTGGGCCATCGTACGTCTGGTGTTTAGGAAGCGGCTCATTGTTTTGCACGACATCCTGGTCGCGGACCATGATAGGTTCCCCGATAGAGCTGCGGACCGCAGACAGAAGATGTGGCCACTGCATAAGCTCATGCCAAAGCTGTTGGGTGTACGGGTTTCTACGGCGAGAGGCGCGATTTTGACCGGGCCGCTCATTGGGACTTCCAGTTCGCTAACCCTGGAGCAGTGATCGAGCGGAATGACGGCGTCTCCTGCGGGCCTATAGCATTGTTCACAGCAGTAGCTGTCGTACGTGGCGGCTTCCCTCGAGGTGATATTCCAGATGTACACGCGATGCGAGTGGCACGGGCCTTCGATGTGTGGCGCTTCAGTGCTGACCGGGAGCAGGGCCCTCGCCGTACCAGTGACGCTCCCCCGCCGGCCAACTTTGACATCGTCCCGAACCCGCAACCCTGAGTTCTATGATTGTGCTGGTCAGATTATGTATACCCACTATTCGTCCCTCATGCATAGTTCACTCCAAATTTATTACATGATTTTTATTAATCTTATCCTGCCATTGAATTATAATAACAATAATAAGAGTAATATAACAATAACAATAATAATAGTAAAATACACCCTAATAATAATAAGGAGCATGCCCGTTTAATATGCAGTCGCCGGCCCGGAGAGAATTCGACTTTCTTTCGGTCGACCGGCCTGCCTCGGGCAATCTGGCGGCAAGCATGTTCCTCTGGCAATCTCGGTCGGTAATATCCAGTCGTTCGAGTGTGGCATAGGAAACACTCTTGGTGTCCATACGCGGACGACCACCGCATGCTTGTAGTGCGGGGAAGCATGCAGTCTGCTCTTGGTTCACGGATCTGCACATAGACGCTTTCAGTGTCAAAGAGACAATGTCTGAGATAGCTCACAACCTTTAAAAAATGATTCTAACGCCTACGACCGGCGCGTAACTGATCGTTGCTGCTGCGTGGGGACACGGTATGAGATGCTGTTGGAACCTCTGGCACGTGCATGTCTTCATCCCAAGGTCAACTGTGTACTCCTTGCCCTTTTGTTCCACGATGTACTCATTGTGCTTCCTTGTGTCCTTCACTCGCAGCATTTCTCCCTCATGTATCGACTTCATCAGCTCCTCATGTGCACAATCACTTAACACGGTAGTGCTGCGGACCGCGTCGTTGTGCCTCTTTGAAAACCATTCAGCTATGGTTGCACGAATTACGTCGAGCATTGAGGACACATGTAACCTTCGCGCCCATCTCAAGCGCATGTTCATGCTCTCTACGGGATTCGTCGGCATCATGTCATAACGACTGACCGGACACTTCACACGTGCAAACTGTGCTTCCCCGACTTTCTCTACGAGATGCTTGTATGCAGACGGAAACTGCTGCTTCAGAGTATCCATGTGTCGATTGTAATCGCTATTCTTGTATGAACAAGTCGGTTGCTCTCTTGCCATACCGAGCTAGATTGGACTTGATGTGCACGCAACATAGGACGTGGTGGGCTTCCGGTAACACCTGCGCAACCGCAGCTCTAATGGACTTAGCCCCATCAGACACAATCAAAATCTCTTTCTGCAGGTGTAGTGCCTTGTCTAACTACAATAGAAACCACCGCCACATTTCAATCAACTCAGTTGGCCCAACACCAAATGCGAGCGGAAATAACGGGTTGTTGTTGTCTTTCGTTACGGCCACGAACAGGACACCCTTGTACTTTCCCTTTAAATGTGTCCCATCAATTGCTATGAAAGGCCTCATCAGTGGCCACTCCGCAGTAGAGGCACCGAGTGCGAAGAAGGCCATCCCAAATTTCCCCTCCATATCCAATGCATAATCCGTAATGGTTTTCTCATTCGTCTCCTTCAACATATGTAAGTACGAAGGAATCATCTTAAATGAACTGTCATAATCGCCAAAGATTGACCAGATTGTGTGGTTTCTTATCTTTCGGGCCATTCCGATCGAATTAACACCCTCACGCTTCAGCTTCGCCTGGATCATCACAGGCTCTAGCGTCTTCTCCTCGACAACTATATCCGATGCATAGTAGCTGCCCAAATGTCTCGAGGGGAGTGTCTTCAGTTGTGGCCTGTCTGGGTTTGTAGTGCAAGAATGCTCCACCAATCTGTACACCTTCCATAGCGATGTCGTTCCACTTGCTCGCATCTCAAATTCGCAACCTTCAACCGTACACCTCACCCAGAGCCTCTCCTTATCCGACTTCCACGTGCGGAAACCAAACCTGGCAACCAGAAGATATTCTGTCAGCTTCTCCTGCAACTTCGCCTTTGTTGCGAACATTGAGCCGACTGCAAATGATGATTCCACGGTATCGTCCACGTGCTCATCGACCAGCCGTTCAGGTAAGTCAAGGTGCGGCCGAGGGAGGTTCCAAATCCCATGACTCATCTCCAGGACGGTGTATACTTCTGCTGTCCTCGCCCAACGCGGATTATGACTAGCTTGCAGCCCTGGACGCCCATATCTCTCGATCCGTTCATGATTCCGCTCGCGGTCTCTCACGAGATTGTAATAGTGCTAAAAATCTCCGTAAGTCATGGGTCTAGCAAGCTCATCTCACTCTCCAACCCCGAGCTACTTTGTTCAGCATATGCTGCATGACAACGTCCTCCAACTGCTCGGTCTCTACTGCATCTCTGCATACATTCTCCACCGGCTCCGGCACCTCTTCGATCCGCAACTGCCTTCCTCCTCCATGTGCTAAACTACTCCCACGTCCTGAACAATTACCCATACCGCTACTTCCGTCCACGTTTCCCCGTACCACTCCATACCCGTGGCTGCTCCCAGCTACATTTTCATGGCCATATATATTTATTGTCGGTGTCATGCCAAATATGCTTTCCATCACGCTTCCAGACTGTAAAGGAATGTATGGAAGGTTTCGTTGCACATCGTAGTTTGTTGAGTTCTGTGTCTCTTGTATCCCTTCAATTCCATACACTCTCCTTTCAATTCCCAATAACATTTCAAACTTATACAAAATACTGAAAAATATTATGGATATCAACTAAGCTCATGTAATGCAGCATTAACATTTCTAAATTATATGTATTAAGATGGATTTAAGCAGCAATGCAAAATAAAACTTACGGTTGAGGCCTTGCTCTTCCTCGTTGTGTGGATGCCACTCGCCCTGGTATCATGTGCTACCAGTCAGTGATTTGAAGCTACAGACTTCCAAATTCATGAAGACGACAGTATCCGATTTAAGGGTCGTTGGTGCGTACCAAAAGCATGTGAGGACCTCAAGAGACGTATCCTCAAAGAAGGACACGAAACTCCTTATTCTGTACACCCTGGAGGAGACAAGTTGTACAAAGACTTACGAAAGATCTTTTGGTGGCCTAGAATGAAACGAGAGGTAGCAGAATTCGTGGAAAAGTGCCTGACCTGTCAAAAGGTCAAAGCCGAGCATACGAAACCCCTTGGATAGGTAAAACCACTAGAAGTTTCAGAATGGAAATGGGATAGTATTTCCATGGACTTTGTCTCAGGATTACCAAATACTCCCAAAGGAAACGATAAGATATGGGTAATTTGTCGATAGATTGACAAAAGTAGCTATATTTATACCCATGAAAGAAACTTGGAGTATGGATCAACTGGCCAAGGCTTACATCGAGAATGTCGTACGGAGGCATGGAATTCCTCAAGACATTGTTTCAGACCGAGACCGTCAATTCGTCTCGAATTTCTAGACTAAGTTACAAGAAGCCTTTGGTACTAAAATAAAGATGAGCACGGCATTTCACCCGACAACCGATGGTCAAACTGAAAGAACCATTCAGACTCTTGAAGACATGTTGAGAGCTTGCGCTTTAGAATTTCAAGGGAGTTAGGAAAATCACCTACCGCTAGTGGAATTTAGTTACAACAACAGCCATTATGCTAGTATTGGCATGGCCTCATTTGAAGCACTATATGGTAGAAAATGTCGAAGTCCACTTTGCTGGACTAAAAGCGAGAACCCAATTCCTGTTGGACCACAACTAATTGAGGAAACAAAACGTGTTATTGAGAAGGTCCAACTTAAGATGAAAGCTGCCCAAGATCGACAAAAGACGTATGCCGACCAGAGAAGACAAGAAGGAGGATACGAAATACGTGACAAGGTTTATTAAAAGTATCCCCTATGAAAGGAGTGATGCGATTTGGTAAGCGTGGTAAGCTAAGTCCTCGTTACATTGGACCATTCGATATCATTGCCAAAGTTATTACATTAGCATATCGACTGGACTTACCAGAAGAATTATATCGAGTTCATGATGTGTTCCACGTGACACAACTTAAGAAGTATTTGGGGCGGGATTCAAGTTTTCATTTTATTTTAGATTTACCAAGAAAATCATCTTTTAAATACATGATCTCTGTTGCACAATAAAGTATGTAACTATTATGGATGATGCATGATTTGAGAATAAAATTTATGTTTTCTTATTAGAGCCTTAAGCATCTCTTGGTTGAGTTGTGTGTTATAGTATCTTATCCAAGAGATGTGGCGGTAACATCCCTTTATTTTGATGTTTTGAAATTGGGGGTGTTACAGTATCATCATGACCTTCACAGCGTGATCCCATCAGAGGCAATTGAACTAGATGACGACCTTACTTATGAAGAGAGACCAGTCAAAATCCTAGATACTAAAGAACGAGTCACAAGACGCCAAGTCATTAGCATGGTCAAAGTCCAATGGTCAAACCATGACGAAAATGATGCCACATGGGAAACTGAGGCAGAAATACAAGCCAAGTACCCAGAGTTATTTCTTGAAGCCGATTCAGCTATGGGGACATAGCTGTGAAAACAAGTGGGGGAAGAGATTCTGTAACCCTGCCCGATAGAGAATAAGGTAATAAAAGTTTTAGTTATGTGCAAGTCTTACCCTATCTTCAGTTTAGCAATAGTTATTTGAATCAACTTCGAGGAGGAAGTTTGTTTTAAGGAGGTGGATTGTAATACCTTAAAATTTAGTTATATTGATAATATCTTTCTAAGAAATAATTTATTCTTAAGGAATTAAATTTAATTGAGAATAAAATTTGATTTTTCCAGCCAGGTAAGAGATTTGTTGAAAGAAATTAATTATTTTCCAAGAAATTATTTTCCCTTGGAAAATAATTTAGTTACTAGAAGAATATATTTTCTAAGGGAAAATATTTTATCAAATAAAGGTGTATATTTGACAATAGTAGTAGCTAGATATTATTAAACATTGATGATTTTATTATTTAACATAAAATTATCTATATCCTATTGGTAATAAGATTAGACTCTTATTACAAAGGTTAATAGTTCGAACCCATTATCTACAATATATTTTTACTGAAAAGAAAATGTGTAAGTCGTGCAAGGAACCGATTCAGCTCAAGTAAATAAAAAAATCTATTTAACTCAAGTAAAATATATATATGTATACACGGTGGAAATCTTTATACCTGTGCAGATTTACAAAATAGTAGGATTGGTAATATATATATATATACAATAATAATAAACAAATTAAAAGTTGCACAAGTCACGTGCATTAGGTATGGTGATAATTAAATTAATAAGCAAAATTCGTAAATAATAGAATGCAAATCTGGTGAATAAATAATCATTTTAGCATACAAAGCAATACGTGTTACACACAAAGATTATGTAACTTACTCATGCAATTACGTGTTAGGCTTTTGGTAACAAAGAGTGGACAAGGACTGTGTGTGCCCCACCATGCAAATGGGCAGAAAATACATCCTATATTGTAGCTAGCCTTACTCAGCATGGCTACTCAATCAATTAGAATAAAGAAAGTCGTATGTACGTCTTGCCCTATAAATATGGGTTGAAGCCTTGAACTATCAGCAACAAGTTGTGAGGACAAGAGAGAGAGAGTAACGTACTACAAAGAAAGGAAAAAGGTGGCAAGGGTGTTGTGCGTATAGGAAAGAGAAGTTAAATAGCAAACTACAGAAGAAATTGTAAGTAAATTTTTATTCTACGGGCTCTGTCGTATGATTAAATTTTGCATGTTTAAATACCTTCGTGTTTTAATAATGTTAGGGTTTATTCATGCAATTTATTTATAAGGTATTGCCCAATTATGTGTTTAAATTAATTTTGGGGCTAGGCCATGTATGTGAAAAGTGAAATTTCAGTGTGTGGCATGTGAATTATTAAATTGTTATTATGCGAGATATACCCCAGAGGTGGATATCTTCGTGAGATATTTCGTGGGTTATCCAATGGATCCCCATGAACAGGATTGTGTTTGACAAAGGGTTTCACAGTTATTTTCTAGATCGCAAGATAGGGCCATCCTTGTGTACTCATATTTTGACTTCGGTCATTATGAGGGCATGCTAGATCCTATGAGGGCGGGTGTAGGCATCATAGTTGAGCTACATGTGGATTGAATAATTGCAACCGTTTTAACATGTCATTTACTGTTGAGTCGTAGTTACTTATTTTTGTCCAAGGGATAAAAATTTATTTACTCAGCCGGTGTGCTGATAAATGTTACTTACTCACTTTTTCCGGATTTGATATTTGTGAAGCTCATTAGCATCACGGGCACGGGCAGGGGAGTCAGTATCGTTTTTACAGTGGTTATTTTAAATAATGTTTACTTTCAGTAAAGTTGTAGTTTTAGTAGTCGATCGCAGTTAGTGTATTTTGTAAACTCTGATATCTTGCAAAATTAAATATATTTTGAAATTTAGTTAATAGTTTAAATAATGTTTTTAATTATTTTAAATAGCCTTAGCACTTTTAATTAAGTTAGCCGAGACAAAGTTAAGGTGAGCTTAATTGGAAGTGTGGCGGTAACAACCCCGCTTTCCTATTGGTAACTTCCGCTGTAATTTTTAAGGTAGGAAAACGGGGGTGTTACACATTAATTGAGCATATTTGAAGACATGAATAGAAAAGCATATTTACATTATTCACTCTCCCATTTCGAGTTGTTATGTGTAATTAATCTGTTTTCTGTATTGTAAGTGCTTTGGATATCTGGTTTTGACAACTGATGCATGACAATTTACCTTGTTCTAACACATTAAACTTGTGAACCCTTTTTGCTCATTGCGTTGTTGAAATCTATGATTTGGCAGAACTATAGAGACTTCATCTTTATTATCTTGATTGGCAAGTTAATGTGTTAATTGATTTCATTGCTCAAGGGACGAGCAATATTTAAGTGTGAGGATGTTGATGCACCTTGTGAAACCACATTTAAATGAGCTTAAATTGCACTAAAATATGTTTAAATTGCATGCATGTAACCTTATTTTCAGAGTTTTTGTTATATTTCATGTGATTTGTAAATATTAGTTATCATGGTTAAATTAAGCTTATTTGAGTTGAATTTACCGTGTTTTATACTTTTTAATAAGACTTTGGCAAATCTAATACATTGCAATGATGTTTCAGGCATTGAAGTGAAGAAAAGAAGATGTTCGGAGGATGAATACTGTCAAAATCGGATTTTAGGACACTGACATACGCCCAGGATGCGCCGCACCAACATGGCGGCGCCCAAAAAGTCTACAGAGCGCCACCCAGGCGCCAACTCAACACTTAGAAAAAATTTTT
The DNA here is from genome assembly GCA_030278955.1 of Hygrophila difformis. Taxonomy (NCBI): domain Eukaryota; kingdom Viridiplantae; phylum Streptophyta; class Magnoliopsida; order Lamiales; family Acanthaceae; genus Hygrophila; species Hygrophila difformis. The sequence goes on from JAOANR010000003.1 coordinate 20,232,203, forward strand.
AAACAAGAAAGTGTCGGAATGCGCCGCATATGCATGGCGGCGCCAGAAATTGCCTCCAAGCGCCACATTTGGCGCCCAGCGTGAAAAGTCGTCAGGATGCGCCGAGTCTCCTTTGTGGCGCCGAAATTCCTTCCCGAGCGCCACCTGGCGCACCACAGTCGCGGTTGAGCAGTTTTCTAACCTCCCGAACTCGGTCGTCTTTCTTCATCATTCAGACGCATATTTTCATTAAAAAAAAAACACTCTGTAAACACCTGCAAATGGGAGAAGAAGGCCAAAAACACAAAATCATGCCGGAGAAATTGGACAAGACGTTGTTTTGATCGAGTTCTTCCTATTCTAGGTGTTGCCTTTCTTTTTCTTGCTTTGTGATGTTATGAATTTGCCTCTAAATGTAATTTTCTATCATGTTTCGAATTGTAGACGGATTTCTGTGTTATTCGTGTTAGAAGTGTTCTAGAACGGGAGTTCAGAATCACTTTAAAGTATGAACTTATCTCTTTTATGGAAGTAATTTAATGATCGATGTTTGATGTTAAATCTGGAATTATGTTTAAAGATGTCAGAATAAGAATTGTAATTGTTGTTCTGGGAGATGTGAATGATCGATATATATACATATACCTGTATTACTCTGGTGTTCTCATTGATAATCTGCTTAATCTGCTTAATCTAAATTGATCGATGTTTCACTTAGAAATCAGTGTTCATATGATATTTATGAAAAAGACTGATATGATCGATCACTCCACCTCCATTCTGCTTGATTTACAGTCTGGCAATATCTACAATCCACTTTACCATGTTTCTGTTGATGTTTTACCATGTTTTTATTAAATTATTTACACTATTATGCATATTAGAATGTTAGAATCTAATTTCTATTGTTTCTGCTTTGCTAAAACGGGAGACAAAAAGTAAAATCTAAATTTTAGTACCGGTATTGGGAATAAATTACATTAAAAATAGATTCTGGCATGTGCACAATGATTTGGGAAATGAAATGTGTCTTTTAATCGCTATATGAAAATTTGTATGCTTGGAAAAGACTCAAATTTAGGCCTAGATTGATGAGTGCACAATGTTAGATAATTTAATTAGCTTCCATGAAGTCCGTTTAAGCATAATATGAAGTTTTAGAAAACTACTATATTTTTAATCTTTATAAAATAATTAAATTTGAAGAAATTAATCTTTTTAGACATTGGAAAATACTAAATCAATATGCAATTTCACTTTTATATAAAGATGACAATATTTTAAATATCACAAACATCTCCCATTTATATTTTTATTAATTAAAAAATTTTAACTTGCTTTATTTTAAATTTAATGTTTCTATTTTCAATTTAATCAACTCTAGAATTAAACAAACTCTTTTTAAATATATAAAATATATTTAATAAACTTAAAAACAATTAAAATATTCTTTGAAATGAAATAATATTCTGAAATTCCCTGTGGTTCGACTCGGTTATTCACCGGTTTTTATTACTTGATCACAACCATCCGCTTGTGATAAAATATAAGTAGTGAAAATCATCCATTATTAGGGGAACGTAAGATTCTCGGTGGGAATCTTGGTAAGAGATCTAACATCCCCATATTTGGTTGAAGGGAATGTTTGAGTTGGTAATCTAAAATTACCGTCACCATGGGAATGTTGGGACTTTTTGGTGGGAAATGTGATTCTCATCCTTAAACCCAGGTAATCTTAGATTATTGGAAATGTTTACATTATATTATATTAAATTACCTTTTATACCCTTTTAAGTTATAAAATTATAAAAGGCCTTACTCAAAGTTTATAAGTATTTTCATTTAAAATCATAAAAGGGATCACTGAAAAATTTTATTATTTATTTAAAATTATAGTTTAAAATTTATTCATTAAATTAAACAACACTTAATCATTTAGATAAATTAAATTAATAATTATTCAGCTAAAAAGTACTAATAATTATCATATAGGAATAATAAATTATGTACAAATATTTTTCTAAACTAAAAAAATTATTTTTAACTATTATTTGTTGTTTAGTAAAACATCATATTGATATTATTTTTAAATTTAAAAGGACATTGTTGTAAATTAGTTTGAATTGGAAATCTAAGATTCTCAACTCAACCAAACACAGAAATGTTAAAATGATAAAATATAAGATTTCCGGTAATATCATATTCCCAGTAATATGAGATTCCTGGTAATGACATTCCCACTGGTAATGTAAGTTCCCTCCAACCAAACGGCCCCTAATAATTTACTGAGAAGTTAGGGTGCGATCAAGACATTTGTCTTTGATGTACTTTGGCCTTTTGCCACCTTTGATTTACTTCGTAAATCGACGGTTGAGATTAACTTGAAAGTTAAAAATATAAATTTGTCATATTACTCCATAATATAGCTAGTACATTTCAGCGACTAATTTTTTCAGCGCGCCTTTTGTGTATTTCAGTGATGTACGATAGTATATTTCAGCGATGTATGATAGTATATTTCAACGACTAGTATAGTACTTTTCAGCGACTTAATAATGTTCATTTAAGCGACTTCATCAAAGTTGAAACTCCAATTCTTTGGTTTAATATATTTCAGCGACAAGCTGTTTGTATTTCAGCGATGGGTTGTGTGTATTTCAGCGACATACATAGTATTTTTTAGCGATAACCTTGTGTGTATTTTTTAACGAGTTGACATTATAAATTTGTTTGAACAATTTTACCCTTTTACATTTTAAACCGTTGGATTTAAATGAACGATTGGATTAGTGCTTGATGTGCTGTAGATTTTGTTAATTTCACCGTAACCAATCCCAATAATTTATCCTTTACGTGGCATGATTTCATAGCTATCTTATTGCCATGGACTTCAGATCGTGGGGATCCACTTTTATCAAATTATTGAACTCAATATTCATTTATGATTAAGTGTTTATTTATTTAATTTCTTTTTAAAACAAAAAAAGAATACAGTTGAGACAGACAAACACAGTAGCGGTGGAACAATGTTGTGTCTAACAGGCTGACCACTAAGGCACTAACCAGTAACCACTATCCCGTCAATGTCCATTCATTAATAGTACTTCTATTACTTTTCTTTATTTTTTTTTTAAGTTATTTTTTATAATGCACACAAACAAAAATAATCGACCTAGAAAAAGTTATTTAAATGGCATATTTTATAAGGAGTTTTTGGGTACAAAATTAGCAGGTGTGTGTTATTGGATCCTAAGGACTCCAATACTATCCTCCTTTTTTTGTGTAATCTATCCGGTCAATGTCCATTCATTAATAGTATTACTTTTCTTTATTTATTTTTTTTGTTATTTTTCATAATGCACACACACAAAGATATGGGTTGTTTGGATCACAGCATATTGATCAGTATATAGCATATTGGAAGAGCAGATTGTCTTACAGTTCTCTCTCCGAATCTGCTATCTGCTAACGGATCCGCTGACTCCCAAACATCCCCATAATCTACCTACTTTCCCGCCGGATGAATTCAAACCATTTTTAGAGCTTATGCTGCGGATACGATCTTTCAGCGTGTTTAGTGCTTTTGTTTAGAGTGATTGTTGTTTAGCTTTCCTTGTTCTGTGTTTTTTGTTTTCTTTGTTCGCTTTCTAAGGCAGTGTCACCCAAACAAAAGAAAAAATTCTACCTAGTATCATTTTTTTTATTAAACATTGACACTTTTGTGTCAGTAAAGTTGTGTGGGAGCCCAAGCCATACAAATTACAAAAAGGGATAAAGGGGATGGATAGAGGCGGGTGGGAATCGAACCCTCAACATATGGTTGGAAGGCAGGGAATATGACCATTTCGGTCAAGTTCCATATTCTGTGTAATAATAATGTTTAGGTGAATACCGGTGTATCCCCGGGCCACACCTTGCTTAAGCGACTAGAACCCCATCCACTCAAACCAACTGCTGTTGGTTGTGTTATAGTAATGTTAACAACAGATTAAATTAAATATGCTTGACAAATTCCTCATAAGAAATACATCAAAAATTTTTTTTTTTAAGGAGCCAATAAATGGAATGCAAGAAAACATTTGAAATTATTGTTGCATATTTTGAAGATTTTGCAACAAAATCCCTTAAAAATATGAAGTATCGAATTGCTATTATTTTATCTGTAAATTAAATAACAGTACTATATGAAAAAAAAAATGCGAAAACTGTAAAATACTTTAACAATTAGGAGTCTAGTTTAAAGGGACATATAATAATGTTTGTTTTAATAAAATAGCGTCACCATTTTATAGTGCAGCTGAGGTTTATAGGCTCCACTAAACTCCAACATCTTCCAATAAACTCAACAATACAATTAATCTTTGAGCATGTGAGGGGTGGACCGTGGACAGAACGAGGGATGGAAATGGAATTACAGCAAATCTCCTCTCAAGAAAATAAGAATTGCCCATAGTTTCTATCATTGGGATTGGAAATAAAAAAATACAGTAAAAAAATGCGATCTTTTTATACCGTCATAAGACCCTCTTCATTGATTTTGGAAATTAAATAAAGGGATTCGAATCAGATCTGTGATGTAATCTTGTAATAATTAAATACTTGTATATCTCTCTGTCTACTGTACCGCGTATTGACTCTCACTCCCCTCTGGATAAATTACCCCGACACTCTAGCTCCCTTGTCTTATTTTCACTTACTGTCCATCTGCATTCTGCTGCTATTCAACTTTTCCGGGGTTCTCCTCACTTTGTAAGCCTTTTCGATGTCTTTAGGCTTTCATTTCTTGATGGGATTGGTTTTTCACCGTGTGGGTACGCGGTGAATTCATGCGATTGGGGTTGATTTCGACGTTTCTGAATTTCGATTTTATCTCGCAGGTGAAAAAAATCAATGGCGCAGATCTTGCTTCACGGCACTCTACACGCGACGATCTACGAAGTGGATCGGCTGGATGTTGGAAAGGGTGGGCATTTCCTCGGCAGGGTATGGATTGATCTGAGAATTAATTTGGGATTAATTCGTGATTGATTTGATTGTGTGTATTTAATTGACTTTTTGTGGCGGAGTTAGGGTTTTGGCTTTTACTGATTTGGGGATGAACTGTGTATAGGAATTTACTGCCTTTTTTAAAAAGTATAAAGATTTGTGAATGTTCTTTGCTGCCTGCAATTACTTTTACTGAGGTTTGACTTATTATGAGGCTTCATTGAAGTGTAAGGATTGGTCAAAAGTGGTTCTTGAATGGTTCCTATCCATTTCGACTTTTGGATCTGCCATGTAATGAGATTGAATTCAGCTCTGTGATGAGTCTGATTGGTGTTATGATGCTCATCTGTGGGATCCTCTGTCTGCTGCTTCACATGTTGCTTTGTAGGTCCGCTTCATAATTCATATTCTTGGTTATACTGTTCATTATCTGACAATACTTGGAGTTAAGTTTCGGACAATAATATGGAATCAATTTAGGACGTTTTATTTGATTCAGTTGGGGTTGGTTCTATTCAATTGGGATTGTGGGCCTTTTGATTTTGAAATATCAGCGTCATAAATGTTGACAATGTAGAATCCAGTGGTCCACAATGTCACATGGATAATGTCCATAAAAATTGACCATCTAGAATCTATATACCTGCTCAGAATTTTCTGGATTAAAACAGCATTACATGTGGTGTGGATTGTTTTGATTTGTTTTTTAAGATTGGATTTGGTGGTTTTTCTGTTGCTTAATGGAGACTCTATTTTAAAATCATTTTAATCTCTCCTATCTTCAAATTGGATGATATAATGAAATAAATATCAGGAAAGGTGCCAAGTCACTTGAGTTTCTCACAGACTTGTGCATTCCCACCCGATGAGACAAAGGCTCCTAAAATTATCCTAAAATTTCAACAAATAATGACATTATTTCAACAAATTTATCCTAAAATTTTATATTATCATGATATACAGTGACCAACCTGATCCTAGTCAAAATTTTCATAACATTAACAGTCAATAATAGTACCGGCATTGCATATTTTTACGTGCGATGCTGTCGAGTATGTTCAACCTTAATCTTAAGAATCTAGAACTCTGCATTTGCTGTTTTGTAGCTTCTGGAGAACATCGAGGAGAAAGTGGGGCTCGGAAAAGGCACCCCCAAAATATATGCAACTATTGATTTGGGAAAAGCTAGAGCAGGGCGGACGAGGATGATTGAAACTGAACCTGAAAATCCCAGGTGGTACGAGTCTTTTCACATTTATTGTGCACACATGGCGTCGGACATTGTATTCACTGTCAAGGATGATAATCCCATCGGTGCTACATTGATCGGAAGAGCTTATGTGCCGGTTGCTGATCTCATGGATGGGGAAGAAGTAGATAGGTGGGTTGAGATATTGGACAAAAACAAAAATCCCATAAGTTCAGAATCCAAGATCCATGTGAAGCTTCAGTATTTTGATGTCTCCCAAGATCGCAACTGGGCTCGTGGAATTAAAAGCGCCAAGTACCCTGGCGTCCCATATACATTCTTTTCTCAGAGGACAGGGTGTCGGGTTTCCCTCTATCAGGACGCTCATGTTCCAGACAATTTTATCCCTCGGATTCCCCTCACTGGAGGACAGTTGTATAAGCCCCACAGATGTTGGGAAGATGTTTTTGATGCAATCACAAATGCTAAGCATTTGATATATATCACCGGTTGGTCAGTGTACACTGAAGTCACTCTGATAAGAGACTCAAGGCGACAGAAGCCGGGAGGCGACATTACCCTTGGCGAGCTACTTAAGAAGAAAGCGAGTGAAGGAGTTACTGTTCTTATGCTTGTTTGGGATGATAGAACCTCTGTGGGTTTACTTAAAAAAGATGGTTTGATGGCTACACATGATGAAGAAACCGAGCAATACTTCCAAGGGACGGATGTGCACTGTGTGTTGTGTCCACGCAACCCAGATGATGGTGGGAGTTTCGTGCAGGACTTGCAAATTTCCACAATGTTCACACACCATCAGAAGATCGTCGTGGTGGATAGTGAGTTGCCTAATGGAGATTCCGATAGAAGAAGAATTTTGAGTTTTGTCGGTGGTATTGATCTCTGCGATGGGAGATACGACACTCCCTTCCACTCGCTGTTCCGGACATTGGATACTGCTCATCACGACGATTTCCATCAGCCTAACTTCACCGGAGCTGCAATCACCAAAGGTGGGCCTAGGGAGCCATGGCATGATATCCACTCCCGGTTGGAGGGTCCAATCGCGTGGGATGTTCTGTTCAACTTCGAGCAGAGATGGAGAAAGCAAGGCGGGAAAGACTTGCTTCTCAACTTGAGGGAACTTTCTGACATTATAATTCCCCCCTCTGCAGTGACATACCCTGATGATAACGAGACGTGGAATGTTCAATTATTCAGATCAATCGATGGTGGGGCTGCCTTTGGGTTCCCGGAAACACCTGATGAAGCTGCCCAAGCCGGGCTTGTCAGCGGAAAGGATAACATAATTGACCGGAGCATTCAGGATGCATATATTCATGCCATTCGCAGGGCGAAGCATTTCATCTATATCGAGAATCAGTATTTCCTGGGAGGCTGTTTCGGCTGGGATTGCAGTGACATTAAGGTTGAGGACATTGGCGCCCTACACCTCATTCCCAAGGAACTTTCCTTGAAGATCGTTAGCAAGATTGAGGCTGGGGAGAGGTTCACCGTCTACATTGTTGTCCCAATGTGGCCTGAAGGGATTCCGGAGAGTGCGTCCGTTCAGGCTATACTGGACTGGCAGAAAAGAACGATAGAAATGATGTATAAAGATATCATCCAGGCGCTTCAAGCCAAGGGCATCGAGGAGGACCCTCGTAATTACTTGACATTCTTCTGCCTTGGCAATCGGGAGGTGAAGAAAAGTGGCGAGTATGAGCCTTCTGAGACGCCCGATCCTGATACGGACTATGTGAAAGCTCAGGAGGCCCGTCGTTTTATGATCTATGTTCATGCCAAGATGATGATCGGTAAGCTATTGAAAGATTGTGAATGGTGGTGTCTAAATTGTCTCTATAATGCGTTTGCAAACCAAACAAGATTATCTGATTATTACGTTTGCAAAACACAGTAATCAATTAATCAGTTTCTAATAAACATAAGAACAGCCACTAAATTGTCCTGTCAAATGTGATCCAAGAGATAATGATTTGTATTTTCTGTTGCAGTTGATGACGAATACATAATTGTCGGATCAGCCAACATCAACCAGAGATCGATGGATGGTTCGAGAGACTCTGAGATCGCGATGGGCGCATACCAACCATACCATTTGGCCAGCCGGCAGCCAGCAAGGGGTCAGATCCACGGTTTCAGGATGGCATTGTGGTACGAACACCTGGGGATGCTCGACAATGCCTTCCTCCATCCCGAGAGCGAGGAATGCGCACCAAAGGTGAATGAAATAGCAGACAAGTACTGGGATCTCTATGCCAGCGAAGAGCTGGAGCGCGACCTGCCCGGCCACTTGCTCCGATACCCCATTGGCATCGCCAGCGATGGAACGGTCACAGAGCTGCCGGGAACGGAGTGCTTCCCGGACACCAATGCCCGCGTTCTCGGTACTAAATCGGACTACCTCCCGCCCATCCTCACTACATAAGACGTTTGACTCCCCAAAATAGAAGTGTTTTCTTTTCCCAGCAAATAAGAATATGGGTGTCATAATCTGCAGATGGCATCATCTATCTTTTTATTTATATATTCATTTTGCATTGTATGAAGCTAATCATGTCTGAATTTAGATTTCATGGTAGCCGATATACGTTGCTTTTACTTCTGATTCCTGAGTCCATTGGCTGTGAGTTTCTGCTGTGCGTGGTGGTTGTTATTTTGAGTTTATTTTTCTTTAAACTTCAAACGTTATCCCTCCTCATCTTTTAGTTTTTTAAACTCCAACATTTGAACCCTAATACCAAACATCATTAGTCAAAACTATTTTAATTTAAAACTAACTTTCAGCATTTTTTCCATATACTTAAAACTGTAAACTCTAATTATTTTCCACACATAATAATTTATAGAAATTTTTTTTGGGATGATGACTTATTTAAGTAGCCAAGACAATATATTTCAATCTTATGTTTCGATTCCTCGCCCGAAGAAATCCCACCAATTAAATTGTATCCACTCACATCCCAAGCTTGAGGATTTGATTGGAATGTACGGCCTGCGAGCATTCTTGACGAGAAGAACCCCCAACAATTTATTTTTTTTCAAAAAAAAAATCCAGTTACCGAAAGTAAAACCCATTCGCTTTTTTTTTTTTTTTTTTTTTTTTTTACAGCACAACCCACACATAATACAATGCAAAATCAATAAACTGACTGTCACCATACGGTCCATACCATACTATTCCAATAACAAATAAACATCAATATAATATCCACCCTTAATGCAATTCACTTCCCTATTACCAAATGCAGTTGGTCTGAGTGGTATGGGGCTCTGGCAGCTTAAGCAAAGGTCTCGGGTTCGAGCCTTTGTGTATGCAGAATTCTGCTTTGGGAGAGGCAACCCTTCAATGCCCACCCGATCCTCGAGGGATTAGTCTTGGGTCCAATGAGGCCTGGGGATACCTGGTATTCACCTAAAAAAAAAAATCACTTCCCTATTAAATCGAATTCGAGATGCTCTAATTAGAAAAAATAAAATAAAAATGACGACATAATAGAATGTAGTACAAATAATTACTTCATCATGTTAGAAGGTGTAAAGGGTTGAGGTGGGAATGCTTAGGTGTTCCAATATGAAACCAAGAAAAGATATTCTATTTGACTACGTGTCTTGTGTGTTTCCCTTGTGACATCTGTCAGGACACCTCTGCTAACTTCTGGGAATTGGGTAACGACTAGTTTCACTTGGATCAACAATGTCCTTGCGATTTTGTTATGTGCCAAATGTTGGGTAATGGAAAGTGATGCAACCCTTTGTTCTAAGATTCTATTGAACTTTTTTAAATTGGTGTGATTGTATATGTTGTCTTTCATTTGCTTGTCTATGCCAAATGTTGAGTGCAATGTTAGGTTATTACATAATGGGGTTAACATGTTTTTTCCCTTTTTGGGATATATATAATACAATACGTGTTCACATAGAATTATGAGGAGAGAAATTGAACATGACCACATGGGATCGTTTTTTGTTAGGGGCTTAGAGTTGATGAATGATAATGGAAACCAATTGTTGGGTAATTTAATTCGGTTGGGTTGATGTCGATTGGTGGGTTGGTACCAACCATACATATTTATTTACAAACACATGGCTTAGTTGATGAGGGCTTGTCTTAATTTTTAAGTGATTGATTCAATGGAAAAAAAAATTCAAAAAAGTGTGAGATAATAATGAGCTTCCTTAGTTTAACTTAACTGGACTTGTTAAAGATTGTTTATGTTCTTAATTTTTTTTTATTAAGAAATTATATAGAGAAAGATGAGGCCCATAGTTTATGACTTCAAGAAACTAGTGAATTTCAAGAATAGATTCATTTAGAGGGTGTTTGGATTAGCGATATGAAACAGATTATCTGATTATTGCGTTTTCAAAACGCAAATAATCAGGTTTGCAGCACCATTTTTTAGCGGTTAAACTGATTATTTGCGTTTTGAAAACGCAATAATCAGATAATCAATTTCTTGCAGCTTATCCAAACGCTCTCTTAATATATTGGAAAATTTTGAGTTTAACTTGTGTTAAACATTTGACGACTTTATTTATCATTAAATAAGAAAGTTGTGTTCTACTATTATTTAAAGTATTTAAAATTTTAAAACATGTTTGAAATTTGAAGTTTGATATTAGAGACTTGAGTTTTAAAATATGATTTTCTCCATCTCATTCTAATTATTACATTTCCCTCCGACAAGAATGCCGATTACACATTTTTAACGGTTAATAACTTAAATTGTACACAGGGAAAAATTTAAAAATTTAATATTCTAAAAGTACAAGATTAGACGAATTTAACAAGATCTCACTTAACATGTTTTTCTTACATAACTATGATAAAAATTCGAATCAAAGTTAAACGGTGAATAGTGTCAAATACTGAAGTGTAACACATGCTATGAGACGGAGGTAGTATGAATTATTAGTAATTTTGTACCCTCAATGCATGTGCAGAATAAAAATATCTTTCAACAACATATGTCTTATTTGGACATTGATCAACATCGATGGTAAAATATATGCTATTAAGAATTAAAGTATGAGTTTAAAATTATTTCCATTAGCATAAATATTTCTTTAGTGAGAAAAATGAAATTTCACACTATAAAACAGATTAAACAATATTTATTTTAAGAGTTTCATCAAGAATATAGTACATAATAATATAATTTAGATGTGAAAAAACAAAAAAATGAAGTGGGTCATATTATTAAATTTGAATATTATTCAAATCTCAGTCTTTCAACTTTATGGCCGAGATTTCGAATTCCACCGAATTTATCAATTTTTTTGTTTATTTCTTTGTAATTTATATATGAATGCTAGAGCGTAAATTATATGTATAAAAAATAAATTTGGAAAAAAAAGTAAGAGATTTCGAATTCCTCCGAATTTATCAATTTTTTTTTGTTTATTTCTTTGTAATTTATATATGAATGCTAACTAAAGTATAGATTGTATGTATAAAACATAAATTTGGAGAAAAAAAAGTTAGGATAAGCAAAAAAAGTTGGGATAAGTTGTCAAAGAAAGAAGTAAAAGGTAAAAATACTGAGAAAGCAGTAAAAAATATTCACTGCGCTCACATGACGGTATGACACACAACAAGTACAAACTAACTCCCCCAAACCACACAAATCTCTTTTTCACTTTTCCAGGACACATAAATTTCATTGGCTCTTTACCTCTTCACCAGATGGTACCCAAATGATTTTTTTAATACTATTCTTCTTCTTCTTCTTTTTTTTTTCCTTTTCTTTCAAAAAGAGAACAACCCTCCAAGAAAATAAAGTAAAATATCACAACACATGAAGCCCATGAGACTGAAGCTTCCGCAATCTTTCCTCTCAACTTTCTAAGCTATTTTGGACCACCACTCCCAGCCCTCCTTCACCTAATAAATAAATAAATAAGCAAAAATCATTTATGACCCTTCTTCTCCACCAGAAGCCTCTTTCAATTTCCATATATTTTCCTGCCGTGTGGTTCACTCTCACAACTCACACCCATTTCTCACTTGTATATTTACCCCCAAAAAATTTTATTTTATTTTCAAGAAATGAAAATCCCATTTCCTTCCCACATCTCCAGTTCTCCTTCCTTCAAGAATCAGCCAAACCCATTTCTTTACACCTATATACATAGACAGCAGGCCAAATAATAATACTTGACCAGATAACTCAAGGGATTCTTGTCTCCTAACCCTCTTTTTTTTTTCCTTTTCTTTTTCTCCAATTAATTACAATAAATACAGTCTGAGAAATTTGTCCACAAACCAACTCCCAAACAGTCCTCTACATTAAAATACACACACACACACACAAATACTAATAAATAATCCCATTTTGTGTACCTGCAAACAGCAATTGGCTAATTCCTTCCCTTCCCTTCCTTGGTCCTTACAATAGCTATAATGTCTCCCATGTTGACCTCCCAAGGCGTCGTCGTCGCCACCGCTATGGCTGTCTCCGCCGGCACCATAATACTCTTTGATCTCCTCAAGGACAAGTACTTCCCTCCCCATCCCCTCCCCCAAACCCCCACTCTCAAATCTTGCCTTTCTTCAGGTATATCTCATCTGTATTCTTTTGTCTTATCTATATATATATATATATATGTATATGTATATGTGTGTTTCTGTTTCTTGTTTGTTGAAAATTGAATTTTTCTTTTTTTGGTGGTGAATTTAGGGAAGAAGAAGAAGAAGAAGCAGATGAAAAAAAGAGTGCAATTTGCGGAGGATGTGAAGGAGACAAAGGGGAATGGGGAAGTGTACAGAAGACAGCACTGTAATAATAGCAACTGCAGGATCAATTCAGATCAAATTCAGACATCATCTTCTTCTTGTGCGAATCAAATTCTTGAGCTCAAGAAAATGCCCGCCAATCGCGTCGCCCTCTACAGTGGAATTCTCAGGGATCGTCTCCAGCGGATGGCCTATTCCTATTGACCCACTTCTCCTCATTCACTGATCGATTGATTGAATCGCCGATTTCTCCTTCGCCCAAAAAAGAAGACGATGATGATGAAAAAAATCGTTTCTTTCTTTCTTGCTTTCCTTCTGATGTAATTTCTCTCTCTCTCTCTCTTTTTTTTTTCCTGGAGAAATTTTGTAAAAAGGGATTGTAAATACATGAAATCAATCTTTCAGTTTTGCAGAATTCCCCAACTTCAATTTCATTTAATAGCGGTTTTGAATTGAATTTTCAAAATTTTCTGGCTACAATTTGTGCTCCCGAAGTTAAGAATGGAAGGAAAACTTTTCAGTTGTTGCTGCATCGAAAGGAAATTGCACAGAGGTGCTTGGATTATGGGAAATTAGCAAATTTGCCTCCAGGTATGTCAAGTTACTGTTTTACCCCGCCAAGTTGAAATTATTTAAAGGTGGACTGCCTTCTTTGGACTATTGCCTTAAATTTAAATATTGACTCTAATAATGTACTCCTATTGTGATATGTAGTATATATATGTATGGATATATATACTGTAATTAATAATATAATTGCAGTTGAGTGTATAGATATATTTATAGTATAGAGTAATGATGATGGTGATAAAAAATAAAACAGGCGAGAGACTTGAGGATTGGGATCAGATATGAAGAGAGTGATTTTATTGTAAGATGGGAGTACATACTTATAGACTTACAAACCGTCTATATATTACAAGATCAGATTGAGATTGATGACTAATGACTTCATTATGAAAGACGTGTCAAACACTCTCTCTGACCACCTCCAAATTCATGCATTTGCACAATTTAAGTCAATATTGATGTCGGAGAAAATGTACAAATTCAATAAAGGTGGTTGTTGATCACATGGATAGACATTCACAATTCCACACGTGTATAACACTCCCTCTTGGATGTCTTTATGAAAAGAATATGCCTCATTAAAACCTTACTAGATAAAAACCCTTTGGGAAAAAAAATCTAGTGAAGGAAAAAGAGTACACTATTCTTATATTTATTTCTCCCTCTGATTTGGACATCAGTTGAGATTTTTCAGTTGGCGCATCCCGATACTTTTCACCAACTTCTTGAATGTTGCTGTTGGTAGTGCCTTGGTAAACGAATCTGCAAGATTATCAGCTGAACGGATTTGTTGCACATCTATTTCACCATTCTTCTGTAGATCATAAGTGAAGAAAAATTTTGGTGAAATGTGTTTCGTTCTATCTCCTTTAATATACCCTCCCTTCAATTGTGCTATACAAGCTGCATTATCTTCATATAAAAGTGTTGGGGGTATCTTTTCTTCAGTAGCTATGCCACAATTTTTCAATATATGATGCATCAAAGATCGCAACCATACACACTCTCGACTGGCTTCATGGATTGCTAAAATTTCAGCATGATTTGAGGAAGTAGCAGTCAATGTCTGCTTCATTGATCTCCATGAAATTGCAGTACCGCCACATGTAAAAACATAACCAGTTTGAGATTTAGCTTTATGTGGATCTGACAAATATCCAGCATCAGCAAAGCCGATTATTTCATGTCGAGAATCATTTGGGTAAAATAACTCAAGATCACTAGTTCCTTGGAGATAGCGAAATATATGTTTAATTCCATTCCAATGTCATCTTGTAGGAGATGAACTAAATCTCGCTAATAAATTTACTGCAAATAATATATCTGGTCTAGTACAGTTTGCGAGATACATTAAAGCACCTATGGCACTTAAATATGGGACCTCTGGTCCAAGAATTTGTTCATCTTCCTCTTGTGGTCTAAACAGATCCTTTTTATATCAAGTGACCTTACGACCATTGGAGTACTCAATGGATGTGCTTTATCCATATAAAATCGTTTTAATAATCTCTGCGTATAAGCTGTTTAATGGATAAAAGTTCCATTATTTAAATATTCAATTTGCAGACCAATGCATGATTTGATTTTACCAAAATCTTTGATTTCAAACTCCTTTTTCAGGTATTCAACAGCCTTTTGGAGCTCCTCTGGAGTTCCAATCAAGTTGAGATCATCAACATATACTGCAATAATTACAAACCCTTTTCCATTTTTCTTAATGAAAATACATGGACATATTGGGTCATTTGTATAACCCTCTTGTACGAATGACTCACTGAGTCGGTTATACCACATTCGCCCGGATTGTTTCAATCCATATAAGGATTTTTGTAATTTGATGGAATACATATGTTTAGGATTTGATTTATATGTCTCTGACATTTCTAATCCTTCTGGGACCTTCATATAGATATTTGTATCTAAATTTCCATATAGATACGCAGTAATAACATCCATTAATCTCATTTCAAGATTTTGATGGACCGCTAAACTGATAAGATATCTAAATGTTATTCCATCCATTACAGGGGAATATGTTTCATCATAATCAAATCCGGGTCTCTGTGAGAACCCTTGGGCGACTAGTCTCGCTTTGTATCTGACAATTTCATTTTTGTCATTTCTTTTTCTTACAAAAACCCATCTGTATAATACATTATCTATGATAATTGCATCTCGATTCCAAACATTTATGCTTGTGACAAAATTGATTGATATTTCATTATTTTCAATTTCATGTTCCTCTGGAACTGCAAGTCCATCTGGAGCTATTTGCTCTTCAAGAGCTTCTTTTTCCTCTGGAATATTTTCTGTAATTTTGTCACTTTCAATGATTTGTGATCCTCTTTTCTTTCGAGGATTTTTATCTTTGGAACCTGGTGGTCTACCACGCTTTAAGCGTGCAGTGGATTCATCTTTGGCACTTGTAATTGGTCCCTCTGGGACATTAATTTTGATTGGAACATTTGCTGTCGGTATATGAGATTTAGTTACTCTTTTAGAGTCGCATAATGCATCCGGCAATTGATTTGCAATACCCTGCAAATGTACAATTCTTTGTACTTCTAGTTCACAATCATTTGTACGGGGATCGAAAAAATCTAACGGTCTTTTCCAATTGATTTCTTTTTCATTCTTTGGTTGATTTCCAGTTGTAAGATGGGAGTACATACTTATAGACTTACAAACCGTCTATATATTACAAGATCAGATTGAGATTAATGACTAATGACTTCATTATGAAGGATGTGTCAAACACTCTCTCTGACCACCTCCAAATTCATGCATTTGCACAATTTAAGTCAATATTGATGTCGGAGGAATAGTACAAATTCAATAAAGGTGGTTGTTGATCACATGGATAGACATCCACAATTCCACACGTGTATAACACTCCCTCTTGGATGTCTTTATGAAAAGAATATGCCTCATTAAAACCTTACTAGATAAAAACCCTTTGGAAAAAAAAAATCTAGTGAAGGAAAAAGAGTACACTATTTTTATATTTATTTCTCCCTCTGATTTGGACATCAGTTGAGATTTTTCAGTTGGCGCATCCCGATACTTTTCACCAACTTCTTGAATGTTGCTGTTGGTAGTGCCTTGGTAAACAAATCTGCAAGATTATCAGCTGAACGGATTTGTTGCACATCTATTTCACCATTCTTCTGTAGATCATGAGTGAAGAAAAATTTTGGTGAAATGTGTTTTGTTCTATCTCCTTTAATATACCCTCCCTTCAATTGTGCTATACAAGCTGCATTATCTTCATATAAAATTGTTGGGGATATCTTTTCTTCAGTAGCTATGCCAAAATTTTTCAATATATGATGCATCAAAGATCGCAACCATACACACTCTCGACTGGCTTCATGGATTGCTAAAATTTCAGCATGATTTGAGGAAGTAGCAGTCAATGTCTGCTTCATTGATCTCCATGAAATTGCAGTACCGCCACATGTAAAAACATAACCAGTTTGAGATTTGGCTTTATGTGGATCTGACAAATATCCAGCATCAGCGAAGCCGATTATTTTATGGGGAGAATCATTTGGGTAAAATAACCCAAGATCACTAGTTCCTTGGAGATAGCGAAATATATGTTTAATTCCAATCCAATGTCGTCTTGTAGGAGATGAACTAAATCTCGCTAATAAATTTACTGCAAATGATATATCTGGTCTAGTGCAGTTTGCGAGATACATTAAAGCACCTGTGGCACTTAAATATGGGACCTCTGGTCCAAGAATTTGTTCATCTTCCTCTTGTGGTCTAAACGGATCCTTTTTTATATCAAGTGACCTTACGACCATTGGAGTACTCAATGGACGTGCTTTATCCATATAAAATCGTTTTAATACTCTCTGGGTATAAGCTGTTTGATGGATAAAAGTTCCATTATTTAAATATTCAATTTGCAGACCAAGGCATGATTTGGTTTTACCAAAATATTTGATTTCAAACTCCTTTTTCAGGTATTCAACAGCCTTTTGGAGCTCCTCTGGAGTTCCAATCAAGTTGAGATCATCAACATATACTGCAATAATTACAAACCCTTTTCCATTTTTCTTAATGAAAATACATGGACAGATTGGGTCATTTGTATAACCCTCTTGTACCAATGACTCACTGAGTCGATTATACCACATTCGCCCGGATTGTTTCAATCCATATAAGGATTTTTGTAATTTGATGGAATACATATGTTTAGGATTTGATTTATATGTCTCTGACATTTCTAATCCTTCTGGGACCTTCATATAGATATTTGTATCTAAATTTCCATATAGATACGCAGTAATAACATCCATTAATCTCATTTCAAGATTTTGATGGACCGCTAAACTGATAAGATATCTAAATGTTATTCCATCCATTACAGGGGAATATGTTTCATCATAATCAAATCCGGGTCTCTGTGAGAACCCTTGGGCGACTAGTCCGCTTTGTATCTGACAATTTCATTTTTGTCATTTCTTTTTCTTACAAAAACCCATCTGTATAATACATTATCTATGATAATTGCATCTCGATTCCAAACATTTCTGCTTGTGACAAAATTGATTGATATTTCATTATTTTCAATTTCATGTTCCTCTGGAACTGCAAGTCCATCTGGAGCTATTTGCTCTTCAAGAGCTTCTTTTTCCTCTGGAATATTTTCTGTAATTTTGTCACTTTCAATGATTTGTGATCCTCTTTTCTTTCGAGGATTTTTATCTTTGGAACCTGGTGGTCTACCACGCTTTAAGCGTGCAGTGGATTCATCTTTGGCACTTGTAATTGGTCCCTCTGGGACATTAATTTTGATTGGAACATTTGCTGTCGGTATATGAGATTTAGTTACTCTTTTAGAGTCGCATAATGCATCCGGCAATTGATTTTCAATACCCTGCAAATGTACAATTCTTTGTACTTCTAGTTCACAATCATTTGTACGGGGATCGAAAAAATCTAACGGTCTTTTCCAATTGATTTCTTTTTCATTCTTTGGTTGATTTCCAGTTGTAAGATGGGAGTACATACTTATAGACTTACAAACCGTCTATATATTACAAGATCAGATTGAGATTGATGACTAATGACTTCATTATGAAAGACGTGTCAAACACTCTCTCTGACCACCTCCAAATTAATGCATTTGCACAATTTAAGTCAATATTGATGTCGGAGGAATAGTACAAATTCAATAAAGGTGGCTGTTGATCACATGGATTGATGACTAATGACTTCATTATGAAAGACGTGTCAAACACTCTCTCTGACATTTCTAATCCTTCTGGGACCTTCATATAGATATTTGTATCTAAATTTCCATATAGATACGCAGTAATAACATCCATTAATCTCATTCCAAGATTTTGATGGACCGCTAAACTGATAAGATATCTAAATGTTATTCCATCCATTACAGGGGAATATGTTTCATCATAATCAAATCCGGGCCTCTGTGAAAACCCTTGGGCGACTAGTCTCGCTTTGTATCTGACAATTTCATTTTTGTCATTTCTTTTTCTTACAAAAACCCATCTGTATCCGACTGGTTTTATATTTTCTGGTGTTTTGACAATTGGTCCAAACACTTTTCTTCTAGCTAGTGAATCCAATTCAGATTGGATTGCATCTTTCCATTTTGGCCAATCTTTTCTTTTCCGACATTCATCAACCGATTTTGGTTCATGATCCTCGTCATCATTTATGATGCCAAGTGCTATGTGGTACGAGAATACATTATCTATGATAATTGCATCTCGATTCCAAACATTTCTGCTTGTGACAAAATTGATTGATATTTCATTATTTTCAATTTCATGTTCCTCTGGAACCGCAAGTCCATCTGGAGCTATTTGCTCTTCAAGAGCTTCTTTTTCCTCTGGAATATTTTCTGTAATTTTGTCACTTTCAATGATTTGTGATCCTCTTTTCTTTCGAGGATTTTTATCTTTGGAACCTGGTGGTCTACCACGCTTTAAGCGTGCAGTAGATTCATCTTTGGCACTTGTAATTGGTCCCTCTGGGACATTAATTTTGTTTGGAACATTTGCTGCCGGTATATGAGATTTAGTTACTCTTTTAGAGTCGCATAATGCATCCGGCAATTGATTTGCAATACTCTGCAAATATATAATTCTTTGTACTTCTAGTTCACAATCATTTGTACGAGGATCGAAGAAATCTAACGGTGTTTTCCAGTTGATTTCTTTTTCTTTCTTTGGTTGATTTCCTAACGATGTTTTCCAGTTGATTTCTTTTTCTTTCTTTGGTTGATTTATGTCTCCCCCTAATGTCGGGAAACGAGATTCGTCGAAATGACAATCTTTGAATTTCGAAGTAAATAAATCACCAGTTAATGGTTCGAGATAGCGAATAATCGATGGTGATTCATACCCGACATATATTCCCAATCTACGTTGGGGAACCATCTTTGTGCGTTGAGGTGGTGCAATCGGGACATACACAGTGCAACCAAATATTCTAAGATGGGATATATTGGGTTCATGCCCAAACATTAATTGTATAGGGGAGTATTCATGATAATGTGTCGGTTTTAACCGCACCAATTTTGCTGCATGTAATATTGCATGCCCCCAAGCTGTCAATGGCAATCCAGATCTCATTAATAATGGTCTGGAAATTAATTGTAAACGCTTTATAAGCGATTCAGCAAGTCCATTCTGTGTATGGACATGAGCAACAGGATGCTCAACTGTTATGCCAATTGACATGGTATAGATATATTTATTAGCACGAGCTACGAACGGAACTCTGACGGAATTTCTTTGAGGTAATATTTTGTATTTCAATAATTTTATTATGGCTAACCTGACAAAGCAGGATTTCAGACCACTGATGGTATCTGGCTTGAAAAAATAATTGAAAAAGATAATCAGGCTTCAAACCAAGACCGTGCGAAAGCTATGATTTTCATCCGCCATCATCTTGATGAGGGATTGAAAACACAGTATTTAACGGTCAAATACCCAATTGAACTCTGGGAGAATTTAGAAAAAAAATATATGATCATTTAAGATCAATAAATCTCCCTCGAGCCCAGTATGACTGGTCACACTTACGATTCCAGGATTTTAAATCAGTAAATGATTACAATTCTGCTCTGTTTAATATCGTATCACAATTAAGACTGTGTGGTGAGACAATTACTGATAAACAAATGCTAGAGAAGACATTCTCTACATTCCACCCCTCCAATTCGGTGTTACAGCAAACATACCGAGCACAGGGTTTCACTGAATATTCTGATCTGATTACGTTTTTGTTATTGGCTGAAAAGAATAATGATATATTATTAAAAAAAATCATGAAATGAGACCAATTGGCAGTAGTCCATTGCCAGAGGCACATGTGACTGAATCTTCCAGCCGTGGTCGTGGCCGGGGTCAGAGACCTCGTGGTCGTGGGTATAACCGAGGTCGTGGGAAAAATCATTTCCGCAACAATGTTTACATTAGGCCCACGACATACCCGACATATATTCCCAATCTACGTTGGGGACCCATCTTTGTGCGCTGAGGTGGTGCAATCGGGACATACACAGTGCAACCAAATATTCTAAGATGGGATATATTGGGTTCATGCCCAAACGTTAATTGTATAGGGGAGTATCATGATAATGTGTCGGTCTTAACTGCAGCAATTTTGCTGCATGTAATATTGCATGCCCCCAAGCTGTCAATGGCAATCCAGATCTCAATAATAATGGTCTGGAAATTAATTGTAAACGCTTTATAAGCGATTCAGCAAGTCCATTTTGTGTATGGACATGAGCAACAGGATGCTCAACTGTTATGCCAAGTGACATGCAGTATTCATCAAACCTCTGGGATGAATATTCACCAGCATTATCCAATCGGATATTTTTTATTGTATAATCAGGGAACTGTGCTCGTAATTTAATAATTTGAGCAAGTAATTTTGCAAACGCATGGTTGCGAGATGATAATAATGATACATTGGACCATCGTGTTGATGCGTCAATTAGCACCATAAAATATTTAAATGGTCCATATGGTGGATCTATAGGTCCACATATATCACCCTGAATTCTTTCAAGAAAACTAGGGTTTTCAGTTCCCACTTTTGTTGGTGAATGTTTGGAAATCAATTTTCCTTGGGAGCAAGCAACACATATATAATCATTATGTTGCAGCAACTTTTGTCCCTTTAAAGAATGGCCATGACTATTTGTAATAATTCGCCTCATCATCGTAGAGCCAGGATGGCCTAGGCGATCATGCCATATCATATATTCATTATTAAGCCTATGGCTTCCAATAAACCTCTGGCCTATTTTGGGATGATATATATTAGTTGGCATCTGGCCATCAATAAACTTCTGGTTTATTTGGGGAATATAGACCTGTGGTCTAAGTAATAATTTTCAGTTGTATTTATCTTTGGAAAATTCAATCCAGAAGACAGAGCAGGTAATTTTTCCAATATATATTTCTTACCATGAGTGGTATTTGTAATTAATAAATATTCGACATTCTCTGAAGTCGATGTCTCGAGATGATACCCATTTTCTCGGATATCTTTAAAGCTTAATAAATTTCTTCGAGACTTGGGAGATAGGAGTGCATTTTTCACAATTAATTTTGTTCCCTCTGGGAAAATAAGGTTGGTTTTGCCAATTCCTTGTATAATATTTGCACTACCACATATTGTGTTTATATTTGTATCTCCCATTTTTAAATTGGAAAAATACCTTATGTCTTTTAGTATCGTGTGCGTTGAAGCACTATCAATAAGACATATATTATCACTTTTAAAATTCCCCATTTTGCTAGAATTAAAACAAGATATTATTAATATTAAAACAAGATTTAATATAAGAGAAATATTACAATATAGAGACAATAATATAGCACACATACAAAAGTAAAACAGATACAGAAGTTCAAAGCATAATGAAAATAATAATACAACATAACAATTAAATCAAATCATTATATAAATCATCAACTTGAAATTCTGGGATATTGGGCATATTCTCCTCAGAATTCATTCCGTCAATATGGTTTGTTTCAACCACCCTTTTTCCTTTATCCCTCTGGGAATCTTGATAAAGTTTCACCCAATAATCTCTGGTACGACAATTTTTGTACCAGTGCCCTTTTAGGCCGCATCTATCACATTTTGCTTTTTCATAATTCTGTTTTTGGACATCACCTCTGGTGTTGCCCTGATTCTGATTACGTGTGTATGTCGTGGGCCTAATGTAAACATTGTTGCGGAAATGATTTTTCCCACGACCTCGGTTATACCCACGACCACGAGGTCTCTGACCCCGGCCACGACTACGGCCACGACCACGGCTGGAAGATTCAGTCACATGTGCCTCTGGCAATGGACTACTGCCAATTGGTCTCATTTCATGATTTTTTTTAATAATATATCATTATTCTTTTCAGCCAATAACAAAAACGTAATCAGATCAGAATATTCAGTGAAACCCTGTGCTCGGTATGTTTGCTGTAACACCGAATTGGAGGGGTGGAATGTAGAGAATGTCTTCTCTAGCATTTGTTTATCAGTAATTGTCTCACCACACAGTCTTAATTGTGATACGATATTAAACAGAGCAGAATTGTAATCATTTACTGATTTAAAATCCTGGAATCGTAAGTGTGACCAGTCATACTGGGCTCGAGGGAGATTTATTGATCTTAAATGATCATATATTTTTTTCTAAATTCTCCCAGAGTTCAATTGAGTCTTTGACCGTTAAATACTGTGTTTTCAATCCCTCATCAAGATGATGGCGGATGAAAATCATAGCTTTCGCACGGTCTTGGTTTGAAGCCTGATTATCTTTTTCAATTATTTTTTCAAGACCCATTGATTCCAAATGGATTTCAACATCCATTTTCCAAGATAGATAATTATCTCCAGATACCATCAGTGGTCTGAAATCCTGCTTTTCAGGTTAGCCATAATAAAATTATTGAAATACAAAATATTACCTCAAAGAAATTCCGGCAGAGCTCCGTTCGTAGCTCGTGCTGATAACGTATTGTGATATGTAGTATATATATGTATGGATATATATACTGTAATTAATAATATAATTGCAGTTGAGTGTATAGATATATTTATGGTATAGAGTAATGATGATGGTGATAAGAAATAAAACAGGCGAGAGACTTGAGGATTGGGATCAGATATGAAAAGAGTGATTTTATTGTAAGATGGGAGTACATACTTATAGACTTACAAACCGTCTATATATTACAAGATCAGATTGAGATTGATGACTAATGACTTCATTATGAAAGACGTGTCAAACACTCTCTCTGACCACCTCCAAATTCATGCATTTGCACAATTTAAGTCAATATTGATGTCGGAGGAATAGTACAAATTCAATAAAGGTGGTTGTTGATCACATGGATAGACATCCACAATTCCACACGTGTATAACAACTCCCTCTTTTTTTAAATTTTAACATTTGCATAATAAACATTATTCATCGAGTAATTTTGATTCGACTTTTTAACATAGTTACATAAGATAAAACATAATCAAGTGAGATCTTGTTAGATTCGTCTAATCACGTAGTTTTATAATTTTTTTTTATAAAATTTGAGATATTATTCTTTAAAAATACGTATTAGATTGCACAAAAATAAAGAATGTTAAAATTTTTTGAATACGGATGAAGTGCTAACTACTAAACTACTAGAGCATTAGTTATGGATTATTTAAAGATGGTATATAGCACTTACTTCGTTGCTTTTTAAATGTTACGGATCCACATTTCATGCGATCCAATACATATTTTTAATACTTAATAATTCAAATTGCATACAAGTAAAAATTATGAAAATTTGATGTTATAAATCTATGCAATTAGACGAATACAACAAGATCTCACTTGACTATATTTTATCTTATATAATCGTATTAAAAAATCGAATTAAAGTTACCCAATAAACAGTGCTAAATTCCAAAATGTGCACTTATATAGCAACGGAGGTAGTATGTAGGATCAATCCAAGAGTATGCTTTTATCCCAAAAAAAATCCAAGAGCATGCTCCAAATTTTATTTAGTTCTACCTTTTTTTTTTATATATACTATAACAAAATTATTGTCAGTTTGTCTAATGTCGAGATGGCATGGCATCATAGTTATGATTCCGCATTTTGTTTTAGAAGTGTTTATAATTCCAGATCCAGCAACCCGTGGACTTAACTATTGACACATGGTCATTGTCACTAAAAGATTTTTAAAATTTATCTGTCGCTAAAACATAAAGTTTTTATGTTGTATAAACCTTGATTGTGGCTAAAATGAATATATATCTTTCGGTTAAGATAGCATACATACCCCTATTTGGTCTGCATGTGAGGCATATGTGATGGCAAAAGAAATTCAAATTGCCACTATCCTATCTACATACCAACTGTTACCACCACATTATTAAATAGGATTTTCATTCATCACATCATGTTATCATATGCATCACATAAAAAAATTCCAACATCATCAGAAGATAATTGACATCAGATAACAATACCGACCTACGAATCCGATTACAGTAGACCTTTTGAAAAGTATACATGTGCATTCATCGCATATAATATTTCTCTCGTCACATATTAATCCATAACAGAAAATATTTCTCATCATACACTAATAAAATATTCTTCTATCACAAAAAATTTCCCTCCCATCACTAGATATGTTGAGAGGCATCATATACACATACACATCACATCCTACTAACCATAATTGTTCTACTTACAAATTTTGAAGTTGGGCACACAAAGCTTTAGTTCACACAACGCACAATAAAACTAATCAACATTCCCTGAAGCCACTGTTTCGCCATTGCCTCCTCCGCTCCATACACAAACACATATATATACATACACATAGACGAAGATACATTCAGAAAATTCAGATCGAGTCAAAGGGACACTTACAGGCCGGTGCGAGGGTTGCGGCGACTGGAATTGACCGCAGGGAGACTTGTTGCGACCGGCGGGGGGACGGGCTGCGAGCAACGAGCTAAATCCTGACTGCCTGAGGGCCTGACGGCGTCTGGATCTGGACGTCGGCAGCTGGATCTTCACGGCGGTGGGTACTAGGTTGGAGCCAGACATGCCAGATGGCGACAGGGAAGGGAGGAGCAGGGGAGGCGGAGACCGGCGGCAATATGAGGAAGGAGGAGAAGCCTCGGAGGCGGCGGAACGGTGGCTTCAAGGGAGAGAAAGGGGGCAGTGGTCAGTGAACGACTGTGCGGCGAACGTGCGGCGGTGGTGGGGAAGTGGTTTCAGCGCAACCTCCTTGTGTGAAGTTGTGGACGGGAAAGGGGAAGGGTTTCAAAAAGTGAAAGTGAAAAATTCAATATGGACATATGGTGAAATCTTTTAGGCTTTTGGCATTTTCTTGGCCCGATCCAATAATATAATAACTGATCCAATAGTCTGCACCTGCATGTGCCTGTATAGTAACCAGTTCCTATATCTTTTGTTACTAACAAAAACCATGGCACATGCAGATGCATGATTTTGTAGTAATAACATGGAGACTAGAAAGTCTCAATGTTATATGTGATAAAAAAAAGTAACATCGAAGTGAAGTAGTACGTACTAATCGGTTTAAGAGGATCTATAACAAAACAGATATTTACATAATTAATGGTGCATGTGAACTCAAAAACTTGCTTAAAAATATTTTTTTTTCGTAGTCATTGACCAGAAATCTCGTATAAATTGAAATATTATACTTCCTCCGTCTCGATATAAATGTTACGTTGGATTTTTTGACACTATTCACTGTTTAACTTTGATTCAAATTTTTATTATAGCTATATAAGGAAAAATATAGTCAAGTGAGATATTGTTAGATTCGTCCAATCTTGTAATTTAAGACAATATAATTTTTATAAGTTTTTACTGTACACAATTTAAATTATAAATCGTTAAATGTGTATTGGCAAACGTGTCGGAGGGGAATGTAACAATTGCATTGAGACGGAGGTAGTAGCTTCGAAGAATGGTACTAAATTAAATACATTCTACTACTACTAGAATATCATCTACTACTAACGGTATATACCGACATACTGCACACTCGGTACATACCGACATACTGATACCGCAGTATATATCGAAGTTGGGTACGGTAATGGTATATTGCGGTATCAAAAAGCTATACCGTTACCGTACCGAAAATTTCGACATTCTCAATATTTTTTCGGTGCGGTATGTGGGGTATATTCGGTATTTTTCTCAGCACTAAGTGGGAGGTTTTATTACATACAACGAATCAGGAATTTGAGTTATTTTTCTAACCAATTAGAACATTTCCGTGAACTGAAATCAATCAACTACGTAATAATTTAATTTAGTGTACTGAATAATGAAGATTACATCATAGATTATGCATGATGCGTAGTACAATATACTAATGCAAAATCTAATAGGATCGGAATTGAACACAAATTGCAATATACTAGTAAATAATATAACTAATAATTGAATTATTTGGGTATATAAAGGTGTTAGGTGGTGAATGGAAATCTTGAAAGTGGACTCACATGATAATTTAATTATTTTTTAATATATTAAAATAATAAAGATTAACTTATTAAACAATTTACATAAGTTTTTTTTTTAAAAAAAAAACATAAACCAAGAGAATTGTAATCACTTCAGTTTATTTTAAAATTAATTATGAATTAATTTCGTTTTTCCAAACCACCAATAACATTAACAAGAATTTATGCTTTAAATTTTAATGCATAGGATCACATGTATATTCCATCTTAATACTACATCAATGTAATTTTATTCTACTGATACATCAACATTTTTTTTTTTTTTTTTTGGCGTAGCTGATACATCAACATTCAAAACATTATTCATGTTAATTATACCCTAAAAATATTAATTCCCCGTTCTGCTAATTACTAGTATTTAATGTTTAATGTGGGATAAATTATTATTTAAAATATTATTAAATTATAAATTTATGTAATTGCAATGAATTTAAATTTTTAATTGATTTATATTACAATTTGTTTCAATTCCATTTAGATTTTGCATTAGTATATTGTATGCATCATTCATGCATGATCTATGATGTAATCCTAATTATTCAATTTTTAATAATTTAAAAATTAGTATTAATAAAATTAATTTTAAAATGTTTAACGAAATAAAAGATAAAAAAAAAGTATAAATAATTTTCCCCAAAAATATTGAGAACTAAAATGATATTTTGTAAAAATGTAGTGAGATAAAATTTAAGCACAATGCCCACTAGATCTCGAGGATTAGTTTTGGGCTCAATGTGACTTGAGAATACCCGATACATACCGAAAAATATTTAACTATATAATCTGAAATTTTCAAAAAATAGTAAATTATGTACAATGGGCTCCCATCACTATTTCTCTGCCTTTGACTCTTAGAGTATGTTTGGGAGCCACCATATTTGATAGCATATAGCATATTGGAAGAGCATATTGTCTCACAGTTCTCTCTCCAAATTTGCTATATGCTAACGGATCTGCTGACTCCCAAACATCCCCTTAAAACAAATAATAATTAATCCTATATGGCTATATAGATGTATTTGGAAAAATATATGAAATGGTCCTTTTTCTTTCTCCAAAATCCAAAATAGTCCTTTATCTATTTTTCGCCCCTATTGGTCCTCTACATTTACACATAATATCCAAAATGGTCTTTTTTCTCATTAATCTTATAATTTAGCTAATTATTTTCTTAATTATGCCCGTATGAGATGTTTAAAATTTAACTACACATATAACATGGAATATTAACGAAATACATTAAATTCAATACTTAAATTTAAATAAAATTAATATTTATTATAAATTAATTAAAAAATATTTAATTTGAAAATTAATATATAAATATCAAAATGTATTAATTAAATATAATTTAAATTTAAAAATTAATTATTAGATATTTATTAAATTCAAGAGTCAAATTTAAAAACTTGTTAATAGATATCTAATTAATTTAATTCATATTTTAATTAATCCATTTTGATATTTATATATTAATTTTCAAAATTAAATAATATTTTAATTAATTTATATTAAATATTTTATTTTATTTAAATTCAATTATTGAAGTTAATCTTATTCTATTAAAGTTTTTCAATTTAATTATTTTTTATTTGATTTTATTATTTCGTTAATATTCCATGTTATATGTGTAGTCAAATTTTAAATATCTCATATGGACATAATTAAAAAAATAATTATCTAAATTACAAGATTACTGAGGAAAATGACCATTTTGAATATTATGTGTAAACGTAGATGGCCAATAGGGACAAAAAATAGATAAAAGACTATTTTGAATTTTGGAGAAAAAAAAAGGACCATATCATATATTTTTCCAGATGTATTTAAAGTGGTTGAGACTTTAGAACCAAAAGTTACCCGATTACTCCCATAAATTAATTAAAACTTCTGAATTTCATGTCTTAAAACATTTTTTTTTTTTTGGGTGAAACAATGCCAATCAATGTCTTAAAATAATTGAATACTTGACTTTATCCTTACACAACGTAATTACTCGTATTTTCTAGAAAGCTTTGGAAAAGTTTTATTTCTTTATCTATCTGATTTGGAAATTGGACAATAAAAAAATAAAATAATTGAATGTCGTCACTCGTCAGCAGTGGCACTTAACCGCCCAAATTGCCCACCATTAAATAATTGAACTTTAAAGCATTTTATAAATTAATCATGCAAATGACGTTTATTAAAAAATTTAAAAGTAACGGTATATTCACATATTGTAGACGACAAAAAATGTGGGAAATACACTCGCGAGTCGAGACTGTTCATTCCGTATGTCGAATAAATAAACTGAATTGTGGTTATGTGGGTTCAATTCCATTCATTCTATTTTGTAATTTGAGTATGTTTGGAAGTAAGTATATTTGTCTCAAATTTCTTTCTCTAAATCTGCTATTTGTTATCGGATCTATTGACTCTCAAATATCTCTTTTGTGTAGCTTATGCTTTCACACACATTTGCCAATATATAAATGTAGCAAAACCAAAAAAAAAAAAAAACCAAAACCGAATTGACAACTTGCGTACTACTTACTACTACCTCCGTCTCAACATTTTTGTTACATAGGGTTTTTTTGCACTATTCACTGTTTAACTTTGATTTAAATTTTTAATATAGCTATGTAAGAAAAAACATAGTCAAGTGAGATCTTGTTAGATTCGTCTAATCTTGTAGTTTTAGACAATCAACTTTCTATAATTTTTCGTTGTACACAATTTAAGTTATTAACTGTTGAAAATATGTCTCGACATGTGTGTCGAAAGCCAA
Organism: Hygrophila difformis; assembly: GCA_030278955.1. Taxonomy (NCBI): domain Eukaryota; kingdom Viridiplantae; phylum Streptophyta; class Magnoliopsida; order Lamiales; family Acanthaceae; genus Hygrophila; species Hygrophila difformis. The sequence continues at coordinate 20,262,045 of JAOANR010000003.1, forward strand.
AATGTAACAAAAACAATGAGATGGAGGAAGTATATAAATTTATTCAACAAAATTATAAATTAATATGGTAGCCCAAATATTAGTTGAATTGTCTTTATTGGGCCGGCCCAATTGATTCTCATTATTTTTAGTTGAATAAATTTGTTTTTCTATCATAATAATTCGAGCGGTTTGGATTTGGGGTAGGGAGTTCTCTTCTGTGCGGAAACCCAGCTGAAAGCAGCCGGCGGCATTCATGGCCTCTTTACTCTTTCCTTTCCCCACCACAATTGGTCACCGCTGCCGAACCGGCGGCCTTGCCCCGTCACCAATTCACAATTGGGCGACCACCAGTTCGATTTCTTTCGGCGTTCCTGTTGCTTCTTATGAACTCAATTTCCACCGTTCGTTTCACTACAGACCTACTTACTGGTCTAGCCGTTGCCTCGCCGCTGGTTCACCATCGGAGCCGCCTCCGGAGAATGACCAACCTTCATCTTCAAGTATCGTTTTCTGGATTTTGATAAGCTTTTAGTTTTCGCTGTTGTTCGTACGTTGTTTTTATATTTGTTTGGGATGTTATGCCCCAAATTTGATTTGAGTTGTTTGTTTTGAATACCTGAATTGATAGCAATTTTGATTCGGCTAGAAAATCACCACATATGCATTCCGGGTGGATCATGATTGAGAAATTAGAACGGACTTGGCATCTAGGGATTATGTAGCTCCCTCGAGGAAGAATATTCTTTACTTGGGGAGGCGGCCTTCCACCTTTAGTTGCTAACTATATTGGAACTATTATAAAATTTTGAACGTGGCATTAGGAATGTGCTTCTGAATTCCAATAGTGGCGGTTTTAAACTGGGGAAAGTTCCATTTAATTTAATAAACTTGGTAAGATGTAGCACAATTTTCTGGCTTTCTAAGTTCATTAAATCCAGAATTCTGTCACGCGCCTGCTGGTTTTTTCATGAAAAAATATTGATGGGATTGCGAGTGTAGACTACGGGTTGGACTTTATACCATTTCAAAGTTCAAAATCACGCCATGCAGTGGAATATCTCATCTTGCAAGTAGAAATTGCTGGATGGTCTTTAAGTTTTTGAATGTTAATATCAGAGTGGTTTATTTTTTGAAATACTGAAATAGAAAGATTCTTTTTAGCTTTTCCTAAGCAGTGCATCAGGTGTAGGGAGTTAAAAGAATCTCTGGGGTAACGTTAGAGGAAAGTGTTGGAGTGCTATTTTGCCACACTGATTAACAAACATGCACCTGTATGCTAGAGATTGTTTTCTACGTTATTGCATGGTTTTTTAGATGGAGATTTTTTTAAGTATCTTTCAATTGATTGGGAGAAAACTGCAGAAATGGGTGTACATCGTTTGTTCACGCAATAGCAAAAGTACATAATAATTGATTTCATTTGCTTATTGCTATGTTTTTCTTTGTAAACTAACTGCTGTTTGTTTAGAAGTGTGAATTCATCATTATGGTGCAGACAGTTCATTCAGTTTACGTCGTCTTATCTTTTGATAATGAAATTTTCATGCAATGGTCATGATTAAGGCCAGCACTATGCCCCATAGAGTGATAGTCGATGGATATGGTGATCAATTCAAAGTAGCATCGATCACTTGATCTATATATAGTTTCACCACTGTTTTCCCGTCTGCCTAAATTCATTTGTAAAACTTTAACAGATTTCCCTTGTTATATGTTTATCAGGTGTAACAGCAACTATCACCAGATTTAAGGATACACTGCAGGTCTTCTTTGCTGTGCTATTCTGGATGTCACTATTCTTCTGGTCTTCTGCATGGGATGGGGGAAACAGTGGCAGACCAAACAAGAGAACTCAAAGTAGGAAATAATATACTACACTGATACGATCCACACATAGGATTATAGACCATAGGATACAAGTTTATATAGTAATGCACAGTGAGGTTAAGCCCGAGTTGCTATAATATTCATTAGGTATTTGAATAAAGATGATTGAGTGTTAAATATTAGTATCCAGAACAAATAATAGATCGTTGTTTACTTGTTTTTGACATTGTAAATATGTGTATAAACCTCAAAATGTTTCCATTTCAACCTACTTAATGCTCAACTTGTTATTTTCCAGAATGCATGTCATAATTTGGAAACTTAGTGCTCAATAACAACTTTGTTTTCTAGCACTATGATGATTAAAGTGAGCCTTGTGTTTAAATTTTTTGTATATATTTACTCAAGGGGCTGTTATTGAAACAAAAGCTGATTCAAATTCGATGATTGCTGCAGAAACCATTATTGTTTACGTGTATTTTGTATGTGGGCTGGCATTTTGCACACTCTATCTTCTCATATACAAAGTAGTAATCACATTATCCCTTCTGCAACCATTGGAAACGTGCTTGAATCTTTTACATATACATTATCTAAGATTTGAGCAGCAGAAGTCATGCCAATCAATGCAGTATGGGTTCTTCGTGAAGCCACGTGAACTGAACTTTTGGTTTCCCTGGATAACCAATCTCATTGTATTCATTCGATCTGTTTGTTATCTTACAGAATTTTTTAGGACAGAAGTAGGTAAATACTTGATCCAGAAGCAGGTATGGTCCCGGTTTTAACAATGTGTACACCTTACACATGGAAGCAGCCATGAATATTTGCACATGCTTAGGTCGAACATAGTGACCCTTTGTACTCCAAGGTGCAGTTCTGGCTCGAGCTCATTGGTGGGGAAGATGGATAGAAACAACTCAACAAAATGGGAAAAGCAACGGTGGACTTTACTCTTGTAGCCATTAGGTATCGTGGCACATGATCATTCAGCAACCAACGGTAAGAGATGAGAGGGAATACCCAACCTCCATTTCCTATTATGGGTGTTTCCCTATCCCGTGTATGATGGGGTTCACTTGGATTTATGAAGTTTTCAGGTCAATTATTGGACGTTGAAGATGATGCTGTTGCTGTTGCTGTTGCTGTGCCATATGATGGTATGGTGCTGTTGCTGTTCTGGAGTTTCGGTCTACTTGTCTTTTTCAATCTGCAAAAGCCAAAGATGATAAGGTAATCTCTTATCGCTTATAAAGTTTGAAAAGAAATCTTGCTTGGTGGAGCCATCATAACCAGTAATTTTAGGGATTTGTTATTTGGTTATACTGCCTCCAATTTATTATTATTTCCTATAGATTTGTTTTCTTTTTTCTTTTTTACTAGTTTATCGGTGTGGGATGAATTTATTACATTTCTTCATGAATGATGATGGATCCTTCCTATTCCTATGCTTTGGTGGGTGTCATTCGATATACGATTGGTGTGGTTTGGTAATCGATTTGTCTACTAGTTAAAGTTTGCTTATGGGGGACCAAATATAACTTATTTGTAGTATTTCAGGTTGATCATATATGGACTATGGTTGGTTGGGGGCTTAAAACTAAGTGGACAACTCATTGAGAGTTTGAGACTCTGCTAAAGTTTAGTAAATGCAAATATCCAATACAAGAATATACTAAAACCATTTATCCATTTAGCAATGTCTGAATATTAAACAAAGATTTGGTTGAGTTGTATTCTAACTTGTTAATTAAATTACACTTGCATTCCAACTCTTTTACCTGATGCTTTCCCTTGACTTGGAGTTGATATTTGGGTACTGGTTGAGTTTCCTTGACTCTAGTCTATATATTTTTTTAAGTGAAGTCAAAGTTAGAGAAAGGGTAGTAGGAGTCAATGCGATACAATTTACAAGATAAAGGAGAGGATAAGGGATACAAGATAAATGGGAGGGATAAGGAATCGGGAGGGGAATCGAATCCCAATCATAAAGTTGAAAGGCGGAGATTTGGTCGGATAAGTACTTCTACCCTATCGTAGACGTAGTTGATTTCTAAGCCAATTTTTTTCCTTAAAGATATTATTGTGTCCTCTGTCGAGAACATGTGCTTCAAAAGATATTAAATTCCTTATCTCCTCCATTTATGACTTTATGTACATTTTATATTTTTTCCTTTCCTGGAGATTTCCTATTTACTTTGCCTGTCCGGTAAAACAATTAAATCGAATCAGTTAATTTGTGAGGTAAAATAGATTTTTAAATATGATAAAAGTTGACCTCAAAATTGTCAAACAATTAATTTTGACTAATTTATTATTTATGTAATTAGTTAACAACTAATAAATAATTCCCAAACAGGCCCTTTATGCTTTTAAAATTATTTTTTTATATAGAGTTATACATATACTTCATACTCTATTAGGATTCTCGCCGTTCTAGCTAAAATGTTTTATTTGCTTACCGGAAAAAAAAAACTAAAATGTCTTATTTATTATTTTTGTATATTTATTTTCCCTTCTAACAACTATGTGAATTCCATCATATACTCACGAATAAACTACTCCCTCCGTCCTATTTCATATGTCCCACTTTCTATTTTGGTTCGTCCACTACAACTGTCATATTTTCTTATTTAAATTTTTTTACTCCTTCAAATAAACATCACATTGGGAGTATATCTTAATTTCCGTACCCAACAGTAACAAAAATACAAAATACTCTCTTCGTCTCATTTCAAATATCTCATTTTCTATTTTGATCCGTCTCACTTCAATTGTCATATTTTTTTATTTAGAAAATTTTTACTCTTTCAAATAAACATCACGCCAATTATTTACTTCATTTTAATACAATAATTCATTCTAACTAAAATATAGTGTCCAAAATTAAAGTGACATCACAAATGGGATAGAGGGAGTAATATACTAGAAAATGGGAAGGAGTAGTTTCCTGTTTCAGAAATGCGCACATCGTTGATTTTTTTTTGTGCACTTTCCACTAGACTTCGTTACTCGTAACCCCAAAACCTTTCTCTCCTTGGAACTTGGAAGTATACACTCGGTGGTCCCTCCGCTGTCTCAGCCGTATCACCGCCGTCGCGTGGACATCGGTGTTTTTTAGTCCTTATTATACAGTTATACTTTCACCTTCAGTTCGTCTTTTCTACCCTGCAATATCCTATTCTATTCCCTGCTATAAATCGACCTCGCCCATTCCGCCATTTCCGCTCTCCCAAACCTTCATACATAATGTTGCTCCGGAGCTCTTCCATGCCCGTTTTGAATTCATGGATACCCAATTCTGTCTCCTCTCCCGAATCTGATACCCTGTGCCTTTCTCCGAAGTTGATCACTAGGACGCCGTCCTTCTGCGTAGCGATGTTGCAGGATGATTTCGTCGGCCGGACCCGAAGCGTGCTCGATTCGGATCTGAACGATCCGGTGAAGCCCTGGAAGAACCCGCGCCCGAAATTTAAGGAGAAAAATTACAGACGTGAGGTTGGGTCCACTTTACTGTCGAGCTCTGGGTTGGGCGAGGCGACGACTGCGGAGGAGAGGGAGAGAGGTCCGCAGACAATGGTGGCGGGCGGGGGCGTTGGGGGCGGCGGAATTGGCGGGATTTGCGGCGGCGGGAAGGGCTCCGACGATGGCCCTGAGAGTGGGCATTGGCGTGAGACCACAGAAGCCTACTACGAGGCGATGATCGAATCCAACCCTGGGAATCCCCTTTTGCTGGCGAATTATGCTAAATACTTGAAAGAGGTAGTAGTTCTACTACACAATTCCCTCATTCATTAAATTTCGATCTTGCAATCACAATTTGTTTAAGTTTGCTGCTTGGATCATGTACATACCAAAATAACATTGATTAATTTGGATTGTTTGAACCCTCAATTCTGATTTGCGAAGTGTTATGCTTTGATGGATTAAGGTTAAGGGAGACTTTAGGAAGGCAGAGGAGTATTTCGGGAGGGCAATATTGGCTGATCCGAGTGATGGCAATGTGTTATCAACATATGGTGATCTACTCTGGCAGACACAGAGAGACGCAGTACGGGCTGAAGCTTATTTTGATCAAGCTGTGAAGAGTGACCCCAACAACTGGTGAGAATGCAATTATTTCAAGGGAGATTGTGCTTTTTAGATGCTAGTTTTTGTTAAGAGTTTTGAGTGAGATAAATGTTCATTTCTTGAGTATGTTTGAATCTTGATCAGTTTGCTTAATGAGTAGGTATGGCATTGTTTTTGCAGTTATGTTGTGGCATCATATGCGCGATTCTTGTGGGATGCAGAAGAGGATGAAGAAGAAGAGGAGGAGGAGGACGACGACGAGGAGAAGGAGAAAAGCAATGCAGAGGGAATGGCAATGAATGATTCGTACTCGAAGTTATATCAAGAATCATGTGAGTATCAATGGCCTCCTCTTGCTGCAGCTTCTTGAATCTTGATCAAATTATTTGTACCTGTTTTCTTGATTGTCTTCCAGTTTTGCAACGCTGTACCATCTACTTTGTCTTTTGTTCCTAAGAAATAATGTGAAATATTTACAGGAATGACTGTAACAAATTTTGTTTAAACATCAATAATGGGATGAATTACAGGTAATATTTATACGTTCACACCATTTTGGCTTTCTTTGGAAAATTTTCGTCATTTAGTAGTATTAGTTTTTAGAGTGAAGAATTAATTTTTGAAATATTATGAACTCTTTAAAAAACTATGAATATTAAGAATGTGTTTAACAAAACTAGTTGGAGCTGCATGTAATATTCCATGGCTTAAACAAAGTGAAACAATCTGCTCATAAGGTATATATTTTTTTCGGGGAGCAGATTAGGTGTGTGTGATGTGAGAATTGTGTTATGTGATTAATGACATGGTGTGTTTTGTATGACGAGAGAAATATTTTGTGTGATGCGAGAGATTTTTTGTGATGCTTGCACATCCATACTCTTAAATGAATTGTACCATAACCAGATTGATTTTTTCGAACTCATTCTATACGAACTACATGGTTAAACTTACAAAAACTCATGTTGGTAGTATACAAGATTACGCTTTACTCAAACTATTGAACCAATAGCACATTGATTTGTAATTGTTCCGAAAAATGGTATATTGTGATATGTTAGGAGCTGTAGCTTTTGACAGAAGTTGGAACATTTAATTTTATATAAAGTGTTTGTTAGAGTTAATTGTGTGTGTGTGTTTTTTTTTTTTTTTGGTGAACATGACGCGCAAAGCATCGGCAAAGGGGAAACTATAAAACACTACAGGAAAAGGGGGAAAGACAAAAGAAAATAACAAAACACGAAGAGGAAATCGACTAAGATCTCGGGTACCACACTCCCGCCAAATCAGTAGCCAAGAACTGACGAATATTGTCTGCAGGAAAGGCCCAGAGAGTGAAGAACTCTTCAGCTCGAGCCCCACCGTTTTGCCAAGCAATCAGCAACGGAGTTTCCTTCCCGAAGAATATGATGCCAATGGTAGCCAAGATGATCATCCAGGAGTTAATTGTGTTTTGAAAGAGTAAAATAAAAAAAATAAATAAAAATAATACTCCCTCTGTCTCAAGTTATTAGATATTGCTTTCCCCAAAAAAAAAAGTTATTAGATATTGTTCTTCCATGCACATATTTCAATTCATTTGTTTAACAATTAATGCCTTAAAATTAGTATTAGTAAAAATTATAATAAAGTGTACTCCTATATTTTAAAAATATATGATTAGGTAAATATAGAAACACCCTACTTAGTTACTTTGGCTTAAATATATAATTTGCATAATATTATGTAAAAATTGAATAACAAATAATATCAAAAATTAAATGGTTTTTAATGAATTAGGACGGAGGAAGTAAATAATTTAATTAGATAAGTACAAGTTAATAGCAATAAGTCAATAACTTATGTTTGCTGAATTTATGTTAAAAACTCCGGTCTCTAAAAAGGGGTTTGGTTATGGTCATGATCAAGGTTGTGCAGAATTGCTAAGATCAAAGCTTTATATTTGCTAAAGTTAGTGGTTGCATTTTTTTTTTTTTGGTAAGTGAAGTACATTTATTAGGTGGATATTCTTTTTATTTTTATTATTCTCACTAATTGTGCATTATTTATATGTTATTTAGGAAAATCATTTTTTTTTGGTACAATTGGTAAGGAAGGAAATCATCCGCTGAGGGAATGTTCCAGTATGAGTAAATAATGATGTGTGCTAATTTAATACTACTTTTAGACCGTGAAATTAATAATGAAAAACTTATTAATAATAGGCACTATGGGAATAATATATGAATGTATGTGCCGGATAGATGTTCTATATGTGCTAATGAATCACATCGGTAGTGCTATGTACTGGTATATTGTATAACTAGTGATATGTGCTGATGTAATCTATGTGATTTCAATAGTGACATAATATGAATGTGTGTGCTAACGAATTGTATAGCTAATGCTAAGTGATGGTATATTGTATAGTTAGTGATGTGAGCTTATTTAATGTGTAGTTGGTGCTATTTGAATTTATCAAATAAATATATAGAAACGGCACACGACTGGGATGAATCCAGATAGACCAATTCCAATTAGATTTTTGTATAATGAATGGTAAAAACATTTATGAATTCACTAATGTTAATTTATCAAATTATGGCAAGAATAAATATTACCAAAACCATCAGTTAACCATCATGGAAATAAATTATCATGTTACCCAAAATAACACGGTCTCATAATTAAAAATTATTGCAACATTACACCTATTAGTACGACGTACACTATCGACTAGCACATCTACACCTACTGAATTATTGTTGTTCCGGAGGCTAACATAACCCCTAAAAAGAACCAAGTTTATATGAGCCATTGAAATTTTCCCAATAATTTATGGACTGGATTGGTGAAAGTAGTATAAAGTTACAAAAGATTTTTGGTTTTTTATTCTTGATTCCTTGTGTCGTCTCTCTTAGTTGAATTGGGGCAGACTCTTACTGGGCTTTTTAATTCTACAATTATATAGTAATTGGAATGGAGTAAATTGCAATGCAATTTTGATGGGCCATTTAATGGGTTTTATTTATTTCAACGAAAATAACTGGTGGAGTGTGCTAAACAATTTTTAAAAAAGAGAAGAAATGATGCCACAATACAAGAAAAGTAATCAAACGCTGTTGGCCTGAGTAATATGAGGCTCTAGCAGCTTAAGCAAAAATATCAGGTTCGAGCCATTGTGTATGCAGAGTTCTACTTTGGGAGAGGTAACCCTTCAATGCCCACCCGATCCTCAAGGGATTAGTTTTGAGTTCAATAAGACTTAAGAATACCCTGAGATTCACATCAGCCTCGAAGCTTTGCCTAGTTTAAAGTGAGCTCAATCCATGAACTAACATAGGGAATATCGAACATTAAAAGTGGACGTGGCCTGGAGAGTTAGTTGAGAAGTATCCCAAGTATGAACATAGTCAAAGGGGCGCGGTATGGAACATGGCATGCGGCAGTAGGAGTTGCTCATGTCTATAAATACTAAATTAGGCGGCTTCATGGACACCTCAAATCAACTCTAAAAAAAAGTCACACTTTATTTTGTAACTTTTCTACAATTTTACTGCTTTCTTACAACCTTCTTCCATTCCTTTATCGCTTTCGGTTCTTCTTTCTTGTAATTTTTTAGTTGAATTAATTCAAGTCTTCTTTCCAGTTACAACATTTCACGGTACAACATTTCTTTTTAGTGGTTTAGAACTAACTTCTAACCTTATGATTGATGGTTCAATTTCCCACCCGTTCCTCTATTCCCCCTTTATCATTTTATAATATGTGTGTTTAGGCTTCCACGCCCCCCTTTCTTGATACTCGAGTGTCAATGTTTTAAAAAATCATTTAATAAACAATATTTTAGAGATTAACCGTATTTCATTTAGATCAGGCTGGAAGAGGTTTAGTACTTACAAAATGTATTGAGCTTTCTAAGGATATATTGTTTTTCAAAGAAATGAGATAATTTTTTTTTTTGGCATGTACCGGATATCATCAAGCTATAAACTATTTCCCAGGGATTTGGTGAGTATTAAAGGCTGGCCTTGCCAAAGAAGAATTCAAGAAATGAGAGAATTAGGGTATGGATGAAATATATAATTATATTAAATACTGTAGTAGATTGTAGGGGTGTTATAGGAGTCACAAGCAGTGGCCACAGGGCTCACCTGTTGAATATTCAACCTCAAATACCACCCATTAATTATATATTTGGTTTATGAATATGAATGAGACTGAACTCACTTTTTGTGATAATGCTTCTTCAACTCATCACCTTTTCAAAAAGTGCTTTTCCAGTTCTCACTACAGTCTACATACACAGTAGTACTCCCTTCGTTTCTAAATAGTTGTTTTTTTAAGCTCAATTTCAATAACTAATGTTTGCATTAATTAACTCATAAATTTATATTTACCTTTCAACTAAACTTATTCTTAATAAATATCAACAAATAACATTTATGTAAAGTAAAGGGCAATATAGTATAACTACCTAAAAATGACAACTATTATGAAACACTTTTTAATCTCTAAAAAGACAACTAAAAATAAATGGAGGGAGTAATATTTTTCCAACACATTAATAATGTTGGAATACTACTTTCATCCAGTGGCGGCACCAGTATGGTGCCAGGGTGGCCAGCTGACCACCCTGAAAAAAATATATATAATATTTTTTATTTTTTTATTTTTAATGTAAAAATAATATCATTAATAAATAAATTCAATTTTTAATAAATAAACTATTTTTTCTCAATTTTTTTCATTCTTCTTTAATTCCAAACATTTTTATTTTTCTGTAATTCCAAACCTTTTTTCCCTCTTAATTAACTTTAGCTGGGAATGAGGACTTGGCCCAGTGATCATGAGTTCTGGTTTTCAACCTTTGCCAACCCCATATCCATTCCCTTTATCTCCTTTGTAATTTGTAGTTTGGGCTCACACACACATTTGCCGACACATGATTGTCAATGTTTCCAAAAAAAAAAAACTTCAGCTTAATTATCCTACCCAACTGTACATATTACATAGGACGGATGAAGAATTAGCTAAATTTTTGAACACCCTGGATCGAATTTCTATTTCTTCGACTGCTTTGATCCCAACATAATTATTGCACCAAAAAACTATAATACAAACATCATTGATAATGATGGGGCAGTATACATATTCACTTTCCAACATTATTACTAGTAGTCTAGTACAGTATTACTTTATATTCTAACCACAATACATATACCTTTCCAAAATCAAATTCTATGACCTTATTTGAATCTCCTAAAAAACAATAAGAATAAAAAGAAGTTAAAAGTTAAAAATAATCCCATATCTGAAAAACATTTTCTTAACCTTTTTCGTATTATTTTACAAGAAAAAATAACTTTTAACTTTTTCATTCTAAACATCCCATTTTTCTATTTTTTTTTAAAAAAAGATTTTATAAGATGCAAAAGTCAAGGTGAGGAAAAAAAAAACGGGTTTAGTTAGTATGCAGAATGTCCAAAAATCTGTAGGTCCAGAAGTTGCTATAAGCAAGTTCATTATGTGCAAACCGGATTATTCTTGCAAATTGCAATCATTTCCAATTAAGAGACACTATTAATTTGGGTAATGTGATATTTTATTTCCATAAAGTGATAATTTATTTCCAGATGGTAACTGATGGTTTTGGTAATATTTGTTCTTGCCATAATTTGATAAATTAACATTAGTGAATTCATAAATATTTTTAGCACACTTAGAACTAAATACACATTAAATCAGCACATATCACTAATTATACAATATACCAGCACATAGCACTACCGGTATGATTTACTAGCACATACAGAACATCTATCTGGCACATGCATTCATATATTATTCACATAGTACATTTTATAATAAGTTTTCATCACGGTCTAAAAGTACGTAGCACTAACTACATATTAAATTAGCATACATCATTATTTACATACCGGAACATTCCCTCGGCGGATAATTTCCTTCCTTACCAATTGTACCAAAAAACAACTTTCCTAAATAACATATAGATAATGCACAATTAGTGAGAATAATAAAAATAGAAAGAATATCCACCTAATAAATGTACTTCACTTACCAAAAGAGAAAAAATAATGTATTCCACTAATTTTAGCACAAATAAAGTTTTTGCTTAGCATTTCTGCACAAACTGAATCAATAACATAACCAATCCAAAAAAAAAAAACATAAAAAAATGGATGACATCAAATAGGCAATCGATGTATGTCATGAACCATAAATACCAAATTAAAGGCAACAAGTTTCATCCCAAATCCAAAATGGTGTGCCCAACACTACAAGAAAATTTCATTTTACCGACCCCAAAATGGTTTTGGGGTCGGTAATATGATGGTAGGTAATCTGGCGCCGACCAAAGATTCTGGGGGTCGAGAGATTACGATATGAAATAAAATGAGGTGGGTTTCTCACCCGCGCACGTGCCATCCGGATACACAACTTTTCATGTTATCATATGCAATTTGTTAAATATATATAATATTTTTATATATAAATGCGTAAATTAATAATTTATTTATTAATATAAAAATTGATATTAATTAAATAAATAATAGAATAATTAATTAATTAAATAAAATACAAAATTAAATTAAATTGGTAAAATTAATTAAAACACTAACTAAAATTAAGAAAATAGAAATCAATATGACTAAATATTAATCAAATTAGAAACTTTATAAAAAAAATTAAATTCCATAAATAAAAATTAAAAAATAACATATGTATTATTAAATTTAATAATTAATATGAATAATTCGGTCGCTAATTCGATCAGCAATAGCGACCCAATATGTTCGATCGCGAGTTTTGGTCATTAAGTTGACTTTTTCTTGTAGTTAATTAAATTAAAATACAAAATATAAACTAAAATTATATAAATTAAATAATATAGAATTTATTAATTAAATAAAATATAAAATAAAATTAATTAAATCAAAAAAATTGAAATCAATGAATTAAATAAAATAATAAAATAATTCATAAATTAAAATAAATGTAAATAATAACATAAATTTATTTTTAATAAAAACTACTATGAGTCAAAAAATTAAAAATAAAATTAATTAAATAAATTATTGAATTTAATAATTAAATTAATAAATAATAAATAATTAAATTATAAAATCAATAAATAATTAATTGGCTTAAATAAATAATTAATTAAATTACAAATAATCAAATAAATATTTAATAAAAATATAAAATAAATAATAAAATAATGGGAAAAATAATAAAAATAAAAATAAAAATTGAAAACAACCACATTAATTGTGGTCGGTGTTTTGGTTGTCGAATGCCCCGGGTCCCAAAAACGGCTACATATTACCGACCCCATTTTGGGGTCGGTAAATCCAACCCGGACTATGGTGGTCGGTAATTGGGGTCGGGTTTTTTCTTGTAGTGCAAATTGTGAGTATATTATTACATAGCCCATTTCTTTGCAAGGAATCGACGGCCAATGTTTTCTTCTCTATAGACATGTTGGATAAGAGATCGGCCGACAAAAGGGTACATCTATCACAAAATCAACCTTTATATTTATAAGAACTTCAACTCGAAATCTTATTTAATTTATTAGTTTTATATCGCTCAAGTATTATTGTCGTCTATTATCATTCAGGTATTTACTTCTAGTTTCTTACTGGTTATATTGCTAAGATTTATAGGGCCCGTTTGGATTGACTTTTAAAAAAAGCAGAAGCCAAAAGCAGAAGCAGAAGTGAAAGCCAAAAGCAGAAGCAAGTAACTTTTGTGTTTGGATGGAATGTTTGAAAAGCAGTTTTTTTTCAAAAGTGTATTTGGATATGTAAAAGTGAAAAGTGCTTTTGAAATGTGTAAATTACCAAAAAGGATATGCTATTTATATATAATAGTATATATTTATAGTGTAATTAAAATAAATTAATAGGGGCATTTATGACTCTGCACACATTACTAGGTGCTTTTGGCTTCTGCTTTTCGGAGAAGCACCCCCTGAGCTGTTTCTCCCAGAAGCACTTTTGCAGCTTTTCGAGGTGCTTTTGCTTTTTCGAAAAAGCCAAAACAAACACTCTTTTTTCTTCAAAAGTGCTTTTGGCAGAAGCAAAAGCCAAAAGCACTTGAAAAAAGCCATTCCAAACAAGCTCATAGTGGAGTAACATACTTCATTACAAAATTAAATATATGTAGAATGTGATAAGTATTGATAATTTTGTGGTGTTGTATAAAAAAAAATTTAAAATTTTGTTATTAGACAGACTGAGGAAATGTTGATATATTCATATGGATATATGATTCATTCATATGAAAATGTGATTCTATAAAAATGTATATAATGTTTGTGTGTATAAAGTGGGCAATTATTCAATTAATCACTTTATAAATAAAACAAAATCTGCGTTATTTAATTTAGTCCCCTGTTAAATAAATAACTTATTCCAGGTAGGCCTTAATGCAAAAGGTGGTGGTGATAAGATAAAGGGGAAGCCCAACGGTAGTAGGCCCAACTCAGTCACTAAAGTGCCGCCTGTGATTCTACAACGACCCAAAGGATTGAAGGAGAGCCCTCTTCAATCCAAAGATGAGACTCCTTCTCAGGGGAAACGGTCTCGCCGTTCGTCGGACAGTAACCCATCGGGGGAGTATGAAGCGGGAGCTCCGGGCTCGACTGCTCCAAATCATGGACTGGCGGATGGAGGTCGGCCTCCGGATGCAGTGGACAACATGCAGAGTTAAGATTCCCTCCTCTTACTTCCTTCCAATTTTATGGATTTTAAAAATCTTAAAATTTTATCTTGGAATGTTGGAGGAGTGATTGGGGTAGCAACTCGCCGCATCTTGGTTGATTTGCTTAGGGTTCAAACTCCAGATTTGGTTTTCTTATTTGAGCCTCAGTCTTTGTTTAGTCGTTCTCAATTGTTGTTTTTGAGAGCGGGTTATAGCCCTTTGTGCATTCAGGAGTCGGTTGGGAGATCTGCAGGTGTGTGGGTTCTGATCAAGCATAGACTTAATTGTCAAGCAGTGGTTTTTGATGAGCAAGATCGCGTGATCACCTTACAATTGGACAATGGTTCTGTTACTTGGTTTGTCTCTGCCTTATATGCCTCCCCGAGGTACTCGCAACGTGCCAGGAATTGGGAGGATATCTATCTGTTGTCCCAGCGGATTAATGGTGCCTGGGCCTTGATTGGTGATTGGAACCAAAATTTAACATCGGCGGAAGTCCGGGGAGGGGGCCACAACATGGCTCATGCTGAGGAGCTGTTCAATATTCTTCAAGCATGCGGCCTATCTACTGTCAATACCCAAGGTGCTTGCTTTACCTGGTCTAGACCTGTTGGGGATGGCCATCGGCTATCTAAGCGACTTGATCGGTGTGTAGTTAATATGGATTGGATGAATTTGTTTCCTTTCGGCTTTGTTCAAGTCCTTGCCCGAATAGGATCGGACCATTGCCCGCTTCTCCTTAAATGTGGGAGAGATCACGTTCGAAGTGCTGCGAAACCCTTCAGGTGGGAGGCTGCGTGGGCGGCCATGAGGGATTACCATCTTGTGGTGAATTCTGCCTGGGATAAGCCTTCCTTGCCATTAATTGATCGACTGGTGTCCGTTAAACAGGCATCGGTGGACTTCAATCGAGCGAATGGAGGGAATCTTAAGTGGCGCAAGTTTAAGATTAGTAAGAGGTTGGAAGGGATTGCCCGAGTCTTGGAACGTATCGACTCTGTCCGCCTGTTTAATCTGGAAATTGAACTAAAAGCTGAGCTTGACTCTATTCTCCGCCAGGAGGAGCTTTACTGGTACCAACGGGCTCGGGAGAAATGGGTGAAGTATGGAGATCGTAATTCAGCGTATTTTCATGCTAGAGCCAGCAGTAGACGGCATCGGGATCGTATTCACGGTCTTTTCATCTCTGATGGAACATGGTGTGATGATGAAACCACTCTGGGGACACATGCTACGGAATACTTCAAGTCATTGTATGAGCATTCCCATCATGCTAGCGATGTCGAGCAAGATATTGGGCGCCCTTCTCTTCCCTTAATTCCCCTACATCCACTTTCAGTAATGGATGCTAATAGCCTGGATAAGGAGGTTTCGTGGGAGGAAGTTGTGTGTGCTGTCACAGACTCTAATGGCTACTCGGCCCCTGGACCGGATGGTTTTCCGGGTTTGTTCTATAAACGTTATTGGGAGACAGTCGGAGACACGGTCTTCTCTTTTATTAAACAGGTCTTTGCTGATCGGATGTTGTCACAAGAGATTACTCGAGCTTACATTTGTCTGATTCCCAAGATTGATGTTCCTCTGTCCTTTAAGGACTATCGGCCTATTGTTCTTTGTAATGTCATTTACAAGTTTGTTACAAAGATCCTGGTTAATCGTATCCGGCCTATTTTACAATCCACTATCTCCCATCACCAATCCGCGTTCCTCCCCGGGAGAGGCCCTGTGGACAACGCGGTGACTTTGCAAGAACTCCTTGGTCATTTGACAGGTTCTCACTCTCGGCTTCAAGGAGTTATTCTTAAAATAGACATTGCCAAAGCATATGACAACGTCCAATGGGGATTTCTCAAGCAATGTCTGATGGAATTGAATTTTCCATCGCCCCTGATTCAACTTATTATGCATTGTGTTTCATCCCCTTCTTATTCAATCCTGTGGAACGGGCGAGCTATGGAGGAATTCAGACCGGGAAAGGGCCTTCGCCAGGGAGATCCAATTTCGCCCTATCTTTTCCTAATTATTATGGAAAAATTATCCGTTCTCATCCAAGCCCTGGTAGCAGATGGTAGTTGGCATCCTATTAAATTGTCTAGAGCATGTGATGGGATATCACACCTTCTTTTTGCAGACGATCTCATTCTCTGCTCCATGGCGGAAAGGGGAAGCGTGAACACTATCGCTCAAGTCTTGAAATGCTTTGCTGAGGCATCGGGTATGCAGCTTAATCCTTTAAAATCATCTGTTTTTATCCCTAAAACTGTGCCAGCAGTAGAAAGGGATTGGATTGCCTCCACTCTTCATATTCAGGCTGTGGAATCTTTTGATCGCTACTTGGGATTTCCCTTACTGCTGGGGCGTCGCCGATGTAGCGACTTTTCATTTATTCTGGAGAAACTGGATTCTCGGCTAGAGGGTTGGGCTTGTAAACTATTAAACAAAGCAGGACGGCTAACTTTATGTAGGGCGGTTATGGCCTCGATCCCTACTTATTTTATGCAGCTCCATTGGATCCCGGAAGCGGTATGCGATGCTATTGATAAAAAAATTAATAGATTCCTGTGGAAGGATCGGAATGGGAAAGGGATTCATTTGGTGCGCTGGAATACAGTGGCCTCTCCTCGTGCTAAGGGGGGTCTCGGTCTTCGTAAATCTCGGTACATGAACATTGCCTTGTTAGGCAAACTTGTGTGGAATCTTATGCATTCTCCAAACAAGCCGTGGGTGAAGTTGGTGCAGGGGATAGCTCCAGACATGAATCTTCCACTATCTGTTTTATCTCATCGCCAGTCCAATACGTTGAAACTTATTCATAAAGTCCTCCCCTTTCTCAGGGATGGTTTTGAACTCAGGTTGGGATGCGGCAATGCTTCCTTGTGGTTTTCTAAGTGGTGGAAAGGGGCGCAAATTGGGCCTCTCATGCCATTTGTTGCTACCCAAGATCTGAACCTTAAAGTTAAAGATGTTATTTTGTCGAGAGATTGGAATTGGGGGCGATTGTACTCGATGCTCCCACCAAACCTGCTGCAAGAGATCTCGGCTTCTCCCCCACCCCTGCTGCATGATTCTATCCCAGACTCCTGGATTTGGAAAGGTACTACTAATGGTGTATATTCTGTTAAAACAGCTTATGCCTTTTTGACAGAAGGGGATCACAGTGAGAATAGTTGGAGGTGGATTTGGAAGACTCATTTTCCGGAGAAGTTTTGCTTCCTTCTTTGGCTTATTTGTCATGACTCGTTACCTCTTAACTTGATTCGGTACCAACGTCGCATGGCCAGTTCGCCTCTTTGTGTGTTGTGCGGCATTGAGGATGAAACTTGGTCCCATTGTTTGTTCTATTGCTCATGGGCTAGGCAAGTTTGGACCTCCCTCCATATCTCCATTCCAACAGACTGTGAACAACTTGAGAAACAGGATATTAGGGGGTTCCTGCATGGTATGCACCTAGTGTATGGATCCTTATTTGTGGTTGCTGTGTGGGTCATTTGGGTAGAAAGATGTAGTCGGCTCATGCAAGGTACTCACAGGACACTCCTTTCACTCCAGAGACATATTTACTTGTTGAATGAAGACCTGCAACATGCGGCTGGAACTAATAGCTCGCCTTCTAGACCTGTCCGTTTTGTTCATTGGAATCGGATGGGTGCCTTGGGGATGATACTTCATGTCGATGGTAGCTCCATGAGCAATTCTAATCGAGCTGGATTCGGGTTTGTAGTTCGCAGCGACGATGGCCATTGGATTGGTGGGGGATGCGGCTATTTGGGGAAGGCTTCGAATACCTATGCCGAGCTTACCGCGATGGTGATGGGGCTTGAGTTTGTGGCTCTTCAAGGGATTCGTCGCATCGCTTGTTATTCTGACTCTTTGACTGGGATTAATGCTATTGAGGATAAGCAATTTTTCCATCCTTATGCTGCTATACTCTGCCGCATTAGGGATCTGAGAAATGGGTTTGAAGCTTGCTCCTTTTATCATGTGTTAAGGGAGGGGAATAAGGTAGCAGACTGTCTCGCCAAACATGGTGCCTCAGAAGAAGAATTCTACACAATCTGGGCCTTTCCTCCGGATTGGGTTCTAGGGGATCTAGCGGCGGATGCGTCCGGCGTTTGCTTCCCTAGATATTAGTTTTCTTTTTATTGGTTCGGACCCTGTTATTTTTCTTTATTTTTTTTCTCTTGTTTGCTGGCCTCGGCTTCTCCAAAAAAAAATAAATAACTATAATAATCATAATTCAAAATCAATATATCATATTAATGGAGGATTGTGACTTAGCCCAAGTGGTTAAGCCCCTGGCTCTCAATCTTTAGGTTGAGGGTTCAATTCCCACCCGGCCCCTATCCCTCCCCTTTTCCCCCTTTGTAATTGTGTGGCATGGGCTCCCACCATTTTCTCTAGCCTGTATAGGCTGTTCCGCAAAAAAAAAATATATATCATATTAATGGGTGGTTAAGTCCTCTGACTTGCAACGGAATGTTGGAGGTTCGATTCCCCACCAGCCCCCTATCTATCGAGCTCCCACCACCCATTTCCTAGCCTGTATAGGCTGTTCAGCCCAAAAAAACATCATACTAAATATGGGGTTTTTGTTAGGGTGTAGAGGGATGATCCACAGTATCATACTGAGGTCAATCTCCACCATTGATCAAATTAAAATTTCGATGTTTCAGATTAATTGAGATGATAAAATAATAAATACATAATGTATAGCTTTATGTTTGTACATTTCAGCCACATACTCATATACTTATATATTTCAACGACACACCCATATATATTTCAACGACATACTAATATACACTTCAACTACTCAACTATATATATTTAAGCTAGCGGTTCGCAAGACATAGTTTTATGTTCATACAATTCAGTGACATCAATATCCATTTCAATGCACAAGTATCATCACCAGTTTTATATTTCCATAAACCGTGTTGTGGAAGTGTAACCAAATTAGCCAAATGCAGCAAAATAAACAAACACAGAAAATTTACGTGGTTCGGTCAACCGACCTACATCCACGGGCAAAAGGAGAAACAAATTTTTACTATGAGGGGAAATATTACAAAAGGGTTTGGACAATAATTTCCGAACCCACAAAACCCACTCAACAAATGTAGACTCCTCACAAAAGACAAGCCTACCAAAACACCCTAAGACTCTGGGCCAAATATGCCCACTAAATTCAGGAAGCAGAAGAAAGCTTTTGAGCTGCTATTCGAATACTCCTGTGGTGTTGATGTATTTTTAAGTACCCAGAGATGTCTTTTTATAGGCAATTGATTTGCCAATTTCTCATTTATCAACGATGTGGGATGAGGCTTTTAAAGCCCACCTACCACGCACGTGATAAGAGCACCACCTAACAAATCTCCACCTTGGTGCGACTCAAGCATCGTCGAATAATGAGTAGGCTCCACCTTGACCTCAAACTTCCCCATGAAAATAAATGTACGCAAACCATGCACACAAATGTGCCAAACGGTACTCCAACTCTTCTTTTGCCTCCAAATTTCCCACCATGGGAAAAGAAAATGCCTCGAAGAGGCAGTCAACAGCTCAAAACATTTAGCAAGTCCAAGCAATGTCGAAACTTGCTATGAGGTACAGGTTTAGTGAACATATCTGCAGGATTATCTGCCGTAGCAATCTTCTGCACTTTGATCCTCGATTCTGATCTCAGAAAATGATATCTCACATCAATGTGTTTGGTTCTCTCATGATGAACATGATCCTTAGCCAAACATATTGCACTGAGATTATCACAAAACACAACTGCTTGATCTTGATGTAGACCAAGATCACCAACCAGTCCTTTTAACCAAATTCCCTCTTTGGCAGCCTCTGTCAATGCCATGTATTCCGCCTCCGTAGTAGACAGTGTTACTGTAGCCTGCAAAGTTGCTTTCCAACTAACGACAGAGCCTCCAAGAGTGAAAACATAACCAGTCATTGATTTCCTGCTATCCACATCTCCAGCATAATCAGAATCAGAATACCCAACCACCGAACACTGCAAGTCGCCTCCATAGATGAGACCAACATCAGATGTACCTCTCAAGTAGCGAAAAATTCGCTTCACAGCGAGCCAATGCTCTTTTCCTGGGTTCGCCATAAATCGGCTAACCACGCTGACTGCCTGTGCCAAATCAGGTCTAGTGCAAACCATGGCATACATCAAGCTGCCCACTGCACTAGAATATGGAACCTTTGCCATATACTCCTTCTCAGCTTCAGATTTAGGTGCAAAGGTAGCTGAGAGTTGTGTATTAGTAGCACATGGAGTATTCAAAGGTTTCGCTGAAGACATTCCAAACTTTGAAAGAACCTTCTGGATGTAGCTTTTCTGTGACAAGAAAAGCTTCTTCTGATCTCTATCTCGATAAATCTCCATCCCCAGAATTTTCTGCGCTGCACCCAAATCCTTCATGTCGAACTCTGCACTCAGTAGACCCTTCAATTTCTGAATATCGGCCTTGTTCCGTGCAGCAATGAGCATGTCATCTACATACAGAAGCAAATAGATGATCGAACCATCTTCCAACTTCTTGTGATAAACACAAAAATCATATGGACTTCTGTTGTAGCCAAGCTCAACCATATAGCTATCAAATCTTTTGTACCACTGTCTCGGAGATTGCTTCAGACCATATAATGGTCTCTTCAATTTGCAAACATGGTTTTCTTTTCCTGGTACAAGAAAACCTTCAGGCTGAGACATATAGATCTCCTCCTCCAATTCCCCATGAAGAAAGGCTGTCTTCACATCTAGTTGTTGGAGCTCCAAATCCTGATGCGCTACCATAGCCAACAGGACACGAATGGAAGTGTGTCTGACCACAGGTGAGAAAATCTCGTTGTAATCAACTCCTTCCCTCTGAGTAAATCCTCTAGCAACTAGTCTGGCTTTGTATCGTATGCCCTCAGCTGGTGAAACACCTTCCTTTCTTTTGAAGATCCATTTGCAAGTAACAATCTTCCTTTCAGGTGGTTGTTTGACTAGCTCCCAAGTGTCGTTCTTATGTAACGACTCCATTTCATCTCCCATTGCAGCAAGCCACTGTACAGACTCGCCACATGATACGGCTTCTTTGTAAGTGGAGGGCTCAGAATAATTCAAATCTTCAGCTGTTTGTAGAGCATAGCAGACAAAATCTCGATATCTGCTAGGAGGTTGGACTCCCACCCTTCTAGCACGATCATAAGCAATTCCTTGCTTCTGCACATCAGCTGAACTCGATGGTAGGTTGGTTTCAGGTGGCTCAACTCCGGTTGATTGATTGGAATCCAAATACACTTCTTGCTCTTGCTCATCCCCTCGTTGTTCATCTGAACCATCAGGTGAAAGTTGAAGCTCCACCTTATTGTCAGCACCCGAATTTTCTGAGACATTCACAACCTTCGTAGGCTGACTGAGGAAAGAGTTCTCGTCAAACACCACACTTCTACTCAAGATAACTCTTTTATCAGAAGGTGACCAAATTCTGAATCCTTTGACTCCATCTCCATACCCTACG
Source organism: Hygrophila difformis (assembly GCA_030278955.1). Lineage (NCBI taxonomy): Eukaryota > Viridiplantae > Streptophyta > Magnoliopsida > Lamiales > Acanthaceae > Hygrophila > Hygrophila difformis. The sequence continues at coordinate 20,284,157 of JAOANR010000003.1, forward strand.
AAAACGCCCTTCTTTGCTCTGGGCTCCAATTTTCCCTCGCTTACGTGATAATAAGCCGCACATCCAAAAGACTTCAAATTCGAGTAATCATAGGAATTACCCGACCAAACCTCATAAGGAATCCGACAATCAATTCCAGTGTGAGGTCCCCGATTGATCAGAAAGCAAGTAGTGTTAACTGCCTCTGCCCAAAAGCTCCTTGGCAATCCAGAATTTGAGAGCATGCAGCGTGCCCTCTCCAAAAGCGTCTGATTCATACGCTCTGCCACTCCATTTTGCTGTGGAGTGTTCCTGATTGTGTGATGCCGTGCAATTCCATTGTTCTTGCAGAACTCATTGAATTCCCTCGAACAGAATTCCAAACCATTATCAGTTCGAAGCCTTTTAATCTTCTTGTTGGTCTGGTTCTCTACCAATGCCTTCCACTGCTTGAATCTCAAGAAAGCTTCGCCCTTTTCCTTCATCATGATTACCCAAGTCATCCTTGAATAATCATCGATAATGGATAAGAAGTATCTGCTGCCCCCAAGCGACTCAACTCGTGAAGGACCCCAACAGTCAGAATGAATGTAATCCAACGTCGACTTTGTTCTGTAAGTTGCCTTTCCAAATTTGGTACGATGTAATTTACCAAATGTGCAGTGCTCACAGAACCCGAACTCAGCTAACTTGTGACCTTCAAGAAGACCACGACTCGATAGGATCTGCATTCCCCTCTGACTCATATGCCCAAGTCTAATATGCCATAGCTTAGACATATCAGAAGTATCAACAACAGCAGCTATAGAATCTACTACAGTAGATCCCTGCACAACATACAGAGATCCATGCAAGATTCCTTTCAAGACCACGGACGATCCCTTCATGATGTAGAGTTCTCCATGCTCCCCTTCATATCTGAAACCCTTATTGTCAAGGACTCTTAAGGATATCAGATTCTTCTTCAGCTTTGGAACATGTCTGACATCTTGCAGAGTTGCAATTTCACCGGCATGTGTTCTAAGCTTGATAGAACCAATCCCAGCTGTCTTACAGACAGAATCATTTGCCATAAAAACATTTTCTCCATCGACTGGTTCGTAGCTCGAAAACCACTCTTTGTTAGGACACATGTGGTATGATGCTCCAGAATCAAGAACCCATACATCATCTTCCGATGGTTGCACGCTTGTGACCAAAGCCAAATGATCCTCTGGATCTGTATCGCCGTTGACCGCAACAGAGACAGACTCTTGTTGCGTTCCCTGTTGTTGCTTCTTCATCATCTTGGGACATTGGGTCTTCCAATGTCCTTTCTCTTTACAATAATTGCAGACATCACCTGGCTTGGGACCTTTAACAAAAGACTTTTTCTTCTTTTGTTTTACAAATTTTCCATGTCCCTTGCCACTGCTAACAACGAGCCTAGCAGCCTGATCTTCTACATTACTCGAAGATGCCTTATGGCGCAATTCCCTACTATGCAGAGCAGCGCGGACATCTTCTAAACTGACAGTATGTTTACCAACTATAAATGACTGTACAAAATTTTCAAATGATAGTGGTAAAGATACTAATAATATCAATGCAGCATCTTCGTCCTCGATAACGACATCAATATTACGCAACTCCAGCAAGATAGTGTTTAATCTATCGAGATGGTCTCGAAGAGATGTACCTTCCTGCATCCGTAGGCTGAACAAACGTTGCTTTAATAGCAACTTGTTGGTTAAAGACTTAGTCATGTAAAGACTTTCTAGTTTTAACCACAAACCAGACGCCTTTGTTTCCGTCGCAACTTCGGTAATAACATCATCTGCTAGGCACAATAAGATGGTTGAATGAGCCTTCTCCTCCAGGCTCACCATCTCAGCATTATCTGGATCTACCTTTTCCTTCAATGGAGCCCACAGACCTTGTTGTTTTAACAAAGCACGCATTTTGATTTGCCAAAGGCTAAAACTATTCCTCCCCGTGAACTTGTCAACCTTAATATTTATGGCCGACATTTTGCTAACAAGAGGCACAAACAAATCTCACAAAAGGGTAGCTTAACCGAGATGCGTTTCTGATGTGGAAGATCAGATTAACTGCGACCACAGAGCATACTACGCAATCAGGGCTCTGATACCAGTTTGTTGCGGAAGTGTACCCAAATTAGCCAAATTCAGCAAAATAAACAAACACAGAAAATTTACGTGGTTCGGTCAAACCGACCTACATCCACGGGCAAAAGGAGAAACAAATTTTTACTATGAGGGGAAATATTACAAAAGGGTTTGGACAATAATTTCCGGACCCACAAAACCCACTCAACAAATGTAGACTCCTCACAAAAGACAAGCCTACCAAAACACCCTAAGACTCTGGGCCAAATATGCCCACTAAATTCAGGAAGCAGAAGAAAGCTTTTGAGCTGCTATTCGAATGCTCCTGTGGTGTTGATGTATTTTTAAGTACCCAGAGATGTCTTTTTATAGGCAATTGATTTGCCAATTTCTCATTTATCAACGATGTGGGATGAGACTTTTAAAGCCCACCTACCACGCACGTGATAAGAGCACCACCTAACAAACCGTAATGTTGCAATTTTGCGTCGCTAAATGTTCTTGTTGTGTCGTTGAAATGATCAATGAATGTTTTGTTCTTTTTGACAATTATATCTTTTTTATTTCTCAGCCATTGGATGGGCCCATATCGCACAAATTATAAAAAGAAAACAAAGAGAAAAGATACACGATCGGATAGAAAATGAAACCCTTAACCTCAAAGTTGGAAGTCAAAAAACTTGACAAAGTTCTCTATCACCTGTTTAAATTAAATGTAATTAAATGTTTAAACCAAACTGTAGTCGTAGATATGTGTATATTTAAGAATAACATTTTATTATTTTAAGATAAGACTTCAGCACTGTATTGCCATGCATGTTGCCCGGCGGCGGATTCAGAAATTTTTTTCAGTGGTATCACAATAATAATGAAAATTATATTGAAATTAAAAATGGTAGTCAAAATAAAAAACTATTGAAAAGGACTAAGTTATAAATGATTATTGTGGTATCACCACAAAAATTCAGTGGTTGCACAAAGCAAAATTAAGTTAAATCTATTTTCATTTTAAGCTTAAAATATCAATTTTATCAATTTGAGTGGTATCACGTGCCACCACTGGCTTACAAGTACATCCGCCCCATGTTGGTGGTTGATTGTTAGAATTTAATTATAATAGCTTATTTAATTGTAGTTTAGTCGGAAAATGCATTGTATATAAAAAAAAAGTAGTATTATTTCTTAACTTCCAGCTGTCTCAATTTCTGTTTTTAATATTAATAATTTTGTGGTTCGCTTTTGAGCTGTATCTTATGGTTACTCTTTTTAGACAAGGATATATATATAAAATTAATATTACTATATGCATGGTTTATTTGTTTAGTAGGAATATAATTTCATGAATGATAGCGTGGACACGTGTTTCTTATTTACATTGTTTTAATATCTTATTTATAATTGTTTTTATCTTTGTAAAATGTGATCGTAAAGTCAAATCAAAATCCTAAAATTGTACAATCAAATTGTAATAAATAGTAAAAGCAAATATGTATATGAACAAGTGAAAGTATTATTTTTTATATTTAGAAATCTTTTGAGGTGATCAGTATAATATTATGCAAAAATATTATAATTAAACATCATTTACATATACATGCATTTGTGTTTTTCTATACATCATATACGAAAAGTACAAATTTTTAAGTTCAAAATTAAAGTATAAAAATCACTTTGAGGCCAAAGCATAAAAAACCAATCTCCGAGAATTAAAATTGAAAGCAAAATTTTTATGAATATCGTTTAGCGAGCGATCACATGATCATATCAATCTTATCTCCATTCCATTAATTTTAAAAACATATAACAATCTTACGTACTTTAGGAAGTCTGATTATAAGATCATGCGATCATATGAATAGGAACATAGGATCATGACTTTAATAATTTTGTTTAATTAGGATTGTGACTTTATTTTCTACGTGTATTAACTGAAAAGAGTAGCTCAACCGTCCGTATCTGCCTTTGTGTATTTAAATTTTATGATTTTTAATTATTAATTAACAAGAGATCCTCAACTAGTATAAAATATTTAGTAAAATAGTTAAATACAATTTAAAAAGTAATTAAATATAATTTTAAAAATTAGTAAGTACTAGTATATACCTAATTAAATACAAACAGGATTAAAATACTGCATGAGCAAAATTTAAAATAGTGATTAGGGATGGCGAAAAAGCTCATTCCCAATGGTGAAAACCGAATACCGAATTTTCAGTGTGATTTTGGGGGAGTACTATTGGGTATGGGCTGGGGATTGGGGATATTTTCTGGGATTTTATCGGGAACGGGGGTAGTCCCCATCCCGGCCCATTCCCGATATATTTTACATATTAATTTTAATATTTTTTATATATTATAATTTATATTTTATACATTATATTTTATACATTTTACATAGTCCATTCTAAAATAATTACAAAAATGATAAGAACTTGTTCAATTCACGAGGGCGCTCTCTCCCTCTCTTTTTAGTGGTTAATTAACCGAACCAGCCCGATATATTTTATATATTATTCCCAACCCGATTTCCTAACCCTTAGCATGAGCTTCCACACCCCCTTTCTTTGAACTTTGGCTTCGCAAAGTAAAAAATACTAACGAATCCTATTAGTTTGATTTGTTGATTATATATTAGAACCTATTATGAACTTTTGATGTTGATTATGGTTTATTGTTAATTAAACAATTTATATGTGTGTTTTTATATACTACCTCTGTATTCATAGGTTTGCACCATGTAATACAGGCAAGTATGCCGATGTATATTTTCAATGATTAATAATTTAAATTGTGCATAATAAAAAATTATAGAAAGTTGATATTCTTAAACTACAAGTTTAGACGAATTTAACAAGATCTCATTTAACTATGTTTTTTCTTCCTTAACGATGATAAAAATTTAAAATAAAGTGAAATTGTGAACACTATAAAAAAAAATACCAATGTTGCAAATCTATGAATATGGAGGGAGTATGATTTCTATTGAAAGTTGTCTCGAATAATATGGCTCCGACCATTCCAATTAACGAAAAAAAATTAAAAGTTGGCTTGTAAGGGAGTCCCCGATAAGGTCCCCTGATGGGGATCAGGGAATTATGGTACCCGATGGGGATCCCCATAAGGTCCCCGATGAGGATCGGACCCGTTTTGGGAATTAAAAATGCTAACGGTTTTGGGGACTGGGATGCTACTCCCTGTACCGAAGCCGGCTAATTGCCATTCCTAATAATGATTGGAGTAATGGTTTAACGGTAACCTAATGAGCAAAGTCCTTAACTCTATCCTCATGTTATGGAGAATTCGAATTCCGAATGAAAAAAAATGGGAATTGAAAAAGTTTGGCTCGATCATGAATGAGATATTTGTGTGGGAAATGATGGTTTTAATATTATTTAATTTGTGACTTCTTTGTGTGATTTCCATAAGGTTGAGTAGGAAATTAGTATCAACAAGAAAAGATCGATATGATGATAATAGTAGAGTAGTACCATCGCTTTAATAATTTCTACCATCCGAATTCCCAAATCAAATCACAAGGCAAAGATGGATGGTTCATAAAACTCCCACATCCTCTGATAACCATAACGCATCTCATTTCACACAAAGCATGCATTTTTTTTTTGCCTTTAGACAAGGTAAGCCACAAAAACATCGAAATGGTTTCTGTCTGGTCCAGTGCAAATCGTTACATGAAGTAATTAATAAATACCACATTAATGGAAAGGAACACGATCCATCTCTATTTGTGATCTCTTTTTGTGATGAGCGCCTGTTTGAGTATGACTAACATTACATTGTGCCATGGTGTTGCACTGCAACGAAGATATTTCGAGATTTACGATCAGAGTGTCCCATCAACTTAAATTATTTACGCTTACATTTTTCCCGTTTAATGATGCAAAACCCTCTGTGTTAGGGTACATGGGTAAACTTGCCAAACATATTATTTTGTAAACAGTACGTTGAGGTTGTGTGCCTGTGCATATAGTATTTCGTTAACTCTTGTATTTAACTCGGATGTGCATGTATAATAATTTTCTTCTAGTTAATAATGTAAATGAATGGTTGTGTTTCATTTATCCAACTATTTGCCTAGCTTAGCATTTGTTGGAAGGTGCGGTGCGGTGGTGGCACTAGCTAGTCATTTTCCCTTCATAGTCTTTTGCGTTGTATGGATATTGGATGCCCAAATGGGGTACTTGTGAATTGTATACCACATTCTACCATGAAAAATCAAATAGGGGAATCGTGAATGACAGAGTGGATGACGTTATTATTATTATTATTTTTTGGTACAAAGACACCACGCGTCACCTATGGGTGGAGAACCACAACATAAAAAAGAAAAACAAAGAAACTACCAACACTATCTACAAGAAAAATCGCTTCCACCGATCGCACACACCGACCGACCAAACACGGGTCGGATTTACCGACCGGCCCACCGACCGCACGCTGCGGTCGGTGCAAAAGAGCCGTTGGGGGGCCCCCTGGTCTTGTGGCAACCAACGCACCGACCAATTTTATTTTGGTCGGTGAACCCGACCGCATCATTGACCAAATTTATTTTGGTCGGTGAGCCCGACCGCAACACCGACCCCATCTAGCGATCGGTACATTTTTTTTCAAATTTTTTTATTTGAATTATTTTTTAAAAAAAATAGTCTACCGACCGCATTACCGACCGAATTTGCGGTCTCTAAAAGTTTTTTCATTTATTTTATATTTTTATAAAATATTTTTTTGATTATTTTTAGAATACAATTATTCTTTATTTGACCTATTAAATTATTTATTTTTTATAATTTAATTATTAAATTATTTTATATTTTAATTATTTATTTATTTTATAATTTAATTCAAATTTATCTTAGTTTTGTAATGATCTTATTATTTTATTTAATTCATTTATTTTAGTTTTTTATTTAATTAATTTTATTTTATATTTTATTTAATTAATTAAATTGTTTTTATTTAATTAATATAATTTTAGTTTTTATTTTATATTTTAAATACACATATATATGTATGTATGTATTTAAATAGGTTATATATAAAGCATTTCACAGAATAACATAAAACATTGGTTGCACAGATGGTACGCGCGTGAGGGGAACTTGAGGAGCATCCAGGTTCGAGTCATCTCTTTAACAAAACCTTTCAAATATATTTGAGAAGGTATACTATATAGGAGACGTGACGAAAAATGATTGATAATTTAGAGAGCTAGTCAAGCTGGTTAGGGTTGTGGTTGGGTGTTGTTGAGGTGCTCGGTTCGAGCCCTCTCGAGAACGTTTTTCTTCATAGAAGAGAATTACCGACCGCACCAGTCGGTCGGTAGTGCCGTCGGTTGAGGTGCATTCCGCCGACCACATTTGGTTGCTTCTCGGCCGCCTACCAGAGAATTACTCGGTCGGGCGGTCGGTGAACCCAGAGACGACCCGTCTCTTTGGGCTACCGACCGGATTTTTCGATCGATCCAGGGGATTTTTCTTGTAGTGTATAGAACGAGGACGGGAAGGAAAAGAAGCAAAAAAACCAAAGAAACAAATTATCACGCAGAAACATGTATACATTATGAATATGTAAAAACGAAAGAAACAAATTAATCATGCAGAACGGGATGACATTATGTTTTAAATATGTATACATTTTATTTTTTTAAATATAATGTTTTGTGAAAAAATTAAAATAATTGTCATTATTATACTTGGAAAACCATAAAAGGTAAAAAAAATTAAAAATAAAAAAAAATACACATTTTGTTTTGAGGGGACACATTGGGTGCTGAATTAACAAGCCACATAATTAAATACACTCTTACACATATAGTATATATATTTGTAATTAACATTATTAAATACTTCCTCGATTTTTTTTAAAGGTTACACTTCTCATTTGCACGTATGCCAATGCACATTTTCAACGATTAATAACACAAATTCGGTACAAGTAAAAATTCTAAAAATTTTATATTTAAAGACTACAAGATGAGACGAATTCAACAAAATCTCACTTGGCTATATTTTGTCTTCTATAACTATAACAAAAATAGAAGTCAAAGTGCTACAATGAACAGTAAAAGTCAAAACGTAACCTTTAAAATAAAACGGAGGGAGTATAACATAACAAAATATACTTAAACAGGTGTGGCTTGGTGCGTACACATGCACATGCATACTTTATATATGTGATGGGAGAGACGTTTCATGTGATGGAAGAGATGTTTCTTGTGATATGAAGAATATTTTCTTGGTATGATGTGAGAGATTTTTTCTATGATATATGAATGTGTGATAGAGAAAATGTCATATATGATGTTTACATATGCATACTATTCAAGGTGTTGGTGTTGTACCGTAACCAATTGTAGTTAAACCGATTGTAATAAAACCATGTGTGATGCACTGCAATAAAATAAAAACCAAAAGACCTAATATAGAAAGACAGTAAAACGATAGGAGTCTTATACTAAGAACATTCACAACAAAGAACCATTTAAATGAGTTTTTTTTGTCATGTGGGGCCCTTGTGAGGGAAGAACTCTCTTTTATAAGTCTTTCACACAGAATTTATTTTAATTGGTTTTCTGGACATGTCATCAATATTATTATTTTTATTGTTGAAATGTGAGTTCTTGAATTGAGAAGAACCATTGTAAATGGTGTAATGTGAATGGTCTAATGGAGTAGCTTATTAATAATCCCATAAATAAAAAGTATCGTACCTCCGGGAGAAGGGAGGATTTAAACTATTTTAAAGTTTAAAACTTACGTACAAATGGCCGACTCCTCTTTGGTGGGCTCCACACCCACCCCAGCCACGTTCTCCGCATCGCCGTCATCGGCGACGGCGGAGCCGTAGATCTGATCCAACGCTAGAACTAACCCCATGGCAAACGCGCCGTCGAATCCAGGCTTGAGGGCGAGTACGAACACGTCTTTCCCAAGCATCACATTGGCGGCTGCATCGACCTTCCGGCGGATCTCCGCCACGGCTTCTTTCTCGGCGTTGAAGATTGTGCAACTCCGGCAAGCGAACGATCCATCGATCTGATACTCCTCCCCTGGATTGACGCCGTACACCTCCACCGTCACGCTCGACCGTCCGATCATCGAGGATCTACGCACGCTGAAGAGCGGTTTCTTCCCCTCGGCGCCGTCGCCGATGAAGCCTTCCCAGCGGTGGTGCAGGCTCGGCCTCTGCAAAACCAAATCATAAATCAGCACTAATCCAAAAACGAAATACACTGATACACATACTGGATTTGAAAACCGTCGCCGCAACAGTAATCGAAAAGTGAGAAAATTGGAGTGATTTCATATGAAGGCAGGCAGTTGTTACCTTGCGGCGGACGGTGAGGATGCATCTACCGCAAGCGTCCATAAGAACGACTTGGCCGGTGTCTCCGGCTGCGTCGGGGCCGTAGGAATCGACGCGGAAAACGAGGTTGCCGTTGGAATCGTAGGCGGTGAAGCCGTCGCCGGTGAAGAAAAGGGAAGTTTTCATGACGGTGAGGTGAACTTGGTGCGCGTAGACAAATCCATCTTCCACAATTGCCCCTGCGGTTTTCATCATTGTGTTATGTGTACACTCTCGATGACTTTGGAAGTAAATGGAAAGCTACACCTAGCTTTTAAGGCAAATAAATTTTGTATTATTATTAATTAATTATTAGTGTGATTAACTTTAATTAATTAATACTCTTATGGAGCTTCAAACGCACGCACGCACAATGTGAAGGGTCACATGTGTGGACGACAGTGTTTGTACTACTATTTCTATTACTCCCTCCGTCCCACCTTACTTGTGTTGTTTGACTTTTTGACACTATTTATTACTCCCTCCGTCCCAACTAAGATGTCTTGTTTGATTTCTACACACAATCCAATGCACATTTTTAATTGTTAATATCTCAAAATATATACAAGTGAAAATTATGTAAAAGATATATTCTTAAACTACACGATTAGACGAATCTAACAAGACCGAACTCGACTATTTTTTCCAAATATATACTTACAATAATATTGAGTCAAAGTTGAACAATGAACAGTGTCAAAAAGTCAAACCAGACGTCTCAAGTGGGACGGAGGGAGTATTTAACTTTGACTCAATATCATTGCAATTATATATTTGGAAAAAAATAGTTGGGTCTTGTTAGAATCATATAATTATGTAATTTTAGAATATGTATTTTAAATAATTTTTTGTTGTATATATTTTGAGATATTAACATATAAAAAAATGCATTGGATTGTGTGCAGAAATGAAACAAGACAAGTTAAATGAGACGAAGGTAGTATAACAATTTGGAGCAAGCAATCTCTCTCCAAGATTCTCCAGACTCGTCTTGGGAGTCTCTGTTTTCAATCGCCGATTCCCTTCGTTCCGCCGGAGGCTTTTCTTCTCATGGCGGACGAGAGTATGGAAGACCATGGCGGTTTGCCCCCTGATCCTTCTTCTACTAGGGCTCGACCTCCCCAAGGCTCATCATATAGCGATATGGCTAAACGCGGATCCAGACCTAATCATATCTTTATCGATGAGTTTCTTTCTGATCTTGACGGTGACCCTGAAGATATCATCACGACTTCTAATAATGGTGTCCCCAAATTAATTCTTTCTGATGCGTTCAAAGCAAGCCTCATTCGTCAATGGCGATACGCTGTCGTATTAAAGGTTCTTGGCAGATCGGTGTCCTACCGAGTCTTGAAATCCCGTTTGGAAAAATTGTGGCCGGCGACGTCTCAACTCCCTCTGATTGATCTGGATAACGGGTATTATGTCATTAAATTTCTGAACGAATCGGATTCTTTGTATGCACTAACAGGGGGACCGTGGATGATCCTCGGAAACTACCTCCATGTTCAACAGTGGGACGAGGAATTTGATCCAAGAACACATGTTATTCATTCTTTGGTCACCTGGGTTAGATTTCCTCATATACCTATGTACCTTTACAATAGAAAGACTCTCTACAGGTTAGGGTCACTGATCGGCAAAGTTCTCCTTATCGATTACTCTACTGACGGAGCAGCCCGGGGTCGATTTGCTCGTGTGGCCGTGCGTGTGGATATTTCTAAGCCTCTGGAACCAAAAGTCGAAGTTAATAATCTCTCTCTTTCTGTGGAGTACGAAAACACAAAGATTATTTGCTTCTCATGTGGCAGATTTGGTCACACCAAGGATTGCTGCCCGGACACCATGGATACAAACCAAGAAGAAGCTGCCCAGTACAGTAGCAAGCAAGCTCCGGCCAGTAAACAACCCCCGACCACTAATCCTGATACTGATACTGGTAATCCTGATACTGGTACAACATACGGCCCCTGGATGGTAGTTCAACCTAAGCGTCGCGGCCTAAGATCTTCTAATGGAGCTCAGCCTGGTAGACGTCTAGATCCCAATCTCAACCGGTATGCTGCCTTAGTAATTGAGCAAGATGAGGAAGCTGGGTCACCATCCCATCAAGCCTCCCCTACCAGTCCCAATTTTGCCGAGTCTCCTTCTAAGAGTCCCAAGAAAGCTCTTCATACACATCATAAACCTCATGGTAAGGACATTGTTTCAGAGGTGTCTGAGCCCATTGAAGCATCCCCGTCTTGGGTTCAACAACCTCCTGGAGCTTGGACTTGCAGCGCTCCGTCGACTTTGCCACCAGAACGACATCTGGCAGTTTTTGTGGATGACCCATCAGTCCTTAAGAAAAGAAGGACAGGTAGCCCTACTAAGAGGCCTAGTGGAAGACCTCCGGACTTGCCTGATGATTATGCTGAACAAGAGCTCTTCGTCTCAGATTTGGATGAAAACCCTCGGGGGAAAGTTCGGGCCTCTAGCCTTCCTGCTAGACCGCCCTAGTTTTGTTATTTTTTTTACCTTAGTATCTGTTTTTCTATCTTATTTTTCTCATGATTTTTAATCCTTGTTTTTGGAATGTTCAGGGGGCGGGTTCCCGGTCTTTCAAGAGGGAATTTAGGGACTTTACTTTGAATAATAAGATTGATCTTATAGTCATATTTGAACCTCGGATTAGTGGTAGGAAAGCGGACAGTTTTATTAGTCATAGTGGTTTTCATCATTCCTTTCGAGTTGAGGCTAATGGTTTTTCGGGCGGGATTTGGTTGTTGTGGAAGGATGGGGTGGAGGTCCAGATTTTAGAGGCTCATTCTCAGTATATCGACTCACGTGTTTCGGTTAATGGGGTGTCTCTCTTCTTCACAGCTGTGTATGCTGCCCCTAATAAATATAGGCGAAATTGGCTTTGGCCTGAGCTGCTCAGAATTAACGATGGTCGATCCGAATCTTGGATTGTTGGAGGAGATTTCAATTGCATTGCTAGAATTGATGAGGCTTGTGGTGGTAAGGTTTCAGTTGGTGCCCCAGCGGAGTTACAACAATGGTTGATGTCCTCTGCTCTCAGAGAAATCAAATATTTTGGTAACAAATTTACTTGGGCTAGAGGCTTTGTTAGAAGACGACTAGATAGAGTTCTTGGTAATGAAGCTTTGTTCAATTCTTTTCCTTATGCCACAGTGGTTGTTAAGCCCAGAATTGAGTCGGACCATGCTCCTCTTCTCCTCCGGATAGCAACCAATTATAGCCCTCAGAGAAGATCAAATAGGCCTTTCAGGTTTAAGGCAGCCTGGCTTGAGCACTCTTCTTTCTATCAACTAATTCAATCTAATTGGCATAATACTGCTTCCATCTCTGATAATTTGGCCAGTATTCGTGACAAGGCTCTAGAGTGGCATGTTCTTAATTTCGCATCCATGGGAAGACGTAAGCTGAGGATAAGAGGCAGACTTGCTGGAATTGAAAAAGTTTCTAATTGGGAGAATAATCCTTTCCTAAACAGACTTCATGTTCAACTTAGCAAAGAATTAGGGAGAATCCTGGAATTTGAAGAATTAAATTGGATTCAGCGCAGCACTAGAGATTGGAACTTTGCTGGGGATAAGAATTCTAAATTCTATCATAATTTTGTCAAGCAGCGCCAAATCCAGAGGAAATTTTCAATCCTTGAAGACAACCAAGGAAATGTATATCAAACGGACTGTGGTATTCATAACATGGTTGTGGATTATTTTATCAATCTTTACTCAGATGGTTCTACGCCCACAGCATCTCTGAACAATCTCAATGACAGTCCTAAATGTCTTAGCAGCGATGACCGTGAGTTCCTTCAAAGACAACCATCTATAGAAGAAGTCCACCAGGCAATCAAAAGCATGGCACCACTCAAAGCTCCAGGCCCGGATGGCTTTCAGGCTATCTTTTACCAACAGACTTGGGATACCACTGGTGCATTAGTTTATAGATCTATTTGTGATTTCTTCTTTGGTGTTCAGGACATCAAAGACATCAACCAAACTCAGATCGTTCTGATTCCTAAGATTAGCAATCCTAAGAAAGTTTCTCAGTTTAGGCCTATTAGTTTATGCAACGTCTTTTATAAAATTCTCACTAAACTCCTTACTATGCGATTAACTAATATTATGCCTTTTTTGATAGCTCCAGGTCAAGCTAGCTTTGTCAAACGTAGGCTGCTCCATGACAACATTATCACCTCAAGAGCTTGCTTACCGCATGGACAAATCCAAAGTAAAGCCAGGTCTTATGATGATCAAATTGGACCTTGAGAAAGCATATGATCGATTGAGATGGAGTTTCATTCGAGAAACGTTGACGTTGGCAGGTTTCCCTAAACTTTTTACAGATTTAATAATGAAATGTGTTGAATCCACTTCATTACAGGTTTCTTGGAATGATACCTTGTCCGTCCCTTTTAAGCCATCTAGAGGAATTCGCCAAGGGGATCCTATTTCTCCCTATATCTTTATTCTTTGCATGGAAAGGCTAGGAAACTTAATACGTGATGCTACAGCTGCTGGGCTCTGGAAAACTAAGAGCTGGAATAGGAATAGGATCAATGTTCCTTATCTTTTTTTTTTGCAGATGATATTCTTCTTTTCGCCAAAGCCACTTCTGACCAAGCTTGTCTCATCAAATCCATCCTGGACCGCTTTTGCGCTTGCTCTGGCCTCTCTATTAATACCCTCAAGTCTCATGATTTTTGGCAAGGAAATTGGCAGGGCTGAAAAGCAAAATATTTTGAATGAACTTGGTATCAAGCAGGCTGGCTCTGTGGGCACCTACTTGGGAGTTCCAATTCTCACTGGCCGTCGTACTTCTTCCCATTTTGGTTTTCTTATTGACAAGCTCAATAAAAAGATTGGTAATTGGGCTAATAGGCAATTAAGTTTTGCTGGTCGTATCACATTAATCAACTCTGTTTTGCAGGCAATGGGATCCCATTCTCTACAGGTCATGAAACTCCCTTCTAAAGTCTCCTCAGAAATTGAAAGGATTACCAGAAACTTCTTATGGGGCTCCTCGACATCCAAAAGGAAGATCCATCTAATTGCTTGGGATCGACTAACTGAAAGTATTACTCGAGGTGGCCTTGGCTTCAGAAGAACAAAAGATCTTAACGATAACCTTCTTATGAAAGGTTGTTGGAGCCTCCTTACAAGGGATACTCCATGGTCTCAGATCATGAAAGCCCAGTATGGTTGGCAAGGGCATGGTTTTACACACAATATCCAATCCTTTTCCTATATCGCCAAAGACTTGTACTCAGTATGGGATAGATTTTGTAAACATCTCGGGTGGAAAGTTGGCAATGGTAAGCATGTCTTTTTTTGGACGGATAGGTGGCTTAACGAGGATCTTATTTTGCAGGATTGTACATTGGTCGAGATACCTCCTGCCGAGATTAATAAGTTTGTTGCTGATTATGTGATTGATAATAGCTGGGACATGTCGCTCCTCTCCACCATCCTTTATCCGTCCATCATTCAGATTCTTGACCAGACCATCCCCCCGACTCAGAACAATGGTGATGATATCCCCTTCTGGCGTCTTACACCTGATGGCATTTTCTCAGTTCGTAGCGCCATTTTGGACATGGAGAACACCAGGGATCTTGCACCTGTCGACCTCAGTTGGAAGCGTATCTGGCGTTGGCCAGTTCCCCATAAAGCCAGATCCTTTCTTTGGCTTGCCTCCCTTAATCGACTGATGACCAATGCTGAGAAGTGTAGACGTTCAATCTTGGACACGGATACTTGTTGGAAATGTGGAGAATTTGAGGACGCTATTCATGCCATTCGAGATTGCCATGCGTCTGAAATGGTTTGGAGGAATCTGGATTTTCAACCCTCTCAGAGCTTCTGGGTCCTGAATATTCGGGAATGGATACTCTCTATGGCTAGCTCAAAAGTTGGTGATAAAACAGCCACCCTTTTTGGATTCGCATGTTGGTTAATCTGGAAGAATAGGTGTAAGGAGCTTCATGGGGAGGATTTCACTTCCTGGGAGACCTTACATTGGAAGATCAGGAAAGCATCTAACGAATACTTAGCTGGATGTCTCTTTTTAAAGAGAGTAGGGGCCAAACGATGGACTACCAGAATGGTGCACTGGATTTTGCCTCCTGTTGGTTGGTGCAAAGCCAACAGTGATGGCCATTTCTCTAGTCGTTCATGTCATGCATGTGGGATTCTCCGTGACTCCGCTGGCTGCTGGATTGGAGGAGTTCGTGCCAAGTTTCCAAATATGTGCATATCTAGTCTTGAAGCTAGGGGTATACTGTTATGTCTTCAATTCGCATGGGAGAAAGGTATTCAAAGACTTATTATGGAATCAGACAACAAGGAGATCATTGACTTCATCAATGATAGGAGTCTTCTTTATGGTCCTTGTCCTAGATTTTATACTCAGATTCAAGAAATGAAGTTGTGGAACTGGGAGATCCGATTTCAGGCCATTCCTAGAAGTTGTAATAAAGTGGCTGATGCTTTTGTAAAGTGTCACTTTTCTTCTCTTAATTTTGAACAATTAGATAGGCCTCCTGATCACTTAGTTCGATTGCTTCAAAATGATGTACTTGGTTTACATTCTGCTCAGCAGTTTTTGGAATAATATGGCTTCGGCCCTCCTTTTCCCCCCGAAAAAAATGAGACGAAGGTAGTATTTAATTTGATTTGTGTGTACCTATTGGTGCCATTTATTTATTAATTTTTTCAAAGCGGGAGCGAGAAAAATGGTAATGAGAACTCATACCACACATATTATAAAGAGATAAAGAAAAGAGATAGAAGTTGGTGGAAAATCGAACCCAACCATAAAGTTGGAAAACATGTACTTGAACACTTTAATCGGTACATTTACTTAAGATATAAAAGGCTTCCCATTAATTTTTTCTGATACATAATTGTTTTAAGGAATGAGTATTCAATTTATAGATTATAAATGAAGAAAAAGAGTGAAATATTTTTGGGTAACATTGAAACTATTCGAATGTCATGTCGGTAAAGAGGTATTTGAAAAAGAGTGAATGTTGGTAAAGCTAGTAAACCATAATCCGGGTTCACATTTGAAATTGGCTTCTTGCTCCATATATATAATACTTCATCCGTTCCTTAATAATTGACACGTTGGGAGTTTTGTCACTATTCATTGAATAACTTTAATTCAACTTTTTAACACAATTATACAAGATAAAATATAGTCAAATGAGATCTTGTTGGATTCGTCTAATCGCATAGATTCGGAATATTAAATTTTCATAATTTTTACTTGTATGGAATTTGAGTTATTAAGGATTAAAAACGTGTATTGGATTGCGTGAAATATGGGTCCGTGGCAAATATTAAGGAACATAGGAAGTAATTATAGTTAATTATAATTATCATTTTGTTTTTGTTGAACAGCCTATACAACATAGGAAATGGGTGGTGAGAACACATGACACACAAATTACAAAGGGAGAAAGGGCGGTGGGGAATTTGACGGTAAATTAAAGTAATTAGGGATGAAATACAAAACATTCAGCAATATTACAAAATAACTATATTAACGATCTTGGAGGTTTGAGTGAGTTTAATGGGTTGATATCATTACTTAATTAAGCGACTAGAGGTTGATGGAATGCACTGTTTTGGACCCTTTAATTTGTTCAGTTCGTAAATTTGTGGGATTCTTTCCCCTCCATGCATGTTAGCTTCACCAAACTTTCATTCTTTTGAATAAACTAGTTTAGGATATAAAATAATTAGAGCACGATAAGGCGAGCAAATTAACAAAGTAATTAGCTGCAGGTGGTGCCAAATTAAAGCTAAGGCCACTAATCATCCCATCATCCTTAATATATTCCTCTCACTGCTTTTTAACGTGTTCAAATATACTTAACTTCACTATATTGTCCAGATTTGATCCTCAAACTAGATTAGATTTGTTTAAAACCTAACTACCATATATTCTCCAGCATTTAACAACATACTATAATATATAGGATAAATAAAGTAGGAAACATATAAATTTCCTCAATTATTGAGGAATGCATGGAAAAGGAGGAGTCAAGAACTCAAGATAATTGTGTACGTAGTAAAACATGATGAGCAGGCACCGCGTTATCGGGTATGGCCGACAGAAGAAGGGCCTTGGGGGCCGCCGCCCCCGAGTTCAAAATTTGCCATTAATTTTTTTATAAATTATGTGCATTTTCGTTATGTAGAAAATATATATATATATTTTTTTTTTTGTAATTTACGTAATGGAGAAGACGAAGAGGAAAAAAAAGTTAACATATTGCTTTGTTGGTGGATTTTTTTAACACAAGCACATATGTTTTTCATCTTAATAAATAAAATAATAAACTTGGTCCAGTGTATAAAGTAGTGACTATATTAGGGAGAGCATGTTTTACCGGCTTATGATATTAGCATTGACCATACCTATTACAATTGCTACGGTTCAAACATTTTTAAAGATATTTTTCTGCATTGAAGTTTATTAAGAGAGATTTGTGTAACAAAATTGGAGGTGATTTTTGTCAGTGACTCCTTAGAAATCTTACACTGAAAATTAGGTTTTGTAATGTTCTAAAAAAAATCGACTAGTAGTTTACAATTGCAGTACATAATATAAAACTAAAATATTTATAATGACTTTTCTATATGATATCTTTTATTATTTTATATATTGTAAGAAAAAAATTCATAGCTCGCCCACCAGGTTCTAACTCTCTGCGTCCGCCACTGGTGGTGATGGATAGGGGAATTTTTATGTTGTTTTCGATATGTGATTGCCGGGTGGAGATTCCGAGACTATGTTCTTATTACACTTTGATATCACTTAAAGGCCCTATGTTAATCGATACCTTCACAACAAGAAATAAAATGCATTTATCAACCTTTAGCTTGGGGGTTTGGAATTTGGATAGTGTGCTATAAAATGTAATATTTAGCAGGTGCTGGCGTGCTGACCCGTCAAGGTGTGTATTGAGTGTTAATGATGTGTGTTGGATATTTAATGGTGTTAAAGCTGTATAAAACCACATAGTACATACAAAACACTCATTCGACTCATTCAGCGCAGACAAAACACTACTCCAGTACCTGATAATTCAGCTCCCAAACCAAATCCTAACTTGGGTATCGCTAAAATCTGATTAGAAAGTAATAAAGCATTGCAAACCCAAATTTTGTATCATTAACAACAGTTTTATACTCCATTTAAATTGTTGTGGGCTTGCAACTGGGCGGTTGGAGTAAATCACCCAGACATGCACGTTCGGATTCTATTCCCACATACTTCGGTTTTTTTTTTTTTTTTTTTTTTTTTTTTTTTTTTTTTCACCATATGGTGTTTTGGTACTATTTACACTTACACTTTAACTTAAACTTTTATCATAGTTATACAAATTGTACTATTTACACTTACATTTTAACTTAAAGTTTTATCATAGTTATACGAATTAAAATATAGCCATGTGAGATCTTGTTAGATTCGCCTCGTTTTGTAGTTTTTAAATATGAAACTTTTAGAATTTTTAGTTGTACCGAATATGAGTTATTAATGATTTAAAATGTGCATTTGACTGCGTGTTAGTGGATCCATAGCAAAAATAAAAACCGGAGGGAGTAAATACATGTACTTCCTCCGTTTATTTTATTTAAATTATTATTATATTCATACACCTAGAATTTTATTTTATCTTCTCAATATTATTTGGCTATTCTCAGACTGATGTTTGAGGCCCAATACAAATTTTTAGATATATTGGTGCATGCTAAATGCATAAATTATCTTTTAGTTCACCCGTCTCATTCTAATTGTCTCATTTAGACTCTTTACACAGTTCATTATGTATGTTTGACCTAAATTTTTGTTACTATTATATAAGAAAATACAGTCGAGTGGTTGTTGAATTCGTCTTTTTACATAGTTTAAGAATATACATTTTTTTTTTATAATTTTTACTTGTCCATATTTTATGTTAATTGATACTTCGAATAGTTTTAGAATATACTTCATCCGTTCCTTTTTAATTGCCACGGACCCACGTTTCACGCAATCCAGTACACATTTTAAATTCTTAATAACTCAAATTGCATACGAGTAAAAATTATGAAAAATTGATATTCTAAATCTATGCGATTAGACGAATCTAACAAGATCTCAATTGACTATGTTTAATCTTATATAATTGTATGAAAAGGTTGAATCAAAGTTACTTAATGAACAGTGACAAAACACCATCCGTGTCAATTAATTAGGAACGGATGAAGTATATATTGCTCTTAAATGAATGCATTGGACTACGTGTCCAAAAGTTTTGAGACATTTTATATGGGATTAATACATATTTTAATTACATCTACAATATATAGTTCGAGGCATAGTTGTTAAGATTCCGATCACGATTTTAAGATCTTACGATTTTATGATCACATCTCTCTAAAACGATCACCATCCTTGTAGGATCTTAAATTTAGTAAAATCTGGATAAGATCTCGATCATGATCCTACAATATTACGATCTTATGGTCATACTCCCTTAAACGTTTCTACGATCTTATGATCATACCCCCTTAAACGCATAAAATAGGATTTTATGATTTGGAGTCAAAGTAACTTTTTTTCTTTAACTTTAAACTTAAGAACTTGTACGCATTATGTATGATGTGTAAAAAAAATATAATATGTATGCATGTGGAAATATTTTATGTTTAATTATGATATTTTTATATTGTATTGTCTTCTTAACTCGTAATATTTATAAACACACGAAATAATACTTTTACTTGTTAGTATGCTTAATTGAGTTTATCCATTATTCGTATATATGAGCAATTTGTTTATAGTAGGGAAATAATATTTTAATAATAACAGTCGAAAAAGAAAAAAGAAAAAACATTGTTTCTTCAAAAAAAAAAGGAAAGAAAACGGCCAAAAAACGTTCTGGAATTAAAATCTTGTGACTAGAATTATGAATTTAATTTTCAGATATTGGCAAATTCTCTGGGTCTGTTTTGCACGCAGAACTTGAGCTGTAGGGAGCTATGGAAGCTGTAGCTGTAAAAAAATGTATTAAATGACATAAAATGACAAATATTTATGTAGACTATTGGGCAGTGGGTTGGTTATTGAGTTAAAATTGTAATTGGATATAAATAAGCTTGCTAGCTTATTTTTAACGCTACAAGAAGTAGTTCTAAAAAAAGCATACAAAAGCTCCAAAAAGCTAGTGTACAGAATAAGATTTTTGTTTTGAATAAAAGCTAAAGCTACCAAAAGCTCCCAAAAGCTAAGTGCAGAATAGACCCTCTATATTCTCCTATAGGGATTTGAATGTAGATCATTGATAGTATAATTTTCATTAATTAGGTTAGTTATTAAATGAAAAATTATAACCGACCTAGCTCGATAGGGCCATACAAGAAATTTGGTCGTTGAAATTAAACAAACACCACTACTTTATGAAGCAAGTCCAGCTAAATCAATCAGCTATTTTATAAGACTGTAACCCTGTTTGGCAAATAAGACTGTAACTCTGTTTGGCAAATAAGCTAAATCAATCAGCTATTTTATAAGAGAATTAAGATAAATTAGGTTATTGAAAAGATAAAATAACTTAAAACAGTGTTCAATCAGCTCTTTTTGAAACCAATGCAAATAACAACATTTTGGATTTTAGCGTATTTTAGGCAAAAAGTTTGTCTCGAAATTATCAAATAGCTAATTTTAACTAATTATTACTCACATAATCAGTTAATAGCTAATAACTAATTCCCAAACAAGGCCACATATTTTTTATAACCCAACCAAATATGAGGAGTGTGGTGAGAGAATGGTTTTTTTTTTTTTTTTTTCGTGAAGCCGAAGTCAGAGAAAAAAATAGAAAAAAAAATTTCAAATGAAAGGACAAAGGCAAGGTTATCAAGATCGAGATATTAGCTGGGATGGTTTTTGTCTTTGCAAGATTGTATGATCAAATTTAGATCCTAAGATCCTACAAAATTGTAATAATTATACATATTAATAAATAAAAGCATAACATAGAATATTATTAGGTAAATGAAATAATAAAGCATTATTAACGGTCGAAAATAAAATTTAATACCGATTTCATCAAAAACATGAGATTATGAGAGTATATTTCAAAATTTGGTAGGACTGGATCGTATAGAATCGTAAGATTCTACCATTAAGATTGGGATTTTACAATCACAATCAAGATCCTATTAAATTTAAGATCCTCAAATATTGTTTTGACTCGATAAAGTGGAATCGTAAAATCGTAAGATGTTAAGACTTGATCGAGACCTTAATAACTATGGATAAAGGCCTTTTTTATTAATACGAATTTCAATATAAAAAAAAAGTTTATTAGAGTTGGTGTCATTCTTTATTTAGTTTGTATTTTAAAGAGTCTCCTCTCCACGAACTTATAGATAGGACCTTCCACAATTTTGATTATGTGGTAACCAACATACACAGACATACTAAGTATATAGGGCATGTTTGTTTTGGCTTTTGTAAAAAGGAGAAGTCAGTAGTAAAAGAAGAATGAGAGAGAAGGAGAATTCAAAAGTAAAAGCAACTCAAATAATTATTTGGATTGATATTATTTAAGTTGCTTTTCAACTGAAACATATTTGGATGAATTATACGTAGAAGTACTTTTGATATATTAAAATTATTAAAATGGACAAAAATATTGTAAGGATATTTACAATATATTTTATTTCCTTTTTAAATGGGGATATTTTTGTATTTTTTATTCCAAAATGACTTCTCATTTTAAAAAAAGTAACCCCCTACCTAGTTTGAAAGAAAGTTGAATTTTAACTTTTGCTTAATATTTTTCTTTAAAAAAAAGTCATAACAAACAGATAAAAAAATTCAAATGGACTTTTGGGTGAAGCAAAAGTCAAAAGGAGAAAAAATAAGTCAAAACAAACATGCTCATAACCAAACTCTAGATGTGTTGTAATCAATATACCAAGAATGTGATAATCAATATACTAATAAAATAACTAGTAAATAATCCGTGGAGACTCGACGGGCAGAACTTTATATTATATATAATATATATATTTATATTATACTATAACACCCCGTAAAGTTTTTAAAGAGAAATTTAAAATTTTAATAAATAAACATCCAAAATTTCTCATAAACTTAATTTTTTGAAGATGAAAGGAGGACCTTTTCGAGATATGAGATTATTTAAGTCAAACCTAGTTGTGAACGACTTTAAGGAATTAAAACTTTTAAGTGCAATAATATTTAGTTAACTTATAAGTGTTAAGTTATTTTTTATTACGAATTATTTAAAATTCGTATTAATTAGCTATGACTACGTAGTCGAAATCTAATATAAGTATTTAGTTATTTTAGACCTAAATCCTCGGTAGCAAATTCGGAAAGAGTGATTCGACAATAAATGAAACTTAATCAGAGTAATATAAATAGTGAGCTAATTAGTTTATTAAAAATATCAGCCGTTACTAATAAGGGATAACTTATTGAATTTATGAAATACCAACTTGAATTAATTTATTAAGGGGATATTAAAGATTCATTCTAAAATTTTTAATTCTTAGTCAATAATCAAAAATATTTAATTTTGAAGTATGCCACATAGGTTCCAAGTAAAGCTTTAGCTTCAAACAATGTTTAGTTACTAGAGCCCCGATAAGTACAAGCTATCTGAGTTTTAATATAAGAATCTATTATAAGCGCTTAAATAAAAAGAATTAGACAGGAGATAAGTTACAAATTAATCAGATAATTTAATTTAAAATACTTAGCTGGATAAATTTTTGAAATTCATGAACAACCCAATTCTTAGTTAACATATTATCCTATTAGTAATTTCCAATGTTCCGGTTATTTATTGGATAGATTATAAGAATAAAACCATTGAGAAATTCATTAAATCCATAAACTAGTTATTAACTAATTAAAGCGAGGGTGAATTGTAAGAAGAAGACTACTTGAGAAAATAAGTGTTAATTTTATCTCGACTAAAGTTATAGAAGTTGGACACTAAAATTAAACCAAATATTTGATTAATTACTAAAAGAGTCCTTGATCCCAATTATTCCGAAACCTGATTACCTTGCTAGTAAGACCAACCATTAAATAAATTAAGTAAATAGATCTTGAATTAGAATATACTTTATAACATTAGGAGCTTAATTAAACCCGTTAAGCCCATTGAATTGTTTAAAGATATTGGGTTAAATGTTGGACATGGAATAGATTATAAAATTAAATTCCTACAATTAGATTAAAATACTTAATCCATTTCATGGTTGAGAATTCATGATTTGTTCAACTTTTGACTAGCAATTGACCCGGATTGGGAACATTTGGAAATTTGAATTATTTGTTTAACAGTGCCAATTAATAATTAATTCGAGTCCAGTGAATCAATTCGATTAATAAGATTATGAGTTTTAAGGGATTATTAGGTCCATAATCTAAGATAATTAGGTGATTAAGATTAAGGAACATGGAGAGGAGAGAGCATCCGAGAGATACTGCCGGCGGCGGTTGGCAGCGGATTGGGAGTTTACTAGGGAGAGGAGCTGATCAGGGTCGCCGGGATCAAGTAGGGGGTGGGAAGGTCAGTGATGGTCGTCATGAGAGGAGGGAATGGTTTGGGGTTTTTATCGGGAATATTTTGGCCGCTACAAATAATGGCCATCTGCTGAGGGAAGTCGAGAAAGTCGCAAGGGTAAGAGACTGGTTCGTCCCTAACAGAAATTGGGCGGTGCGAGGAGTCAAATCGGGTTCTTTCGTTTTGGTCGAAGGGAGGAGGCGGAGAAGGTGATTCGGACTATGAATGGGAGAGGGTGGATGGGTTCAGTATTAAGGGCCAACTGGGCGTGGCCAAGCAAAAGGGACCAGGATGGGGGGGATGGACTCAAATCAGGTGGTCGAGTGTTGAAGGAAAAGAGGGTTTTCACCAGAGTTCGAGAGAATGGTGGTAATCGGTGGCATGCACAAGCTGCATGGAGGGATGAACGTACTTATGCGGAGGTGACAAAGGGAAAAGGGATAGAAAATGTCGCACGAGAAAAGGTTTCGGCAGGGGTGGTGATGGATTTGAATGTAGATTCAGAGATGTTGGAATGGCTTCGGCAATCGGCGTTAGTGGAACTGAGGAGTGTAGAAGCTTTGATACCATTCCAGGAGTGGTTGTACGGTGGACAACACAAGGAGGGTGACATAAGGTATGGAGGGGGGCATATGTTGGTGGTACAGTTTCAGAGTCCTATGGCTCGAGACAATTTTCTCGCAGATCGGGGTGACCGACATTTGGTTGATTGGAAACGTCGATAGGAGGCAGGGACAATTGCAAGGAAGCAGTTGGTGTGGCTTTATATTTTTGGTCTCCCACTTGAAGTCTGGAGCGAGGAAAATTTCCAAAGGGTAGTGAGTAAATGGGGGAAGGTAATAAGTGTTGATAAGGAAGCGGCTGATCGGAAGAGGCTTGATCGCATCAAACTTTTGGTGGCGTTGAAGGAAGGAATCATTGTTCCATTGAATTCAGAGGTTCAAATGGGCAAGGTGGTATCCAGAATCCAAATGGTGGTTAGTTATAGTGAGCCGGTAGTAATCGAGGACATTCAGGGCGAAACCACGTGTCTGGACATGGGGGACCAGAGGGAGCGGAGTGCTCCGGTGGAGGGGTTGCCGGAAGAGATGGGGTACAGGACGACCGGGACCATAGAGCATGGGGAAATGAGACAGACACCTATGGAGACTCATGGGGAGCCGAGCTATGTAGAAGAGCGGCTGAAATCAATAATGAGGCTATGTTGGCGTGTGGTGATGATTCCCAAGAACGGTTGAGGCTCCAATACAATAGTAGGGTTGCGGAGACGGAAGCCGATTGCATTGAAGATCATGGAATAATAATACCTGGGCCTCGAATTAGGGGAGAGGGGATGAGCGTGAGTGCAGTGCCCATAACAAATGGGCCATTGGAGGTAACAGAAAATGGGCCCATTGAGAATACAACGAGTAATGGTCCAATTATTCTGGAAGATTCATGCGGGAAATAATTGAGTGGTAGCCCAGGAGGTGGAGGCGATAAAGAAGATAAAAACTGCGATTGGGATGCGGAGGGTATATCCGACAAGCACCCTATTGAGAATGGGGGGCTAAGTGACGCAGATGAAATGGGGGATAGAGACAGTGTAGCAGGGGGACTTTGTGAAATGGTAAATGGGGATGAGTCGAGAGAAGGGGCACTGGGGGTGTGTGAGTTCAGAGAGGATGGGTAGGATGCGGCGACGGGCGTGCTCTCGGGAGAATATAAGCTGGAGTCCTGGCCGGAATTGGAGGCGGTGGAGGATGCAATGGCCAAGCTACTGAAATGGAAGGAGGGGACTAAGCGAAGGGGGAGGAGGAAAGGAGGCAAAACAGTCTTGAGGGGCGGACAGGGGAGGAGCATAGTGCGCAACATAAGGGTGTTGAAGGATATAGTTTTGCCCGTTTGCAATTCACCACTTTTCGGGGGCCAGAGGGGGTAAGACTTCTGGATTTGTCGGAAGCCGAAGTGTTGGTGGAATATGCAGAACTACTGGGGTTGGGGTGTTTAAAGGGGAGGGAAGAGGCTTTGAGGCGTGTGAGGAAGGATCAGATTAGGGAATTGTGAGGGTGGGTGAGTGTGGGGATTCATTGAGGGTCTTTGTTATTATGCGAATCATTATGTGTAACCTTAGGGGACTCAATGGAGGGGTTCGTAGAAGGGCTTTTTGATGAGACTATGCAGGAAGATGAAGCCGTGGGTACTATGTCTTCAAGAGACTAAGATGGGGGAGGTTAGAGAGAGATTAGTTTTTCGTTTATGGGGGTCGAAGGGGTGTATTTCTGTTTCCAGGCAGCGTTGGGTAATGCGGGAGGATTACTAGCAATTTGGGATAGTGATCGTTGTTCATTGGGGGTGGTAGATCAGGCTCATCACTATTTATGGCTCAAAGGGTCGATTAGGGAGGTAGAGGGGACAATCAATATCATATGTGTCCATGCGCCGAATAATAGGAATGATAGGGCTGAGTTGTGGGCACTGCTGTCCAGAATTTGCGATGTCGGGAATGGGGAGCTGTGGTGTTTCAGGGGGGATTTTAATGCGATAGTGTCCAAGGAGGAGAGGAGAGGAGTTAGTGTAGACTCAGGATCGAGTAGAGACTTTCGGGGATTCATTGACAATCTTGGCTTAGTCGACCTCCCTTTGGTTGGAGGCCAATTTACTTGGGTGGGTAGAAGTGGTGGGGCTTGCAGCAGGTTGGATAGGTTTCTTGTGTCTCCTGGGTGGTTATGCCTTAGGGGGGTTGTGGCTCAGAAACGTTGTGATTCGGTACTTTCGGATCATTACCCGTGGTTTTGGAAGTGGGGAAGCAATCTTGGGGATCTAAACCATTTAGGTTCTATAGCTATTGGATGGAGGAGAGGGGTGTTAGTGAATTAGTGAAAGCAGCCTGGCTGGGGGGGGGGGGGGGGGGGGGTGAGGGGCCAGGAAGGGAGATTGGAGTATCTCAGGGGGGTGGGCTATTTGATAACCTTAGGAGGCTCAAGAAGGTTATTCGCGAATGGGAGGGGTATGGGGCTTGGGCAGTGGAGGATCGAGTTAAAAGATTGTTGGGGGAGATTAGGGAGTTGGAGGAGAAAGGGGTGGGGTCGGGGATTGGGAGTCGATCAGTGTGGACTGGTTACAGAAAAGAGCGGAACTAAAGAAGGCGTGGTTGGCGGAGGAGAGTAGATGGTGCCAAAAATCTAGAGTGAAATGGCTTAAAGATGGAGACCAAAATTCCAAATACTTTCATGCGGCAACAAATTACAATAGGAGGCGGAATTTCATTGGATCTATTCACAGGGATGGAGTGGTGATTGAGGGGCCAAGGGAAATTAAGCAGGCTGCTGTGGATTACTTCAAAGAATTATTCACTAAGCAGGGAGAAGAGATTTTTCATGTCGTAGGGTTGGGACTGCCGAGAGTAGAGGAAGGTGATAGAGGGTGGTTGGAAAGGAGCTTTGTGGAGGAAGAAGTGAGGGAGGCGGTATGGAGTTGTGATGGCAACCGAGCCCCTGGACCGGATGGCTTTAATTTTGGTTTTTTTAAAAAGTATTGGGAGATCGTCAAGAGAGAAGTTATGGAGGTGTTTAATAAGTTCGAAGAAGAAAGCAGGATTAACAAGGAGATGGGGGGATCCTTCATTGCTTTGATCCCAAAGGTCGATAGAACGACGGGCTTCAATGAATATCGTCCCATCTCCTTAGTTGGAAGTCTCTATAAAATGGTTACTAAAGTCTTGGCAAGGCGTCTACAGGGAGTTATAAGTGGATTGGTGGGACAATCACAAATGGCCTTTGTTAGGGGAAGACAGATTTTGGATGGAGCTTTGGTGGCAGCGGAAGTGGCTCACTCGACTCAACAGGTCGGAAGAAGAGGATTTGTAATTAAACTTGATTTTGCCAAGGCATATGACAAAGTATCTTCGAAAGCTCTAATCCGGGTTCTTAAAGCTATGGGTTTTGGAGCAAAATGGGTGCGATGGGTGGAGGCATGCATTACCTCGGCCACGGCTGCTGTGTTGATAAACGGATCCCCTTCTCCTTTCTTTAAAATGCAACGTGGATTACGACAAGGTGACCCTCTTTCCCCGTCCTTATTTGTTTTGATCGCGGAAGTGCTCAACTGTTTATTAAGGAACGCAATCGAGAGGGGGCTGCTCTCGGGTCTGATGGTGGGGACAGGAGGGCCAGTGATATCCCACTTGCAGTACACCGACGACACGATTTTATTTTGCGAGGGGGAGATCGGTCAGATATTAACCATCAAACGGATTCTGAAATGTCTGACATATACAACAGGTCTTGAGATCAATTTTGCTAAAAGTACTCTTTTGGGGATTAACTGTCCAAGCGCATTAGAAAGGGAGGCAGCGGACATTCTTGGATGTGGTGTGGGTAGATGGCCATTGACTTATTTGGGAATTCCAATTGGCGGGAGGATCAATAGCATTGGGATTTGGCAACCGGTGTTAGAGAAGATCGAAAAGAAACTTGCCGGGTGGAAAGGAAGAATGCTGTCCCAAGCGGGAAGACTTTGCCTCATAAAATCGGTGTTGTGCAGTCTACCACTGTATTTCATGTCCTTGTTTAAAATTCCAAAGACAGTGGCGGATAAGCTGGAGCTCCTCAAAAGGAGGTTTTTTTTGGAATGAGTGGGAGGGGGTGAGGAAGATACACACCATATCTTGGGATAAGATTTGCCAACTCAAAGATGAAGGGGGGCTTGGGGTCTGGGACTGCCATCGCTTTAATACTGCTTTACTTTTGAAATGGAGATGGCGTTTTGGGAGGGAAAACAACTTATAGAAAGAGGTGATCGATGCGAAGTACTATAAGGGGGATTCTCCATTGATACCAGGAACTATACAGAGTCGGTCACTGTGGGGAAGGGTGTCTAAGGCATGGGAGGAGTCGGATGGGTTAGCTTCCGGTGGGGGCTTTATGGTACAGGTCGGTAATGGTCTTTGAACTAAATTTTGGCAAGATATATGGGTGGATGAGGGACGGCCCCTTAAGGTACTCTTTCCGAGAATTTTTGCCTTGGCCAATAACCAATCTGGTAGGGTCGCTCAGTTTGGGGAATGGGTTGGTCTTAGTTGGGAATGGAAGATTCAACTCGGAAGGCGTTTGTATGATTAGGAAATGGATGTCTGGCATTC
The DNA here is from genome assembly GCA_030278955.1 of Hygrophila difformis. Taxonomy (NCBI): domain Eukaryota; kingdom Viridiplantae; phylum Streptophyta; class Magnoliopsida; order Lamiales; family Acanthaceae; genus Hygrophila; species Hygrophila difformis. The sequence goes on from JAOANR010000003.1 coordinate 20,313,345, forward strand.
ATTGATACAAGTCTTAGAAAGTTATAAAATCAATCGGTTTCTGGATGACAAGGTGGTGTGGCTAAGAGGAGGAGGAGGGGGGGTTTACTACAAAATCATGTTGGGTCAGGACGCCTAGACTGGAGCGGGAAGATAGAGCATAGATGTGGAGAGGCCTGTGGAGAGCAAAAATACCAATGAAGGTCAAGATTTTGGTTTGGAAGGTGGCACATGATGCTGTCACGGTTAAAGATGTTCTGTTGAATGGAGGATGTTTAGCTGGGGTTGATGCTCATTGCCTGATCTGTGATAAAGATGTTGAGACCGCAAATCATTTATTTTGCAAATGCGAATTTGCATGCTCTATGTGGTATCAACTAATTGATTGGTTTGGCTTTCCATGTGCCCCCCCTGGCAGGGTCGATCATCTAGTGGCCTGGTTGATGGGAGCCTGCCCGTTCCAGAATAAAAAGATGCAATGGTTGTTCACAGGATTAGCTGTGATTTGGATAATTTGGAAGAGTCGTAATGCCAAAGTTTTTAAGGGGCAGTCTGTCAATGTCAAGGAGGCGATGGAGGAGGTAAAATGGAGAGTGAGCTTGTGGTGGAAGGTGATGATGGAGGAGGGTGTTCAGGATGTTGGCAGCATGGAGAGGAGTTTTCCGGATGGGCTCTCCCGACCAGTGACGACGAATCATCGAATACCACGTAAAGGGTTGACATAGGAACAACCAGAAAAGGGATGGTGGAAAGTTAACACTGATGGCTCATCGGTGGGGAATCCAGGGCCTGCGGGAATTGGAGGAATTATAAGGGATGACATCGGGAACGTGATCTTCGTACTTTCGGATTTCATTGGAATTGCAGACTCTAATGAAGCTGAGGTCACTGCGGTGAGTCGTGTTTGCGCAGCCTTGCTCAGAGACCAGGGGTTCCCACTGCCTAAAATTGTTTTCGAATGCGATTCCGCTAACGTGGTGAAATGGTTGTGTCAACCAGATTTATTACCTTGGAGATTTCGTCATCTCATCAAACTTGTAATAGATGTTCTGCGGTTCTCGGAGGGCTCTAGAGTGCAACATATACTTCGTGAGTGCAACCAGATGGCGGACACATGGGCTCGACAGGGGGAGACTGAGGCGGGTAAGGTGGAAGTTTGGTATTAATTTGGTCTGTCTGTGTTACGAGGTTGGATGTTCTGCCTCTTCTCTTTTATACATGCGAGAATGAGTGGGATATTGGATGTCGAATGCAGATGGAATTTAATGTTTTATGCGGTAAGCTACTTAGGTCTTGTAGCTTAGTGTTGTTGTTGTGCGATCCCCAGTTTGTGCTTTTGGTTGAATTGATTCTTGCCTGAAAGTCAAGGTTTGGGATTGAGTATGCATTATGTAAAGCCTTGGGACTTTGTATTGTGGATTATGGTTGGAATGAAAGTGTTCTTCTCAAAAAAAAAAAAAAAAAAAGTCCAACACATTAAATTGCAAGGGTGAGACTATTAGAAATTGTTAAGTCCACAAATTAGACAAATTAAGCAAATTAAGTTAATAATTTAAATTAATTAGTGGGTTAAGTCCAGGGTTGGGACTAGAATTGGGCCAATTAAATTAATAAGTCCAATAAACCAATTAGGAGAATAAAAGAAACAAAATAGATTGAGCCCAACCGAAAAGCCCATTATCTATCCCTAAGCCCAACATCAAACCAAACCCTAACCCTACCCTAGCTGCTCTGCTGCCGCCGCCACCTCCGGCGCCACCATCGCCGGAGCATCACCGGCGCCGCCTACCTCCGACCATAGTCCGGCCATCCATCATCCTCTCCCCAAAATTCAAAATTCATCCCCAAATCACCACATCCGCGGCCGCTGCCTCCATCGTCGCTGCCGGCCACCGTCCACCGCCTCCCCACACCTCCATCTCCCCAAATCGATCTCGGCAGTCCCGCCGCCACCGCCCCTCTTCCATTTCGCCACTCCCGGCCTCCCTCGCCAGTCGCCATTTTCGCCACCACCACCGCGAGCCCACCCTTTTCTCGCCGCCACCACAAATCGCCTCAACCACCGCCCCTGTCACCGCCCCTATCATCACCACGAATCCATTCTCCACCACCAATTTCATTCCCAAATCAATAATACGACAAAATCAGAAAATCAAAACAAGAAGAAGAAAGAGAGAAGCAAGAGAGAGACGCGAGGGAAAGGAGAGCAGCCGCCGCTCGCCGTCCGCCGCCTGCCTCGCCGGAGTTTCCATAGGGAGAAGACAAAACAGAGGAAGTTGGGAAGAAGAAGAGAACAAGCCAATTACCTTGAACTTTCTAGAATCCATGGTGTATTGTAGAGTCTCCTTGTGCCTCATTGAGCATCCCGTTTTGTAGGAGGAAGTCTGAAATTTGAGGTGATTGAGAGGATTGATAGGAACTGTGTGAAATGAGGAAGGTTGGGGCGTGCAGGATGAGAGAAAGAGGAAAGAAGAAAGTGGCGTGAAATAGGTAAGGCCGTGAGGTTAATTGGGTAAGCTGGTTGGATGGAGTTTTGACCAGTTAAAGAGATGCTTGGGAATTTTCTATATCAACCCCCCCCCCCCTCCCCCACCAGCCTTCACTCCAATTTTCTTCCTCTTCGCCTTCATCTGCGTTTCCTCTCTTTCATTTTCCATCTTTCTTATTTTCCTGGTCTGTAGTGCTCCTTTGCCATTATCTATAGAGAAGATATAAAAGCCCAGTCAGATTTATTCAGATAATTATTCCGTAAAAGCATGAAGTGTTCGGGTAAGATTTATTAAGTCAGAAATTTTAGTTATTATTATTCAAGTTAGAATATTCCTATAGCATACTAAATTAATATTATGATTTTTGCTAGTCAAATAGCTGCAAAGGATATCTGCTCGTAGCCTACGCGTGTGTTGCATCCATTCCATCTACGGTGACTGTAAATAGATGTTTACTCTTTGGAGTAAGCCCAAAAAAATTATTTAGCTTCTTAAGCATAAATTTCAAGAAAACCATTTTATTACTTTTTAAATTTATGCTTATAGCTCCCTACTGCTTTTTGGATTATTGGTATGCAATTTTACTGTGCTTTATAGTTCCTGCAATTATTCATAAAATCTCATGGATTTTTGGAGCTCATTGTTACGGGGTGGGTCTACGCTACTGGGTCGGTCAACGCCACCTCCGCCGTTTGCGTGCGACGCATGCCATTCGGGGACTGTTGGAAACTGGCGCGACGCCATGGTTGGATTCCGCATGGTCTAAGGGAATTTCTTACCTCCACCACAACCCTTGAATGTATGTGAGAACTGGGCCCTACAACAGGGAACCTGCACATCATGTTGGCTGAGAAATTTATTTCTTGGTAACGCATAGTGTCATATTTTTCTTCTCCCGGGATTAGATTTATATGGATTTCGTCTTTGCTTAAATTAATTCTCGTTTTTTAGCATACCATTACCATAACTGTTGTTTTTAAATTGTTTCCGCTACCCTATCTCCTCCGGGAGTAAACGTCTACTTACTCAGTGATTGTTTTCGCTGACTCTACACTTTTCATCGTTTCCTTTCAGGGCATAAAATCTGCAAGGCATCAATGCGCGGGCACGGTTTGGGGTATTTTGTACTAAAAGTATATTTGAAATCCCTCTTGGGATAGAAAAATTTATTACTTGGCATAGATAATGATTTTATCAAGCATAAACAAATCTTTGGGTCCTATCCATTATGTAAATATGTGTGCCCTACTGTTTTAAACAATGCATTGCGCGATTAACAATATTTTTGAATATGAAATAGACAACCCCTTTTAAATAAAAACTCCCATGGAATTTATTTCATTTCTATCATTGAGCTCCTTGAGGAATGCGTTCCTCTGTTTTGGTTGTACAATCCAACCATTTTTATTAAGCTTATTTTATACTCTTCACAGTATTATAAGCTTCTTTGCGAATTGTATGCTAGCTTGTCCGGAACGTGGTTAGCATATACATTCATCTGTGGTTTTTATTCTAGCCTTAGCGTATTTCGGGCGGTCCGGAGTACATGGCGGTAGCACCCCACCCCTTTTCCCGTTCTTTGCTTCCGCTGTTTCCTTCAGGGAAAATGGGGGTGTTACATATACTTCATAAAGTAATAATATAAATTATATTTTGAGTAATGAAAATTGTGTAATGATTTTTTTAATATATTCATATTGTAACACCCTGATTTAATTAACACATGATTAATTTAATTAATTATGGTTAATTAACAAAAGATTTATTATATGGATATTTTGTAGGTATGATTTTAATGAAGTGGAAGAATAAGTGGGTTCAAACCCACAAGAGAATAAGAGTCAAGTGCTCAAGTGAGTGCATTATGGTGTAGATGGCTCAAGACAAGTGGACTAACCCATTTTTCGGACCCGACCCGTTTGCACCAAACCGACCCGGGCTGACCCAAGACCCATTAAAACACCTAAATCAGCCCCCATGACTTCATTTAGAGCTCAACACTTACAATCTAGGGCTTATTCCCGTTTTTGATGCCCAAGGTGGAGAAAAGTGGTCTCGTGAAGAGATTTTTGTGTTTTCTAACTCAAATCAAGTGGGGGATTGGAATCTACATCTTTGGTAAGTGTTTCCTAGCCTTTGCACTTGATTTTGAGGTTGTTTCAGTGAGTTTTTGGAGTAGTGTAAAGTGGTGACGGGATTTGGGCATTTGGGATGAACTTTTGTAGATTGGCTTGGAATTTGGTGTTGAATCTTCGATTGGAGTTCGGATTAGTGTTGAGGAGCTTGAGGTCAGTTTTTTAGACTCATCTTGGTTGATTATTTTGGGGGATTTCAGCCTACCCCTTGTGCATGTTGGTGTTGAGCACTTTGTTTGAATTCTTGTTGATTTTGGGAGCTCAATCTTGCCTTGTAGTGTTCTTGAGTGGTTTGGAAGCTTGCATTGGGAGTTGGAGAAGCTTGAGATCTGGAATTGAAGTGTTTGGACTTCATAAACACAAGGCAAGAGTAGGATTTAGCTTATTGTGGGGGAAGATTGGAAGAAAAAGGTGAATTTCGCGATATGCTGCCTCTGCTGAAGCTTCAGAGGCGCCGCATAGCCTATACGGCGCCCAAAAGGGGCTTGGAGCGCCACCATTGGCGCCTCATGTGCACCCAAAAACTTACAAACTTGAATCGGCTCTAACTTACTCGTTTCTAATCCGATTTTCGCAAACCATATATGAATCTGACCCTACTCGAAACAAGGATTTCAAATATGCAATCAGAATTCAGTGATAATGACTCCTTCAAAAATTTAAAATAGGAATTTATAACCCGAGGGTGTCCCCTGCGTGCCGATTCGCAGTTTTCTTCCATTTTTCATTCCCTTTCATATTTTATCGTTTCTTACTCATTTATAGGCTTCGAGAAATGTTTTAAAATGGTCTAATCCTTGTTGGTACTTGATTCATAACTATTGGTATTGGATTGTGGAATCTACCATGCCTTAGAAATTAAGGAGATTCGAGTGACCTTGTACTTAACTCTTGTAATAGAGTTGCGAGCCGATATGTGGGGTTTGGCTAACCCGGAATCTAAATCTTAGTCTTGGGACTTGGAAATTATCTTAGTATGCTTTCAAATATGGGGATTGGGCATGTGAATTATGATTATGCGATTTATACAATTTATGCTTCCGAGTCATGAGATTCGGCATATGTTTGACATTATTATGATTGGTGACTTTATGATTTCGAGGATACAAATCTCATGTTTATGCTTTTGAGTTGCTAAACTGGGCATACATAAATTTTTGATTATCTTGGGCATATATATATATTGTGTTGATTATGTGTTATGCTTTCGAGAACTTAGTTCTGGGCATGTAAGCTTTCGAGAGCGAGATGCTCTGGGCTCTACCCGCTGTCTGTGGTTCGATCCTTGGGGATGCCACTCCGTAAGTCCACTTACCCCTTTATGCATGAAGCGTCCGCGGCGGGGGCACTGTAGGCATCTCTTTCGACCATTAAGGAGAGGTGGATCCTTAATGGGAAGGAATGTCGGCCATGGTATTAGGATGCACGCTAGACATACTTATGTGCTGCATTTAGGGTAGATAGATACTTTAGGTCATACCATTCATCTCATCATCCATCATTCATCTTATTATTGTTTTGACGTGGTTGAAGCACCGATATGGGACGGTGTGATGTTTAATTATTAATTTAATTATGCAATTATATAAACTGTTAATAACCCTTTAAAATCTGGTTCCCTGTTTCCCAGCTTTTCCTACTCTTGCTCCGTACTTTATGTACTGACACCTTGCGTTTTGTCTTTCTTATAAATACTCCCGAGGAGGACGCAGAGCATGATCATGGTGACGGGTTTGGGACTGAGAGATCTAATAGGACTGCATTATTATGTTGTTGACTAATATGCTATATTAGACCCTACGTTATCTTTATGTGACTTGTCTGATATTTCTGAGTATTACTGTGAATTGGAATTGGTCTGTGAACCAATCATTTGTCATTCCTCCTTGTACTTGATATTTTGGACAGGTAGACGTGAGTACCGAGGTGAGGTACTGTATGGGGCTTGTAGCCGAGTTGTTATGATTATATGATGGACTTGTTTCTGTTGCTTACTCTGTTACTCTGATATTATGATGTGTTGGATTTTCTGATTACCAGGCTTCGTGTTATCAAACTTAAATTGACTGGCCAACAGTTTAAGGGAGGTAACACGGCAGTGACGTCACAAAAATTGGTTTAAAATTTTTGGGGCGTTATAGATATCACACCGTAAAATTTTAAATTTAAAATAAATAGATATTCAAATTCTTTAAAATAATAATAATAACAATAATTCTCCTAAGTGTAATTTTTATTGAACATTAAATTAGAGAATGGAAAATTTTATTTTTGGAAATAAGTATTATTCAATCAATCCCTAACAAGTACTGCGCTAAAATTTATATAATTAAAATTCTTTTTAAGCACAAGTATAATTAAATTAGTTCATGAGCAAATATATTTATTTTAGGTCCATTAGATTATAAGCATTGATTTTTGGATTTTAATTAATTTCTAATATGTCAGCAGAAGACTTGGGAAAGTCATGGTAGGTACGATTTTAGTGATATTGATTAATTCTTATATGTACTAGTAGTTCAGTTTCTTTTATTTTCATATCTGAACTAATCATGCATTATTAAGCATAAACTATTTGTGTTATTGAGGTGAGGGCTAGAATTTTTGAATTATTGGAGTAGGAAAACAAGCTCATATTTATGTATCATACCAGTGCAAACTGTCATACTCTAAAATCAATGAGGATGGACAATGAACTGTTATCCACCTAATGAATTAAATATGGTCACACAAAAGTCGCAATCAACATACTTCTGGATGACCTTCAATCATATTGAATAAATTGACAAATACTTATAGAAATTGAAGTCATGTGAGCTGCTATTATGAAAGTGAGAGGAGACGAAACAAGAAAATAAATACGGTGGGGCGGCCAGTAGATTTATTTGTACTATGGGAATTATTGCACTATTTTCTTCCTCTTTATAAAAAGAACTTGACATGTGAGAATGAATGAGATGGAGAGGAGAGGCCGACATGGGATGATGGGGATAATTCAATATGTACCCACCAATTAATATCATTTGATTTTAATAGAGATTTATGGAACCTGCAAAATAATTGAGGGGTCCAGATAAAAAAAATTGCTTTAGAGCAAGTGTGATTGAGTTGAAATGAAGAATGCACTAAGGTTTTTTTAGGTGGGCGGCAACCAAATAAATGCTAGATCAAACCAGTATGAGATAGTCTTATACAAATTTTTTTAAAAAAAAAGAGAAGAAAGAATAGGTGAGTGAGTTGTAGTAATAAATTTGGGGTGTAGAATGTTACACGTATACAATACACACATTCAAATGAAATTAATTTACCCTACAAATGATGGAATGGTTGGGACAAGCTTCTTGAATTAATGGAGTCATCCGTTTTTTTTTTTTTATATATATGTAAAGCAGGAAAAGAGTAAAAGAGTCTCTCCAGCTCAAAGTTGTATATAATGCGAAGGCCCCTATATATTAATACCCAAATAAAATAGTTGCTCCATCACTTTGAGCTAGTTGAAGGATCCATCAGTATAGAGAGGGAGAAAAAAAACACATGATCACGTGGGAGTTTGTCGTTGGAAGTAAATTGACATTATGTGCATTTAAAGGTAGTAGATTGACAAATCTGATGGGCAAGTAAAGAGTGTTACATCTCATCCATAAAAGCCCCAATTTCAGCCTCTTCACTCCCTACCTTCCTACAAATTTTATGTTATTTTACTACTGAGAAGCTTTGAGGAGAGTTGTGGGATTTATTGTTAAGAAGAGGTGGACGGGTATTGAACTAGTATTCACAAAGATCTTGTGGTAAGTGCTCATGTATATTAGTTTTCCCTTGATCAAATTCATACGAAAGGTTCTAACAATAGGATTTTCTCTCATCTTCTTATTTCATGGCTACAAAGGAGTGTTGTTGTGATTCAAGGATTTTTCCGTAGTTACAAGGGGCCGACGACCTACCAAACGACCATAGAATCTATCCTCTGTAAGTCTATTCCCACCATTTCAAATTTATGAGCTTTTGGTCGAAAGGTTTAAGAGATATAAGCGTCGGAGTATAAAACGTACAATATGTCACCAAAGATCTACTTTGTGCAACTCATAGAAATCCTTGTTTCCGGGCTGTTTATAGCCTTCCATTCAAAAATTTTGCTTCAGTAAGTTTGTTCCCTCCAACATGAAGAGTATGGTGTGTAAATTTCAGAATTTTTGGACACCGTGTGACTCTTGAAAATCGATCTGGTTTATGCATGATCTTTAAAGAAGTTGACAGCAAGGCATATCCGACTTGCAGTGCTTTTAAGGTACCTTTAAAATATTTTTCTTAAAATCTTTTCTTCATGAAAGTTGTCCCTAATATTTTAAAGTTTATGCCTGTAAATTTTCAAAAATTTTGGATTTCAATTACTAGGCCAAAACCGATCTGATATATTGAAAACCATTGTTCGATAATCTGTCAGATTCGATCTATTCATGCGCAATCTTTAAAATCTATGTTTTTGAATACTGTAGAGACTCGATCATGAAATATTTTCTTCATAAACAATATTCCCCACATCTTCAATATTATGTTAGTTAAATTTCTCAATTTTGGACGATGTTTGACCTCCAAGTTAGATCTGGTTTTTCGCTCAAATCTGAGAACAAATCTGCCAATGTTACTCTTCCATAAAGATCCATCTTTTTTCGATCATTTTGGTTCATTATCTTTCAAATGTTTCTTTATGAAACTTGTTCCATATTGAGTTGACCATGTCTCTTCCAAATTTCATATTTTTTAGAACTCGTATGACAAAGCTATCGGATCTGGTTTACCAAATGGTTGAAATCATTTTTTTGCTGAAATCTATGTTAAGATAGGGTTTTCTAAAAATCCACGTTTTTGAAAGACTTAAGTGTCTTAAAACTAAATGGTTTCTCATGAAAAATATTTATCTACATGTGATCTACCTTCTATAAAAATTTCAGAATTTCTAAATGAGTTTTGATATTTTTAACACCCGTTGAAATGTAAGTCGTTGTTGTTGAAATTCTGACAGCAAGGTAGTTTTACAAAGATCACGACTTTTGACTCGTTTCTGTACCTTATTTTGAGAAGTGCAAAACATGAAACTTGTTCATATATGTTTTGAGTAGTTACAGTAAAAAGTTCAGAGCAAACGATTTTCGTATGAATGTTTAAAGCTGTTTGGCGTAAACTGCGACATAAGAAATGGTGATTTTGAGATCCGTGAAGTAATATATTCATATTTATTAGAAGTTGTTATGGGAGTTTGTAGATGAAATTATATTTGGCATTGTTGAATGCCCTTGTTATAAAATTACTTTCTTGAGATTGCCGAAAAATCTTTTAAAGAGAATATTATTTGGATAATTGTGAGTTAAGAAGGGAGATGGTGGAGTAGAGTTGCAATTGGAGGCTTCTTGTGGAATATAGTTAAACAAGACAATTTATCTGCTCGTCGCCTGCATTGTGTTGTTAACCCCAAGCCTACAGTAACTGTAAGTAGTTTTTTACTCCTTGGAAACGTGCCAAAATTATTTTTGAGCTTAAGCATAAATTATAATTCCACTTTATTATTTTAAATTTATTCTTATTGCTCTCTACTGCTTTTGAAATACTGGTATGCTATTTTTACTGTGCCTAATAATTCTTGCAACCATTCTCAAAATCCTACGGATATTTGAGCGCGCATTGTTACGGGGGTGGGACTGTGTGTGGGTCGCTGCTGCCCAACTCCCGCATTTGTTGTGCATATTTTAGCCACACGGGGACCATTGGGATTATTTAGCCCGATGCCATTACCTTATCTCACAGTGGGTTTGAGAAAATTTCTTACCTCCCCCACACCATTGAGTGTATGTGCGAATTGGACCCTACGGCGGGGAACCTGCGCATCATGGTGGCTGAGATAATCATATCTCGGTAACGCATATTGTTATATTATCTGTTCCCGGGATATAGATTAATATTTCGTATATGTATAAATTATTCTCGTTTAAACATGTCTTATTCCATAAATGTCATTTTAAATTATTTCTGCAACTCAACCTCCTCCGGGAGTAAGGGTTTACTTACTCAGCGATTGTTTTCGCTGACTCTACATTTTTCACAATTTCCTTTCAGGATTTGAGACCGGCAGAGTTCGACAGAGCATCATTTGTATGGGCACGATTTGGGGTGTAAAATTTAAAAATGTATAATTTTAAATTACCTTTGGGAAAAATTTATTACTTGGCATAGATATATTTTTAGCATGAAAAATTATTTGGGATTTTAGCCCACATTTACAAAGCATCTTAACAGATCTTGTGCAAAACCATTGGCCATAAAAATTTATCTATTGAGCATGGACAAATTATTTGGGTTTCATCCCGCTTGTGCAAATATGGGGCCTCACTGTTTTAAACAACGCGCTTCACGTTTTTAACAATATTTTTGAAATGTGAGGTAATAACCTCTTTTAAATTGAAATTTCCATTGATTTATTCCATTATTGTCGTTGAGCTCATTAGAGGAATGCGTTCCTCCATTTGGTTATGCTATACCAAATATTTTTAAGCTTATTTTATACTTGTTATAGTATTATAAGCTTCTGTGCAAATTATATGCTAGCTTGTCCGGAAAGTGGTTAGCATATACATTAAACTCTGATTTTATGCAAGTATGCGTGGCGGTAAAATCTTTTCCATTCTTCCCGCATTTTGCTTCCGCTATTTATTTTAGGAAAAATGGGGGTGTTACAGATTGGTATCAGAGCGGTTTTGCTTTATGGAAATGTGCATTTAAATTATTAAAACTTTTGCACAAGAAAATATTTTTGGAAGCATTATTGCCATGCGAAGTAGTGCATTTAAAATTTTAAAAGTTTTGCACGAAAAATATTTGGAAGCGTTTTGTCCTAAGAAGTAGTGCATTTAAGTTATTGAAATTTTTGCACGAAAATATTTTTGAAAAATATGCCAAGTACTATTTTTAAAGTTTTATTTGGGGATGGGACACATACACATGCATATAGGCACGAGCAGAAATTTTCGTCTATTACGTGTTTATTTTTTTTAAAAGAATTTCCCAAAGTATCGAACTTAGAACTAAAGAAGTATGACCTTTTTTTTCTAGACATACAAGAAATCAACCTGTAATACCCGAGAATTTTCCAACATAAAATAAAACAATAATTAAATAAATAAATAATAAATAAAATAAATACTGTAAATAAATAAACAAATCCAGCAAATAAAAGAAATAAATAAAGATAAGGAAATGAGAAATGAGATTTTACTTAAAAAGGGAATTAAAGGAATTTAATTAAATAAAAGGAGGGAAATGGTACACCAAAACCCGACACTAATGAACTCGAGTATTCGAGTCCAAAACATCCAATTAGACTGAGAATAAAATTAGAGAGAAAGTATGAACCCGAATATACCCCGGAAATCGGAATTCGGGAGCATAGAGGGATAGAAACCCGAAAGAGAGGCGGAAAAGCACGACGGATCGCACGACCCGCCCGGACCGAAGTCCAGGCGAAGTCGGCGCGGTGGCCGCGCGGTGAAGGGGCTTTAGCGCGCCACGACCGCGCCACTTCACAGATTCGTTTGTTGCGTGAATCTTTCGCCCGAACGCGGATATTTCGACTTTCGGTTGAACATCTCTCGACTCAAGACCTTTGGGTCGGTTGTGGACGCCCTAGGGATTGAGAATTCTATAAATAAGCCCCTTGGGAGCCCCAAACAAGTTTACAAAACCCTACAATCTTCTATACGTTCGAAACCCTAAATTCGGAGTCGACGGAAAGCACCAAACGGAGGCAGCAGCTTTGGACGAAAATCCAAGGTCTTTAAACGTTGTGGTAAGCTCTAGTCCAATAAATCTTTTCACGTTTCAATCCGAAAACGGATTCTAACTTCGGTTCTTTTCTTTCTACACCCCATATCGAATCTAGATCGTAGAACCCGACGAACGGAGAGGAGAAACGGTGATCTGGAAGCCACGCCTCCGAACTAGACATCCCCGACGTTCATAGACACTGTAAGTTAACCTTACATGGTTTTGGGAGATTTTAAAACATTCGAAACCTAAAAGATTCAACAAGAACCATAAATCTGTCCACTTTTATTTTTCTACCGACGCAACAGATTTGGTGAATTTTTCCGACCCTTAAAACGAACTCAAACGGAAAAACTTAAAACACGAAAAACGTTCCTAAGACTTAGACCTAGCTACTGTAAAAATATGGGAATTTTTGGAGTTGATTTGATATGTGAAAACCCGTTGAAACCGAACTGTTTGAATCTAGATCTCGAAATCTTGGACAGAACTTAGGAATGATCTTGATCACGTTTTTGACATAGGATCTAGGCTGTTTTAGATCTTTGGCCGAACATAAAAGTTGTAGATAAATGTCTTAAGATGATCCCTGTCAAATTTCATTAAATTTGGAGTTGAATTGATATGGTAGAATTTGAAATCTTTAAACTGTGACATATTAAACTCGGACAGAATTCTTCTTATGCGAAAATTGGTAATTTTGACCTACTTAGGTATCTCGGATTGAAAAAGTTAAAACACGAAAGTTGTAGATCTTGATGTTTCCGAGTCAGATATGAAATGTTGGAATTTTTGGAATTAAATCTGATTTTAGACGAATTTTGGAGTAAACTGTGGTTTACCGAAACGACATCTTGAAATCTTGTTGAAACATGGAATTAACCTTTAGGGTTGAGACGAATTGAGATATTATTTCTAAATTAATACAATGGAAGGCAGATTTTAAAAACTAAATCCCCTTACAAACTTGATAAATTAAAATTAGGGGTGAGTGCTCTGCAGGGTGCCCCCTAACGATTCACTTCGTGCCGTAATGGACGATGGTGACCCCGCGCGCTAAATTTGAGATATGGATTGCCTAAACGGCGAAACTTAGAGCCTACACTCTCGTGAATATCCGTATGGGTTTCCCGAGGCTCCGGAGTGGTACAGGGTATGGCTGATACGGTTGCGGCCGCCGGGCTACCGGCTAAAATTGTTGACATCGCGATGCTATCGTGAAACTTTAAAATACCAAATCGGGAATGTAATGGGGATTCTAAATTAAATTAAATTAGATTAAATTATGTTGTTGTCCAATTAAATTATTTAAATGCTTTATTTAAATTATTGCTATTATCTTGAACCATGTGATATGTGTTATTAAATAGAGCCTGAGATAAATTATGCTATTGGATATGGATTAGATGAAACTAAATATTATGCTATTATCATGCTTTTGTTAAATTACTAAATTTATGGCTTTTAAACCCTACGATCATGCATGTGTTAACTTACTCAGCAATTTTGCTGACCAAAACCATTTTTATTCATTTCCTTACAGAATATGTGGAATGAGCATGTGTGAGCACGATTCATGCATGGGATTTTGGGGAACACTTATTTTGCTTTTAAATTTCGTACTTAGACTATATTATGAACGGGCCTGTTTAACCCGTGTTTTGGCCATGTCGGCCCCTTTTTATATTTTCCGCTGCGATACTGTACTAAACTAAATATTTCCGCTGCGCTATGCTATTATTATTTTCGAATTATATTGCATGGGCTATTTTGAATGCTTTAAATGTTTTAAATACTGCAATACCTAGCCTTGCATCTCTTTAGTAAGCTCGGAGAAACCGTGTCTTACTAGGGAGATGTGGCGGTGACATCCCGACCTAGGTGACCAAAAACCGGGGTGTTACAAGTTGGTATCAGAGCCCGGCTATTTTTAAACTATTATTTTTAAACCATTATTATTTTTAAACTACTATTAATATTTTGACTATTATTTTAAATTTTAAATTATTATTTCCATGGAGAAATTTTTTTTTTTTTAAACCCATGGGAAAATATATATATATGGTGCATTAAATTATTGTTGGGGGGAAATATCATTTGCATATGCATGTTGCATCTCTGCTATGAACTTAGAATCTTGGAGACTTGAACTTAGAATCTTGGCGAAACTTGAACTTAGCATCTTGGCGAAACTTGAACTTAGAATCTTGGAAACTCGAACCTAGAATCTTGGCGAATATTAACTTAGATCTCTTGCTTGCGCTAGATGGCTAGTCAGGACATGATGCAGTTGATGATCAAGATGATGAACGCTCACCTTGACACCCAACAAACCATACAACAAATGAAAAATCGTATAGCTCACTTGGAGGCAAATCTGCACCAAATGGGAGACTTAAGGGAAGCTGACCTCCAGCACTTCCTGAACTTGAGAGCCGCTGATCAAGATCGCATAAAAGACTTAGAAACTCAAGTGCAAAAACTCACCGAACGAAGCGATGCTGTGATAGATAGAGTCGAGGATCTAGGGACGGACCTGCTTGACCTCACTGATATAGTAGTACCATATAGTCCTGTGGAAGACCACTTGATGGGACCACGAAGCCCAACACCCCCAGTGGAGAGCTCGTCTGGCCTTATCCACGGACGCTACGGAACCCTTGGGCTCTGGCCCCACATGGTCCGCCCATCGCCAAACCCGTGCCCCGTGGAGAACCATCCGGAGGAGACACCGGACCCAGTTCCGGAAGCCGTCGATCCACCATCCCCAGTGTTTCATGGACCTTTGGGCACTGGCCAGGTCTCTGATGAGGATGATCCTATAGAAGACCCCGCTACCCTGCCAGAGGGCGCGGAGATCTTTTAGATACTTTATCTTAGATAGTATATTTATTTTGCGCATCCTATTACTTGTATTAAATTTCTTTTAAAGGAATAAAATGTGAGTTGATTTTTTTTTTTTTTGAAATCCTTCAGCCCAAATTTATCGAAAAAAAAAAGAGAGAGAGACGAACCGGAACAGTTCCACCGCATTTTCTGTAAACGACAACAGTCAAAACAGTCAACAAGGATACAACGGGAACATAAACTGCAAAACATAATCAGCAAGGTCATCCTTGTACAGTCCATAGGAAAACAACTAAATAAAACACTACTACATCAAGCCTAGATGGAAATGCGGAAACAAAGGATCACTGGTCGGGAGGCGGGAACTGACGACGCATATACTCGTCCATCTGACGCATGTAGGCGTACATATCGGTCATGGAGGCCTGCTGCTCCAGCTGTCTCGTAGTGATCGTATCCATGCGAGCCTGGTACAGGTCCATCCTGGCATCCAGAGCGTCGTAGCGAGCCTGCCCGGCTGCAAACCTAGCATCCATACGAGCGAACCCCGCATCCATACTAAGCTGCATACCCTGCAGCATCTGAACTATCTGCGGCATCTCCGCACCCTGCTGGGGAACCTCGGGAGGCGGAGGTGGCTGCTCAGGAGGAACAACTAAAATCAAACCATCACCGTTGGGCTCCGGGCGAAGGACAGCCGGAGGAGCCCCACGTCGAAGAGCACTGCGTCGAGGGGCGTAGCTAGGGATACGGTAGTAGCCGCCAGCGGATAGCTCGTAAGGATCCGTCTCTGGGGACGTACGGATCCCCTGAGCCGCACACATGCCGCAAATAAGATGAACATGGGTAATCACCCTGCTTCCTCGTCCTCGGCGCATACCCCTCAGGTTGTCCGCGATACAAGCCCCAACATTCACCCTACCACCCCGGGCGAGAAAGCAGATGGTCTCATAGACGTGGTCGATAACAATGTGGCTCCGGGTGATCGGCCGGACACGGCCTAACCATATCTGAGCTAGCTCGCGCCACGGAGAGTCCATCGTCGTCAACCTCAGCTCGTGATCATGCTCGAGCAGAGGAGCCGTCAAGGTGCATAAAACGCCCCACGCAGGCGGGGGTATACGACCCTCAGGCTGTGGCCGGAACACGCCGTCGTCAGGAAGGCCAAAGTAGACGTTGATCGCCCGAGCACTGAAATCTAGATGGCGACCCCGAACCCAGACTTGAGACAAGTCACTGTTCTCCCCGAGACCGCCAATGTTGGCAATGACCTCCATAGCTAAGTACCCAGAAGCGACGCCCTCGGGATGGCGCGCAAGCCCAGTCCACTGAAGAAGACCCAAAACTGGACTAACCCTGTCGTCGTCCATATGGCGAGGATATATGCCTCTCTCCGGGACATAAGACCTGTTTCGACGAAGCTCGTCGAAGTAGAACTCCTGAGAGGCCATAGTAGCAAACCGATACCTGTCGTGTCGACGGGGACGCACCTCGTCGGGGAGACCCCTGAGCTTAGGGCCCCGCTGCTCCTCGTCCTCCTCAGACTCGCTCTCGTCAAAATCAGACATCGCCGGAGCGGCAGTGCTAGGACCAGCCTCATCGCGCTGAGCAACTCGTCTCCTGGTCCTCGGGGGACACATGAGTGACGCCAAAACAATCCATAGAAAAAGCAGCATCCTGCAAATATCCAACCAATACCAAATGTAAGGATAAATCCCACACGGCGATTACACGAAGCATAATCTAGAAAACACGAGAACATGAAGTGGGAGCCCTAACACGAGCGATCAAGAGGATAACCAAACCAAGACTATGTCTAGAAAAGTCCCAAACCCCCTTGGGACATTTCGTCGAACACGTTGAGTGCGCGATAAATCAAGACCAAAGTTTACTTGTAAACACATGGGGAACGTCCCCAAAACAAACCAATGGCTTAGACAATAACTTATCATCATAATAGGGCACAAATTGACGACAACGAACTCATCCGCATGCCCACAATACCAATACAAATCGGGAAATTCATGCTTTCCTTAAAATATGGAATCTAGTAAAACTTCCTCAAACTAGGCATGCATTGTGGCACAAATACTTCCTAATCAACAAAAATAACACCAAGTATCGCCCAAACTCGCTAATTGCATAAATTAAGTCTAAAAACAACAAACCCCCAATTCTTGTCTCTAAACCCTAATTTTGAAATTCGCCCAAAGATTAAGGCTAATCAAGACATAAAATCTGAAATTGACAAGTAGAAGTAGTAGATGCATACCTTGCAAAGGAAAATCGAGGCCGGGAACGAGAGAATCGGGGGATGGGAGAACGAATTTGAGAGAAAACTAGAAGAAGCCTCGGAAGTGGAAATGGGGCGGAATGGCTCGCGCTCCGCGCGAGCCCTTTTACTCGAACTGCTATGGCCGCGCGGTCGCCGCGCGCCACCGCGCGGGCACCGCGCGAGCCTCAAAGTTTGTTTTTTTTTTATTTATTTTTACCTTCTACTGTTTACTCGATGAGCTATACGGCAAGCTGTCGAAATGTGACTTCTGGCTGAAAGAAGTGGCATTTCTCGGACACATAGTATCCGCTGATGGAGTATCAGTGGATCCGGCAAAAGTTTCTGCCGTAACTGAATGGGCAACTCCGAAAAGTCCAACGGAAATAAGGAGTTTCCTTGGATTAGCCGGATATTATAGACGATTTTTGAAGGACTTTTCAAGGATTGCACGTCCTTTGACCCAGCTACTTAAGAAAGGAGCAAAATACGAGTGGACCGAAGCATGTGAGACATCGTTTCAAGAGCTGAAGAAACGACTCACAACCACACCCGTATTAACATTACCATCAGAGAATGGTGACTTCGAAGTATATAGCGATGCTTCGAAGGAAGGTTTAGGTTGTGTTTTGATGCAAGACTCGAGAGTCGTAGCCTATGCATCACGCCAACTAAAACCTCACGAGGAAAATTATCCGACACATGACCTGGAGTTGGCAGCGGTCGTTTTCGCTCTAAAGATATGGAGATATTACCTTTATGGGCGGAAGTGTCGAATGTTCACCGACCACAAGAGCTTGAAATATATATTCACTCAGAAGGAGTTGAATTTGAGACAGCGAATGTGGTTGGAACTTATTAAAGACTACGATTTAGAGATAGCATACCACGAGGGGAAGGCGAATGTGGTAGCCGATGCCCTAAGTCGGAAAACCCAACACGTGACAAACTCGTTGGTAATTCCGCCGGCATTGTACATGGATTCGACAAGATTGGAGTTAGAACTTGTGCATCCTGGCACAGTGAGAGAAACGATCAATGCCATGGTCGTAGAGACTCCAATATTAGACGAGATTCGACTCGCTCAACTGGGCGACCCGAAACTCGAGAAGATAAAAGGGTATATTGCCGAAGGAAAGGCAATAGGATTTGCTGTCCACAAGGATGGAAGCATCCGTTTTAAAGTTAGATGGTGTGTGCCTCTTAAATGTGCCGAATTGAAGCAAAGGTTGATGGAGGAAGGGCACAACACGCCATATTCCGTACATCCCGGAGGAGACAAGCTATACAAGGATCTGAAGAAGATCTATTGGTGGCCGGGAATGAAGAAGGAAGTGGCAAATTTCGTAGCGAGATGTCTCACATGCCAAAAGGTTAAGGCAGTGCGACATAAACCCTTAGGATTGATGCAACCACTAGAGATTCCAAGTTGGAAGTGGGATAGCATCTCAATGGACTTTGTCTCGGGATTACCCCGATCACCTAAAGGCATGAACAAGATTTGGGTGATTGTGGATAGGCTAACGAAGACAGCCATATTTATCCCAATGAAAGACACGTGGACTATGGACCAATTGGCCCGAGCCTACATTGATAATGTGGTACGACGCCATGGAGTACCACACGATATCATTTCCGATAGAGACAGTAGATTTGTCTCTCATTTCTGGACGGAGTTACAAAAAGCTCTCGGTACACAAATCAAAATGAGCACCGCATTCCACCCGATGACGGATGGACAAACCGAGAGAACAATCCAAACACTAGAAGACATGCTGAGAGCATGCGTGTTGGAATTCAAAGGAAATTGGGAATCTCATTTACCCTTGATTGAGTTTTCCTATAATAATAGTTACCATGCTAGTATCGGCATGGCACCTTTCGAGGCATTGTATGGACGAAAGTGCCGAAGCCCTTTGAGTTGGGAAGAAAACGATAAGTCCGTGGTAGTGGGACCACAACTTATACATGGCTCAACAAATCAAAGTGATTCAAGGGAAGATGAAAGCCGCACAAGACCGTCAAAAGAGTTATGCCGACGTGAGACGACGAGACCTAGAATTTCAAGTGGGAGATAGAGTCATGCTAAAGATATCACCCATGAAGGGGGTGATGCGCTTTGGCAAACGAGGGAAGTTAAGTCCTCGATACATAGGACCTTACGAAATCCTAGAACGAGTCGGAACTCTAGCCTACCGATTGGCTTTACCGCCACACTTAGATCGAGTTCATAATGTCTTCCATGTCTCGCAACTAAAGAAGTATGTGCCGGACCCGACACATGTACTTCAACCGGAGATAATTGAGCTCGATGAAGATTTGACTTACGAAGAAGTCCCAGTGCGTATTCTTGACACTAAGGAACGCGTAACGAGGAACAAAACCATCAAGATGATCAAGGTTCTTTGGTCAAACCACGAAAGTGAGACCGCAACTTGGGAAGTAGAATCCGATATGAGGGAACGATACCCGACATTGTTCCAAACCGATTCCGACACAGTTATGGGGACATAACTGCAATCTTAAGGGGGAGAGGATGTCATACCCCCTAATTTTTCGTGCATTTTTGTAAACTTTTGAACTACGTTATGGCTTGATCCCTTTACCGGGTACGTAGGCAGCTTAGAAGTTTTAATTCTAAGTTCAGTCACAACATAATAAAACAAATACAAGACCTTAGCACGAGACGAGAAAAGCCGAAACACAACTTCGAGGACGAAGTTGATTCTTAAGGAGGGTAGACTGTAATACCCGAGAATTTTCCAACATAAAATAAAACAATAATTAAATAAATAAATAATAAATAAAATAAATACTGTAAATAAATAAACAAATCCAGCAAATAAAAGAAATAAATAAAGATAAGGAAATGAGAAATGAGATTTTACTTAAAAAGGGAATTAAAGGAATTTAATTAAATAAAAGGAGGGAAATGGTACACCAAAACCCGACACTAATGAACTCGAGTATTCGAGTCCAAAACATCCAATTAGACTGAGAATAAAATTAGAGAGAAAGTATGAACCCGAATATACCCCGGAAATCGGAATTCGGGAGCATAGAGGGATAGAAACCCGAAAGAGAGGCGGAAAAGCACGACGGATCGCACGACCCGCCCGGACCGAAGTCCAGGCGAAGTCGGCGCGGTGGCCGCGCGGTGAAGGGGCTTTAGCGCGCCACGACCGCGCCACTTCACAGATTCGTTTGTTGCGTGAATCTTTCGCCCGAACGCGGATTTTTCGACTTTCGGTTGAACATCTCTCGACTCAAGACCTTTGGGTCGGTTGTGGACGCCCTAGGGATTGAGAATTCTATAAATAAGCCCCTTGGGAGCCCCAAACAAGTTTACAAAACCCTACAATCTTCTATACGTTCGAAACCCTAAATTCGGAGTCGACGGAAAGCACCAAACGGAGGCAGCAGCTTTGGACGAAAATCCAAGGTCTCCAAACGTTGTGGTAAGCTCTAGTCCAATAAATCTTTTCACGTTTCAATCCGAAAACGGATTCTAACTTCGGTTCTTTTCTTTCTACACCCCATATCGAATCTAGATCGTAGAACCCGACGAACGGAGAGGAGAAACGGTGATCTGGAAGCCACGCCTCCAAACTAGACATCCCCGACGTTCATAGACACTGTAAGTTAACCTTACATGGTTTTGGGAGATTTTAAAACATTCGAAACCTAAAAGATTCAACAAGAACCATAAATCTGTCCACTTTTGTTTTTCTACCGACGCAACAGATTTGGTGAATTTTTCCGACCCTTAAAACGAACTCAAACGGAAAAACTTAAAACACAAAAAACGTTCCTAAGACTTAGACCTAGCTACTGTAAAAATATGGGAATTTTTGGAGTTGATTTGATATGTGAAAACCCGTTGAAACCGAACTGTTTGAATCTAGATCTCGAAATCTTGGACAGAACTTAGGAATGATCTTGATCACGTTTTTGACATAGGATCTAGGCTGTTTTAGATCTTTGGCCGAACATGAAAGTTATAGATAAATGTCTTAAGATGATCCCTGTCAAATTTCATTAAATTTGGAGTTGAATTGATATGGTAGAATTTGAAATCTTTAAACTGTGACATATTAAACTCGGACAGAATTCTTCTTATGCAAAAATTGGTAATTTTGACCTACTTAGGTATCTCGGATTGAAAAAGTTAAAACACGAAAGTTGTAGATCTTGATGTTTTCGAGTCAGATATGAAATTTTGGAATTTTTGGAATTAAATCGGATTTTAGACGAATTTTGGAGTAAACTGTGGTTTACCGAAACGAAATCTTGAAATCTTGTTGAAACATGGAATTAACCTTTAGGGTTGAGACGAATTGAGATATTATTTCTAAATTAATACAATGGAAGGCAGATTTTAAAAACTAAATCCCCTTACAAACTTGATAAATTAAAATTAGGGGTGAGTGCTCTGCAGGGTGCCCCCTAACGATTCACTTCGTGCCGTAATGGACGATGGTGACCCCGCGCGCTAAATTTGAGATATGGATTGCCTAAACGGCGAAACTTAGAGCCTACACTCTCGTGAATATCCGTATGGGTTTCCCGAGGCTCCGGAGTGGTACTGGGTATGGCTGATACGGTTGCGGCCGCCGGGCTACCGGCTAAACTTGTTGACATCGCGATGCTATCGTGAAACTTTGAAATACCAAATCGGGAATGTAATGGGGATTCTAAATTAAATTAAATTAGATTAAATTATGTTGTTGTCCAATTAAATTATTTAAATGCTTTATTTAAATTATGACTATTATCTTGAACCATGTAATATGTGTTATTAAATAGAGTCTGAGATAAATTATGCTATTGGATATGGATTAGATGAAACTAAATATTATGTTATTATCATGCTTTTGTTAAATTACTAAATTTATGGCTTTTAAACCCTACGATCATGCATGTGTTAACTTACTCAGCAATTTTGCTGACCAAAACCATTTTTATTCCTTTCCTTACAGAATATGTGGAATGAGCATGTGTGAGCACGATTCATGCATGGGATTTTGGGGAACACTTATTTTGCTTTTAAATTTCGTACTTAGACTATATTATGAACGGGCCTGTTTAACCCGTGTTTTGGCCATGTCGGCCCCTTTTTATATTTTCCGCTGCGATACTGTACTAAACTAAATATTTCCGCTGCGCTATGCTATTATTATTTTCGAATTATATTGCATGGGCTATTTTGAATGCTTTAAATGTTTTAAATACTGCAATACCTAGCCTTGCATCTCTTTAGTAAGCTCGGAGAAACCGTGTCTTACTAGGGAGATGTGGCGGTGACATCCCGACCTGGGTGACCAAAAACCGGGGTGTTACACAACCTATCACTATTTATGACCTTTTATTCTTACTATATGGTTGTATTTCATATTTATATCAATATCTCTCTAGTGGGGCGATCACAGTGCCAAAAAGCTAGACCCAGAATATGAAATAATTAAACAGCTTAATAAATCTATTGTGCAAACATAACTATTCAGATCCTATTAATTGCACTAGACCCACCACATTGCCATACATTTACAAAAGAAATAATTAAACTAAGTTAATAATTAAACTAAAAATATATATATAAAAAAATAAAATAATATAACAAGACAACTAGAACAACTTGGTACATAAAATAGGTAAACTAGTGTAGGGACGTCAACATCAGTGAAGAAATTTCATTAACATTTGGACTATTGAAAACAGTTTTCTTACGAAATAGATTATATATGTATGTATATATATATCAATATAGATATATATATATACATGTTCAACACTAGTTAAAGGCAGACGTTCGAAAAAGTTTTCATGGGAAAGGAAATTCACTTACAATTTGTGAGTTAATAATTAGTGGAGCACCTCAGAAGAAAATATAGTAAGGTGGACACTTACTATTAATTTCTCAGGTTAAAAATTTAAATAAAGTATTTGCCCTAAACATCGCTTGGAAGATAATAAGAAGAATGCAGGACTCACCTTTCTTTTTAATATCCAGAGAATAATTTAATCTATTGGGTTTTCCTATGTATTAAATGATATCTATAAGTGTCTGTCAAATATCCAATTAAAAAAAAAACAACGGGTGGGTAGTCAATTTAATTGACCCTACCAATGTCAGATCTAATAAATACACTTCCCTCACTGTAACACCCCCATCTTCGGTGCGCCGGAAAGACAGGGTGCTACTCTAGATGTTGTCGGCTCCGGAGTGAAGGCTGTCCCCACACACCAACATGAGCTCTTTCCAGTGCGCTTTGGCCTTACTCACGCACACCTTGAGAGACTTCCCAGGAGGTCACCCATCCTAAAATGACCCCAAGCCAAGCACGCTTAACTTTGGAGTTCTTATAGGATGGTTACCAAGAAAGAAAAATACCTTGTTGGTATGAGTAGCTTAGTTCACTCCATTTAAGCCACTTTTCTAGGGTATTACACTCACTTCGCCCACATCTTCAATCCCTTTGATCAATTAGATTTCCAGCTGAAAATAAAAAAAAATAATAAATAAATTTGAAATAATAATAATAATAATAATAATAATAACAATAATAATAATAATAATAAATTAGACTTCTAGCTCACAGTCCATTTTTATTTCGCTACCCATTTCATTCTGACAGGTCCATCTCCATAATTAATCTTGACATATATGCACAATTCTCATATTCCTATATTTCATTTAACCTTTCTTGCGGATCCCACTTCATATAGGTTTATTTCAATCTATCTTCCTCCATCTCATGTATTATTTCACTATTTAGTCACCTCAATTTATTCCATCACAATCTCTTATAAACTAATGAATTTAATGGGTTTAAACGGGTGTGGTTTAAGGACTGAATAAGTACAAGCTGAATTTCTAAATTTACATACATTTTGTGCTAGTCTATTTTATAGAGATTATTATCTTAAATAAGGAGATTTAATTAGAACCCTTAATTTAGAATCAACATTTAATATAGTTGGAACTGATTCATCTAATTTTAGGTGCTAGGATTCATTACCTTAAATATAATAATTTAATAAATAACTATAACAAATCCCCCAATTAATTACTATTCACCCACGTTAATTTATGTGCATTTTTTATGTTGAGTAGAAAGTTTATATAATTTGTGTGCTCGTTTTATATTATACATGTGATAATTTTATTTAAATGAATAAGTTGGTTTTATTTATGTATGTGAATTTTTTTGCCATGTATGTGCTTAACAATATTCAAATGTGTGATGGTTTTATATGATATATGTGCTTGTTTATATTATGCATATGATGATAGCACTTAAATGAATGAGCTGTGATGATTTTTTTTTTAAAAATAATTAAGTTATTTTTAAGGTGTGTAGGATGTATGTGCTACTCTTCATGAATATATGTGCTGATTTAGTCATCAATATGTGCTAGTTTTTATTTATAACCCTATTTGTAAAAACTAAATTTAATTGACTCCATTATTTATTATTACATATATTAGGGTTTCCAAAATTTATATAATCCATGTTTAGAAACTGAATAATGTACATTAATCAAATCATGGAATGTAATAAATTTACCAAACTTGTAAGTTACATATAATGGAAAGATAATATTTCATTACGGTAACTAACCTATGCTCAATTTTGGAATTTATGACAACACACTACAAGTTAGCACACACTGAACTAATAATCAGCACATGGAGCACAAGCTGAATTGCCACAATTCAGCCTGCAAACCATTCCCGGGTTTAAACTATCTATTAATTGATACCCTTAGCAAAATAATCCAAAACTTCCAAATCTATACTCATTAGATAATCAAGCATTTTTACCTTCTAGATGACACCCAATTTAAAAGGATATACCATTTGTTGTTTAATTTATAGGGACATGGGAAATTCCTAGG
This sequence comes from Hygrophila difformis, assembly GCA_030278955.1. Lineage (NCBI taxonomy): Eukaryota > Viridiplantae > Streptophyta > Magnoliopsida > Lamiales > Acanthaceae > Hygrophila > Hygrophila difformis. The sequence continues at coordinate 20,338,778 of JAOANR010000003.1, forward strand.
TAAGATGGAAACTTGGGAATAATTGAAAAATTCCCATGTGTAACTGACTAAAGAAAAGGTGCAACACTTTACAAGAAAATGTGATTTATTAAGGATCAAGAGAGAATTATTTACAATCATGGACGGAGTAAAGTATGACAGTACTTGCCATATAAAAGATTATAATCTAAGAAGTTCAAGTGAATAACAAGGATAAACATCTGAGGCTAGTTGAAGAGAGTTATAACTGATAGACAATCGTCGAAAGTTTTCTATAAAAATAAAAGTTTTGGAACGATACATCTAGTTATTAATTACTCCTAGTTTTGTCGTGAGGCTTCGAGGACGAAGCCTTATTTTAAGGGGGTAGACTATAACACACCGTAAAATTTTAAATTTAAAATTAATAGATATTCAAATTCTTAAAATAATAATAATAATACTAATAATAATAATAATAATAATAATAATAATAATAATAATAATAATAATAATTCTCCTAAGTGTAATTTTTATTGAACATTAAATTAGAGAATGGAAAATTTTATTTTTGGAAATAAGTATTATTCAATCAATCCCTAACAAGTACTGAGCTAAAATTTATATAAAATTCTTTTTAAGCACAAGTATAATTAAATTAGTTCATGAGCAAATATATTTATTTTAGGTCCATTAGATTATAAGCATTGATTTTTAGATTTTAATTAATTTCTAACATGTGAGCAGAAGACTGGGGAAAATCATGGTAGGTACGATTTTAGTGATATTGATTAATTCTTATAAGTACTAGTAGTTCAGTTTCTTTTATTTTCATATCCGAACTAATCATGCATTATTAAGCATAAATTATTTGTGTTATTGAGGTGAGGGCTAGAATTTTTGAATTATTGGAGTAGGAAATCAAGCTCATATTTATGTATCATACCAATGCAAACTGTCATACTCTAAAATCAATGAGGATGGACAATGAACTGTTATCCACCTAATGAATTAAATATGGTCACACAAAAGTCGCAATCAACATACTTCTGGATGATCTTCAATCATATTGAACGAATTGACAAATACTTGTAAAAATTGAAGTCATAGGAGCTGCTATTATGAAAGTGAGAGGAGACGAAACAAGAAAATAAATACGATGGAGCGGCCAGTAGATTTATTTGTGCTATGGGAATTATTGCACTATTTTCTTCCTGTTTATAAAGAGAACTTGACATGTGAGAATGAATGAGATGGAGAGGAGAGGCCGACAAGGGATGATGGGGATAATTTAATATGTACCCACCAATTAATATCATTTGATTTTAATAGAGATTTGTGGAACCTGCAAAATAATTGAGGATTCCAGATAGAAAAAAAAATGCTTTAGAGCAAGTGTGATTGAGTTGAAATGAAGAATGGACAAAGTTTTTTTTAGGTGGGCGGCAAACGAATAAATGCTAGATCAAATCAGTATGAGATATCTTATACAGATTTTTTTTAAAAAAAAAAGAGAAGAAAGAATAGGTGAGTGAGTTGTAGTAATAAATTTGGGGTGTAGAATGTTACACGCATACAATACACACATTCAAATGGAATTAATTTAGACTACAAATGATGGAATGGTTGGGACAAGCTTCTTGAATTAATGGAGTCATTCGTTTTTTTTTTTTTTTTAATTATGTAAAGCAGGAAAAGAGTCTCTCCAGCTCAAAGTTGTATTTAATGCGAAGGCCCCTATATATTAATACCCAAATAAACTACTTGCTCCATCGCTTTGAGCTAGTTGAAGGATCCATCAGTATAGAGAGGGAGAAAAAGACACATGATCACGTGCGAGTTTGGCATTGGAAGTAAATTGACATTACGTGCATTTAAAGGTAGTAGATTGACAAATCTGATGGGCAAGTAAAGAGCGTTACATCTCATCCATAAAAGCCCCAATTTCAGCCTCTTCACTCCCTACCTTCCTACAAATTTTATGTTATTTTACTACTAAGAGGCTTTGAGGAGAGTTGTGGGATTTATTGTTAAGAAGAGGTGGACGGGTATTGGACTAGTATTCACAAAGATCTTGTGGTAAGTGCTCATGTAGATTAGTTTTCCCTTGATCAAATTCATACGAAAGGTTCTAACAATAGGATTTTCTCTCATCTTCTTATTTCATGGCTACAAAGGAGTGTTGTTGTGATTCAAGGATTTTTCCGTAGTTACAAGGGGCCGACGACCTGCCAAACGACCATAGAATCTATCCTCTGTAAGTCTATTCCCACCATTTCAAATTTAATAGCTTTTGGTCGAAAGGTTTAAGAGATATAAGCGTCGGAGTATAAAATGTACATATATGTCACCAAAGATCTACTTTGTGCAACTCATAGAAATCCTTGTTTTCGGGCTGTTTATAGCCTTCCATTCAAAGATTTTCCTTCAGTAAGTTTGTTCCCTCCAACATGAAGAGTATGGTGTGTAAATTTCAGATTTTTTGGACACCGTTTGACTCTTGAAAATCGATCTGGTTTATGCATGATCTTTAAAGAAGTTGACAGCAAGGCATATCCGACTTGCAGCGCTTTTATGGTACCTTTAAATATTTTTCTTAAAATATTTTCTTCATGAAAGTTGTCCTTAACATTTTAAAGTTTATGCCTGTAACTTTTCAAAAATTTTGGATTTCATTTACTAGGCCAAAACCGATCTGATATATTGGAAACCATTGTTCGATAATCTGTCAGATTCGATCTATTCATGCGCAATCTTTAAAATCTCTGTTTTTGAATACTTTAGAGACTCGATCATGAAATCTTCTCTTCATAAACAATATTCACCACATCTTAAGATTATGTTAGTTAAATTTCATCAATTTTGGACGATGTTTGACCTCGAAGTCAGATCTGGTTTTTCGCTCAAATCTGAGAACAAATATGCCAATGTTACTCTTCCATAAAGATCCATCTTTTTTCGATCATTTTGGTTCATTATCTTTCAAAGGTTTCTTTATGAAACTTGTTCAATATTGAGTTGACCATGTCTCTGCCAAATTTCATAATTTTTAGAACTCGTATGACAAAGCTATCGGATCTGGTTTACCAAATGGTTGAAATCATTTTTTTTGCTGAAATCTGTGTTAAGATAGGGTTTTCTGAAAATCCACATTTTTGAAGGACTTAAGTGTCTTAAAACTAAATGGTTTCTCATGAAAAATATTTATCTACATGTGATCTAACTTCTATAAAAATTTCAGAATTTCTAAATGAGTTTTGATATTTTTAACATCCGTTGAAATGTAAGTCGTTGTTCTTGAAATTCTGACATCAAGGTAGTTTTACAAAGATCTTTTGACTCGTTTTCGTACCTTATTTTGGGAAGTGCAAACATGAAACTTGTTCATATATGTGTTGAGTATTTACAGTAAAAATTTCAAAGCAAACGACTTTCGTATAAATATTTAAAGCTGTTTGGGGTAAACTGCGACATAAGAAATGGTGATTTTGAACCTATTATGAAATAGTTGGATTTTGAGATCCGTGAAGTGATATTTTCATATTTATGAGAAGTTGTTATGGGAGTTTGTAGTTGAAATGATATTTGGCATTGTTGAACGCCCTTGTTATAAAATTACTTCCTTGAGATTGCCGAAAAATCTTTTAAAGAGAATATTATTTGGATAATTGTGAGTTAGGAAGGGAGATGGTGGAGTAGAGTTGCAACTGGAGGCTTCTTGTGGAATATAGTTAAACAAGAAAATTTATTTGCTCGTCGCCTGCATTGTGTTGTTAACCCCAAGCCTACAGTAACTGTAAGTAGATTTTTACTCCTTGGAAACGTGCCCAAATTATTTTTGAGCTTAAGCATACATTAGAATTCCAATTTATTGTTTTAAATTTATGCTTATTGCTCTCTACTGCTTTTGGAATACTGATAATGGCCAGAAATGACCATTAATTTCAATCCATTTCCGTGTCTAAGACGGGCATTTGATCGCATTCCGGTCTTATATTAAATAAGAAAGCAGTTGAATTGGACTGATTTATGCATAATTGTAAAAATATTGAGCTGGTATGAGAAATGCATAAATATGTAATTTTATTACATATTTGTGTTAGAAAAATCCAAAAACATGAGAAAAAGAAAAGAAAAGAAAAAGGAATGAAAAAGATGGACAAAAGAATAAAACAAGCCCACAAAATACAAAAAGATGGGAAAAGAAAGAAAAGCCCACAAAAATACATATTCTAGCCCATTTGGCCCAACTTGGCAGTGTCCAGAATACCCTGTCGCTAGACACTCCTGTCGTGGAACATGGCCTAGCGACAGGGGGAAGTTTAGCGCCACAAGCACAGAAGAAAGAGGAAGCCAGTCCAGAAAGACTGTGTCGCCAGGCCCCTGTCGCGGAGCATGGCCTAGCGACACAGGAGGGTTCCGCGCCACACCAGCATAATGAAGAAGAAACTGTCCCTAGACTCCTATCGCTAGCCTCGTGGCGCGATACATGGCCTAGCGACAGGGGTGTGGCTAGCGACACAAAATTGAGGACCAGACCCGGTCGTGAAGCTTTGCAGCATAATGCCTCAGTTCGCGCCACATCGCGTGATCCGCGACATGGCTGAGATGTGTGTGATGTCTTGCAACACGGGCCTCAGATCAAGGCCCATGGGCCTAGGGTTTCACCTCTATAAATATGTGGTGATCCCTATGTGCTCGAGAGTTAGAAATTCATTCCCTTGAAGACAGTTTGGAGGATTCTCTCTAGGTAGTTTAGTTTAGTTTTAATTTTTTGTATTATTTAATTTTCTGCCCTAGTTTAGCTTAATGTAGGTTATTTATCTTGTTATTTTCTGTTTTCAGTAGCCTAAACTAGCCAGTTTAATATGTTATTTCCTTTTCAAACCTTGTTTTTAGGGTTTTGTGATATCCAAAATGATGGTATTAACAAACCCACTAATAAAATGGGAAAATATTCATCCAATGTGTGCCAAAACCATGAAATGGGTCTCACAACCCATGGATTACTGCTTTCATTTTTCTTTTGGGGTCATTTGACTCCCATTTCTTGTTATTGTGCTTACTGTTTTCTTCTATTGTGGATATTATGCATGTTTCTTGTGTGGTTGAACCCTAGACTATGATTTGTTTTATTTTAAACACTGTTTTAGGTAGATTTATTTTTGTTTAACCATGTTCTTGTAGATTTTGAATTCTGTTTGGTTATTTTAGCTTAGAAATGCTTTTTAATCTGAAATAGGGTGAGATCACGATGTTTGCATGCCACTGTTCACTTTTACCTTTTACTGACTCGTGTCCTGAACCATCCATGTCGCTAACCTCTTCCTGTCGCGAGACCACGTCTAGCGACAGGAAGGCTGTTCCGCGACATGGGTGTCTAGGGACACTTGTCTTAATATTCTGAAATTCCCAGGCGCAAGGCATTCCTGTCGCGGACCCACAGTCCGCGACACAACACCTGCTTAGCGACTGAGGACCGAAATTTTTGCATAATTTTTCTGCATGGCCTCTGTCGCGGAACACTCCTGTCGCGAACCCACGGTTCGCGACACACTTTTGTTTCGAGACAGAAAATTATGCCTTGTCATTATTTTGAAAACCCAGTCGCTAGACATCCTGTCGCGGAGCCACGCCTCGCGACACATTTTCCAGACTAGCGACTGGGAGCCAAAATACTTAGAAATTTTTCAGAAAACCCTGTGACGCTAGACATCCTGTCGCGAGGCCACGCCTCGCGACACACTTTTGCCTAGCGACACAAGGTAAAACTCTGCCCAATTTCCAAAACATGTCGAGGTACCCATGTCGCGGGTCTAGGCTCATGACATAATTTATGGTCTCTCGACAGAATCCTCTCTTCTATTTAACCCCAAAAATTCTGATTTCTTAACCTCTATTATATTGCAAAAACTCACATCTTAATCCCACGGATTAAGATGTAATATCCCAGAATTGCAGTATAAGGCGTTATGCTGCCAAAATTTTGATTCTCCATTTCCCATCATTTAATTAATTGAACCCTCTAGTCAGTAATGATTAATGATCATAATTAGCAATAATTAAATCACTAATTGTTATGATCAAAGGATCTTTGTTCAATTGTCATTAAAATATTTTTCTATAAACAAAACCATGATGCCTTAAACAGATAATCCGGACTGTAATTAATTATGGTAGGAGGGATTATTTAAGCCATCAATTATGGATTGATTCCATAACCTTGCATGAGAAACCAATGTGTCTCATGCAAGTTCTTATCTTTATTTTATTTTATTTTATTTTCTTTTGTCTTTTGCGTATTGTGTGTAACAATTAGTAAAGAATACATCAGTAATGTTGGCGGGTATTCCCTCACGGATAACTAGCTCGTATTCTGGGTATTAGTTACTAAGTGTTATTTTGCATGGTCTGGATGGCAGTCAGTGGAAGCCTTGGCGGTTCTTCCATCCGGGATTCTAATAGCTGCTCAGCTGACTCCTATCCAGATACAGTTTTATTTTCCTCATCTTAATTTCCAAACCCAAATTCTAATCTGGAGTGTGAATCAGTCAACATCTGTCAATGTTGACTAATGATCATTACAGAAAAGAAGCATGTAGGTTTTTATCTGAAATTCAGAGACAGTGGAGGCCCAACTGGCATTGACACTGCCATTGTAGGGTCTAAGCTGTCTAAATTCGCTCCATCCGAGTAATTGGGAAATTGGACAGTAGATGTTTACAGTCCACCCGATTATTCTGACATTTCTTTGGTCCTCAAACCACCTCATGTTTGTGTTTCACCTTCTGTCGAGACCCGCCAGTATATTTTGGGTCAATTCATTTTACACTTCATTATATCCGTATGCATGCTACTATTATGTAATTAACGTGGTCTATAATATTTTGGGATCCTTCCCTTGGACAGTAGAAGTCTCGATTTTAAAACAGATATTGCGCATTAAATTTCCAACAAAGATTCTTTTATAAAATCCGGATCTGAGTAAGGGATAAATTCTTCAGTTATGACTAGTTCAAATTCTGTCAAGGGTTGATTTTGGGAAATTAGAAGCAGAGTCAGCGATTAGGTCTCATCTAGACTGAAAGGATCTGTGTTTTAATTGAGAGTCTAGTACCTGTTTAGGGAATGGTTTTCAGATTCATTATTTTCCAAAATTACTGTTTGTTGGGAATCTGAGATTAAATATTACACCGAGATGGGGTCCACTTGGATTCAAATACAGTGTAGTAAATAATCTTAGAGGAACAACACCCAGGCCTTGGTTATTTTCTAAGATAGGGTTGAGTTTTCTTTCAACTGCTATCCTCTTCTGCCAAAGCCTATTTTTGAACCCTGAGTGAGTGCATCCGGAATGAACTAATTTATTAGTTCATTTCATTAGTTTGTATCTCATAACCACCCAGAAGGAAGTGAACACACAAGTAGTTCACCGAGAGCCGGGAATTCTTGATCCATACCCGGTCATTCTGACTGGGGGCTTTCTTTTACTACCAGGGTCAGACCTTCAAAACCTCCGAGCGATAGGATTTTAAATGTTTTCTTTAATGCTTTCTTTTAAATGCTTTCGTTAGAGGTCACTCGGTTGTGTTGAGAGTTGTGTAACTGCTACTATGATTGATAGTTAAGGGATAGTTCAGGTTTGATTAGAATCTTTGGGTGTGACATGGGAGAATGATAGTAGTACTTGGCATTTCAATAAATGATCTGTCAGGTGTTGCTTATCCACCACAGATGAAATAACATACCCTGGCCAGGGCATTTACAAATCGGTGGAATCTTAGAATTTGCGGTCTTAAGAACATGTAAACTTGTGCTGCAAGTACCTGTCTGTTAAAGGGAACGTAGTACTGAGAGCATGAGAATTAGCTATCTGACAGGATTATCCCAAGCAAAGATCTGTGTATTAAAATGGAAGTTTAATTATGCCTTATCTAAATCTTGTCCAATTTTTATTCTTTTCTTCCTGTCCCTTCTGTCCACACTGTGAATCAGCTTCATAGCTAGCATAGTGTAAATTTTCATTGCTTTTACAGATAGTATTTATCGCATTCTTAGAATAACTTTACCCGCTTTTTAGAATCGAATTCATGTGCTTTGTAGAATAGATTTAAGTGCTTTTGTAATCTAATTTAAATTCAGTCAGTAGATGATTAATCACTTTTCAAACCAATTGGAGCAATACGAGTGGAAAATCTAGTAAAACGACGTGGGCCCTGCTTCCATCGCACATCCTCCAGTGAACGATCCGGTCCTACTATAAATTACTGCTATTTTTGACACCGTGCGCTTTCGGGCCACAGTTTCTTAACACGAGTAATAAAAACGTGACAACTTATAAATATATCCCTAATTCCAACTCCGCCTTCATAAATTGGTTTCATTAAATAAAATTGAACACCAGGATTATGATTTTTCAGAAAATACTCATGTAGTGGGAACTTGTCAAAAGTTTCATGGCAAGGATCTTCAAGGCACGAAATTGTCAAAAGTTTCATGCCGGGGAGGTCCATAACGCCGTTTGAACTCAAAGTTTCCCCTCATGAGTAATAAAAAGTGAAATATATCCTTAAACCCCTTCCCATGAAGCATAACTCTTTTCATTTAATAAATTTAACCTGGGATAGTTTAGAAAATACTCGTGTGACGAAATTGTCAAAAGTTTCATGGCGTCGTTGCCGGGGAGGATGCAGCGCCGTTTTATTAGAGAATTACATTCCTCATTGCTCCTAGTTAGCTTATACATATAAATATAAATATTTACCTTCAAAACCAATTCTAACCTGGGGATAATACAGGTACCGTCATTATTGAAGCCGTTGTTCTATGCAAAGGAGGAAGCAGATGCCAGCCGAAATCCCGTATAACGCAGAGATAGAAAAGACAGCTCGACGTCTTAGGGCGGAGACTAAACGAAGACGGGAACGGGAAAGACAGGCACTACTTTCACCGAGCACCAGTAGCGACATATCCGATATGGCAAACCCTGACCTTCCTCCGATCATCCCACCCAACCCACCACTCCACAACATTGAGGAAGACCCCGAGGATGCTGATAACGATGATTTGGATGATCCCCCGCCTCAGATCATACAATGAGGCGGGAACCCACCAAACATTGAACAACAACACTTCGAGGCACCTCCTCCCAACCCGAACCCCCAAAACCCACCAAATAACCAAAACCACCAAAACTTCCAAAACCAGCAAAATCAGCAGTACCAGAATCCCCATCAGAATCCCCCGAATCCTAATGACTTCAATGATCCTAGGAACTATTATATGCATCAGAACTACTACCCACAGCAATATCAAGGAGGGGTTGAGAACAATCAACAAGCAGCAGCCGCTGACTACATGCAGCCAATCTTAGAGCCATATTTGAACATTCCTGGACAAGCTCCATTCTTGGCCAGGAATTTCGAATTAAAGCCGGCCCTCATCAATCTTGTTCAGAGCAACCAGTTCGCAGGGGCAAGTCATGAAGATCCCCATGATCACCTGCAGACGTTCCTAGAGTTGTGTGATACTATCAAGAACCAGAATGTATCCGCTAACACCATTCGATTAAGGTTGTTTCCTTTCTCTCTGACTAGCGGAGCACGATCATGGTACAAATCACTGCCCGTAAATCAGAAGTCCACATGGGAAGACGTGATCAGAAATTTCATAACGAAATACTTCCCAGAGTCCAAGGTGGATGAATGCCGCTCTAAAATTGCGTAATTCAAAATGAAGCCAGACGAGTCCCTGTATGACGCAAAGGAACGGTTCTTCAACTTGCTTAGGAAATGTCCCCAGCATGGTTTCCATGATTGGGAGAAATTGAGAAAGTTCTATAGCGGTTTGACCCCAGCGTGGAAAAACATGCTTGATGCTGCTGGCGGTCAACATCTGCTATACATTCCAATGGATCAAGCATGGAGCAAGATTGAAGCAATGAGTGTAAACAGATCTGTTCTAACTGATGATGTTAATTCCCCTCCCCCTCGTGGTTTATGTGCTGTAGGTTCAGTAGAAAAATCAGATATTGAAAAGCTTCAAGAGCAGGTGGCAGCATTGTCTGTTAATCAAGGAGCTGGGAGCTCTAGTCAAGAACAGCAAACAGATGTGATTTGTGGACTGTGTCAAGGTGCTCACGCAACTGATACATGCGAACAGATTACAGCTGAAAGCTGTAACTATGCAGGGGCTTTCCCAAATCGACACCCAAACTTGTCATACTCAAACAACAATGCCCTTAACTCCCACCTCTTGAACAAACCACAACAGCAGCAATTCAACCCTCAGCAGAACCAAGGATTCATTCAGAATAGGGGCCAGAATTTTCAGAACCCAGGTTTCCAACCCCAGATCCAGCAGAGACCCCCTCAAAATTTCCAACAACCTACCCAGAACTTCCAAAACTTTCAGCCCCAAAATTTCCAGCCTCAATTCATTCCAAACCAAGGCCAATGGAATCAAAACCAAAATCAGAATCAAAATCAAAAGCCTCCTTCAAGGCTGGAGAATTTGATGACTGATTTTATCACTAGCCAAAAGGAGATTAACACTCAGCTGCAGGCCTCTATCAGAAATGTGGAGACCCAAGTTACACAGATGGCTAATGAAATGCAGAAAAGGGATAAAGGGACATTGCCAAGCACTGCGGAAAAGAACCCGCAGTGCAAAGCAATAACTTTGAAATCTGGGAAGATACTGGCTGGACCAAGAGGAGAGGATACTGGAAACACCCATGAGGAAGATGATGATGCTGTTGACAATGCTGATGAGGGAGCAATGGATGAACAGAAGGAAGCCGAACAGCAGACTGACGCTGCAAAAGGAACGGCAGAAACAGAAAACGGTAATGGTGAAGGTACAACCTCTAACCATCTACCACCAAAACATGATAACAAAAACAAGTTCATGCCTAGGGTTCCTTACCCGGCTAGACTTAAAAATAAGCAACAAGATCTGAAGTTTGAAAAATTTCTGAAAAGACTGCGGGAAGTTGAGATTACCATTCCTTTGATTGGAATGATCTCTGAAATGCCAGTCTATGCTAAGTTCTTGAAAGAAATGATTTCAGGAAAGAGACAGGTTGAGCAGGACGAATTGGTGGTACTCAACAGCACTTGCAGTGCTATTATTCAAAAGAAGCTGCCAGAGAAGAAAGAGGACCCCGGATGCTATACATTGCCGATTCGGATTGGCCAGAACAATGCCGGAAAAGGACTATGTGACCTCGGCTCCAGCATTAACGTTATGCCATTAACCATGGTTAAACGTCTTAAGCTCGGAGTGGTGGAACCTGTCAAAATGAGGCTCCAGCTTGCAGATAGGTCAATTACAAAGCCAATCGGAATCTTGAAAGATGTGATAATCAAAGCTGGCAGTACTCCATTTCCAGTGGATTTCATCATTCTGGACATCGAGGAGGATTCCGACATGCCTCTCATCTTAGGCAGGCCGTTCTTGGCCACAGGCGGGGCGCTAATAGATGCCAAATCCGGAAGGGTGACACTCCGTGTTGATGGAGATGAAGTTGTCTTCGACATGGAGCAACTGCAGAAATTCCCGAACGACAGTTCTTGTTTTTCATTTGATGATGTAATAGTTAGGAGAGAGCTAGACTCTGGAAACAATGATGAAATGATGCTGTATGAATCTTCAAAGCAGGTACTGATGCCTGCTGGTGCTGAGCCACAGGAACAATGCAGCGCCGTCCAATTTGAGGATCCTGAGTCCGGGGACCTTGAAGCTTATGACGGTGCTGATTTCACTGCACAGGAGAACGATGGCACCGAAAAGGAAGAAGAGGGCTCTGTACTGACGCAGGGTCCCGAAGGTAAATCTGATCTCCCACTACCCATTTCTCGCAAATTACTCCCTTCCGTTGAATGTCCACCAGAGCTTGAACTTAAAACATTACCCGACCATCTCAAGTACGCGTTTCTCGCAGAACATAAAAAATTACTTGTGATTGTTTCGGCTAAGCTCTCCCAAGAGCAAGAAAATGCTCTGGTGGTCATTCTTAAGAAACATGTACATGCAATAGGTTGGACCATTTCTGATATAAAAGGAATAAGCCCTTCTATTTGCATGCACAGGATTTTAATGGAAGAAGAGTATAAACCCTCCCGACAACCTCAGAGGCGTTTGAACCCCCTCATGCAAGAAGTGGTAAGAAATGAGGTTATCAAGCACTTAGATGCTGGTATATATTTATCCTATTTCTGACAGCAAATGGGTTAGCCCAGTGCAGGTCGCGCCAAAACGAGGAGGGATGTGCATAACCAAGAATGAGCAAGGAGAAGAGGTTGCAACCAGGCCAGTGACCGGATGGAGAGTTTGTATCGACTACCGGAAGCTGAATGAGGCCACCCGCAAGGACCATTTTCCATTGCCATTTATTGATCAAATGCTTGAGAGGTTGGCAGGGAGAGAGTTTTATTGCTTTTTGGATGGTTATTCTGGGTATAATCAGATTGTTATTTCAAGCGAAGACCATGAAAAAACAACTTTTACTTGCCCTTATGGCACTTTTGCCTACAGGCGCATGCCTTTCGGTCTTTGCAATGCACCAGCTACTTTTCAAAGATGCATGATGTCTATATTCTCTGAATTTATCGAAAAATGCATTGAGGTTTTCATGGATGACTTCTCTGTATATGTAGATACATTTGAAGATTGTTTGACCAATCTTGCAAAGATTTTAAAGAGGTGTGAGGACACTAACCCTGTTTTAAATTGGAAAAAGTGCCATTTCATGGTCACTGAGGGCATAGTGTTAGGTCATCGCATTTCTCGTGCAGGTATTGAGGTTGATCCAGCCAAAGTTTCTATCATTTCCAATCTCCCTCTTCCTAACTCGATCAATTCAGTTAGGAGTTTCTTAGGGCATGCCGGTTTTTACCGGAGATTCATCAAGGATTTCTCTAAAATTGCCAAGCCGCTCACTAATCTGCTTTGTAAAGAAAATTCTTTCGTAATAAATGAAGAGTGTGTTCAAGCCTTTGACACGCTCAAGAAGATGTTGGTTTCTGCACCGATAGTGCAACCACCCGATTGGTCAATACATTTCGAGGTAATGTGCGATGCTAGTGATCTCGCCGTAGGTGCAGTTTTTGGGCAACATAAGGATGGGAGACATTGCGTGATTGATTACGCAAGTCATGCCTTGAATGAGGCCCAAGTCAACTACACCACAACGGAGAAAGAGATGTATACTGTAATCTTCGCGTTTGATAAATTCAGACAGTACCTTATAGGTACGAAGACTATAGTATACACCGATCATTTTGCATTGAGATACTTGTTTAGCAAACAAGATGCAAAACCTCAATTAATCAGGTGGGTATTTCTGTTGCAAGAATTCGACATCATAATAAAAGATAGGCGAGGTCGAGATAATGGTGCTGCTGACCACTTATCTCGATTAGATAATGATAAAAAGGAAAAAGCCGTCAATGAAGAGTTCCCGGACGAACAGTTGTTCGCTTTACACTTGCACGATCAAGCATGTCCATGGTTTTCCGACATCGCTAACTTCTTGGCATGCAGAATAACCCCACAGTTTTCGAACTATCATCAGAAGAATAAGTTCAGCCGAGATGTATCAAACTACTTCTGGGAAGAACCTTATCTCTTCAAACACTGCGCCGATTCAATAATCAGGCGATGTGTGACCGAGCATGAAGCCTATCAAATTGTCAGAAAATGCCATGAATCAGAATATGGAGGTCACCATGGTCCCGCTCGAACGGCCCACAAGGTCCTCGAGTGTGGATTTTATTGGCCTCACATCTATGAGGATTGCAGGACATTTGTGAAAGGTTGTGACAAATGCCAAAGATTAGGAAACATCTCCAAGAGGGATGAGATGCCTCAAAAGGGGATTCTCACTCTTGAGATCTTCGATGTATGGGGCATTGACTTCATGGGACCGTTCCCACCGTCTGGTGGAAACTACTATATCATGGTAGCTGTCGATTACGTGTCCAAATGGGTCGAGGCTGTCGCATTACCGACCAATGATGGTAGCCAAGTCATCAAGTTCCTCAAGAACAACATTTTCAGTAGATTTGGCATACCTAGGGTGGTGATATGTGATGGAGGAACACACTTTATTAATAAAGCTTTCGAAACTTTAATGAAAAAAATGGAATCCTCCATAAGATAGGCACGCCTTATCATCCCCAGACTAGTGGTCAAGTCAAAGTATCCAATCGCGAAATCAAACACATACTCGAAGCCACTGTCGGGATAACCCGAAAGGATTGGGCACGTAAGCTCAACGATGCTCTATGGGCATACCGCACAGCATATAAGACTCCCATTGGGATGTCTCCATATAGGCTTATTTCGGAAAAGCCTGTCATTTGCCTGTAGAGTTAGAGCATAAAGCTTACTGGGCCGTTAAAACACTCAACTTCGATCCGAAAGTTGCTCAGAGCAAACGTAAGTTGGACCTCAATGAAATTGAGGAAATACGAGCGCAAGCTTATGAAAGCTCTCCAATTTACAAAGAGCGGACCCAGAAGTTGCACGATCGCCGGATTAAGTCTAAGCATTTTTATGTTGGTCAAAACGAGTTATTATTCAATTCTAGGTTAAAGCTGTTCCCTGGAAAGCTCAAATCCAGATGGGAAGGACCACATGAAGTGCTAGAGGTGTTTGAAAATGGAGCCGTCAGGATCCGAACTGACAAGGGCAACATAGTGGTGAATGGACATCGATTGAAGGAGTACCTCGGACAGTTCGATCCGGAGAAAGAAAGCCAAGCACTGGCAGACCCGGCTTACACTTAATAAGAAACAGCATTAAAAACACAAAAAATTTTTTCAGTCTATATATATAGTATATTATTATAGTATATTATCTTCATAACAGGAGAGTACCCAAAAATCAATTAAACATTTAGAGTACTAAGACTCTAAATGTGAGGATGTTGATATTTGGAGAAAATCTAATGCGTTTCATTTATCTGTCTTGCAGAAAGTTCAGAACCATCAAAAAGAAGGAACAGAAAAGTAACACGGAAAACCAGGTTCTTGGTTGGATTAATTCCATGAATATAAGAAAATATCTCCGGAATTTGAAGCAATTTAAATCCGGAATAATTTTTGCAAACGAATGGAATTAACCCAACCTAATTTATGCAAGGGGATCTTTCTTTAAATTTCAGCCCAGTATTTTGAATTTATTTGGATTGAATTTATTCAGGTCCAAATCAAATAAAGTGGATTCAGGCCCAATACCACGCTCGGGCCCAGACCACGAAAAATTTGAAAATTCAAAATTTTGTGTCGCGAAGCAACCACTGTGTCGCGAGGTCATGGCCCGCGACCAGGCCTGGTCCCGCGACACACTCGCATTTATCTCTAACTCCTTCTGACGCTGTCGCGGAACCCCTGTCGCGGGCCATGACCTCGCGACCGGCCTTCTATTCCGCGACACCTTTCCCCGTTGACTTTTTCTTTTACAGAACTCGGTCGTGATACCCCTGTCGCGAGGCACTGCCTCGCGACTGGACCCCACTCCCGCGACATGTCAAATGTCGCTAGGCCCTGGTCGCGAAATCTTGTTCCGCGACACGGTCTGGGGTTCCGCGACCAGCTTTTTCAGTATTTATACCCCCCCTCTCCCACCTGTCTTCTCCCTGCACTCACGTCAGTTTCATTCGATGCTTCATCTCTTCAACTCCCCCTTCTCATTCTCTGCTCTCCCGAACGAACACCACCGTGTTCTTCGCACCAATCCACTCCATTTTCAAAGGGAAACTATGGACAGATTTTATAGGATTCTTCCAAATCTGGGACCTTTACCCAGACCTGAACCAAGGAGAGCAGGGTAGAATCCCATTTTTCCTCCTGTTCATGGCTCTTTCCATTTTCCTTGTTCTTTTACCTTTACTTGGTTTTGAGAAGAACATAATGTGGCTTGTGTGTCTTTTTTTTCTGTTTTGATTTTTGGTTGCTCCCGGTTTTGAGTGATTGCTTTAAAACCTCTTTGAAACCCTTAAAAACCTGTTTGAGAAACTGTTTTAAAAGACTGTTAAGGGTTAAAATTTTAAGTTTGAAGTTTGAAACTGGAAAAGAAGAACTGATGAATGTTAGGGTGTTGTTTCGAACACCATGATGTTATTGGTTTTTCCTATCTTGAGTTTTTGAAAAAAGTAGGGTTAAATGCTTGATGCTCTTTTTCAACTTTGTTTTTGATCTTGAAATAAATGTTTCTGCAGTGTTATCTTGGAACATTAAAGTGGAAAGATCTTTTTGGCATATTTGTTTCCACATGTTACAATCTTGTGGGAATGAATGTTTGTTTGTTTATGGAAACATAGTACAAACACCCAATAGGAGACTTCCACTTTCTTTTTAATAAAAGTGACATTTTGGAAAAAGACAAAAATAGTTGATAGCTTTAATAATTGGTTTGTGTTCTTTTTGTTCCCAATGGAACTATAGTGTGAGTAAATAGCAGTATTTTTGTCACCCAACTGCTATCCTTTTCAAAAATCCAAATGGGACCACTCACATCCCACTTTTCTTAATAAAACAAGTCAACTCTTTAAAAATTGAAAATAGTGTTTGCAAAATTTTTGGGAATGCTTCAACTGTCCGAGACAGTCTAGGCAGTCCAGAAATAGCAAATCCATTGCGCCACGCCTCCACTGCACATTCCAAAATTTGAGCATTTCACCCCATCCATCCATCTCATTCCATTTTCAACAAGTTTCTCGAACTTGTTTAATAATATTGGAAAATCAAACTTTTGGGCCCAATGACCCATTAAAAATATATAGGGGCCCAATGACCCCTATCTCTTTATTTACCCATGCTTTAAATTAAAATCCAAGTCAGAAACTTAATAATCTCACATTTAGAGCAAAACTCTAAATGTGAGGATGTTGGTTTCTAAACTTGAATAAATTCTGAGGAAATTATAAAAAATTGGATTCATCACTTCTCATCTTTTCAGGGACAACCATCTTATCCCAGATCCCGCACCCGAAGGAACCCAGCTGCTGGACTTGCCACTAGAGCTCCTAGGTGAAATCCTCTCCCGAATAGGAGAGGATGAAATCAGGGAAGTATTCACTGCACAGGAGACATGTAAAAAGCTCAGAGACGCAGGGAACCTCGCCATCGTGTACAAGCGATGCGAGTTGGACACTTCTAAGGTGAGGCAGTGGCAAGAGAGAATTCGGTGGCAGAAGGAGAGACTTCTGCACACATGCATGGAGGCGGGAAACTTTAATCTCCAAATCGTTCCCGCACTCCTAGCATTCGCAGAAGGGGATGAAGAGCAAGCCTGCGAACTGCTGCGGCCAGGCATTGAGGACAATCACAAAGCGTCAATCTTCACCCGTGGACTGATGCTTATGAGCAAGCTAGATGAAGGCCAGGTCAATCAGGGGATCAGAATGATAGAGAGAATGGTGACCGATCGATCGGTCCTGGACTACACATCCACCAACACTCTCTCATGGATGGCGGACGATCCAAACACTCCCTACCTATTCGCAAACCAACCACCCCGAGTCTACTGCACAAGGATGCATGAACCCCTGAGGGACCACAATGGCTGGTGTCTGCGATGTGACTTGACAAGTTTCGTCCACTGGAGCAGATACATGTTCTGAGAAAGAAGAGTGTAGGAAGAATGAATCCTAATATGCTGTATCTTACTTAAGCTCTAGTGTAGGCATCATATAAGGGATTTCTTCTTTTGTATGCAGGTTCGTACTAACTGCATAAGAATCTCTTATAAATGATGTAATTTATCGCTTTCCACAAATTGAACTCAAGTCTGAGATCCGCAACAATTTTTATTTATTTCCTTTGAAAAGATGTCTGACAGTCCGAGATGAATAAGTGACTGTCAGGCCAAAAATATGCTGTTGACATGCTCCGTATGTCAGCAGTGCCTCTTTACTGCTTTAAATTAAATAACCAGCAAAAATGTGCATAAACCTGCTCTGAATTCACATGTTGAATTTAGGCTTGTGATTAAATTTTCAAACTTTTAAAATTGGGATAATATAATCGAGAACATGCATGACATGAATTCCTAAGGTTTTGAGCTATAAAAATTTAATGATGCGATCAGCTTATTGGGTATTAAACCTGCATGTTAGAAATTTTGATTGAATAGATTGTTAGAATTAAGCTTTGATTAAATTTTAGAATAATGTATGACATGAATCAATCCAACCTGTGAGGCTTGAGCCATGAGTCACTTTTACTCATTTCTTTTATTTGATGTGTGTGAATCATTTTGATTAAAGGAAACTAGAACGTGCAATTGGGACCGATTCAAGACCATGTCATATCCCCGAAATCGAGCAGATGATCGAGGCACTTAGAAAACCCAAAATTTTGGCCTTCGTTTGAAATCCAAACCCAAAATATTTTTCCTTTAGGATTGACCAATCTGAGCCTTTAAGCCTAATTTTTCTTTGAAGCCCTCTATATTTTTCTTAGCCTACAAAAAGACCAAAACATTCAAACCCAAGTGTGCAAGAATAAATTCTATCAAGGCATTAAACTTATGATCATAAAAAATATATTAATCGGTAAGCTATAAACCGATTCAAAAAAAAAAAGAAAAAGAAAAAAATGTTGAATTCAATTCAACACAAATAAATTGCAAATGACAAAGCAAATTAGACATAATCTAATATCATGCAATAGAAAGAGAAAAGCAAAAGAAAGAAAGAAAAATATCGATGATCATAAGTTTTAAATAAAAATGCCAAATTATGATAGAATAAATTCTTGCCATTTCTTAGCCCAATAATTTCCCTTTCCTACCGAACGTTACAACCGTATGTCCCATTATAACCCTTGAATAAGACCTCATGATCTCGATTTGAGGAAGTGAGCCGGTGGCGAGTTGGTCTGATTGCAAGCTTATGGGATAATTTAATCGAATCTGATTTTGAGTGTTCACTGATTAAACCCCATTGAGAGTGAGTAAATTTTCCGATTCTCTTATATGTGAGGCTCTATTTTATGAATTATGTTCGTGTCATACCTTAATTCTGATTTTTAATCCCTGCATTTTTCGAACATGATATTCATGAAGGGTTGATAATAATGTTCGATTTGTAAGCCCGATGTAGTGAGCAAGTATCATTTCATTAAACACTGCAATCAAGGGAATTTAACACTTGAAGTTTTGATTGTCTTATCCCAATCCAAAAAGAATGTGATTTATGAAGCCACGAAAATGAATTGAATATGCAGAGTCCGTGTTCTCTAGAACATTGACTCTGACTGCTCGGGGACGATCAGTATTAAATGTGAGGATGTTGATAATGGCCAGAAATGACCATTAATTTCAATCCATTTCCGTGTCTAAGACGGGCATTTGATCGCATTCCGGTCTTATATTAAATAAGAAAGTAGTTGAATTGGACTGATTTATGCATAATTGTAAAAATATTGAGCTGGTATGAGAAATGCATAAATATGTAATGTTATTACATATTTGTGTTAGAAAAATCCAAAAACATGAGAAAAAGAAAAGAAAAGAAAAAGGAATGAAAAAGATGGGCAAAAGAATAAAACAAGCCCACAAAATACAAAAAGATGGGAAAAGAACGAAAAGCCCACAAAAATACATATTCTAGCCCATTTGGCCCAACTTGGCAGTGTCCAGAATACCCTGTCGCTAGACACTCCTGTCGCGGAACATGGCCTAGCGACAGGGGGAAGTTTAGCGCCACAAGCACAGAAGAAAGAGGAAGCCAGTCCAGAAAGACTGTGTCGCCATGCCCCTGTCGCGGAGCATGGCCTAGCGACACAGGAGGGTTCCGCGCCACACCAGCATAATGAAGAAGAAACTGTCCCTAGACTCCTGTCGCTAGCCTCGTGGCGCGATACATGGCCTAGCGACAGGGGTGTGGCTAGCGACACAAAATTGAGGACCGGACCCAGTCATGAAGCTTTGCAGCATAATGCCTCAGTTCGCGCCACATCGCGTGATCCGCGACATGGCTGAGATGTGTGTGATGTCTTGCGACACGGGCCTCAGATCAAGGCCCATGGGCCTAGGGTTTCACCTCTATAAATATGTGGTGATCCCTATGTGCTCGAGAGTTAGAAATTCATTCCCTTGAAGACAGTTTGGAGGATTCTCTCTAGGTAGTTTAGTTTAGTTTTAATTTTTTGTATTATTTAATTTTCTGCCCTAGTTTAGCTTAATGTAGGTTATTTATCTTGTTATTTTCTGTTTTCAGTAGCCTAAGCTAGCCAGTTTAATATGTTATTTCCTTTTCAAACCTTGTTTTTAGGGTTTTGTGATATCCAAAATGATGGGTATTAACAAACCCACTAATAAAATGGGAAAATATTCATCTAATGTGTCCCAAAACCATGAAATGGGTCTCACAACCCATGGATTACTGCTTTCATTTTTCTTTTGGGGTCATTTGACCCCCATTTCTTGTTATTGTGCTTACTGTTTTCTTCTATTGTGGATATTATGCATGTTTCTTGTGTGGTTGAACCCTAGACTAGGATTTGTTTTATTTTAAACACCGTTTTAGGTAGATTTATTTTTGTTTAAGCATGTTCTTGTAGATTTTGAATTCTGTTTGGTTATTTTAGCTTAGAAATGCTTTTTAATCTGAAATAGGGTGAGATCACGCTGTTGGCATGCCACTGTTCACTTTTACCTTTTACTGACTCGTGTCCTGAACCATCAATGTCGCTAACCTCTTCCTGTCGCGAGACCACGTCTAGCGACAGGAAGGCTGTTCCGCGACATGGGTGTCTAGGGACACTTGTCTTAATATTATGAAATTCCCAGGCGCAAGGCATTCCTGTCGCGGACCCACGGTCCGCGACACAACACCTGCTTAGCGACCGAGGACCAAAATTCTTGCATAATTTTTCTGCATGGCCTCTGTCGCGGAACACTCCTGTCGCGGACCCACGGTTCGCGACACACTTTTGTTTCGAGACAGAAAATTATGCCTTGTCATTATTTTGAAAACCCAGTCGCTAGACATCCTGTCGCGGAGCCACGCCTCGCGACACATTTTCCAAACTAGCGACTGGGAGCCAAAATACTTAGAAATTTTTCAGAAAACCCTTTGACGCTAGACATCCTGTCGCGAGGCCACGCCTCGCGACACACTTTTGCCTAGCGACACAAGGTAAAACTCTGCCCAATTTCCAAAACCTGTCGAGGTACCCATGTCGCGGGTCTAGGCTCATGACATAATTTATGATCTCTCGACAGAATCCTCTCTTCTATTTAACCCCAAAAATTCTGATTTCTTAACCTCTATTATATTGCAAAAACTCACATCTTAATCCCACGGATTAAGATGTAATATCCCAGAATTGCAGTATAAGGCGTTATGCTGCCAAAATTTTGATTCTCCATTTCCCATCATTTAATTAATTGAACCCTCTAGTCAGTAATGATTAATGATCATAATTAGCAATAATTAAATCACTAGTTGTTATGATCAAAGGATCTTTGTTCAATTGTCATTAAAACATTTTTCTATAAACAAAACCATGATGCCTTAAACAGATAATCCGGACTGTAATTAATTATGGTAGGAGGGATTATTTAAGCCATCAATTATGGATTGATTCCATAACCTTGCATGAGAAACCAATGTCTCTCATGCAAGTTCTTATCTTTATTTTATTTTATTTTATTTTCTTTTGTCTTTTGCGTATTGTGTGTAACAATTAGTAAAGAATACATCAGACTAATGTTGGCGGGTATTCCCTCACAGATAACTAGCTCGTATTCTGGGTATTAGTTACTAAGTGTTATTTTGCATGGTCTGGATGGCAGTCAGTGGAAGCCTTGGCGGTTCTTCCATCCGGGATTATAATAGCTGCTCAGCTGACTCCTATCCAGATATAGTTTTATTTTCCTCATCTTAATTTCCAAACCCAAATTCTAATCTGGAGTGTGAATCAGTCAACATCTGTCAAGGTTGACTAATGATCATTACAGAAAAGAAGCATGTAGGTTTTTATCTGAATTCACAGACAGTGGAGGCCCAACTGGCATTGACACTGCCATTGTAGGGTCTAAGCTGTCTAAATTCGCCCCATCCGAGTAATTGGGAAATTGGACAGTAGATGTTTACAGTCCACCCGATTATTCTGACATTTCTTTGGTCCTCTGACCACCTCATGTTTGTGTTTCACCTTCTGTCTAGACCCGCCAGTATATTTTGGGTCAATTCATTTTACACTTCATTATATCCGTATGCATGATACTATTATGTAATTAACGTGGTCTGTAATATTTTGGGATCCTTCCCTTGGACAGTAGAAGTCTCGATTTTAAAACAAATATTGCGCATTAAATTTCCAACAAAGATTCTTTTATACAATCCGGAATGAACTAATTTATTAGTTCATTTCATTAGTTTGTATCTCATAACCACCCGGAAGGAAGTGAACACACGAGTAGTTCACCGAGAGCCGGGAATTCTTGATCCATACCCGGTCATTCTGACTGGGGGCTTTCTTTTACTACCAGGGTCAGACCTTCAAAACCTCCGAGCGATAGGATTTTAAATGTTTTCTTTAATGCTTTCTTTTAAATGCTTTCGTTAGAGGTCACTCGGTTGTGTTGAGAGTTGTGTAACTGCTACTAGGATTGATAGTTAAGGGATAGTTCAGGTTTGATTAGAATCTTTGGGTGTGACATTGGAGAATGATAGTAGTACTTGGCATTTCAATAAATGATCTGTCAGGTGTTGCTTATCCACCACAGATGAAATAACATACCCTGGCCAGGGCAGTTACAAATCGGTGGTATCCTAGAATTTGCGGTCTTAAGAACATGTAAACTCGTGCTGCAAGTACCTGTCTGTTAAAGGGAACGTAGTACTGAGAGCATGAGAATTAGCTATCTGACAGAATTATCCCAAGCAAAGATCTGTGTATTAAAATGGAAGTTTAATTATGCCTTATCTAAATCTTGTCCAATTTTTATTCTTTTCTTCCTGTCCCTTCTGTCCACACTGTGAATTAGCTTCATAGCTAGCATAGTGTAAATTTTCATTGCTTTTACAGATAGTATTTATCGCATTCTTAGAATAACTTTACCCGCTTTTTAGAATAGAATTCATGTGCTTTGTAGAATAGATTTAAGTGCTTTTGTAATCTAATTTAAATTCAGTCAGTAGATGATTAATCACTTTTCAAACCAATTGGAGCAATACGAGTGGAAAATCTAGTAAAACGACGTGGGCCCTACTTCCATCGCACATCCTCCAGTGAACGATCCGGTCCTACTATAAATTACTGCAATTTTTGACACCGTGCACTTTCGGGCCACAGTTTCTTAACACGAGTAATAAAAACGTAACAACCTATAAATATATCCCTAATCCCAACTCCGCCTTCATAAATTGGTTTCATTAAATAAAATTGAACACCAGGATTATGATTTTTCAGAAAATACTCATGTAGTGGGAACTTGTCAAAAGTTTCATGGCAAGGATCTTCAAGGCACGAAATTGTCAAAAGTTTCATGCCGGGGAGGTCCATAACGCCGTTTGAACTCAAAGTTTCCCCTCATGAGTAATAAAAAGTGAAATATATCCTTAAACCCCTTCCCATGAAGCATAACTCTTTTCATTTAATAAATTTAACATGGGATATTTTAGAAAATACTCGTGTGACGAAATTGTCAAAAGTTTCAAATACTGGTATGCTATTTTTATTGTACCTAATAAAATCCTACGGATATTTGAGCGCGCATTGTTACGGGGGTGGGACTGTGTGTGGGTCGTTGCTGCCCAACTCCCGCGTTTGTTGTGCATATTTTAGCCATACGGGGACCACTGGGATTATTCAGCCCGATGCCATTACCTTATCTCACAGTGGGTTTGAGGAAATTTCTTACCTCCCCCCACACCCTTGAGTGTATGTGCGAATTGGGCCTTACGGCGGGGAACCTGTACATCACGGTGGCTGACATAATCATTTCTCGGTAACGCATATTGTTATATTATCTGTTCCCGGGATATAGATTAATATTTCGTATATGTATAAATTATTCTCGTTTAAACATGCCTTATTCCATAAATGTCATTTTAACTTATTTCTGCAACTCAACCTCCTCCGGGAGTAAGGGTTTACTTACTGAGCGATTATTTTCGCTGACTCTACATTTTTCACCATTTCCTTTTAGGATTTGAGACCGGCAGAGTTTGACAGAGCATCATTTGCATGGGCACGGTTTGGGGTGTAAAATTTAAAAATGTATAATTTTAAATTACCTTTGGGAAAAATTTATTACTTGGCATAGATATATTTTTAGCATGGAATATTATTTGGGATTTTAGCCCACCTTTACAAAGCATCTTAACAGATCTTGTGCAAAACCATTGGCCATAAAAAATTTTTTTATTGAGCATGGACAAATTATTTGGGTTTCATCCTACTTGTGCAAATATGGGGCCTCACTGTTTTAAACAACGCGCTTCACGTTATTAACAATATTTTTGAAATGTGAGGTAACAATCTTTTTTAAATTAAAATTTCCCTGGATTTATTCCATTATTGTCGTTGAGCTCATTAGAGGAATGCGTTCCTCCATTTGGTTACGCTATACCAAACATTTTTAAGCTTATTTTATACTTGTTATGGTATTATAAGCTTTTGTGCAAATTATATACTAGCTTGCCCGGAAAGTGATTAGTATATACATTAAACTCTGATTTTATGCAAGTATGCGTGGCGGTAACATCTTTCCCATTCTTCCCGCATTTTGCTTCCGCTATTTATTTTAGGGAAAATGGGGGTGTTACAATTCAAAAGATGATGTATATGATAATATAATTTAATTATTTTTAAAACTAACAAAGAAATTATATTATACCGTATTCTTTAGCTTCTGTGGCTTGCCTGGTACAAACATAACAGATCAATAAAAATATTAGATTGAAATTTAAATTAAGATAAAATTAAAAATTTAAAAATAAGTATGAAGCATAATATGAAAAATTTTCTAACAATTTGCTGAAAATTTCATTGGTGAAAATCTCATTGATAGGGGCTAGAATAACACTATCTTTTGAAATGTTTGAATTTGAAATTGTGCAGTTCATATTTGTATATGTACTTTAAAAAATTGCAGCTATAGGATCACCTGTAGAGTTCATAAGAATATCATCCGAAAATTTCACATCTAATTGTACATCTCCAAAATCAATACCCGCTTTACCATCACCTACATCAACTATACATTTTGCAAATTTTCTGTCATATATAAATTTCATTGTAAACGACAATTCTTGTGGTATCTTGAGTTAACCATTCTTAATTGCATATTAATACTTTTAGCCACATCTTGCTAGTGACACGAAATATTACAACATAACTGCTTATGACTAAAAACTGGTTTTAGAAGATAAAATCTGATATTCTTTAAAGATTGACATTGACTTTTGTTTATTTTTTTTTTTTTTGAGAAGAAAAGGTTATATATAACCTGGCAGAAGAAATGAGGTCCTTACACAAAATAGAGTACAACCACCACCACAAATGAGAAGACAATACATGGCCAACATGCCGTTGCAGACAAACAATAAAGAAGACAGAACAAGCAAAGAAATCAACCATAAAGAACCAAACCAGACAAGACACCAATCGACCACATGAGACCAGGTCAGATAGCGGCGCCATGAGAGCATCATCCGCAACCTTCGATTGGCGGCAGTAGCATCGCAAGACAGGTCCTGAGGCCAATAAAAGCAATACCACAGGGAAAATCCAAAACCAGCAGCAGAACTACAAGCAGCATCCGTGCTTCATTGGCCACAACCACCTCTATCCATCAGAGCTCATTCCCTGCTTCCAGAGAAACTATCCACCATCCTTAGCCTCATTCTATACTATGGCAGACTCATCAAAAGCCTTTCACCCGTTCGAACTGTTGATATGCACCCGATCCCAAACATGAAGATCCCCCTGACCTAATTCCTATTTGCCTTAACACCTGGGTCCGGTTGCCTAAACTAGGATCCAAGATAATCACAGAAAACATACCAGAGACACGACCGAAACTACCACCAGCAGAGAGAACATCATGCCATTGCCAGCAATACCACGGAAAGAATATACTCTCCCCCTCAGAAAAGAGACCCTGCGCAAAGTGTTTGGTCCAATGCAACAATTCAAGAGGATGAAAGAAAAAGGATTAATGGATCCACGACAAGGGGAATGAAAAGCACAGAAGGGCAAATGGGAACAGAGGAAACCATCTATGAAATAGTCACACAGCAATTCAACACATGTTGCAACGGGATGGAACCAGAAACTAAGAGAAATAGTAATACCCAACACAAGACATGTAAAAGAGAGCCAAGTAGATCTCTTAGGCTGACAAAGGACTCCACCCACATGCTCTCCCAGCAGACTACAGAAACTAATAAAAGTTCATTTTTTTTTCTTCTTCTTCTTTTTTTTTTCTTCTTTTTTTTTTCTTTTGTCTTCAATCCTCCTGGCGCTCACAATAACAACCAGGCTCACAACCCAAACTCAAATCCAATCCAAAAGTACACTTCGAAAGAGCATCACCCCATATGAATACATTTATCCTATAATTTTCCTTTGTGTTTTTTTTTATTTTTATTTTTATGGGAAGCCCATCTGCATAGGACGACAGCGTAAGACAGAATAATATCACCTTTCAGTCCAATTTTCGATCATGAATAATCAACCCTACACCCCCTACTCAAGTCTCCACCTCACCCTATCTGAAGGATTCAGAACAAACTGCATTCCATCCACAAATACAACATATGACGAATTATTCAGGTGAATACACATAGACAGTACCTACAACTCCCCTGAGGGCAGGGCAAAAGCAAGAGGCCAAAGGTTAAGAAAAAGAAAATGAGAGACACAAAAAAGGTAGAAGAGATCGACTAGGAAAACAAGGTTAGCAAGGAGAGAAAATTCATAAAAAGGAAAATAAAGGTCAGAGGGTATAATCCAAGAGCCCAGATCTTTACAATGCAACGAATGGAAATAGGAGCAGGCTCACCGGTTAATCAGTCGGATGACAAAATGAACTTTATACCAGAAATAATCGATCATGCCCGGGAGTACTACCAATGACTAACCTGGACACCAATTAGACAACCCAGACCAACAGGCAAGGACAAATAAAGAAGGAATGTAGGTACGAACATTTCGCAATGATCTCTACACCCCCAGACCAATTCTGGACGTTTTCCATAATGAAGAACAACATATAGGAGAAGGAAACGTCCCTAACTGACCAGGGTGAATTCCAATCTCATTATGTTATCATGAAAAACCAATGCTCAACGCCTTAGCAGCTTCAGAGTGGATAGACAATCGATAGCCCCAAACGCCTCACTTGAAATCTCATTTGGATGTACTGGACAAGCCCCCGCCTGTAGTATGCGCCATGCAACCTGAAATACAACCAGCAAGAAACCACCAACCATGCTATGCGCACAGTCAGCTACCCCAGGACAGATTAAAACATCCTAACAAAATTTTATCCATCAGAATAACTATAGAATAACTATCCGCGCAGCCCCAAACCCAAACACAATCTTCCCCACTCAAATAAGATCAAAATAAACCCAATCACCATAAGAACAAATAAGATAATGCCCCAATCAACAAAGCAATATGAATCACACCACAAGCATAAACAAAAAGAAAACGTGGAAACACAAACCGTTACCAACCCAACGAAAATATCCACAAGTTTTCACTCCAGGCCAATCTCCCAATACTACACATTTAAGAGCAGCAGGTTTTCAAACCCCAGCATCTATTGTTGGAACCATGACTCCAATAAGACTCAGCAAGCCAGCTGCAAGGACATCTCCGTCCTCAGAGCCAGTTTTCAACTTTGCCACCCCCGGAAGCGCCTACTTTCGCCCAATGATCAGCCAGTGAGTTTCTTTCCCTTAATATATGCTGAAATCTCACTTCCCCCGCACAATTCAAGATAGAAACTATTGATCCGAGCAAACCATGTAATCTCCAGGGGACTTCCACCTGGCCCTCCAACCATTTCACCACATTACGCGAATCGCATTCAAAAACAATCTTTTGTAGAGGGAAACCATGATCATGAATAATAGCTTGACACACCCGGCTAATTGCTGTGAGCTCTGCTTCCGTTGAATCTGAAACTCCAATAAAGTCAGACAAGATTAAAATAACCTTCTCTTCGGCATCCCTTATAATGCCTCCAATACCGGCCGGACCTGGATTACCTAGGGACGACCCATCCGTATTGATTTTCCACCAACCCGAATCTGGCCTAACCCACGATAATCCTCTCCTGGGAACTCTTCTCACTGCTATATCTAAACATGAAAACTCATCAGCAAGACTCACTCCCAACCCTCCAAGTCCAAGGTCAATGTTAAAACCTGCTGCTTTCCACCATAACTTCACTTGCCACTTGATCCCCCTCCACACCATATCCTTATCCCAATTCTTACCGCCGAATACTATCTCATTGCGATGCCGCCAAATCGACCATACTATAGCCAAACCCGTCCAACCCCATACTTCTTTGGTACCATCACAGCCTGCACACCCCATCCACTATGTTAACAGTTGTGAAACATTCCCCGGGATTGCAAACGTCATGCCAAACCATGCCAAACCATGGTACCATAAGGAGCTCACTTTTTCACACTTACAGAACAAATGGTCAATTGACTCTACCTCCTTTGAGCATAGAATGCAGTTTGCTTCTGCTTGCTGTAGACAACCTCTTTTAAGTAGTACCTCTCGGACCGGCAATGCATTATGGAATAGCTTCCATGCCAAAAGCTTAACCCTCATTGGAACCTTTAACCTCCACAACAACCTCCATAGCCACCTATTATCATCCTCCCCCCTGCCCATCACATGAAACCAGCAGGACCTGACTGTAAACTGCCCATTCCCCTCCAACCTCCACACCACCTTGTCCTCTAAAAATCTACTCAACCTCATCTTATAAATCACTCCCAAAAATTCCCACCAAACTCCAACCTCCCAATCAAACAAATTCCTTCTTAACCGAATGTTTCACTCCCACTCCAAGCCCTTCCATGACCCATAATCCTCGATACATCCATCCTTATCAATAGCCAAGGAATAAATTCTAGGATAAGAATCCCTCAATCTCCATCCCTCTGTGACCCAAATGTCATGCCAAAACCTTGTTCGCCTCCCATTTCCCAGACTAATAAAGAAACCACCCTCCCTACTCCCACAATTCCCACCAGGCCTAACATCCCATGCTTTGGTAATATTCCCCCAGAGAGACTTATTAAGCTTTATTTCCGGCACCAAAGGATTTTTCCCTCCGTAGTATTTCTCACTGATAACCCTTTTCCATAATGCGGATTCCCTCCCGAACCTCCACCTCCACTTAAGAAGAAGTGCTTCATTAAGACGCCTAGTATCCCACACACTCAATCCCCCTACATCCTTGTGTTTACATACATTTTCCCAACAAATTGAGTGAAGCTTTCTAGACCCTTCCCACTCGTTCCAAAAAAATCCTCTTTTAAGCTTTTCAAGTCTCTCGGCCACCGCACTAGGCACTTTGAAAATTGATAGAAAATAAACCGGTAAAGATGACATAACCGATTTAATTAAACATAGTCTCCCAGCTTGTGAAAGCATCCTCCCTTTCCACCCGGACAACCTCTTCTCCACCTTTTCAATCACCGGTTGCCAAATTGAAAGTCCGTTCAAGCGGCCACCAATAGGAATTCCTAAATACTTCAATGGCCATTTCCCCACCTCACATCCTAAGACCATAGCAGCATCATTCAATAAATCTTCCGGACAATTTATTCCATAAATATTACTCTTTTTAAAGTTTATCCGAAGACCCGTAGTCAATGTCAAACAACAAAGCACCCGTTTGATCATCACAGCCTGCCATACTTCCCCTTCACAAAAAAATTATCGTGTCGTCCGCGTATTGTAGATGAGTTATGACCGAGCCTCCCCTCCCTGAATCCAGAACCTTTATGAATCCCAGCTCAACGGCCCTTACCATCAACCTATTGAATATCTCGACAAGTAGAACGAACAAATACGGAGAAAGTGGATCGCCTTGACGTAACCCTTTTTGCATCTTGAAAAAATTAGTTGGGGAGCCATTCACAAGAACTGCGGCCGAAGCTGTAGTAACACATTCCTTCAACCAACCAATCCATTTTGACCCGAAACCCATCTCACTTAACACGCTGAATAGTGCATCCCAAGACACATTGTCATATGCCTTAGCGAAATCCAATTTGATCGCAAAGCCACATCGCCCTGCCGCCTTTGTCGCCTGTATCACCTCTGTCGCAATGAGAACCCCGTCCAAAATTTGTCTCCCCTGGATAAATGCCATCTGAGAATCCCCCACTAAATCACTCAACACACCTTGTAGCCTTTTAGAGAGCACCTTTGCAACAATCTTGTACACTCCACCAACGAGAGAGATAGGTCTATAATCACCAAAATCTAATGGATTTTCCACCTTGGGAATAAGTGTAATGAACGAGCTCCCAACATCCTTTGGCAGCCTTCCATCTCGCTCAAACCTGCCAAAAAGGTCCAAAACCGCCCCTTTGACAATTTCCAATAACGCTTAAAAAAATTCATGTTGAACCCATCCGAACCTGGAGCCCGGTTACCATCGCAACTCCACCCCGCCGATTTAACCTCTTCCTCCGTAAAAGTTCTTTCCAACCACACTTTGTCCTCATTACCAATTGAAGACACCCCAATATTCCCAATCTGAAACAGAACATCTTCTTGATTCATGAACATAGCTCTAAAATGTGAAAAGGCCGCATCTTTTATTCCCCTAGGGTCTTCAATCAACAGGCCATCTCTCTTAACAACCCGATATATCCTTTCCGCCTATGTAAAGTAGCCATTGCGTGGAAAAATCTTGTATTTTGATCACCTTCTTCAAGCCACTTTATTCTAGACTTTTGGAGCCAACGCCTCTCTTCCGCCAAATATAGCTTAGCCAATTCCCCTTTCTTCAACCTCCAGGAAATCCTAGTCTCATCCTCCACATCCTGACCTAGTAGACTCTCTTCCAATTCACTGATTTCAGAAACCAATTTTTGTATTTTTTTTCTCCAGATCAACACCACTGTATCCATCCCACTTCCTAATTTTATCCTTTAACTTTCTGAGTTTGACACACACCTCCCCTCCTCTGCTTGGACCATTGCCACCGCCCCCTTCCCCCCCAAAATTCTTTAACAAGGTCCAAGAAGCCTCTATCCTCCATCCAATAGTCATAAAACCGAAATGGTTTAGCACCCCACGACTTTTCCCCGGCCATCAAACTTACAGGATAATGATCTGAGAGGATAGAGTCGCCCCTTCTTTGGACTAACCCTTCAGCTATTCCCAACCAACCCGAAGAGATTAGAAACCTATCGAGTCTACTACACGCACTCCCTCCCCTACCAATCCAAGTAAAATATCCGGCCTCCATTGGCATATCAATTAACCCGAGCCTGTCCACAAAAACCCTGATGTCACGCATCGAACCCGAATCCTCGCTTGTTCCAACCCTCTCCCCTTCCGACAATACTGCATTAAAATCACCAGTTAGACACCATAACTCCCCATTTGCTGTGCTACACTTTTGAGCAATATGGTCCCAAAATTCTGCTCTTTCCCGTCGGCAATTAGGAGCATGAACCGACATCAGATTTATAATCCCCTCCACACCTCTAATTCTACCCTTAACCCAGATAAAATTGTGACCCTTCTCGACTACCCCAAAAGAACTCAAACTATCATCCCAAATTATCAATAAGCCGCCCGCATTTCCTACCGCAGGCTGAAAACAAAAACCAAAACTTCTCGAACCCCACATTCTACCCACCAACCTCTCTCGGATATCCTCCATTTTTGTTTCTTGCGCACACAAGACTGTAGGCCGATCCTTCCTACACAACCTCATCACCGCACGGCGCCTAACACCTCCGTTTAACCCCCCTTAGATTGCACGTAGTCAAACGCATAATACCGTAAAAACTCAAAACAGACCCTCCCAACCCTTACGACCTATCCAATACTGCCCTCACCCTCTCAGTCGCTATCTCCCTTCCCTTCCCACAGATAAGCCCCAACTCCCCTGCCAAATCTAAGATCGCATCCTCTTCAGAAACATCTACCAACTTTAATTCCTTACTCGTCCTATATGTAGCAAATTGCAATTTGGCAAAGTGATCCCCCCTAGAAATCCCTCCCGAACATCCTCTACCAGACCTGACCTTCCCATGAGTGCTCACCTTGCCCTTTTTCGATCGCCCCCTGCGTCGCACACCTTCTCGTCCCTTAATCACTTTACTCATTGCCTTGACAATTTTCCGATACTCAGTGAACTCCAATAGGCAAGCTATCTTCGGCTGATCCCTATCACCAATTTCTGTCTCTACCAATCCCTCCTCCACCATACTTCCAGAATCCTCAACTCCTCGAACAGAACGAGATCCCCCACCCTCCAAAAATTCCCCGCCAGCGTTGTCCCTAACTACGCCACTCTCCTCTAAGACCGCCTCGAGTATCTCAGTCCTGTCATCCACTACTAGGCCCCCATTACACTCACCGCTCCGATAAGAGCATGGAACTCCAGTCTCCAGACCACTATCAGACAAAATTATGTCTGCTGGACCATTAATCTGAATAGCCCCCGAAAGCCCAACCTCAAAAGTCCCCGAACTCCCATCAGCAAAAAAGCCCATGTCCGCATTACATATCCTGGAGGCCTCCCCCTCCTTAATCGCAAGCACCTCATCATTCGTTTTATCCAATGGCCCAAAATTTGATTGGGTTAGGCCCATAGTCAATTGCAATCCATTCTCCTTGTCCAAATGAAGCCCATTTGTCTTAGTCCACCCTGACTCCTCCTTATCAGAATTATCCCTAACGGGCAACACACCCAATTCTGCCTCGATCGTCTCTACTTTGTCAGACACCTCCTTAACAACTTCTTGAGACTGTTCAGGCACCACCTTAAGTGCTTCTTGAGATTGTTCCCCCTTTTCATTATGGTTCTCCAAGACCTCGACTGCTGCCTTTATCTTTTTCTTATCCCTATGAACATCACCTGTTGCCTGTTCCACTTCCCCACGAATAATAGACCCGGACCCCCCTGACTCCATCTTCCCCGGTTCCCCTCCGGCCCCTCCCGGCCGACCATGTCCGATCCCCCTTCCGACCTGATCATCATCCCCAGACTGAACAGCTTCAACCACAGGCTCGCCGAAATTTGCAACCAAGTGAATCGAATGCGTCCTTCCCTGAATTTGGATTTTCATGTCTGCAGGAATAAAATTCATCTCCTGCAATTCCACAAGAACTCTGGCCCGATCCAACCGTTTCTTATCTCTTGTTTCGCAATCAATACTTTCAACTTTTCCCCATCCTTGGACCATCCGATGGATATTCTCATCACTCCATGCAACGTACGGGAGTCCAAAGATGTATACCCACACCAAATGCTTCCTGACCCCATTATCCACTTCCCAATTCTTTTTCCATGTGATGAGATGTCCATCCCTTGCATCTGAGACAAAATTATTTCTAGCCTCTGAACTTTTGAAGATTGCCACCAGCACCTTTCCACCTCCATAGATGACTTCTTCACTTTCCAAATGCTCAATAAACAGCCAGTCTTGGAACTCCATCAGGTTTTCTAAACCATGCACCTCGACAACCGCCGATCGCTGCAGCCAACCTACATTGGACTCCACCGCTGCAAGCTCCGCTGTCGTATTTCTACTATCCTTTCTATTAACAACCCTCCAGTTTCTTCCTCCCCTCGTAACTTCTGCATATGTCCAATCGTCACGCCATGCACCCCTAAAAATCTCAACCGGGGATCCATCTGACCCATTCTTTAAACCTTTACCATTAGCTCCTTGGGACCTCTTTATCCGTGTATTAGCACCAGCTACTCCAGCCACTTTCCTGCTAGGGATGTCCCAACTAGCCTTCAACACTTTACCCTTCCAAACTCTCCCATTCATCATCCGAATGACATTCTGCGCCTCCTCCTTTCTTTGGAATCGAAAGAACCCGAATTTGAAACCATTTTCAGGCCATTCTCTATTAGGTAGAAACCAACCGCGTACTTTTTCCAGCCTATCAATTTCTCCATAGTGTTCTCGAGCCGTCGCATCAACTGGAATGTTCCCAATGAACACCCCGAAGAGATTATCTCGAACCCTGCCACCGCCACCTGATCTTTCTTTCCCTGACCTGGTTCTCTGAAACCATTTTCTACCATCGAGATCCACCTCCTGCACCTTGATGCCATTCCCGCCGCCACTCTCCGCCACCTTGATGCCGTTCCCGCTGCCACCCTCCACCACCTTGACGATGTTCCCGCTGCCACCCTCCATTAATTGCTTTATACTTCTTCACTGTACTAACTACATTGGTTTAAATTAGATAATCTTAATAAGTTTAATTGACTTTTGTTTATAATCATAGCAAAACAAACTGTGAGTGAGAATTTTCTTATCTCAAATCGAATAAAGAATTTGGTTAAATCAAATAGGCTCATAATCATTCTACCAATCAAGAATTTTCTACTTTCATGGTTCCCCGAAAATTAATTTAACCACAACTATCTAATTCTGCATCTGGTTACTATCAACTAACTTCCATTACATAATTTATTTAATGGATATATATTCATAAGAAGCATGACTATGCAACTCTCATTCAACTATATTTAATGATTCAGTAATCCAGAACAATTGATCGTGTTTAGGTATTCCAGTGAAAATAATTCATTCGCATTATCTATGCTCTCATCCTTTTGACAAATATTGTTAAATGATTGTAGTAGAGAGACACTGATGTTTTGGTGTCTGTGAACTCACTTGTGTTTTTGTGGGAATAAAAAAGATTATTACTCAAAAAAATTGTTAAAACTGATATATATATATATATATTTTCAAAAAAAATTGTTAAAATTGATATATATATATATATACATTTTTATTTACAGACATACGTTCCATGATATAATTATTAATTGTAGCAACAATCTCATTGGAAGGGGTTAATATTATAATACTCCGTAAAATTTTAAATAAAAATTTAAATTTAAATAAATAAATATTCAAAATTTCCCATAAGATTTAAAATTTTTTTTTGGAAAGGGAATGGGACTTTTCAAAGCGTAGATTAATTTAGTTAGTCCTAATTGTGGACTAACTTTGAGAAATTTAAAAATTTTAAAGTGCAAGACTATTAGATTATTTAAGTCAACCAATTCATTTATAAGGATCGAATTAAAGCATAATAGAAACAGTGAGATTTCTAAATTTATTCGATGGGATTTTTCGGACAGAAATTAGTTTAAATACTAATACTAGACAAGTTTGCTACTGCTGAATTTTATATATACAAATCCCAAGTTTGTAGCCAACCAAAGTTTTAATAGGACTAGGATATTCTAAAACCATTGGTCATTAATTATAATCCGACATGCACGACGACTATGGAAATATCAAATAACATATTTTTAATTTAAAACTTATAAATTAAGTTTATAAGTGTTCCTATTGGATTATAGGTTGAATTTCCCAATGGAAAGATATCAATGTTAATTATTCTAATTTTGGATAACTAAGTTAAAGAAGCTCATAAAACCCAAAACCCAAACTCGACAATCAATGAATCCGAATAGTGCAACAATAATTCCAAAAACACTATATTTACCTCTAGTTCAATAATTTATCTACAAATGTCGGAGTAATTAATATTAAGCATGGATTAAATTATAAAACTAACTCCTTACAATTAAATTATAGACCCATCGTCCTACTTCTAAAAAGTGATTGTTCTGGATCGAAGAATTAGGAGTCTTGAATTATTTGGATAATGGGATCGAATTATTATGTGATAATTAAGTCCATAAAGTAGGTAATTAAGTCCATAGATTAGGGTATTGGAAGAGTCCAATAGGCAAAAGGATTAAGCCCAAAACCTACCTTAGCCCACATGCCAAGCCCAAACCCTAACCCCAGGCCCAAACCCAACCAAACCCTAACCCTAACCCTAACATTCACTGCCGCCGCCGCCACCTCCGGCGCCGCCATCGCCGGAGCTCCGCCGGCGCCACCGCCACAGCACCACCTCCGCACCCCCATCTCGTCTCTATCATCACCACCACCATTTACTTCCCTCCACCACCGCGGCCTCCGCAAGCGCCACCACTTCCGCCCGCCTTCACCATCTTCATCCATCGCCACCACCACCGCCGTGGCTGAATCGCCACCGCTCCAAGCCACCATTTCCTCCCATACAATCAAACCACCGCCGCATCATCCCCATCACAGACACCTCCGCGCCTCCACCACCATCGACTGCCTCTGCCCCCGACCGAGCCACCACCGCCCTCCTCCATTCCCGCAACCCTCCTCTTTCTCAACTCACAAATCCGACTCCATCTCCCAAATCCGCAACACCGCCAGTCACCATTTCCACCACCAAAACCATCTGCACCACCGTCCACCCATCTCCGTTTCGAAATCCGAAATCCCAACAACAGTAGAAATACGAACCAGAAAACAGAAAAACAAGAAGGAAATGGAGAAGAAAAAGAGAAGAGAAGGAAGAAGGAGGCCTCGACGGAGCCACGGCCAGCGGTGCTGCCCCCGGTCTTCCTTTCTCCGTCACTCGCTGCCGCCGCTGCGGAGCCTTACCAGCCGGAGCTACCAAGGGAGAAAAGGAGTGAGAGAGAGAAGAAAAGGGGGACAGAAAAGAGGCTACGGACTGCTACTGAAAAAGTAAAAGAGGGTTGAGACAAAAATTTGATAAAAATTGGGGAGAAAGGACCGTTGACTCTGGGAATCAGAAAAATTTAATGGGGAACAGGGGGTAATTGAGGAAAGTGGCATAGCTGGACAAAAAAAATACAAATGGGCCGAGCTCTATATAAGAGTCCCAACCCCCCTTCCCATTCTTCACACCCATCCATCTCTATTTTCTTCCGTTCTGTCTAGTTTCACTACTTAGTTTAGTGTTGTAGGCTTGTAGGATTTTTAGTAGTATTATTAGAGATATATTTTAGTAGTTGAATTTTGATTGGGATTTTCGCTGTAAGCAAAAGAGTTTTTCTTTAAAGCACAGTAAGGATTAGTACAGATAGCTAGTCCGTTAGAGTTTTCGGGTAAGATTTGTTGAGTTGGAAATTCTAGTTATTATTTTTGTTTAAATATTATAGCTTACTAAGTTAATATTAAATTTTTGCTAGTCATGTAGCTGTAGAAGGATATCTGCTCGTAGGCTTGTGCGTGTCATGTCCATTCCATCCACGGTGACAGTAAGTAGATTTTTACTCTTTGGAGTAAGCCCAAAAATTATTTAGCTTAAGCATAAAATTCAAGAAAACGATTTTTATTACTTTTAAATTTATGCTTATAGCTCCCTACTGCTTTTGGATTATTGGTATGTCATTTTACTATGCTTTACAATACTT
The DNA here is from genome assembly GCA_030278955.1 of Hygrophila difformis. Lineage (NCBI taxonomy): Eukaryota > Viridiplantae > Streptophyta > Magnoliopsida > Lamiales > Acanthaceae > Hygrophila > Hygrophila difformis. The sequence continues at coordinate 20,376,236 of JAOANR010000003.1, forward strand.
GCAATTATTCACAATGTCCTATGGATTTTTGAGGGTGCATTGTTACGGGGTTGGGTCCAAGTTTTGGGTCGCTGCTGCCACCTCCGCCGTTTGCTTGTGTTACACGACTTCGGGGACAGATGTTAATCCTCCGCTGTTTGCCTGTAATACACGACTTCCGGGGACTGATGGAAATCAGCCCGATGCCATTTCTCGATTCAATGTGGTCTGAGGAAATTTCTTACCTCCACCACAACCCTTGAATGTATGTGAGATTTGGGCCCTACAACGGGGAACCTGCACATCATGTTGGCTGAGGAATTTATTTCTTGGCGACGCATAGTGTCATATTGTCTCTTCCCGGGATTAGATTTATATGGATTTTGTCTGTGCTTAAATTAATTTTCGTTTTAGCATACCATTACCATAACTGTCGTCTTTTAAATTATTTCTACAACCCTACCTCCTCCGGGAGTAAACGTCTACTTACTCAGCGATTGTTTTCGCTAACTCTACACTTGTCACCATTTCCTTTCAGGTTTTGAGATCTGCAAGGCATCATCTGCACGGGCACGACATGGGGTATTATTTATGAAAATGTATATTTTAAAACCCCCTTTTTGGGATAAAAAGTTATTACATGGCATAGACAGTGATTTATCGAGCATAAACAAAATATTTGGGTTTTATCCCATTTATGAAAATATGGTGCCCTACTGTTTTAAACAATGCATTATGCGTTTAACAGTATTTTTTTTAGTATGAAATAGACAACCCCTTTTTATTAAATAAAACTTTCATGGATTTACTCCATTATTGTTATTGCGCGCCTGGAGGAATGCAGTCCTCCGTTTGGTTACGCTATACCAAACATTTTTATTAAGCTTATTTTATACTTTTCACAGTATATAAGCTTCTTTGTGAATTATATGCTAGCTTGTCCGGAACGTGGTTAGCATATACATTCAATTCTGATTTTCTGCAATTATTTATGCTAGCCTTAGCGTATTTCGGGCAGCCCGGAATACGTGGCGGTAGCACCCCACCCATTGTTTCCGCTCTTTTCTTCCGCTGCATCCTTAGGGAAAATGGGGATGTTACAGTTTCGTATCAGAGCATTTTGCTCTTGGAATTGTGCATCTGAAATTTTTAAAATTGATGCACCTAAAGTTATTTTTAAAAGCCAGGTGGCTATACAAGTCGTGTATTGAAATTATTAAAATCTTACACGAAAAGCATTTGTAAGCATTCGGATTAGTGCATATGAATTACTGCAATTTTTGCACGAGGAATATTTTTGAAAAGCAATTTTTGCTCTAAAGAAGTAGTGCATTTAAATTATCGAAATTTTTGCACGAAATATTTTGAAAAGACTATGCCAAGTATTTCTAAAAGTTAAATTTTGGGATGGGGACACACACACATATGCATATAGGCACGAGTAGAATTTGATTTATTACAAGTATATTCTTGACAATGATTTCCCAAGGTATCAGACTCCGAGCTAGAGTCTCTCTCCGATACTTTTATTGTTGTTGTGCTAAGCATCCCTTAGTATCTACCCCTAGACGTGTTTTGGATAACCTACTAGTATTGCACTAGTTTTTGGCTTCTCACTTTCAGTCACCTTACTAAGTAAGATGTTGCCTACTCGTTAGATAACATTGGAACCTTCTTATTATTAGTAAGGCAGGGGGATGTTTACTCCGAGTAAATATCTACCAAAGTATAACCGATGTAGTGGATTGTTCTATGAACATTTTCCCTCGATTTGTTTATCGGAATCGACGAATCACTATAATGATTTGTGGCCTCAGTGTTATTCGCATATTTGCCTTAGTCAATATAAGGTTATGCCTTAGACCTGTAAGAGCACGATTTAGATGTTAACGCGATAGTTATGCGATGACTAGAACTAAGAATTTTCTAAATATCCATATCGTCTTAAAGATAAGACGCGAGTATTATGAAAGAGCTGTAACACCCCGATTTTTGGTCACCCACGTCGGGATGTCACCGCCACACCTCCCTAGTAAGACACGGTTTCTCCGGCTTACTAAAGAGATGCAAGGCTAGGTATTTCAGTATTTAAAAATATTTAAAACATTTGCAAACATCCCATACAATATAGTCTCGAAAATAATAATATCATAATGCAGCGGAATTAATATTTAAGTATAATATTGCAGCGGAAATGTAAATAAGACCGACATGGTCAAAACACGGGTTAAACAGGCCCGTTTATTCTATAATCTAATGCAAGAATTTAATAATAAAGTTTCGCAAAATATATCCCCCATGCATGAACGTGCTCATGTTTGTTCCACATACTCTGTAAGGAAAAAGGAAAAATAAATGGTTTGGTCAGCACAACTTGCTGAGTAAGTTAACACATGCATGATCGTAGGGTTTAAAAGCCATTAATTTAATAATTACATAAAAGCATGATAATAATCATAAATAATTTAATTTAATAATATAACCAATCCGCATAATTAAATCATGGCACTAACCAATAGTACATTTAGCATAATTTAAATGAAAGCCATAATTAATTCAAATAAAGCATTTAACAATTTAAAAGGATAATAATTAAACATTTAACTATCCCCATTAGACCCAAGATTTAGTATTTCAAGTATTTCACGATTGCATCGCGATATCAACAAGTTTAGCCGGAAACCGGCGGCCGCAGCCGTATCTGCCATACCCAGTACCACTCCGGAGCCTCGGGAAACCCATGTGGATATTCACGAGAGTGTAGGCCATATATCTCATGCCGTTTTGGCAATATATTTCAAAGTTTCGCGCGGGTCACCATCGTCCATGAAGGCACGAAGTGAATCGTTAGGAGGGCACCATGCAGAGCACTCACCCCCTAATTTTAAAAGATCAAGTTTGTAAAGGGGATTTCCTAAATTCCATATTTCATGTATTTATTTCAAAGAGTCTTCTACTCGTTTAAACCTTAAAGGCTAGTTTCACCATTTCGACAAGATTTCAAGATTTGACTCGGTCAACCACAGTTTACTCTAAAATTAATTTAAAATTAGATTTAAGTCCAAAAATTCCGAAAATTTACCACTGACTTGGGAACATCGAGGTGAACAACTTTCGTGTTTTAACTTTTTCAATCCGAGATACCGAAACAGGTTAAAAACGTCAATTTTCGTCATATCATTAATCTGTCCGAATTTCGTGTACAGCAGTTCAAGATTATCAAGATCTACCATAGCAAATCAACTCCAAACTTAACGAAATTTTACAGAGACCTTCTTAAGACAATTGTCTACAATTTTCATGTTCTGATAAAGATCTAAATCAGTCTAGAACCCTAGTCAAAAACGTCATCAAGTTCAGACCTAAGTTCTGTCAAGAAATTCAAGATTCAAGTTTCAGCAGTTCGTTTTCGGGTCGATTTCGTATATCAAATCATCACGAAAAATTCCGAAAATTTTACAGGAGATAGATCTAAGCCTTAGAAACGTTTTTTGTATTTTAAATTTTTCCGTTTCAAGAATTTTAAGGGTTCGGAAAAGTTAGACAAATTCACTGCGCCGGTAGAAATCGTACGTTGACAGATTTACGAAAGTTTCGATTAAGCTTTTAGTTTTGCGTGTTCTAATTACTCCCAAAACCATGTAAGTGTCAACTTACATATTCGTAGTCATCCGATTTCGTCGAGTTCGGAGGCGTGGCTTCTAGTCCACCGTTTATCCTCTCCGTTCGTCGGGTTCTTCGTTCTAGATCCGATTCGGGGTGTAGAAGGAAAAAGAAGAGAATTAGGGCTTCGTTTTTTAATTAAAAACAAGATGGATGAACGGATCAGACTTACCACGACGTTGGAGATCTCTCGAATTCGTCCACGGCAGTCCTCGCTCGGTTTTGGTGCCTCCGATGACTTCCGGATCTAGGGTTTTGTGTATAGAGAGTATCGTAGGGTTTTGAAAAGTGTTCGGGGCTTCCAAGAGGTGTTATTTATAGATAGGCACGACCTAGGGACGTCCAAGGTCGGCCTTGGGGAGTCTTGAGCCGAAAGGTGTTCAACCGAAGTCGGGCGAGTGAATCTCGCAACCGGCGAATCTGCCCGTTGGCGCGGCCGTGGCGTGCCGTTTCCCTATTGACCGCACGGCCACCGCGCGGCACTCGCCTGGACTTCGGTCCGGGCGGGTCGTGCGATCCGTCGTGCATTTCCTCCTCTCTTTCGGACTTCTATCCCTCTATGCTCCCGGATTCCGATTTCGGGCCATCTTCGGGTTCCTATTTCCTCTCTAAATTTTTACTCGGGTCTAAATGCATGTTTGGACTCGAATTCTCGAGTTCATTGGTGTCGGATTTTGGTGTGCAATTTATTTATCTTTATTTAATTCTTTTTATTTAATTAATCGTTAAATCTCATTTATCATTTCCTTATCTTTATTTATTTATTTGCTGAATTTATTTATTTATTGTATTTATTTTATTTATTGGTAATTTATTTAATTATTTGTTTTATGTTGCAAAATTCTCGGGTATTACAGTCTACCCTCCTTAAGAATCAACTTCGTCCTCGAAGTTGTGTTTCGGCTTTTCTCGTGCTAAGGTCTTTTGTTTGTTTTATTATTTTGTGACTGAACTTAGTATTAAAACTTCTAAGCTGCCTACGTACCCTGTGAAGGGATCAAGCCATAACGTAGTTCAAGACAATTCGAATTTGTTTGTTTGTTTACAAAAATGCACGAAAAATACATGGTATGACATCCTCTCCCCCTTAAGGTTGCAGTTATGTCCCCTTAACTGTGTCGGTGTCGGTTTGGTACAGTGTTGGATAGCGTTCTCTCATGTCGGATTCTACCTCCCAAGTTGCCGTCTCACTTTTGTGGTTCGACCAAAGAACCTTGATCATTTTGACGGTTTTGTTCCTCGTTACTCGCTCCTTAGTGTCTAGAATTCGCACTGGGACTTCTTCATAAGTCAAATCCTCATCGAGTTCGATTATCTCCGGTTGAAGTACATGTGTCGGGTCCGGCACATACTTCTTTAGTTGTGAGACATGGAAAACATTATGAACTCGATCTAATTGTGGCGGTAAAGCCAGTCGGTAGGCCAAATTTCCGACTCGTTCTAGAATCTCTTAAGGTCCTATATATCGAGGACTCAACTTCCCTCATTTGCCAAAGCGCATCACCCCCTTCATGGATGATATCTTTAGCATGACCCTATCTCCCACTTGAAATTCTAGGTCTCGTCGTCTCACGTCAGCGTAACTCTTCTGACGGTCTTTAGCGGCTTTCATTTTTCCTTGAATCACTTTGATTTGTTGAGCCATGTCTTCGATAAGTTGTGGTCCCACTACCACCGACTTATCATTTTCTTCCCAGCTCAACGGGCTTCGGCACTTTCGTCCATACAACGCCTCGAATGGTGCCATGCCAATGCTAGCATGCTAGCTATTATTATAAGAAAATTCGATTAGGGGTAAATGGGATTCCCAATTTCCCTTAAATTCCAACACACATGCTCTCAGCATGTCTTCTAGTGTCTGGATTGTTCTCTCGGTTTGACGATCCGTCATCGGGTGGAATGCGGTGCTCATTTTGATTTGAGTACCGAGAGCTTTTTTTAACTCCATCCAAAAGTGAGAGACAAATCTACTGTCTCTGTCGGAAATGATGTCATATGGTACTCCATGTCGTCGTACCACATTATCAACGTAGGCTCGGGCCAATTGGTCCATAGTCCACGTGTCCTTCATCGGGATAAATATGGCTGTCTTCATTAGCTTATCCACAATCACCCAAATCTTGTTCATGCCTTTAGGTGATCGGGGCAATCCCGAGACAAAGTCCATCGAGATGCTATCCCACTTCCAACTTGGAATCTCTAGTGGTTGCATCAGTCCTAAGGGTTTATGTCGCATTGCCTTAATCTTTTGGCAGGTGAGACATTTTGCCACGAAGTCTGCCACTTCTTTCTTCATTCCCGGCCACCAATAGATCTTCTTTAGATCTTTGTAAAGCTTATCGCCTCCGGGATGCACTGAGTATGGCGTGTTGTGCCCTTCCTCCATCAACCTTCGCTTCAACTCGGCACACTTTTGAGGCACACACCATCTCCCTTTGAAGCGAATGCTTCCATCCTCGTGGACAGCAAATCCTATTGCCTTCCCCTCGGCAATGTACCCCTTTATCTTCTCCAATTTCGCGTCACCCGGTTGGGCGAGCCTAATCTCGTCCAGTATTGGAGTTTCTACGACCATTGCGTTGATCTTTTCACTCACTGTGCCCGGATGCACAAGTTCCGCATCCAATCTTGCCAACTCCATGTACAATGCCGGCGGAATTACCAACGAGTTTGTCACGTGTTGGGTTTTCCGACTTAGGGCATCGGCTACCACATTCGCCTTGCCCTCGTGGTAGGCTATCTCCAAATCGTAGTCCTTAATAAGTTCCAACCACCTTCGCTGTCTCAAATTCAACTCCTTCTGAGTGAATATATATACTTCAAGCTCTTGTGGTCGGTGAACATTCGACACTTCCGCCCATAAAGATAATGTCTCCATATCTTTAGAGCGAAAACAACCGCTGCCAACTCCAGGTCATGTATCGGATAATTCTCCTCGTGAGGTTTTAGTTGGCGTGATGCATACGCTACGACTCTCGAGTCTTGCATAAAGACACAACCTAAACCTTCCTTCGAAGCATCGCTATAAACTTCGAACTCACCATTCTCTGATGGTAGTGTCAATACGGGTGTGGTTGTGAGTCGTTCCTTCAAATCTTGAAACGCTGTCTCACAAGCCTCTGTCCACACGTATTTTACTCCCTTCCTCAGTAGCTGGGTCAAAGGTCGTGCGATTTTTGAAAAATCCTTCATGAACCGTCTATAATACCCGGCTAATCCAAGGAAACTCCGTATCTCAGTTTGGCTCTTTGGAGTTGCCCATTCAGTTACGGCAGAGACTTTTGCCGGATCCACTGAAACTCCATCAGCGGATACTATATGTCCTAGAAATGCTACCTCCTTCAACCAAAAGTCGCATTTGGACAATTTGCCGTATATTGATTCTTTCGCAAGGTCCCTAACACTTGGTGCAAGTGCTGGGCGTGCTCCTCCTCGCTTTTCGAGTAGATTAGGATGTCATCAATGAACACCACTACACACTGATCTAACAACTCTCGAAATACATTGTTCATGAGGTTCATGAACATTGTCGGAGCATTTGTTAACCCAAAGGATAACATTGTGAACTCGTAGTGGCCATATCGAGTTCGAAACGCCGTCTTCGGGATATCTTTCTCGGCAATTCTCAACTGGTGATACCCAGATCGTAAGTCGATCTTAGAGAATACTAAAGCTCCATTCAGTTGATCAAATAGATCCTCAATTCTCGGCAAAGGGTATTTATTCTTGATAGTCACTTAGTTTAACCCTCGATAGTCTATGCAAAGACGTAATCCTCCGTCTTTCTTCTTAACAAATAAAACCGGTGCTCCCCAGGGGGAAGTACTCGGCCTTATGTACCCTTTTCCTAACAGCTCATCGAGTTGGTCCTTTAACTCCTTCATTTTCAGTGGTGCCATCCGGTACGGAGCTTTTGAGACAGGCTCTGTGCCCGGAATGAGATCTATTGTGAATTCAAGATCTCGCTCAGGTGGCATGCCCGGGATGTCTTCAGGAAACAAATCTGGGTATTCTCTTACCACTGGTATGCTGTCAACCTTGTTCTCTTCCGCCTCAAGGTCGTGCGCGTAGCACGCATATAGCTCATACTCCTTACGCATCAAGTTACTTAGTTTGAGTGCACTAACGATTTTGTTACTCTTCTTAGGGGGCTGAGAGTAAAAGATAACTCTCTTTCCCCTACTTTTTGACAAGGTGATCTTTTGTTTTTGGCATTCGATCACCGCTTTATACTGGGATAACCAATCCATCCCCAGTATGATGTCAAAGTCTCTTAAGTCAAATTCTACTAAGTTCGCAAAGAATTCTATGTTCTTTATCACTATAGGAATTCCGTTATATCGTTTAGAGAAAGATACTACTTCTCCAGAAGGCAATTGAATTCCTAAGCTAATTCTCTCGCACTTACGTAGATCTAACTCAGACACTATTCTTGATGCTATGATTGAGCAACTAGCTCCAGAATCGAATAGAACTCTAAGGGGTGTATTCAAAACATGAAATGTACCTGCCATCACTTCTCCTTGTGCAGTCACGTCCGCTTGGTTAACCACGTTGAGCCTCCCCATAGGGCGTCCTTGGTTGCCCTGCTGATTTGCATTCTGCTGCTGATTTTGCTGTTGGTTTTGATTCTGCGGTGGCGGAGGTCGTTGGTTCTGGTTCTGATTCGGCGGCCTAAATTGGTTTTGAGGGGGTCTATACCCCTGGTTATTTCCGTTCCGCCCATTTTGGTTCTGAGGCTGTTCCGACCCCATGACCAAATCTTCCCTCTTTGTTATGTTCTCCATCCTCGTTCAGCAATCACGACGAATGTGACCCATTTGACCACATCGGAAGCAGGCGCCCTGTTGAGGGCATCCCCTCGCCAGATGGGGTCGTCCACATCTTGGGCAGGGTGGTACCGGTTCTTCTTGGTTAAACCTCCTCCCATTGTTGGTTTGTTGTGGCCTATTCGACCCTCTCCGCTGTTCGTTCCTTCCCGTGTTGCTCTCGCTTCTCGCGTCCCGGTTTCTCTTGTCTTGGGGACCCCTGCTGGACTCCCCACTCACCCTTCTCTTCAGTTGTTGCACACGCGCTACTGCCACAGCGCGGTCATGCACAGCTTGCAAATCGGGGTAGTGTACCCCCGCGATCACCTCGCGAACAGACAGGTTCAGTCCCATCTCGAACTTCTGTGCTTTCTCTGCATCCGTGCGTACTAGCCTTGGTGCGAACCTTACTAGTTCCTTGAAACGAGTGTAGTACTCCTGCACAGTATGGCTTCCTTGCTTCAGCGACAGGAATTCCTCATACATCGCTGATTTAGTACTCAAGGGATAGAATCGATCCCTGAGTAGTTCCATCATTTCCGCCCAAGAGTAGGGCTCATCATCTTCAGTCAGCTTGGCTTGAGTTGCCTGCCACCAGTCGTCCGCTTCGCCTCCCAAGTAGTACGAAGCGACGTGCACTCTCTCTCTCCTTCCGGACATTTGACTGCTCCCAGCAGCTTGTCGAAGGTTCGGATCCATTCTTCCAGTTTGGCTGGATCCTCCTCACCAGCATAGTGGGGTGGCTGGTAGGGATTCACCATTGCCAGATAGTTGGGGCGAGCTTGGGGCGGGGGTACTGCCGCAGCTTGGCCCTGGTTGACTTGCGCGTTCCCTAGCGCAATCAAGACCTCCTCTATCGTCCGAAGACGATCGCCCATATTGTTCGGTGCGGGGGCGTCCTGCGCACCTTGGGGTTGTTCCTCTACCGGTTGAGCCGGTTCCGTGACATTTGGAGGTGTTTCAGTAGGTGTTTCAGTAGTGGTTTGGGGAGCGGGTTGAGTTCTTCCTCCTCCTCTGGGTTCCATTATGTTACAAATATGGTGGATTAGGACTTGTGAAATTAACATATAGTCTACACAATTTCTATAAGTGTGTATGTGTTTTGTAATTTCGCACGTGGTGCTCGATCGAACTAAGAAGCGCCGTACGCTACTGGGTTTTATGTTAATTTATTTTATTTTATTTTGATTTTTTTTTCGTCGGACAGATCTGTCCAGACTTTTTGTTTTTATTTTTTAATTTTTTTTTCGATTTATTATAAATAAATCGGGCATTTTATTTCCTTAAAAGAAATTTTAGTACAAGCGGGAAGGTATACAAAAGTAGAAATATTTTCCTAGCAAAATAGTATCTACTATAAATAGAATCCCTAGCGTCTCAAGACGTCCTCCGGTGGGTAGCGGGATCCTCCTCCGGGTCTTCCTCCTCCGAACTTGGCGGCAGTAGATCGTCAAAGATGGTGTTCAAGTCTTGTCCATGAGCATCGATGTGTTCCTTCAGGATTAGGTTTTGCGTAGTGAGGGTCTGGATTTGGCGTTCGAGTTGGTTTATGCGGTGGTGATCCGCCTCTCTCAAGTTGCCCATGTGGTGCAGATTTGCCTCCAATTGAGTCATACGATGTTTCATTTGTTCTATGGTTTGTTGAGAATCAAGGTGAACGTTCATCATTTTGATCATCAATTGCATCATATCTTGACTAGCCATCTAGCGCAAACAAAAGATCTAAGTTAATATTCGCCAAGATTCTAGGTTAAACTTCGCCAAGATTCTAAGTCGAAATTCGCCAAGATTCTAAGTTGAAATTCGCCAAGATTCTAAGTTAAAATTCGCCAAGATTCTAAGTTAAAATTCGCCAAGATTCTAAGTTCTCTATATAAAAGAGATGCAATATGCAAATGCAAATGATGATTCCCCCCAAAAAATAGTTCATGCACTATATAAATTTTTTTTTCCATGGGTTTTAAAAAAAAAAAAATTTCCATGGAAATAATACCTTAAAATTTAAAATAATAGTCAAAATATTAAAAGTAGTTTAAAAAAATAATAATGGTTTAAAAAATATAATAGTTTAAAAATAGCCGGTCTCTGATACCAACTTGTAACACCCCGGTTTTTGGTCACCCAGGTCGGGATGTCACCGCCACACCTCCCTAGTAAGACACGGTTTCTCCGGCTTACTAAAGAGATGCAAGGCTAGGTATTTCAGTATTTAAAAATATTTAAAACATTTGCAAACAGCCCATACAATATAGTCTCGAAAATAATAATATCATAATGCAGCGGAATTAATATTTAAGTATAATATTGCAACGGAAATGTAAATAAGACCGACATGGTCAAAACACGGGTTAAACAGGCCCGTTTATTCTATAATCTAATGCAAGAATTTAATAATAAAGTTTCGCAAAATATATCCCCCATGCATGAACGTGCTCATGTTTGTTCCACATACTCTGTAAGGAAAAAAGAAAAATAAATGGTTTGGTCAGCACAACTTGCTGAGTAAGTTAACACATGCATGATCGTAGGGTTTAAAAGCCATTAATTTAATAATTACATAAAAGCATGATAATAATCATAAATAATTTAATTTAATAATATAACCAATCCGCATAATTAAATCATGGCACTAACCAATAGTACATTTAGCATAATTTAAATGAAAGCCATAATTAATTCAAATAAAGCATTTAGTAATTTAAAAGGACAATAATTAAACATTTAACTATCCCCATTACACCCAAGATTTAGTATTTCAAGTATTTCACGATTGCATCGCGATATCAACAAGTTTAGCCGGAAACCGGCGGCCGCAGCCGTATTTGCCATACCCAGTACCACTCCGGAGCCTCGGAAAACCCATGTGGATATTCACGAGAGTGTAGGCCATATATCTCATGCCGTTTTGGCAATATATCTCAAAATTTCGCGCGGGTCACCATCGTCCATGAAGGCACGAAGTGAATCGTTAGGATGGCACCCTGCAGAGCACTCACCCCTAATTTTAAAAGATCAAGTTTGTAAAGGGGATTTCCTAAATTCCAGATTTCATGTATTTATTTCAAAGAGTCTTCTACTCGTTTAAACCTTAAAGGCTAGTTTCACCGTTTTGAAGAGATTTCAAGATTTGACTCGGTCAACCACAGTTTACTCTAAAATTAGTTTAAAATCAGATTTAAGTCCAAAAATTCTGAAAATTTATCACTGACTCGGGAACATCGAGATGAACAACTTTCGTGTTTTAACTTTTTCAATCCGAGATACCGAACAAGTCAAAAACATCAATTTTCGTCATATCATTAATCTATGGGAATTTCTTGTACAGCAGTTCAAGATTATCAAGATCTACCATAGCAAATCAACTCCAAACTTAACGAAATTTTACAGAGACCTTCTTAAGATATTTTTCTACAATTTTCATGTTCGGCTAAAGATCTAAATCGGCCTAGAACCCTAGTCAAAAATGTCATCAAATTCAGACCTAAGTTCTGTCAAGAAATTCAAGATTCAAGTTTCAGCAGTTAGGTTTTGGGTGGATTTCGTATATCAAATCATCATGAAAAATTCTGAAAATTTTACAGGAGATAGATCTAATCCTTAGGAACGTTTTTTGTGTTTTAAGTTTTTCCGTTTGAAGGCTTTTATGGATTTGGAAAAATTAGACAAATTCGCTGCGCCTGTAGAAATCGTACGTTGACAGATTTACGAAAGTTTCGATTAAGCTTTTAGTTTTGCGTGTTTTAATTACTTCCAAAACCATGTAAGTGTCAACTTACAGATTCGTAGTCGTCCGGGATCGTCGAGTTCGGAGGCGTGGCTTCCAGTCCACCGTTTATCATCTCCGTTCGTCGGGTTCTTCGTTCTAGATCCGATTCGGGGTGTAGAAGGAAAAAGAAGAGAATTAGGGCTTCGTTTTTGAATTAAAAACAAGATGGATGAACGAATTAGACTTACCACGACGTTGGAGATCTCTCGAATTTGTCCACGGCAGTCCTCGCTCGGTTTTGGTGCCTCCGATGACTTCCGGATCTAGGGTTTTGTGTATAGAGAGTATCGTAGGGTTTTGAAAAGTGTTCGGGGCTTCCAAGAGGTGTTATTTACAGATAGGCACGACCTAGGGACGTCCAAGGTCGGCCTTGGGGAGTCTTGAGCCGAAAGGTGTTCAACCGAAGTCGGAAATCCGGATTCGGGCGAGTGAATCTCGCAATTGGCGAATCTGCCCGTTGGCGCGCCGTTTCCCTATTGACCGCGTGGCCACCGCGCGGCACTCGCCTGGACTTCGGTCCGGGCGGGTCGTGCGATCCGTCGTGCCTTTCCTCCTCTCTTTCGGACTTCTATCCCTCTATGCTCCCGGATTCCGATTTCCGAGCCATCTTCGGGTTCCTATTTCCTCTCTAAATTTTTACTCGGGTCTAAATGCATGTTTGGACTCGAATTCTCGAGTTCATTGGTGTCGGATTTCGGTGTGCAATTTATTTATCTTTATTTAATTCTTTTTATTTAATTAATCATTAAATCTCATTTATCCTTTCCTTATCTTTATTTATTTATTTGCTGAATTTATTTATTTATTGTATTTATTTTATTTATTGTTTATTTATTTAATTATTTATTTTATGTTGCAAAATTCTCGGATATTACAAGAGCACCAAGGGATTTTAAGCTCACAACTGGTTTTATAAAATATTTACGAATTTCCCTAAAATTCATATGCCAAATTGGCAAAGAAAGTCACATCTCTACCAAGAATATTCTTGAGGAAGCAATTGGCCTCAATGAATGCTTAGAGGATAACCTAAAACATTCATCCTATTCCTCTAGCTTTAAGGACTTGGGACCCAACATCTGACAAGTAATCTACTACTTAAGGCTTAATTGAGTAGTTGGAATTACTTCGTATCTGACTCAATAGGATTCCCGAGTATGTTGTTCAAATAAAATGTTCCTTTAAAAGGATACAATAACCTATATTACGATGATGTAATATTTTTTAAATAAACCTATGGATTATCAAGGACGAAGGTTATAATCAAGGAGATGAATTTTCCCACCTGGGAAATTCTAAAGTGCACATTTACGAAGTTAGGGGAGATAATCCTTAGTTGGAGAATGACATTACTATTCATCTAGGCAAAAAAAAAAAAAAAACCCACTGAGCAAGGAAACATAAAAATCATAAATACCTGCCATGGAATTACTATGAATAGGACATAGTAAGGTGGGTACTTACTATGAATATCCAAGGTTAAGCATTTGAACCTAACCTACTTTTAATATGACGAAGTGTAAAGAACCCATGTAAGTTGGATATACACCTAGTCGGACAACCATAAGGTATATTTAATCCACGTTAGGAAGTTTCAAGTGATGGGAACTTGTAAATAATTGGAAATTTCTAGGTGTACAACAAGAGACAACGAATGTTTAGCCCCAGACGAGAATACTTTCAGGTAAGGATGAGCCGAGTTGGATATCCTGAGGATTAAAATTTTGTCTATACTAGATCGAACTCGATAAATTTATCATAACACTATGGATTTAAGGATAAGTCAAGTCATATCCGTAAAGATTGTGGACCATGACCTATGAGAAGCATGTGACCCCTACAAGGACATCTAATATAAGAGGACATACCCTTGGACGGGTAACTTGAGAAGTGACATGGGGTATTTCTAGGAACACGAGAATAATTGGAAGATTCTCGTATGTAACTGACTAAAGGGCATACGTAACAATAAGTTGAGTGGGATATCCTGATGATTAAATTTATCTATGTTAGACCAAACCTGAAGAATTTATCATAGTATCTTTGGATTTGAGAACACTCCAAGTATAATAAATGATTGATGGATCAAGTACCAAACAAGACTGACCAAGTGTTTCAAAACTAATAAATATTTTCCTAAGAACAACGGTTTACCAACAAGGAAATTTGGACGCCGAAAGGCCAAGGAGCCTTCCAAACACACAAGTTAGGGTGACCACAACTCTCATTCTAACCTCTTGGACATAAAGAGTATAACCCCGAATTAGGATCTAAGGTTTTTATGACGATAATTACCTAACCTTTGATCGTGAGCTAGCAACACTTGTGTTCGCACCTAAGATGTAAAAGAACTACCTACATGGACGAAGTTGCATGAGATATGTGGACTATGAAACTTAAAGGATAATAATTCTCATAGGAAATGAAATGTGCGACACAAAAAGAAAAGTTTGAATTTGTTAAGGATTAATACGTACTCAAGGGAAACCCATCAATTTTAAGTGAGTCACTGGAAACCCCCTAATGGAAATAATAGAGCATATTGATGGATTTTTGTCATAGTCTTATCCCGAATACCCTTTGGGCATAATAGAATACGAGTAATTAAGAAGGGATTAAATGAGTTAGTCTTCATCTCCCTATGAAAGGAATGAAGTATGAAGCGGTTACCATATTCCGCTAAGAAAAGCGCTATAAGAGAAATGGGCCAACCGACTTTATTACTACGGACCAAGTGAGGAGTTTTTAGGACCATCAATGGACTAAATTTGTTAATGAAGGTATGTGATACATGCGAGGTATACAGGATACAACTTGAGGAGTTTAAGAGGATATCAAGGATAAATATTCAAGGTTGTTTACAAAGGATTATAAATTATAGGTAACCTGTCGAGAGTTTTCTACAGGGATCAAAGATTTGATAATATACACTAGTTATAAATTATCCCTAATTTTATCGTCAGGCTTCGACGACGAAGCCTTATTTTAAGGAGGATAGACTATAACACTCCGTAAAATTTTAAATAAAAATTTAAATTTAAATAAATAAATATTCAAAATTTCCCATAAGATTTAAAAAAATTTTTTGGAAAGGGAATGGGACTTTTCAAAGTGTAGATTAATTTAGTCAGTCCTAATTGTGGACTAACTTTGAGAAATTTAAAACTTTTAAAGTGCAAGACTATTAGATTATTTAAGTCAACCAAATCATTTATAAGGATCGAATTAAAGCATACTAGAAACAGTGAGATTTCTAAATTTATTCGATGGGATTTTTCGGACAGAAATTAGTTTAAATACTAATACTAGACAAGTTTGCTACTGTTGAATTTTATATATACAAATCCCAAGTTTGTAGCCAACCAAAATTTTAGTAGGATTAGGATATTCTAAAACCATTGGTCATTAATTATAATCCGACTTGCATGACGACTATGGAAATATCAAATAACATATTTTTAATTTAAAACTTATAAATTAAGTTTATAAGTGTTCCTATTGGATTATAGGTTGAATTTCCCAATGGAAAGATATCAAGGTTAATTATTCTGATTTTGGATAACTAAGTTAAAGAAGCTCATAAAACCCAAAACCCAAACTCGACAATCAATGAATCCGAATAGTGCAGCAATAATTCCAAAAACACTATATTTACCTCTAGTTCAATAATTTATCTACAAGTGTCGGAGTAATTAATATTAAGCATGGATTAAAATATAAAACTAACTCCTTACAATTAAGTTATAGACCCATCGTCCTACTTCTAATAAGTGATTGTTCTGGATCGAAGAATTAGGAGTCTTGAATTATTTGGATAATGGGATCGAATTATTATGTGATAATTAAGTCCATAAGGTAGGTAATTAAGTCCATAGATTAGGGTATTGGATTAGGTCACTTAACAATTTGGAAGAGTCCAATAGGCAAAAGGATTAAGCCCAAAACCAACCTTAGCCCACATGCCAAGCCCAAACCCAACCAAACCCTAACCCTAACCCTAACATTCACTGCCGCCGCCGCCACCTCCGGCGCCGTCATCGCCGGAGCTCCGCCGGCGCCACCGCCACAGCACCACCTCCGCACCCCCATCTCGTCTCTATCATCACCACCACCATTTACTTCCCTCCACCACCGCGGCCTCCGCAAGCGCCACCGCTTCCGCCCGCCTTCACCATCTTCATCCATCACCACCACCACCGCCGTGGCAGAATCGCCACCGCTCCAAGCCACCATTTCCTCCCATACAATCAAACCACCGCCGCATCATCCCCATCACAGACACCTCCGCGCCTCCATCACCATCGACGGCCTCTGCCCCCGACCGAGCCACCACCGCCCTCCTCCATTCCCGCAACCCTCCTCTTTCTCAACTCACAAATCCTACTCCATCTCCCAAATCCGCAACACTGCCAGTCACCATTTCCACCACCAAAACCATCTGCACCACCGTCCACCCATCTCCGTTTCGAAATCCGAAATCCCAAGAACAGTAGAAATACAAACCACAAAACAGAAAAACATGAAGGAAATAGAGAAGAAAAACAGAAGAGAAGGAAGAAAGAGGCCTCGACGGAGCCACGGCCAGCGGTGCTGCCCCCGGTCTTCCTTTCTCCGTCACCCGCTGCCGCCGCTGCGGAGCCTTACCAGCCGGAGCTACCAAGGGAGATAAGGAGTGAGAGAGAGAAGGAAAGGGGGACAGAAAAGAGGCTACGGACTGCTACTGAAAAAGTAAAAGAGGGTTGAGACAAAAATTTGATAAAAATGGGGGAGAAAGGACCATTGACTCTGGGAATCAGAAAAATTTAATGGGGAACAGGGGGTAATTGAGGAAAGTGGCATAGCTGGACAAAAAAAAATACAAATGGGCCGAGCTCTATATAAGAGTCCCAACCCCCCTTCCCATTCTTCACACCCATCCATCTCTATTTTCTTCTGTTCTGTCTTGTTTCACTACTTAGTTTAGTGTTGTAGGCTTGTAGGATTTTTAGTAGTATTATTAGAGATATATTTTAGTAGTTGAATTTCGATTGGGATTTTCGCTGTAAGCAAAAGAGTATTTCTTTAAAGCACAGTAAGGATTAGTACAGATAGCTAGTCCGTTAGAGTTTTCGGGTAAGATTTATTGAGTTGGAAATTCTAGTTATTATTTCTGTTTAAATATTATAGCTTACTAAGTTAATATTAAATTTTTGCTAGTCAAGTAGCTGTAGAAGGATATCTGCTCGTAGGCCTGTGCGTGTGTCGTGTCCATTCCATTCACGGTGACAATAAGTAGATTTTTACTCGTTGGAGTAAGCCCAAAAATTATTTAGCTTAAGCATAAAATTCAAGAAAACGATTTTTATTACTTTTAAATTTATGCTTATAGCTCCCTACTGCTTTTGGATTATTGGTATGCCATGTTACTGTGTTTTACAATACTTGCAATTATTCTCAATGTCCTATGGATTTTTGAGCGCGCATTGTTACGGGGTTGGGTCCAAGTTTTGGGTCGCTGCTGCCACCTCCGCCGTTTGCTTGTGTTACACGACTTACGGGGACAGATGTTAATCCTCCGCCGTTTGCCTGTAATACACGACTTACGGGGACTGATGGAAATCAGCCCGATGCCATTTCTCGATTCAATGTGGTCTGAGGAAATTTCTTACCTCCACCACAACCCTTGAATGTATGTGAGATTTGGGCCCTACAACGGGGAACCTGCACATCATGTTGGCTGAGGAATTTATTTCTTGGCGACGCATAGTGTCATATTGTCTCTTCCCGGGATTAGATTTATATGGATTTTGTATGTGCTTAAATTAATTTTCGTTTTAGCATACCATTACCATAACTGTCGTCTTTTAAATTATTTCTGCAACCCTACCTCCTCCGGGAGTAAACGTCTACTTACTCAGCGATTGTTTTCGCTAACTCTACACTTGTCACCATTTCCTTTCAGGTTTTGAGATCTGCAAGGCATCATCTGCACGGGCACGACTTGGGGTATTATTTATGAAAATGTATATTTTAAAACCCCCTTTTTGGGATAAAAAGTTATTACTTGGCATAGATAGTGATTTATCGAGCATAAATAAAATATTTGGGTTTTATCCTATTTATGAAAATATGGTGCCCTACTGTTTTAAACAATGCATTATGCGTTTAACAGTATTTTTTTTAGTATGAAATAGACAACCCCTTTTTATTAAATAAAACTTCCATGGATTTACTCCATTATTGTTATTGCGCGCCTGGAGGAATGCAGTCCTCCGTTTGGTTACGCTATACCAAACATTTTTATTAAGCTTATTTTATACTTTTCACAGTATATAAGCTTTTTTGTGAATTATATGCTAGCTTGTCCGGAACGTGGTTAGCATATACATTCAATTCTGATTTTCTGCAATTATTTATGCTAGCCTTAGCATATTTCGGGCAGCCCGGAATACGTGGCGGTAGTACCCCACCCATTGTTTCCGCTCTTTTCTTCCGCTGCATCCTTAGGGAAAATGGGGGTGTTACAAATATATAAATATTTTTGGATTTGAAGTGGTGCAGTTATATTTGTATAAGTACTCCCAACAATTGTCGCTTTATAATCTCGCATAGAGTTTATAAAATTATCATATGGAAATATCACATATAATTGTAAATCTTCAAGATTAATACCAGCTTTACCAATTACCATCACGTACATGAAGTATTCATTGTGCAAATTTTTGCCATATATAATTTTTATTGTAAATAGCATTTCTTATAGTATCTTAAGTTAATCCATCCTGATTACTATTAATGCCTCGAGTCCCCTCTTTATAGTGACACGAAATATTGCAACATATCACTGACATGGGTAAAAACTTATTCTTGAAGATAGAGTCTAACATTCTTTAAAGGTTGACATCTAGTTTTTTAATTTTTATATTCATAGTAAAACAAACTGTGAGTGGAATTTTTTCCTCTAAAATCGAATTGAAAATTTGGTTAATTCAGACGGGCTCATACTCATTCTACTAATCAAGAATTTTCATCCCAAATATTGAAGTTTGTTTTTTTTTTAGGGAAATAATGATTTCATTGAAACCACCAAAAACTCCAATCCTTACAAGATAACAGTTCCAATACACCACTACATCAGCGAGAACCAACTGAAAAAGACCTCATGAGTCCGAAAGAAAACAATCAAGAAAAAACCTGAGTGGCGCAGCCTGTGCAACATTGCCACTACATCTCACACTCATTCAGAAAAACATGAAAGAAGTAGGATACACAAAATACCAAACTACCTCATAAAACCTATCACTCCACCAAACAGGATAGATCAAGTCTACAAAAATGCAATACTTCCAGACGAGTGCGAGCAGCAATGCACCGCACAATTTAGCAAATATCAGCATCAACTTGTTCCCTTACATCTTGTGATATCCGCTGCCTATCGAAGAACTGGCTTCCCCTTTTGGCATAGCCTGATTAGCATCAATCCAAACCAAAAATTTGTAGTACATCATGCAACATCCCTTTTCTAGTAAAGAGGCAGTAGACCTCTGCTAACAACCATCGCAGCAGCCATCCCGTAACATACAGCATCTCAAGAGCATCAACAGCAATGGGAATGATGCATCAAAGAGACAATCCCAAAAACTTGCTTCTAGGACACATCTCCCCTGCATAGTACTCAAAAACATTGTATCGAATCAAAGGGGCTATTAATAGGTTAAAACGGGTCCGTGGCTGGAGGTAGGAAAAAAGAAAACGGCTAATGGGGATGAGGAACCTCCTATGAATGATCACACGAAAGTTCAAAACGTGCTGCGAAGGAGAAAAATCAGCACCTTGCAATCAAAACCAGTCTACATAGCTAATCAATGATACCATGAAGCTCAACTCTTCTCTCAAAACTATCTATCAAAAAGCTTTTCTAATTGAAACAGCCCCTTACTAACAAATACCAAGAACTCCTCCTTTTTTGAATAGTTTTTTTTTCTTGTTTTACCTTTTTTCTATTTTTTCATGATAATGTATATCTTTTTTATGTTATATTTTTTCCAAGGGGCTGCCCAATTACCAATAACAAAAGCCAAAGAAATGATCGACAACTATTCTTTACATTTCCAGACAAAGTATCCAATCATAACACCCACCCCATCGCATACTAATAGGATCACACCCACACACTTCCAACAGCAAACCACCACCTAAGTAAGTTAAACAACAACAAAAGCAGCATCACAAAGAAATTTTCATACGAATATTCATAAGCAGTTCCAAAACATCCCAATGGACAAAGAGACTGTAGGCTAGATAACAAAAGCCAAAGAAATGATCGACAACTATTCTTTACATTTCCAGACAAAGTATCCAATCATAACACCCACCCCATCGCATACTAATAGGATCACACCCACACACTTCCAACAGCAAACCACCACCTAAGTAAGTTAAACAACAAAAGCAGCATCACAAAGAAATTTTCATACGAATATTCATAAGCAGTTCCAGAACATCCCAATGGACAAAGAGACTGTAGGCTAGATCGAGGGAAAAGTTAGAGGTTCAAGGGACAACATATGAGCTGGAGAGAGTAAGGATATATCATTTAGGCTCAAACATGGCTCACAAAGGGGTAAGGAAAATTGTGTGGGAAAAATATAGGCCAAATGGGATAATCCTAGATCCGTTATCCTTTTCAACACACTGAAATGAATAGATGCAAGCTCAATACGTATGAGTACGCAAGTTTTAGAATGTCAAAATGAGCACCACAAATGCATACAACAAGAGAAACTTTAAGGCTTAGATCTCACCGGGTACTTTGTCAGATGGCTCAAATGTACAATGCAGGAAAACATCAGACCTGTAGCAATCAAAAATCAACCATTGTGAATTACCGAGGAGTACCAGCATCAGTAGCATCCTCAACATCAAAGTAGTTGCAGTCCTCATTACATTCCCTGTCCCCGCTTCTTGGATTCCAGCATCATAAACTCTTTACATTCCCCGCCCCCGCTTCTTGGATTCCAGCATCAGAAACTCTTTTTGAATTCCAGCATAAGAAATTTTTCAAAATCTTCATTGGACACTTTATCTTCCAAAAGCACCTCCTAGTCCATTTCATGTCTGCCCCTATCGCCTGATACCTTTGTTTCCGGTAGGATTTGGTCGAAGCATTCCCATCCGCTTCCCTTTTCCACGTGATGTGATCTGTGGTGTACTTTCCCCCCTTGCACCTGCTCAAGCCCAAGAAAACCTCGGCTATGAGCTTCCAATAATTTGACAGCAAACATTCCTTAGTCCCCATCCTCTAGCTCTCTTATCCGGTATCTAAGCCAAGTGTCTTTACATTCATACAAACCCCATACAGTAGGAATGGAAGTAGGTTCAGCAAAGTATGAGAATTCCCAACAACAGACAATCCGGCAAGAGTACATTGCTACTTCGTCGCAGCTGTGCACCAACTTCAACCGGACGTACCCCCTTTCTGTATCTGTAACCCAGTTCCAACAGCTAAAACTACAGCCAGCCCTCCACCTTTCCTTCTTGTGCCGCCCCCTTCCTTGCCCAATGATCCGCATTAGCATTCCTCTCTCTCAATATATGCTCTACCCTAACTTCACCGGCACAATTCAAAACCGCCAGTATCGGACCAATTAAGCTTCTAAAATGCCATGGAAGCTTACCAGGATCCACCAACCAACTCACCACATTCTTAGAGTCACATTCGAACATCAACCTTTGAAGAGGAAAACCTTGATCTCGCAAAAGAGCCACAAATACCCTGTTTATCGCCATAATCTCAGCCTCTGAAGAATCTATATGGCCTATAAAATCTGACAATACAAATATAACATTCCCTTCATCATTTGAAATGATTCCACCAATTCCTGCCGGTCCCGGGTTCCCTAGCGAAGAACCATCCGTATTGATCTTCCACCAAACTTTTCTAGGTCTTTCCCAAACCAATCCTTTGCGGGGAACCCTTAATACGATGTCTCCCTGATTGCACCAATCCTACCGGGAAGCTAGCGTTCACATCCCCCAGAACAGTATGAGATCCATTATATCTGACCATCCACCGCGTATGTACCAGCCTCTGTATATCATCCTCAGTATTCCTCAAGTTTGGTTCAATCCCTTTAAACACCAAGTCATTCCTACATTTCCAGATCATCCAACATAGAGCCATCCCTGTAAGATTCCATAATTCCTTCTTACCATTTCTAAACGCCTGACCAAACCATCCAGCCAACAAATCACCAACGTTTCCAGGAATAGCCCAATCATTACCAAACCATGATGCCCCTCTATACCACAGATGACCTGCAACTTCGCATGTACAGAACAGATGCTCCACCGATTCTACGCCCTTCCTGCAAACTAGACAAGTCGCACATGAATTCTGTATACATCATCTCTTCCAGGTAGAATTTTCTGAGGTAAGTTTTTTACAGATAGAATTCTCATCACAATCTAGTGGAATACCATATCTAGAATGTGAAGTCCTACCTCTTGGAATGAGTAAGGGTGCTATTCCATTGGATGTTACAGATAGCACAATATTACATCTACCATGAAAGGCTAAACATAATATTTTGTAGATAAATTATCGATAAATGTCTTGTCAGTTCCACCACGTAAAGAAAAATTAATCAACACCAATCACTATCAACTACAGACATTATATTATTATAAAAATTCTTCTTATCATTAATCAACAAAGGTAATAACTTAGCATGATCCGCTTTCATTTCTTTCTTATTACAATATGTCTCTTCTAGTATCAATAGATTATTTGTTTCAGACGTTAAAACTTCATTTGGTACCGGCATTCCAGAAAAATTTCAAACTTATAGAATTTGCAGCAATTAGACTTTCAATATGAAGTTACTTTGATCATTCACAATCACAATTTTCTGAGTATTTGTTTTTCTTCAATTACAAATATCTTAAAATATAGATTAATGAATTACATCATCCATTTTTTAAGTATTACACTTTCCCTTTTTTGGTGTTGGGAAATAAGTGTTACATTACCATATTTGAAATGTTTTGAAAGTTAATAATTTTTACTAATCATACTTAAATTATTAATTTTTATATTCATTAAATTAACTCAAAAGGAATAAAGTCAAATGTGACTTACTTTATTTATTTAATTACTTCAACTAAATAAATTTTATTAACCTACCTTAAATCTTGTGTCATTTCCTAGTGTTACACTTATTATAAAACGGATGGAGTATTTCTTAAAAAATATTACCTCCGTCGCACTCAAAGTATCTCATTTTGACTTTTTAATACTGTCTATTGATCGACTTTGATCTAATGTAATTGTAATTATATACGAAAAATATAGTCAAATTTGGTCTTGTTAAATTTGTCTAATCATGTAAATTTAGAATATATATATTTTACTAATTTTTGTATATTTACATTTTAAGATATTAAATGTTAAAAAAATGTATTGGACGACGTGTTCAAAAGTTTTGAGACATAAATAATGGGACAGAGGGGTAGATTAAAAAAAAAAAATTAAATTTTCCACTTTTAAGCCATCGCAACCCGAATTCGGCCAAATTGCCTAAATTTAGGCCCAAAATCATTCTAATGGCTCATTTACCTAAATCAAAACATCGTGGCCCCAAAGTGGAGGGACCTCCTTCTCGTGGCCTATTTTAGTTATTATCTATTTACTTTATTTACTGATGGATCTATTCGTAACTATATAATTGTATATTACTTTTAAGAGAAGTGACATATTTTTGTAAAAACCTGGCCTATATATACATTAATTAATATATACAAATAATTTTTATATATTTATTAATGTATATTTTAATAATATAAATTGCATATATATACTGCAAATTCCATTTAAATTTGAAATTCCATTTTTTTTTAAAAAAATTGTTGGAACTCCATATAAATTGAAAATTAAATATCTTTTAAAAACTAAAAATTGGGATTTTCATATACACATTAATATATCTTTAACATGAATAAATAAATCTGACGTGTAATGTACATTTTAATTACATCATTCACCAATATACAAAAAAATATAACCAAAGTTGAGACCAAACCTATATAAAAAAATTACCGGCATTACAACATGTCTATCATATTGAAACATTTTTTTTTAGGAAAAATAGGACTGTTGCATTCATCATCATATCCAAAAAGTTTTGGTACAACCGGATAAAGCAGAAGCTGGACTCCAAAGGAATCTCCAGAAGGCAATGCCCGACAAAAGGACAGACTTCCTAATTGTCTACCATGTCAAAATACAACAAATTCGATCCAGCAAACCACAACTGCACTTGCTAGAAACATGAGATAACAGACTAATAACCTACACAATTGCCAATAGCAGCAGCACAACCGGCAACAGCACCATACACTTGCTGAAACCACTAGATTCTATCCTCCGTGCTTCCACCTCTTCCTGTGAACCAGATTTCCATTGCACAGAATCATTCCCAAGCTATTCGATATTCTCACCAAAGCCCAACCAAGTCATTCCAACATCTCATACATCATGCCAAACCGACCTCACCAATATAAAGTGTATACACTCACTCTCAAAAGTAGAAATGCAATAGAGCTCTCAAGTGATGGATCCTAGTGACAATCCCAAAGCTTGCTAGAAGAACACATCTCCCCTACTTTTAGAATCAAATCCAAAGCATCGAATCAAAGGGACTAGACAAGGCAATAACGGCCAAATGGTATAGATAGGAAATGGGAGGACGGATAATGGGAGTTGAGGAGCCGTCTATAAATAATCACACTAAAATTCACAACGAGTTGCAATGAGATAAGCTCCGCGAGGCACTTCAAACCCATCTTCATATGTAGAAAAACGAAACATGATATTCTCTTCCTACACTCTAGTCACTCTACCCAATGCCAATACTAATAATGCCAACCCCTATCTTTTTGAATATATCAAAACTCTTCCTTAACCTGCAAGCTTTCAAGTTTCCTGCTCTTTTTTTTTCCATTATTTTTTTCATTGGTCTTCTTTTTTTTTATATATAAAAAAGTTCGCCCGACCACCAGCTCAACAAAAGCACCATAGCAACATCCATTCTTTCATATAACAGTCTAACTCCCAAACAATTTAGCCACCCAATCTCATACAAATAAAAACATACCCTCATTCTTTCTATAGCCTTCCAACCCCCTAAAATTCCACCAACAATTTTGCAACTTCGAAGGAATTTTTATATGAAGATTCATAGACAATTCCTGAAACTCCCAATGGAACAAAAACTCTGTGACTAAAGTGACGAGGAGCTAGTGATTCAGGGGGCGAGTGTAACACCCGAGGAAAAACAAATTCAAATTGTTTTGAACTACGTCATGACTTGATCCCTTCACAGGGTACGTAGGCAGCTTAGAACTAATTTCTAAGTTCAGTCACGAAATAAATCACAAAATAAATCACGAATTAGATCACAAGGACGATAGGAGGAGTTGGAACCAATTTAGACTAGGCCAATTAGGATACGGAAATGTTGCGAGCGATAAGCCGGACTCGTAACAAGATTGAGGAGAAGATTCCGCAACGAAGACGCCCCAGGGAATCGAGCTAACACGTAGAAAACCGATAGGGGAAGGCGAGGGAAGACCCGACGGAACACGCGGAGCCGAACCGGCCGGTCCGGCCGGCCCGCGCTGTCCGCGCGCCGCCGCGCGGCCACCGCGCGGCCAAGGGCGTCGCGACGCCAGGCCTGGCACGCGTGCTCCGCGCGCACAAAGGCCTATGTGCGCGCCACCAGCGCGCCAGAGGTGCAGGAGGTGTAAACTTTCCTTCCATGGCGATTTTCTTGCCAAAAATCCGACCTGCATCAATGGCAAGTCGATCACAACAATGGGGAAGGGCATAAGATCAGATTTTGGGCGCCCCTCCCCCTCACTCTCAGAAAACCTAACCCTAAACACCTCCAAAACTCCTCTCCAAGTCGAAACCTCTCCGAACTCACTTTCCGACAAGAATTCCGGCGACGGCAAGGCGAAAGGAACCAAGCCCTGCCCTCTAGACTCTTGGTAAGCTATTGTACAAAGTTTCAATTCGTCCATAAGTCTCAGAAACTCGAATTCTAACACTATTTCCTTACTACGATCCTCCGTCGGAAAACGAACAAAAAGCGATCGGAGAAGTTGGCCGTTCGTCGTGACCCTAGGACATCCGGAAACCCAATCCAGCGACCCTATCATCATTCTAAGTAAGTTAAAACCTTACTCACAAATTTTCGTGGTGGTTTGTTGTTTAAATCTCGAGATATAGGCTTGTAACAAAAATCGGTTTTCAAAAACCCTATTTTCGTCCAATTTTAAAGACTCGCCAAAAACTCGACCTTCGGGAATTCAAACCGAAAACTTTTCAACATAAAAGTTGTTCCTAACACCTTTATCTATCTTGTGTCCAAATTTCAGCCATTGACATTAAGTTTTGCTATCCCAATTTTTGCCATGAACTTTCTGTATTGAACCGAACCGTTTAAATCTGTGACAGATTCCTTCATTCAACTTGATGCATGTTTTTCACCCATTTTTCGAATGATTTAACTTTGCATTTCTAAACAAAAGTTGTAGATAATTGTGTCTAGATTATGCCTACAAAATTTCATGAATTTTGGTGTTCATTTGATATGTCAAACGGCCAAGTTTTTAGAACTGTTTTGAATTCGTTTTAAGGGCCATGAGTATGCAGTGAGTTGCACTCGATTTTTGAGTACCAAGAATTCATTATTTCCAAAAACTTAAAACATGAAAGTTGTTCCTTAATGTGTTGTGTAGTTACTGTAAAAATTTCACATCGATTGGTTTTGAAATGAATTTTTAATCGGCGTTATACGAACCTGTGACGAAAACAGTTTTTAAGACGTAAATTATTCTTTGCAATAAACTCAAATTTCAACTCACTTCGGAACCTTATTTCCAAAAACTTAAAACATGAAAGTTGTTCGTGTGTGTGTTTTTGAGTTACTGGCCAAGTTTCAGAATTTTTGGAGGAAAAACGAATTTTAAATTTAGAAAGGCGTGAACTGCCTCGAATAGGATTTTTCGAACTTGAGAAAACTCGAACTATGAAAACGCGATATCGATCCTTTGATAACTTTGAAATACGAACTTTCGAAAAATCCCGTTCACTAGGCTGAGCCGATCTTCATACTATCATTATCTTTGAGACTGCCTCGTTAGTGGTCTCCTTACTATCTGAGATTGCCTCGTTAGTGATCTCGCGCGCTGTATTTGTGGATCGCCTCGTTAGTGGTCCTACTATCTTTTTGGATCGCCTCGTTAGTGGTCCTACTATCTTTGAGACTGCCTCGTTAGTGGTCTCCCATTGTTTGGACTGCCTCGTTAGTGGTCCTATGTTGAGATTGCCTCGTTAGTGATCTCCCGGTATGGTGTCCTCTTCTTAGTTTACGGGATGAAAAGTAAAAGACTCGTGTGAGTGTTTCATTATGCCTAAATCGTATTTATCCTGTCTTTAATTACGCATTTAAATTTTATGCATCTTAAATTATGCTTTAGATTACGCTTTTTAAATTAAGTTCTTTAATCATAATTTTCCGCTGCTAATAAATCATGTATTTTTAAATTCTCGTACGGTAAGCGAAATCTTTAGTTTAAACACTTGTAACCCCTTTTATTTGTAGTTAGGGATTAACTTACTCAGTATATTTTTATACTGACAACCGTTGTCATTTTTCTTTTACAGAGTATGTCGAGTGACGCATACGCATGCACTTGGGGGGAATTATTTATGAACATTTTCGCTTTCTGCATCATAGTACTGTTTTTACCGGGTCTGTTAAACCCGAGGATTTGGCCCTGTTGGCCGTGATTTACTTTCCGCTGCATTTACTCTATTTACTTTTTCGCGCATGATGATTACTACTATCGTTTTAAGTATTATAAATTTCCGGACTATATCTTGAATGTTTTAAATCTTTTGCATACCCACAAGCCTTGCATTTCCTTAGCGAGCTCGGGAAGCCGTGTCTTGCTAGGGGGATGCGGCGGTGACACCTCGGCCTGGGTTATCAAATCCGGGGTGTTACAGCGAGGGATATCAAATAGGTTCAAATCAAATTTCGCTAGGTTTGAGAGAAGGATTATAGGGGAATTATAAACAGAAGGGGATTTTAGATATCATTTCCAGTGCGCTGGGATGAAAAACAAAAAGCAGGCTCAACAAGAATGATTCCACCGGTTCTAGAATGGCAAATTGGACACCACGTATGCACTCATTCAAAGAAAAAAAGTAAGGCTCGGATCTCACCGGGTTAACTTGTCAGTTGGCATGATATATTCAATGCGGTAATTCATCGGTCATGCTAGGTGAATTCATCGGTCCAGCTCTTTGACTCTGCCTCAACCAGCATAATGGGAAGAAAGCACCATCCCATCCTAATAGTAATCACCAATTTATCAGCGGCCTTTCAAATTTAACCCTGCCTCCTCAACCCCGCCTGTAGCATGCATCACTCAACAGTTATGGCGCACCAGGAAATAGCAACGGCCCCCTAGTCAGCGGCAGCAATCATGGCATATCAGGACGCATAAGCCAGCAGCAACCTCATATCAATCCAATACTTTATTGATATTATGTTCCATTGATGACACATAACGGTAACAGCAACATTTATCTACACTCAATAATATCAGCATCCACGAGTAACAGCAGCAACAGACCTCCAGGGCTCCGATCTAACTTGAGCAGCCTCTCCTTAACATATACAACCCTCCAGGGCTCCAACCGATGCGGCATGAAGATTTTACCTACAAAACTAAAAAATGATAAATGCAAGCAAACAATCAATACCAATATTTATACCTTCTCTTACGCATCCCAAACAGTTCGGTCCCCCCCCCCCCTTCCAGACCTCATCAGCCTTGTGGAATCCAAGGCACTAATCCGCATAGCCATTCCAGACATTCCATGTTTTGTTCAATGTTCGACGTCAGCTTACACTCCCCAATAATTTGTTTTATTCTTATCAACCTTTTCACAACCACTGCTCCAAGTTATCTCCACCAGATGCCCCTATTCTTGCCCAATGGTCAGCTAGGGAATTTCTCTCCCTCAAAATATGTTGGAATCTAACCTCCCCCGCACATTTCAAAAGAGAGATGATAGGCCCCAACACTTCATGGAAACGCCAAGGGATTTTCCTCGGTTCCTCCAGCCATTTTACCACGTTATACGAGTCGCACTCAAATATTATCTTTTGCAGTGGGAAGCCATGGTCACGTATAATAACATGACATACCCGGCTGATAGCTACTACTTCTGCCCGACGAGTCCGAGACACCAATATGGTCGGACAAAATAAAAATAACCCTTCCCTTAGCATCTCTGATTACACCTCCAATCCCCGCCGGCCCCGGGTTCCCGAGAGAAGACCCGTCTATATTTACTTTCCACCATCCCGGATCCGACTTAATCCACGTCAGGCCTCGTCTAGGAGCTTTAGAAACCAACCTTCCTGGAATAGGCAGCAAATCTCCCAAGCCATCCCCTAAAAATCCCTGTCCACTATCTACAAAATTCACGGCTGCCTTCCACCACAATCTAACATGCCATTTAATTCCTTCTACAGCTGCCACCTTATCCCAGGACTTCCCTTTAAATATGGCCTCATTATGACCGCGCCAAATCACCCACAAAATCGCCAACCCTGTAATATACCACACTTCCTTTCGATTTTGGGGCATATCGTAACCCAACCACCATGACACCAGTGTCTTGGCGTCCCCCGGAATCACACACTTCACACCAAACCAATCTGCACCAGTATACCACAAAGTACTAACAAGTTCGCATTTGCAAAATAAATGATTCACCGACTCAATTTCCTTTGAGCAAAGAATGCATTGCGCTGCCGCCTGCTGGATACTCCCCATTTTAAGAAGAACCTCTCGAACAGGAAGCGCCTTGTGTATGACCTTCCATGTTAGCAATCTGACTTTCGCTGGAACTTTTGCTTTCCACAATATTTTCCACACCCACTGGGAATCTTCCTTAACCTCTCTAGGATCAATTCCCCCACACGATCGTATTGTAAATTTACCACTCCCCTCTTGTAACCATACCACCCTATCTTCAAGAAATCTGTTCAGTTTGACTTTATTGATAATTTCCGAGAATTCACTCCAAACCCCGTTTTCCCAATCGAAAAGAGGCCTGCGAAGTTTGATATTCCACTCCCACTCCATTCCCCTCCATGTCTCATAATCTGCAATCAGACCATCTTTATACAACGTAAGAATATATAATCTAGGGAATATTTCTCTTAAACACCTTCCTACCGACACCCAATTATCTTCCCAGAAGCGAGTCAACTTACCATTGCCAATGAGGATTTTGAATTTTCCTCTATAATTTCTTCCTGGCAGACCATCCCAACCCTTGCTTATATTTCCCCAAAGTGATCGGTTAAGCCTCAATCCTGGAATCAATGGAGAATTTCCCCCATAATACTTATTGTCGATCACTTGTTTCCACAGGCTATTCTCTTTCCCAAACCTCCAACTCCATTTAAGTAGCAACGCTTCATTAAGCATCGACGTATCCCACACACTCAACCCCCCATCCGCCTTGTGAGAGCATATCTTATCCCAACAAATTGAATGTAACTTTTGGGTTCCATCCCACTCTCCCCAAAAGAAGCTACTTTTTAATTTTTCCAGCCCTCAGCAACCATTCTTGGCACCTTGAATAGCGATAAAAAAATACATCGGAAGAGAAGACATTACGCTATTAATTAAACATAATCTGCCGGCCTGTGAGTGCATACGACTTTTCCACCCAGCCAATTTGGTCTCCACCTTTTCTAAAACCGGTTGCCAAACTTGAAATCCATTTAATCGGCCTCCAATGGGGATCCCCAAGTACCTCAGCGGCCATGACCCAACCTCGCACCCCAATATGGCAGCAGCATCCTTAACATAATCTTCCCTACAATTAATGCCGTAAATATTGCTCTTTTGGTAATTGATGCGTAACCCAGTTGCCAAGGATAGACAACACAGAATACGTTTGATGATCAAGACCTGTTGAACCTCCCCTTCGCAGAATATTATCGTGTCATCCGCATATTGTAGGTGAGAAATTACCGAACAACCCCTACCCGATTCCAATCGCTTGACCTTGCCCAGTTCGACAGCCCTCAACATCAATCTGTTAAAGATTTCCACTACCAGAACAAACAGAAATGGGGAGAGCGGATCACCTTGGCGGAGTCCTTTTTGCAAGTTGAAAAAATTAGTCAGCGAGCCATTTACTAACACCGCGGCCGAAGCTTTGGTCACGCACTCTTCTATCCACCCAATCCATTTTGATCCAAATCCCATCTCCTTCAATAGTTTGAGCAGTGCTGCCCAAGATACATTATCGTAAGCCTTGGCGAAGTCCAATTTAATCACAAACCCACTTCGTCCAGACGCTTGTGTCGATTGTAAGACCTCAGCCGCTATAAGTACCCCATCGAGGATTTGTCTCCTCCGAATAAAAGCCATCTGAGCATCGCCCACCAACTCATTTAAGACTCCTTGAAGTCTTCTCACCAACATCTTTGCTATTATTTTATACAAACTGCCAACAAGTGATATCGGTCGGTAGTCACCAAAATTTGGTGGATTTTCCACCTTGGGGATCAATGCGATAAAGGATCCTCCGACCTCTTTAGGTAGCTTGCCTTCCTGCTCAAACTGTGCGAACATCTCCAACACCTTACCCTTAATGGTCTCCCAATATTTCTGAAAGAACTTCATATTAAAGCTATCCGGACCTGGCGCTCTATCCCCATCGCAACTCCACACCACTATCCTGATTTCTTCCTCTGTAAAAGATCTCTCCATCCAGGCACTATCCTCGACTCCAATTCTTGACAATCCAATATTGCCTGCCTGAAATATTTCAGATCCTGTATTCACATACATTTTTTTAAAATGATCAAAGGCTGCTTCTTTAACTTTGTCTGGCTCATCTATCAACACCCCATCCTGACTTATGGCCCCGATATATCCTTTCCGCTTATGTAGAGTAGCCATCACCTGAAAAAATCGTGAGTTTTGATCGCCATCTTTGATGCACCTTATTCTTGATTTTTGGTACCATCGGCGTTCCTCTGCAAGATAAAGATTTTCTAACTCACTTTTCTTCAACCACCAAACAGACCTATCCTCCTCTCTCATTTCCTGCCCCTGAGTAGTGTTCTCTAATTCACAAATTTCGGCCTCCAATTTCTGGATTTTCCTCTCCAGGTCGGCCGCACTAAATCCGTCCCACTGTCTGATCTTATTCTTCATATGCCTCAATTTTTGGCTAACTGACACTCCCCTATTTTGTTCACTCCCTATATTACCATTTCCCCACACCTCCTTAACAAGATCCGAAAAACCCCTCTCCTCCATCCAATAGTTGTATAGGCAGAATGGTTTGGGACCCCAAGATTTCTCCCCAGCCTCTAGACACGCCGGGTAGTGGTCTGACAAGACCGAATCACCCCTTCTCTGTACTAGATCTCCCGCCCCAGCCAACTAATTCGGGGATAGTAGGAACCTGTCCAATTGGCTTCGCGCCCTACCCCCTACCTATCCATGTGAAAAATCCGGCATCCATCGGCAAGTCTATCAAACCCAGCCTATCAGTAAATCCTCTAAAATCGCGCATTGATCCCGAATCTTCACTTAAACCCACCTGCTCCCCATCCGACAAGACAGCATTAAAATCTCCACTGATGCACCAAAGTTCTCCATTAGACGTGCTGCATTTCTGACTAAGTAATTCCCAGAACTCAGCGCGTTCCCTCCTATTATTGGGGGCATGAATTGATATCATATTGATCACCCCTTCTATTCCTTTGATATTTCCCCTAACCCAAATGTGATTGTGACCTTTATCTACTACCCCAAAGGAACTATGATCAACGTCCCAAATAATTAAAATGCCCCATGCGTTACCCATCGCCGATTGAAAACAGAAAGCACAACTCTTCGACCCCCATATCCTGCTTACCAATCTCTCTTGAATTTCCCCCATCTTGGTCTCTTGAGCGCACAGGACTGTAGGCCTCAATTTTTTGCATAACCTCGAAACCGCCATGCGCCGCACCCCCCCGTTCAGACCTCGCAAGTTGCATGTAATTAGTCGCATGTGCACAACCTCACACAAAGTTCCAGCCCCCTGTCCAGCACATCCTATCCAACTCCTCCCGGACCCGCTCGACCGCCTCCATCCTACTCTTCTCACGGACCAATCCTAACTCCTCCGCTAACTCGATAATTGCCTCCGCCTCGGAGAAATCTACCAATTTAACCCTATCTCGGGTTCTGAAGGTTGAAAGTTATACTTTAGCGAACTGCTCTCCGTCCAAGCCTCCGACCTCGTGACCCGCCCTACTCCCAGCCTTACCAAACGACCTCGCCTTGCCCTTTTTTGGCCGACCCCTACGGCGCATCCCTTTCTTTCCCTTCAGAACTTGAATTAATGCTTCTTCAATCCGTCTGAATTCTGGGTAGTCCGACAACCTCTGACTTCTGGCCGCACCAGATCCCACATTGGAATTACTTGTTTCTCCCAGCACTCCCTCACCATTAGTACAAACCCTCTCTACCCGCCCTGCATCACATCTGGTGCCTTCGGATTCCAACACCCCCTTTCCAGATTCAACCCCCTCAACCCGTCTCTCCTCAATTTCTGAGTAATCCGCTTCTCGCCTCACCCCCTCCGAACCCATATTCCCCCCATGCTCGAAAGCTTACTCAACTCGCATCTGAATTGTGATGAACTGGATTCGCCAATTTCAAATGTTTTCCCAGGTGCTGCCTCCCACAAAGGAATATTGATTTGTTTGGACCCCTGAAGCCCAATCCCACTCTCCCCCAACGGCCCAACTTTGTGTTTTGAAGATCTACCTCACCACCACCCTCAAACAGCCCCGTAGGCCCATCTGTTAAATTAACTAAGCCCACCTCCCTATTACCTCTTAAATTTTCCTCTCTGAATTCAAGCGGCCCAGTGGTGTAGAGCTCCTCTCCCACTTCAAGCCCTTGCACCGCCCCAAGAGCACAGATCCTAGGTTCTTGGACTTCTCCATTACATGCTTCATCATGATGGTGTTCTAGAGCCGCCCTCGTTTCTGACAAACACTTTTCCCCACACTCGGCCAACAGACTACTTTCCACTTCTCTAGGAGAGGGAGTCCTGGACTTCCCCGATATTGGCAGCTCCGGGCTCCTAAGAACTGTTCCATTGCCGAGAAGCCTATCCTCTGTAGAGGACTTACTCACTCCGGCAACGTTCTCCGCCACCACCACCGCTTCACTAAAGTTAGCGATAATACGAACCCCTACAGTGCAGTCCCCCACCTTAACCTGCTGCTTGGTCAGAATGTTCACTTCATCATACACGTCCACTAGGATTTTCGCCCTGTCCAGTCTTTTTTTCTCATGTGTTTCTGTATCAATAGTCACCACTTTACCCCAACCATGAACTAATCGTTGGAAGTTTTCAGCGCACCATCCTGTGAATGGAAAACCGAAAACATATATCCAAACTAACTGTCATCGAACCATGGCTCCCTTTTCCCACTTCCTCTTCCATTCAACAAACATGTGATCATTGCGATCAGCCAAGAAACTCTCCCTCTTATCCGTACTGTCAAATGTCACAATAATCATATGAACACCACCATATACAATCTCAACACAGTCACTGTGAGCCTTGTACAACCAATCTTGGAATTCAGTAAGGACCTCGAGGCCATTTAGTTCAACCACCGCGGCACGACTAAACTTTGCTACATCATCATGAACCTCCGTAAGTTGAATCACTTCTGCCTTATGAATCTCTGCATAAGGTTTGTTCTTCTTACAATCCCCTCTAGTCACTTCTGCATAGGTTCTCTCGTCCCTCCATGCAGCCGACCCTTGAGGCGATAGTCCCGCACCACATACCCTATTATCTTCCAGCAACTTGTTCCTACTTTGCCCACCACGATCCTCAAGCTTGGCCTTCTTGCTTGGTACCGCCCAATTCACCCGTAATCTCCTGCCCATCCAAAGGCTCCCGTTCATCCTTCTAATTGCTTCTTCAGCTTCAGACCTTCTGTTGTAGCGAAAGAAACCGAATTTAAACCCATTTTCAGGCCATCTTCTGTGCGGCACGAACCAATCTCGGACCTTTGCCACCTTTCCCATTTCATGCAGTATACCAATATTGGCCGCACCCGTCGGAATGTTCCCAACAAACACCCCAAATGTAGCTCTAGGTACGTTGACTCCGATCGTGCCACCTTCATGTCCACCTGGATCGCCTACTCCAGCCAGCCTCTTTCCAACCACCGCCTCGCCGATCCGTAGAAGTCCCGTATGCACCCTTCTGCCTTATCAAACCTCCGCCTTCTCTCTCCGCTTCCTTCTTGCTGGTTGAATCTGAAGTCGCTCCGGTCGCCGATTTCGCGCCGTTCGCCGGACGCCAGGAGAGACCATTCGACGCCATTCAAAAAAGAGGAGGGACTTCCTGCCCGCGGTACCCGCGGGATGTAAATTTTAAAAATTAGAGTTTATGATGAGACAGATGTTATCATATTGAAACATAAACGCAACATAATTCTTAATTGCCAGTCCAAAAGCTCGTCATGATCCTATAGTCTATAAATAAACTCTAAATGCAGCAATACAATTTAGAATAAATAAAATAAAAAAATGAAAAATAATAAAATCTAAAATAGATAAAATAAAAAATACAAATAAATAAAATCCAACATAGATAAAATAAAAAATGCAAAATTTTAAAGTTTATCTTTCAAATCTTTTTAAAAGTGAATATATATAGTGACAGGATAGGAGTAGAATGGAGACATGGACTTGAATGGTGGCAAATTGACATGACTTGGTGGGTTGTCACCCTTCTTCAATCCATAGGACTGGCCACTGATGTCAAGCTCCCCACTGCACTCCAAAAGCAAAAGATGGCCTTTCTTCCCAATGCTTGATCTGATGAAGGGACAAGGGTTTTGCCTAATTAGTTATTATAATAAAAAGTCTAAACTAGGCTTTTTTATTACACTTTTTGGGTGTTGGAAAATTGTGACTTTATACAATGAGAAAAGTGACCCATACAAATGTGATTTTGATTTTAGTAGTATTTGGACGAATTCTTTTGGCAAAAATTATAAAAATCAAAAAAAAAAAAATAATGCTTGTGCACCATGTCATAAAGTATGTAATCTATCTATCTATATATATATATCTTTATTATAGTATAAAATAATCTTTTTTCCCGCCTAAATGTTAAATTTTCACAATAGTTATATCCCTAAAATACCACTTTATGAATATAGAAAGAAAAAATACACAATAATTATATCCCTAAAAATCATCCGCTCTCTCCATCAATACCATTTTCATCTCCACCATTCTAAGCCCTAAACAGAACATAATCGCGCCTCCATCCCCTGCCATCATTCGCCGTCCTCTCTCCCTCCGCGCTGCTCCGGCCACGCTCCGTCATTCGTCATCGAGGTAAAGGTTGTTCTTTTGGCTAGAATCGTGCCTCATCCCTGTGCCACCATCCGCCTGCCCATCAGTCTCCGGCCATTCTCCGCACGCGGATCCTCCACTACTATCCCTGTCGTCATTGTCTCTACTATCCCTGTCGTCATTGTCTCTATGTAAATTCTGGTATCTTGAATTTTTTATTTCTCTCTAATGTTCATTTTAGATCATAGCAGAATATTGTTCTTGGCGTGATTTTACAATTTATCGAATCAGCAGCCTTCGAATTGAGGTACTACTACATTACCTCCTTAAATGTTTTGGATGATTTTCCTATTGTAGTGTTCAAACTGCATGGTGGATTTGGAGTGTTAATTTTGTTATCAATTTCATGTTTCTCACTGTATGACTACAAGATGTTCGATAAAATGCCTTTGTGAGTTTTTATGATGTAAATTCTCTATTGATTTGAATTTGTCTCTAAATGTTTAATTGCATACAGTGAACATGTATAAAGTTTAATCTACAGTTCTCATTTTAATTCTCTAAATAGTTCATATCAACCATATTTGAGAAAGCAGTGTTCGACATTGTGGACATGAGCAATAAACCAATATCTCCATTATGCTAATTCATATTACCAATATCTCTATTCATATTACGAGCAGGCCTGATAAACCATGTTTCATATAGATACCGATGAAAGATGTTGATGCTTTAGAATCAACAAGTCAAGAAGTCAAAAAATCCATACCTATATTCTGAACTAAAATGGTTCCAACACACTTCTTCCTCTACCCGTATCCTCATCATGAAATGTCGCTGAAGGTTGTAGGTCAAATCATTCTGTTTTGCCTTTCAGGCATTGGCTTTGCTAATTCCTTCATTAAAAAGATTGAATAGGTACCTCTATTCCTTTTAAGCAGTGGAAATATGTCTATTTTGAGTTCACATCTTCTGGCATTACTCTTCTTGCGTGTATATTATTGCTCATGGTGTTGTTGTTTACATGCACCTAGCTCTTCTAGCTCACCACCCAAAATTTTGGTTTAAATCTTCAATTGTTGCCATACTATTTTCACTTGATGGGATATAATAATAGCCAGCATCTCTTAATATTTCAGATGCCATTACCATTGCCATGATGGTTGTCTTCACATAGATACACATGCAATTTAATTTTGTGTGCCTTTGATTCATATGTTCATTTTATTGTTTCTCTAAATAAAACCAATTGATATTTTATCGAAACATATAGTCTGTCTCTTCACTTTGCGGTACGTATTGCCATATATTTATTATTTTGACAGAATTTCACATCTCATTCTTACTTAGGTAGATTGATTGTGATACAGTTTGTATTTGTTTTCTTTAACCAGTTGCTTTCACATTAAAGCATATGTGCTCTCTGAAGTGCATTTAAAGAACTTTGCTCCCATGTTACTCTAATAAAATTATCAATTCATATTCTGTTTCAGGGTTATGGCGGTGCAGATGTAGCTATAATGCTTCAGAGCCAACTGCAAGGTACATCATCAAAAATTGGTGTTGGTGCAAACTCAGTAGATGTCTAAAATCTCATTTAAAGCTCTTTCACTTGAAAATTAAAAATGCCATATAAAATGTCAAATTGTAATGCTATCACTGCAGGACCATACGTTTTGTGCTCTTCATCTAAAGCAAAAGCATTTTCCACTCTAGATAATCATGTTTCTAAGGTCCACCGAAAATTAAATGAAATATAGAATAGAGGCATGTTTCCACATTTGTGAGATGTTATGTCTTTGGGATTGTTTCAGAACATGTTCCTGATTTACACAGGTAATGGCTGCTAGGAGTCCCGATATCACTTGATAAACAAGGTTTAATGTTAGGTTTATTTTGGCCTTCTATTGCTAAAATTAGTTGTAGTCACAACTTGCTTTTACTTTATTTATTTGAGTATTCAAACCAAAATTTCCATTATATTGTCCCCTGCTAGATGCCCCTCAACTGTATTTAGTCATCTCTTTCATTTTGCAGGACTCCAACAAGGTATTTCTCAAATATATAATATAAATTCAGCTACAACTGCTACTGTTAGGGCTGGTGCTGATGATTTTCTCAACCGTGACAATGATCAAAATGATTATGAATGGTAATTACTACTTCCCAACATCATCACCTTCTGTTTTGTTTCTGATGTTCATTTTTATACCTTTCTAGGAGCAAAAATCAGGCGGTTTTTATTTTAAAACATCTTGAATTGAAGTGAATGGGATTATGTGTTGATTGTAATCTTGAGCCCGTTACTAAATATCCTCCCTTCAGTTGTTTTGTTATAATAGTAATTTTCATTATCTTCTAACATGTATTTTCATTTGGGAACATGGATTCCCTTTAGCTCTAGGCTTACTGCAGGACCAGGGATTGTTTTTTTTCAATTGAGACAGATGGATGGAGTTTTGGCAAAGACAAATGGTTTCATTGCTTTATTTCTTTGACAGTTCCCAGTGGTTTATCTTTTTTATTTCTTGCAAATGGCAAACACCATGGCTTTGACTTTTTATTGGGGATTTTATAGATGTAGGTGATGTCCAAATTGAATCTGTGGTATGTTGTAGGACTTTTTACTTCACCGTTACTTAAGCAAGGTATGTCTGTTCCTTTTTCCTTTTATTTAAATGGATTGCTTGATTGAATTCCTCTAAGGTATGTAGGTTTTTATAATTCCTTTAGTTTCTTTTCGCAAGAGTTAGATACTAAAAATCACATTTTTATTTTTAATTTTTATTTAAAATGAACATCTTCATCTCATAAATTATTTTATCTTTATCGTTATTTTGATTGCGGACCTAGACTGCTGCAGGGTCAATTAAACTATATGTTTATTTTGTAAGTCTCTCCTTGAGCAAGTCTACCATGAAAAGTGAAGGATACCAAGAAGCAGTAAGACCATATAGTAGTCGGTGATATCTTTCAGATTGTGCTCAGACATAGGTTTGAGCATTGGACTCTTTCATATCGCTTCTTAGACACCTACTTACACGGTGTGATTATGTATGTTTATGATATTGTTTTGTGGTTGTTTTGTTTGATTGATTGGTTGTATGTTTGATAAATAAGTTGAACTTTGTGTAATTCTATTGAATTTATTGAATCTAAAATTTACAAGATTTCTAACAGAAAGTGAATGCTTGGCCGAAATACTTTAAGAGCCTGTTTGTTTTGCCTTAATTTTTCTCCTTTTGACTTTTGGATCTCTCAAAAGTCCTTTTGAACTTTTTTAGCTGTTTGTTTTGACTTTTTTTTTAAAATTAAAGGAGAAGTAAAAGTTAAAAATATACTTTTTTTCAAAGTAGGTAGGGGGTTACTTTTTTCAAAAGGAGAAGTCATTTTGTAATAAAAATACAAAAATAACCCTATTTAGAAAGGAAATAAAATTAATTATAATATCCTTATAATATTTATGTCCATTTTAGTAATTTTAATATATCAAAAGTCATTCTACGTATAATTTATCAAAATATGTTTCCGTTGAAAAGCAACTTTAATAATATCCATTCAAATAATTATTTGAACTGCTTTTACTTTTGAATTCTCCTCCTCCCCATTCTCCTTCTTCTACCGACTTCTCCTTTTTTCACAAGCCAAAACAGACAGACCCTAAATGATTAATCATAAGTGGATGTTTTATGCGTGAATGTGAAATTTTAGGATGTGTATTGTGCAATGAGGCAAATATGTTGTAATTGATTTATCCTATATTTGTTTTAATTACTCCTATTTAAATTGATTGATTTATCCTGCATTTATTTTAAATTCCTTAAATTACTTGATTTAAATTTTACATTACATATTTAAGTAGATGTCGAATATGGGATGGGTAAAATTGATCTATTTTATTTTATTTTTATACTATAATTTAATAGAAAGTCAAACATCATAAATTTTGGTAGTTCAATTTATTGATGTAAAATATTTAATAAAATGATATTTTGGTTAACCTTACTTGCTTATAGAGAATTGGTTAAATAACTGATAAGGGGGAAAAATACACAAACTACAGCAGAAAGAGGGTAAGCAGGAGAAAAAAAAAAAAAAAAAAAAGAACAAAACTAAACACAAGACGTTAGGACTTAGGAATAAAATGGTTGGAAAAATGTACTGTATGATGGTATTCTTATACTGTATGATATTATGGTACTCCTATTTAGATCAACTCTATAATGGTATTTTTATACTGTATGATATTCTTAAGGGTTGAAAAAATTTAAGGTAAAACTAGTATATATATATTAAAGCATTAGTGAACAACACATCCTACATTTAATGTGGTGTCTCCATTTCAAATTTCTAATTTTTATAAATTTTTGCATTTTAATTTATAAATTTTAGATTTTCACATTTATTTATTTATTTATTATAGATTTTCAGTTTTTGAAATATATATGGAATTCCTACAATATTCACTTTTAAAAAGATTTGAAATTTTGCATATCTTATTTTATCTATATTATTTTGTATTTTTTAATTTACTAATTTTAGATTTTCACATTTATTTATTTATTCATTATAGATTTTAGTGTATCGTGTATAAAAGCTATCATCTATATATATATATATTAAAGCATTAGTGAACAACCTATCCTACATTTAATGTGGTGTCTCCATTTCTAATTTCTAATTTTTATAAATCTTTGCATTTTTTAATTTATCAATTATAGATTTTCACATTTATTTATTTATTTATTATAGATTTTCAGTTTTTAAAATATATGGAATTCCTGCAATATTCACTTTTAAAAAGATTTGAAAGATTTAAAATTTGAAATTTTGCATATCTAATTTTATCTATATTATTTTGCATTTTTTAATTTACCAATTTTAGATTTTCGTATTTATTTATTTATTCATTATGGATTTTAGTCTATCGTGTATAAAATCTATCATTTACTTATAAATTCCCACCGTATCATCATATCATGTCACTATATATTTACTTTTAAAAAGATTTGATAGATAAAATTTGAAATTTTGCACTTTTATTTTATCTATGTTGGATTTTATTTATTGCATTTTTTATTTTATCTAATTTAGAATTTATTATTTTGTATTTTTTATTTTATTTATTTTAAATTTTATTGCAGCATTTAGAATTTATTTATAGACCATAGGATTATGACGAGCTTTTGCACTGGCAACTAAGAATTATATTGCGTTTATGTTTCAATATGGTGAACATATTATAATACCGGTAATTTTTGTAGGTTTGGTCTCAACTTTGGTTATATTTTTTGTATGGTGAATGATGTAATCAAAATGTACAGTGCACGTCAGATTTATTTATTCATGTTAAAGATATGTTAATGTGTATATGGAAATCTCAATTTTTAGTCTTTAAAAGATATTTAATTTCCAATTTTATATGAAGTTCCCACAATTTTCATTTTTTTAAGAAAATGGAATTTCAAATTTAAATGGAATTTACAGTGTATATATGGAATTTATATTATTAAAAGATAAATTAATGAATATATAAAAAATAATTGTATATATTAATTAATGTATATATTTAGGCTAGGTTTTCACAAAAATATGTCACTTTTCTTAAAAGTAATATACAATTATATAGTTACAAATAGATCCATCAGTAAATAAAGTAAAGAGATAATAACTAAAATATGTCACGGAGGTCCCTCCACTTTGAGGCCACGATATTTTGATTTAGGCAAATGGACCATTATAAGGATTTTGGGCCTAAATTTAGGCAATTTTTCCAAATTCGGGCTGCGATGGCTTAAAAGTAGAAAATTGAATAAAATAACATAAGATTTAAGGTAACTTAATAAAATTTAGGGTAAAAAGTAATTGAATAAAAAAAATAAGTCACATTTGACTTTATTCCTTTTGATTTTTATTTTAATGAATATAAAAATTAATAATTTAAGTATAATTAGTAAAAATTATTAACCCTCAAAACATTTCAAATATGTAATGTAACACTTATTTCCAAACACCAAAAAAGGGAAAATGTAACACTTAAAAAATGGATGATGTAATTAATTCATCTATATTTTAACAGTTTTGTAATTGACGAAAAACAAATACTCAGAAAATTATGATTGTGAATGATCAAAGTAAGTTCATATTGAAAGGTTAATTGCTGCAAATTCTATAAGTTTGAAAATTTTCTTTGGAATGCTGGTACTATATGAAGTTTTAACATCTGAAACAAATAATCTATTCATATTAGAAGAAACATATTATAATAAGGAAGAAATGAAAGCGGATCATGTTAGGTATTACCTTTGTTGATTAATCATAAGAAGAATGTTTATAATAATATAATGTCAAAGGTTGATAGTGATGGGTGTTGATTAATTTTTCTTTACGTGGTGGAACTGACAATACATTTATCGATAATATATCTAGAAAATATTATGTTTAGCCCTTCATGGTAGATGTAATATTATGCTGCCTGTAGCATCCAATGGAATAGCACCCTTACTCATTCCAAGAGGTAGAACTTTACATTATATATTTGGTATTCCACTAGATTGTGACGAGAACTCTATCTGCAAAAAACTTACCTTAGAAAATTATTTGACCTATCTTCTCATTAAAACAAAGCTCAATATTTGAGATGAAAATTCTTGATTAGTAGAATGATTATGAGCCCATCTGAATTAACCAAATTCTCCATTCGATTTCAGAGGAAAAAATTCAACTCGCAGTTTGTTTTACTATGACTATAAAGAAAAATGTAGATGTCAACATTTAAAGAAGGTTAGACTCTTTTTTCAAAAATCAGTTTTTACTCATGTCAGTGATATGCTGCAATATCTCGTGTCACTGTAAAGAGGGGACTCGAAGTATTAATAGTAATAAAGATGGATTAACTTAAGATACTATGAGAAATATTATTTACAATGAAAATTATATATGGCAAAAATTTGCACAATAAATACTTCATGTACGTGATGGTCATTGATAAATCTGGTATTAATCTTGAAGATTTACAATTAAATGTGACATTTCCAGATGATAATTTTATAAACTCTACACGAGATTCTATAGCGGAAATTGTTGAGAGTACTTATACAAATATAAACTGCACCATTTCAAATCCTGACATTTTTATTATATATTAACCCCCACACACGAGATTATTGATACGATCAATGATTACATCATAGTATGTATGTCTGCAAATGAAAATGCGTGTATATATATCAGTTTTACCAATTTTTTTGAGAAATAATATGTTTTATTCCCACAAAACACAAGTGAGTTCACAGCCATCAAAATGACAATGTCTCTCTACTACAATCAATTAATAATATTTGTCAAAATGATGAAAGTATAGATAATGCCAATGAATTATTTTCACTGGAATATCTAAACACTATCAATTGTTCTGGATTACTGAATCATGAAATATGGTTGAATGAGGGTTGCATAGTCATGTTTCTTAGGAATATATATACATCAAATAAATTATGTAATGGAAGTATGTTGATAGTAACCAAGATGCGGAATTAGATAGTTGGGGTTAAACTAACTTTCGGGAAACCATGA
The DNA here is from genome assembly GCA_030278955.1 of Hygrophila difformis. Taxonomy (NCBI): domain Eukaryota; kingdom Viridiplantae; phylum Streptophyta; class Magnoliopsida; order Lamiales; family Acanthaceae; genus Hygrophila; species Hygrophila difformis. Next base: position 20,420,507 of record JAOANR010000003.1, read on the forward strand.
AAGTAGAAAATTCTTGATTGGTAGAATGATTATGAGCCTATTTGATTTAACCAAATTTTTTATTCCATTTGAGATGAGAAAATTCTCACCAACAGTTTGTTTTGTTATGATTATAAACAAAAGTCAATGTCAATCTTTAAAGAATGTCGGATTTTATCATGCAAAACCAGATTTTATTCATGAACAGTTACGTTGTAATATTTCGTGTCACTAGCAAGATGTGGCTAAAAGTATTAATATGCAATTAACAATGATGAACTCAAGATACCACAAGAATTGTTGTTTACAATGAAATTTATATATGACAGAAACTTTGCAAAATGAATAGTTGATGTAGGTGATGGTAAAGCGTGTATAGATTTTTTAGATGTACAATTAGATGTGACATTTTCGGATGATATTCTTATGAACCCTACGGGTGCTCCTATAGCGGTAATTTTTTAAAGTACATATACAAATATGAACTGCACAATTTCAAATTCAAACATTTTAAAAGATTACTAGCCCATATCTATGAGATTTTCACAAATGAAATTTCAGCAAATTGTTAGAAAAATTTTCATATTATGCTTCATACTTATTTTTAAATTTTATTTTATCTTAATATAAATTTCAAATCAATAAAAATATTATTTTAATAGTTATTTTTATTGAGACGTTATGTTTGTACCGGACAAGCCACATAGCTAAAACATACGGTATAATATAATTTATTTGTTAGTTTTAAAAATAATTAAATTATATTATCATATGCATCATCTTTTGAATATATAAAAAATCATTATACATTTTTCATTACTCAACATATAATTTATATTATTACTTTATATAATATAAATATATATATTATATAAAATATAAAGTTATGCCCGTTGAGTCTCGACGGGTTATTTACTAGTTTACTTATAAATCTCCATTCTACTCCTATCCTGTCACTATATATATTCACTTTTAAAAAGATTTGAAAGATAAACTTTAAAATTTTGCATTTTTTATTTTATCTATGTTGGATTTTATTTATTTGTATTTTTTATTTTATCTATTTTAGATTTTATTATTTTTCATTTTTTTTATTTTATTTATTCTAAATTGTATTGCTGCATTTAGAGTTTATTTATAGACTATAGGATCATGACGAGCTTTTGGACTGGCAATTAAGAATTATGTTGCGTTTATGTTTCAATATGATAACATCTGTCTCATCATAAACTCTAATTTTTAAAATTTACATCCCGCGGGTACCGCGGGCAGGAAGTCCCTCCTCTTTTTTGAATGGCGTCGAATGGTCTCTCCTGGCGTCCGGCGAACGGCGCGAAATCGGCGACCGGAGCGACTTCAGATTCAACCAGCAAGAAGGAAGCGGAGAGAGAAGGCGGAGGTTTGATAAGGCAGAAGGGTGCATACGGGACTTCTACGGATCGGCGAGGCGGTGGTTGGAAAGAGGCTGGCTGGAGTAGGCGATCCAGGTGGACATGAAGGTGGCACGATCGGAGTCAACGTACCTAGAGCTACATTTGGGGTGTTTGTTGGGAACATTCCGACGGGTGCGGCCAATATTGGTATACTGCATGAAATGGGAAAGGTGGCAAAGGTCCGAGATTGGTTCGTGCCGCACAGAAGATGGCCTGAAAATGGGTTTAAATTCGGTTTCTTTCGCTACAACAGAAGGTCTGAAGCTGAAGAAGCAATTAGAAGGATGAACGGGAGCCTTTGGATGGGCAGGAGATTACGGGTGAATTGGGCGGTACCAAGCAAGAAGGCCAAGCTTGAGGATCGTGGTGGGCAAAGTAGGAACAAGTTGCTGGAAGATAATAGGGTATGTGGTGCGGGACTATCGCCTCAAGGGTCGGCTGCATGGAGGGACGAGAGAACCTATGCAGAAGTGACTAGAGGGGATTGTAAGAAGAACAAACCTTATGCAGAGATTCATAAGGCAGAAGTGATTCAACTTACGGAGGTTCATGATGATGTAGCAAAGTTTAGTCGTGCCGCGGTGGTTGAACTAAATGGCCTCGAGGTCCTTACTGAATTCCAAGATTGGTTGTACAAGGCTCACAGTGACTGTGTTGAGATTGTATATGGTGGTGTTCATATGATTATTGTGACATTTGACAGTACGGATAAGAGGGAGAGTTTCTTGGCTGATCGCAATGATCACATGTTTGTTGAATGGAAGAGGAAGTGGGAAAAGGGAGCCATGGTTCGATGACAGTTAGTTTGGATATATGTTTTCGGTTTTCCATTCACAGGATGGTGCGCTGAAAACTTCCAACGATTAGTTCATGGTTGGGGTAAAGTGGTGACTATTGATACAGAAACACATGAGAAAAAAAGACTGGACAGGGCGAAAATCCTAGTGGACGTGTATGATGAAGTGAACATTCTGACCAAGCAGCAGGTTAAGGTGGGGGACTGCACTGTAGGGGTTCGTATTATCGCTAACTTTAGTGAAGCGGTGGTGGTGGCGGAGAACGTTGCCGGAGTGAGTAAGTCCTCTACAGAGGATAGGCTTCTCGGCAATGGAACAGTTCTTAGGAGCCCGGAGCTGCCAATATCGGGGAAGTCCAGGACTCCCTCTCCTAGAGAAGTGGAAAGTAGTCTGTTGGCCGAGTGTGGGGAAAAGTGTTTGTCAGAAACGAGGGCGGCTCTAGAACACCATCATGATGAAGCATGTAATGGAGAAGTCCAAGAACCTAGGATCTGTGCTCTTGGGGCGGTGCAAGGGCTTGAAGTGGGAGAGGAGCTCTACACCACTGGGCCGCTTGAATTCAGAGAGGAAAATTTAAGAGGTAATAGGGAGGTGGGCTTAGTTAATTTAACAGATGGGCCTACGGGGCTGTTTGAGGGTGGTGGTGAGGTAGATCTTCAAAACACAAAGTTGGGCCGTTGGGGGAGAGTGGGATTGGGCTTCAGGGGTCCAAACAAATCAATATTCCTTTGTGGGAGGCAGCACCTGGGAAAACATTTGAAATTGGCGAATCCAGTTCATCACAATTCAGATGCGAGTTGAGTAAGCTTTCGAGCATGGGGGGAATATGGGTTCGGAGGGGGTGAGGCGAGAAGCGGATTACTCAGAAATTGAGGAGAGACGGGTTGAGGGGGTTGAATCTGGAAAGGGGGTGTTGGAATCCGAAGGCACCAGATGTGATGCAGGGCGGGTAGAGAGGGTTTGTACTAATGGTGAGGGAGTGCTGGGAGAAACAAGTAATTCCAATGTGGGATCTGGTGCGGCCAGAAGTCAGAGGTTGTCGGACTACCCAGAATTCAGACGGATTGAAGAAGCATTAATTCAAGTTCTGAAGGGAAAGAAAGGGATGCGCCGTAGGGGTCGGCCAAAAAAGGGCAAGGCGAGGTCGTTTGGTAAGGCTGGGAGTAGGGCGGGTCACGAGGTCGGAGGCTTGGACGGAGAGCAGTTCGCTAAAGTATAACTTTCAACCTTCAGAACCCGAGATAGGGTTAAATTGGTAGATTTCTCCGAGGCGGAGGCAATTATCGAGTTAGCGGAGGAGTTAGGATTGGTCCGTGAGAAGAGTAGGATGGAGGCGGTCGAGCGGGTCCGGGAGGAGTTGGATAGGATGTGCTGGACAGGGGGCTGGAACTTTGTGTGAGGTTGTGCACATGCGACTAATTACATGCAACTTGCGAGGTCTGAACGGGGGGGTGCGGCGCATGGCGGTTTCGAGGTTATGCAAAAAATTGAGGCCTACAGTCCTGTGCGCTCAAGAGACCAAGATGGGGGAAATTCAAGAGAGATTGGTAAGCAGGATATGGGGGTCGAAGAGTTGTGCTTTCTGTTTTCAATCGGCGATGGGTAACGCATGGGGCATTTTAATTATTTGGGACGTTGATCATAGTTCCTTTGGGGTAGTAGATAAAGGTCACAATCACATTTGGGTTAGGGGAAATATCAAAGGAATAGAAGGGGTGATCAATATGATATCAATTCATGCCCCCAATAATAGGAGGGAACGCGCTGAGTTCTGGGAATTACTTAGTCAGAAATGCAGCACGTCTAATGGAGAACTTTGGTGCATCAGTGGAGATTTTAATGCTGTCTTGTCGGATGGGGAGCAGGTGGGTTTAAGTGAAGATTCAGGATCAATGCGCGATTTTAGAGGATTTACTGATAGGCTGGGTTTGATAGACTTGCCGATGGATGCCGGATTTTTCACATGGATAGGTAGGGGGTAGGGCGCGAAGCCAATTGGACAGGTTCCTACTATCCCCGAATTAGTTGGCTGGGGCGGGAGATCTAGTACAGAGAAGGGGTGATTCGGTCTTGTCAGACCACTACCCGGCGTGTCTAGAGGCTGGGGAGAAATCTTGGGGTCCCAAACCATTCTGCCTATACAACTATTGGATGGAGGAGAGGGGTTTTTCGGATCTTGTTAAGGAGGTGTGGGGAAATGGTAATATAGGGAGTGAACAAAATAGGGGAGTGTCAGTTAGCCAAAAATTGAGGCATATGAAGAATAAGATCAGACAGTGGGACGGATTTAGTGCGGCCGACCTGGAGAGGAAAATCCAGAAATTGGAGGCCGAAATTTGTGAATTAGAGAACACTACTCAGGGGCAGGAAATGAGAGAGGAGGATAGGTCTGTTTGGTGGTTGAAGAAAAGTGAGTTAGAAAATCTTTATCTTGCAGAGGAACGCCGATGGTACCAAAAATCAAGAATAAGGTGCATCAAAGATGGCGATCAAAACTCACGATTTTTTCAGGTGATGGCTACTCTACATAAGCGGAAAGGATATATCGGGGCCATAAGTCAGGATGGGGTGTTGATAGATGAGCCAGACAAAGTTAAAGAAGCAGCCTTTGATCATTTTAAAAAAATGTATGTGAATACAGGATCTGAAATATTTCAGGCAGGCAATATTGGATTGTCAAGAATTGGAGTCGAGGATAGTGCCTGGATGGAGAGATCTTTTACAGAGGAAGAAATCAGGATAGTGGTGTGGAGTTGCGATGGGGATAGAGCGCCAGGTCCGGATAGCTTTAATATGAAGTTCTTTCAGAAATATTGGGAGACCATTAAGGGTAAGGTGTTGGAGATGTTCGCACAGTTTGAGCAGGAAGCCAAGCTACCTAAAGAGGTCGGAGGATCCTTTATCGCATTGATCCCCAAGGTGGAAAATCCACCAAATTTTGGTGACTACCGACCGATATCACTTGTTGGCAGTTTGTATAAAATAATAGCAAAGATGTTGGTGAGAAGACTTCAAGGAGTCTTAAATGAGTTGGTGGGCGATGCTCAGATGGCTTTTATTCGGAGGAGACAAATCCTCGATGGGGTACTTATAGCGGCTGAGGTCTTACAATCGACACAAGCGTCTGGACGAAGTGGGTTTGTGATTAAATTGGACTTCGCCAAGGCTTACGATAATGTATCTTGGGCAGCACTGCTCAAACTATTGAAGGAGATGGGATTTGGATCAAAATGGATTGGGTGGATAGAAGAGTGCGTGACCAAAGCTTCGGCCGCGGTGTTAGTAAATGGCTCGCTGACTAATTTTTTCAACTTGCAAAAAGGACTCCGCCAAGGTGATCCGCTCTCCCCATTTCTGTTTGTTCTGGTAGTGGAAATCTTTAACAGATTGATGTTGAGGGCTGTCGAACTGGGCAAGGTCAAGCGATTGGAATCGGGTAGGGGTTGTTCGGTAATTTCTCACCTACAATATGCGGATGACACGATAATATTCTGCGAAGGGGAGGTTCAACAGGTCTTGATCATCAAACGTATTCTGTGTTGTCTATCCTTGGCAACTGGGTTACGCATCAATTACCAAAAGAGCAATATTTACGGCATTAATTGTAGGGAAGATTATGTTAAGGATGCTGCTGCCATATTGGGGTGCGAGGTTGGGTCATGGCCGCTGAGGTACTTGGGGATCCCCATTGGAGGCCGATTAAATGGATTTCAAGTTTGGCAACCGGTTTTAGAAAAGGTGGAGACCAAATTGGCTGGGTGGAAAAGTCGTATGCACTCACAGGCCGGCAGATTATGTTTAATTAATAGCGTAATGTCTTCTCTTCCGATGTATTTTTTTATCGCTATTCAAGGTGCCAAGAATGGTTGCTGAGGGCTGGAAAAATTAAAAAGTAGCTTCTTTTGGGGAGAGTGGGATGGAACCCAAAAGTTACATTCAATTTGTTGGGATAAGATATGCTCTCACAAGGCGGATGGGGGGTTGAGTGTGTGGGATACGTCGATGCTTAATGAAGCGTTGCTACTTAAATGGAGTTGGAGGTTTGGGAAAGAGAATAGCCTGTGGAAACAAGTGATCGACAATAAGTATTATGGGGGAAATTCTCCATTGATTCCAGGATTGAGGCTTAACCGATCACTTTGGGGAAATATAAGCAAGGGTTGGGATGGTCTGCCAGGAAGAAATTATAGAGGAAAATTCAAAATCCTCATTGGGAATGGTAAGTTGACTCGCTTCTGGGAAGATAATTGGGTGTCGGTAGGAAGGTGTTTAAGAGAAATATTCCCTAGATTATATATTCTTACGTTGTATAAAGATGGTCTGATTGCAGATTATGAGACATGGAGGGGAATGGAGTGGGAGTGGAATATCAAACTTCGCAGGCCTCTTTTCGATTGGGAAAACGGGGTTTGGAGTGAATTCTCGGAAATTATCAATAAAGTCAAACTGAACAGATTTCTTGAAGATAGGGTGGTATGGTTACAAGAGGGGAGTGGTAAATTTACAATACGATCGTGTGGGGGAATTGATCCTAGAGAGGTTAAGGAAGATTCCCAGTGGGTGTGGAAAATATTGTGGAAAGCAAAAGTTCCAGCGAAAGTCAGATTGCTAACATGGAAGGTCATACACAAGGCGCTTCCTGTTCGAGAGGTTCTTCTTAAAATGGGGAGTATCCAGCAGGCGGCAGCGCAATGCATTCTTTGCTCAAAGGAAATTGAGTCGGTGAATCATTTATTTTGCAAATGCGAACTTGTTAGTACTTTGTGGTATACTGGTGCAGATTGGTTTGGTGTGAAGTGTGTGATTCCGGGGGACGCCAAGACACTGGTGTCATGGTGGTTGGGTTACGATATGCCCCAAAATCGAAAGGAAGTGTGGTATATTACAGGGTTGGCGATTTTGTGGGTGATTTGGCGCGGTCATAATGAGGCCATATTTAAAGGGAAGTCCTGGGATAAGGTGGCAGCTGTAGAAGGAATTAAATGGCATGTTAGATTGTGGTGGAAGGCAGCCGTGAATTTTGTAGATAGTGGACAGGGATTTTTAGGGGATGGCTTGGGAGATTTGCTGCCTATTCCAGGAAGGTTGGTTTCTAAAGCTCCTAGACGAGGCCTGACGTGGATTAAGTCGGATCCGGGATGGTGGAAAGTAAATATAGACGGGTCTTCTCTCGGGAACCCGGGGCCGGCGGGGATTGGAGGTGTAATCAGAGATGCTAAGGGAAGGGTTATTTTTATTTTGTCCGACCATATTGGTGTCTCGGACTCGTCGGGCAGAAGTAGTAGCTATCAGCCGGGTATGTCATGTTATTATACGTGACCATGGCTTCCCACTGCAAAAGATAATATTTGAGTGCGACTCGTATAACGTGGTAAAATGGCTGGAGGAACCGAGGAAAATCCCTTGGCGTTTCCATGAAGTGTTGGGGCCTATCATCTCTCTTTTGAAATGTGCGGGGGAGGTTAGATTCCAACATATTTTGAGGGAGAGAAATTCCCTAGCTGACCATTGGGCAAGAATAGGGGCATCTGGTGGAGATAACTTGGAGCAGTGGTTGTGAAAAGGTTGATAAGAATAAAACAAATTATTGGGGAGTGTAAGCTGACGTCGAACATTGAACAAAACATGGAATGTCTGGAATGGCTATGCGGATTAGTGCCTTGGATTCCACAAGGCTGATGAGGTCTGGAAGGGGGGGGGGGGACCGAACTGTTTGGGATGCGTAAGAGAAGGTATAAATATTGGTATTGATTGTTTGCTTGCATTTATCATTTTTTAGTTTTGTAGGTAAAATCTTCATGCCGCATCGGTTGGAGCCCTGGAGGGTTGTATATGTTAAGGAGAGGCTGCTCAAGTTAGATCGGAGCCCTGGAGGTCTGTTGCTGCTGTTACTCGTGGATGCTGATATTATTGAGTGTAGATAAATGTTGCTGTTACCGTTATGTGTCATCAATGGAACATAATATCAATAAAGTATTGGATTGATATGAGGTTGCTGCTGGCTTATGCGTCCTGATATGCCATGATTGCTGCCGCTGACTAGGGGGCCGTTGCTGTTTCCTGGTGCGCCATAACTGTTGAGTGATGCATGCTACAGGCGGGGTTGAGGAGGCAGGGTTAAATTTGAAAGGCCGCTGATAAATTGGTGATTACTATTAGGATGGGATGGTGCTTTCTTCCCATTATGCTGGTTGAGGCAGAGTCAAAGAGCTGGACCGATGAATTCACCTAGCATGACCGATGAATTACCGCATTGAATATATCATGCCAACTGACAAGTTAACCCGGTGAGATCCGAGCCTTACTTTTTTTCTTTGAATGAGTGCATACGTGGTGTCCAATTTGCCATTCTAGAACCGGTGGAATCATTCTTGTTGAGCCTGCTTTTTGTTTTTCATCCCAGCGCACTGGAAATGATATCTAAAATCCCCTTCTGTTTATAATTCCCCTATAATCCTTCTCTCAAACCTAGCGAAATTTGATTTGAACCTATTTGATATCCCTCGCTGTAACACCCCGGATTTGATAACCCAGGCCGAGGTGTCACCGCCGCATCCCCCTAGCAAGACACGGCTTCCCGAGCTCGCTAAGGAAATGCAAGGCTTGTGGGTATGCAAAAGATTTAAAACATTCAAGATATAGTCCGGAAATTTATAATACTTAAAACGATAGTAGTAATCATCATGCGCGAAAAAGTAAATAGAGTAAATGCAGCGGAAAGTAAATCACGGCCAACAGGGCCAAATCCTCGGGTTTAACAGACCCGGTAAAAACAGTACTATGATGCAGAAAGCGAAAATGTTCATAAATAATTCCCCCCAAGTGCATGCGTATGCGTCACTCGACATACTCTGTAAAAGAAAAATGACAACGGTTGTCAGTATAAAAATATACTGAGTAAGTTAATCCCTAACTACAAATAAAAGGGGTTACAAGTGTTTAAACTAAAGATTTCGCTTACCGTACGAGAATTTAAAAATACATGATTTATTAGCAGCGGAAAATTATGATTAAAGAACTTAATTTAAAAAGCGTAATCTAAAGCATAATTTAAGATGCATAAAATTTAAATGCGTAATTAAAGACAGGATAAATACGATTTAGGCATAATGAAACACTCACACGAGTCTTTTACTTTTCATCCCGTAAACTAAGAAGAGGACACCATACCGGGAGATCACTAACGAGGCAATCTCAACATAGGACCACTAACGAGGCAGTCCAAACAATGGGAGACCACTAACGAGGCAGTCTCAAAGATAGTAGGACCACTAACGAGGCGATCCAAAAAGATAGTAGGACCACTAACGAGGCGATCCACAAATACAGCGCGCGAGATCACTAACGAGGCAATCTCAGATAGTAAGGAGACCACTAACGAGGCAGTCTCAAAGATAATGATAGTATGAAGATCGGCTCAGCCTAGTGAACGGGATTTTTCGAAAGTTCGTATTTCAAAGTTATCAAAGGATCGATATCGCGTTTTCATAGTTCGAGTTTTCTCAAGTTCGAAAAATCCTATTCGAGGCAGTTCACGCCTTTCTAAATTTAAAATTCGTTTTTCCTCCAAAAATTCTGAAACTTGGCCAGTAACTCAAAAACACACACACGAACAACTTTCATGTTTTAAGTTTTTGGAAATAAGGTTCCGAAGTGAGTTGAAATTTGAGTTTATTGCAAAGAATAATTTACGTCTTAAAAACTGTTTTCGTCACAGGTTCGTATAACGCCGATTAAAAATTCATTTCAAAACCAATCGATGTGAAATTTTTACAGTAACTACACAACACATTAAGGAACAACTTTCATGTTTTAAGTTTTTGGAAATAATGAATTCTTGGTACTCAAAAATCGAGTGCAACTCACTGCATACTCATGGCCCTTAAAACGAATTCAAAACAGTTCTAAAAACTTGGCCGTTTGACATATCAAATGAACACCAAAATTCGTGAAATTTTGTAGGCATAATCTAGACACAATTATCTACAACTTTTGTTTAGAAATGCAAAGTTAAATCATTCGAAAAATGGGTGAAAAACATGCATCAAGTTGAATGAAGGAATCTGTCACAGATTTAAACGGTTCGGTTCAATACAGAAAGTTCATGGCGAAAATTGGGATAGCAAAACTTAATGTCAATGGCTGAAATTTGGACACAAGATAGATAAAGGTGTTAGGAACAACTTTTATGTTGAAAAGTTTTCGGTTTGAATTCCCGAAGGTCGAGTTTTTGGCGAGTCTTTAAAATTGGACGAAAATAGGGTTTTTGAAAACCGATTTTTGTTACAAGCCTATATCTCGAGATTTAAACAACAAACCACCACGAAAATTTGTGAGTAAGGTTTTAACTTACTTAGAATGATGATAGGGTCGCTGGATTGGGTTTCCGGATGTCCTAGGGTCACGACGAACGGCCAACTTCTCCGATCGCTTTTTGTTCGTTTTCCGACGGAGGATCGTAGTAAGGAAATAGTGTTAGAATTCGAGTTTCTGAGACTTATGGACGAATTGAAACTTTGTACAATAGCTTACCAAGAGTCTAGAGGGCAGGGCTTGGTTCCTTTCGCCTTGCCGTCGCCGGAATTCTTGTCGGAAAGTGAGTTCGGAGAGGTTTCGACTTGGAGAGGAGTTTTGGAGGTGTTTAGGGTTAGGTTTTCTGAGAGTGAGGGGGAGGGGCGCCCAAAATCTGATCTTATGCCCTTCCCCATTGTTGTGATCGACTTGCCATTGATGGAGGTCGGATTTTTGGCAAGAAAATCGCCATGGAAAGAAAGTTTACACCTCCTGCACCTCTGGCGCGCTGGTGGCGCGCACATAGGCCTTTGTGCGCGCGGAGCACGCGTGCCAGGCCTGGCGTCGCGACGCCCTTGGCCGCGCGGTGGCCGCACGGCGGCGCGCGGACAGCGCGGGCCGGCCGGACCGGCCGGTTCGGCTCCGCGTGTTCCGTCGGGTCTTCCCTCGCCTTCCCCTATCGGTTTTCTACGTGTTAGCTCGATTCCCTGGGGCGTCTTCGTTGCGGAATCTTCTCCTCAATCTTGTTACGAGTCCGGCTTATCGCTCGCAACATTTCCGTATCCTAATTGGCCTAGTCTAAATTGGTTCCAACTCCTCCTATCGTCCTTGTGATCTAATTCGTGATTTATTTTGTGATTTATTTCGTGACTGAACTTAGAAATTAGTTCTAAGCTGCCTACGTACCCTGTGAAGGGATCAAGTCATGACGTAGTTCAAAACAATTTGAATTTGTTTTTCCTCGGGTGTTACACTCGCCCCCTGAATCACTAGCTCCTCCTCACTTTAGTCACAGAGTTTTTGTTCCATTGGGAGTTTCAGGAATTGTCTATGAATCTTCATATAAAAATTCCTTCGAAGTTGCAAAATTGTTGGTGGAATTTTAGGGGGTTGGAAGGCTATAGAAAGAATGAGGGTATGTTTTTATTTGTATGAGATTGGGTGGCTAAATTGTTTGGGAGTTAGACTGTTATATGAAAGAATGGATGTTGCTATGGTGCTTTTGTTGAGCTGGTGGTCGGGCGAACTTTTTTATATATAAAAAAAAAGAAGACCAATGAAAAAAATAATGGAAAAAAAAAGAGCAGGAAACTTGAAAGCTTGCAGGTTAAGGAAGAGTTTTGATATATTCAAAAAGATAGGGGTTGGCATTATTAGTATTGGCATTGGGTAGAGTGACTAGAGTGTAGGAAGAGAATATCATGTTTCGTTTTTCTACATATGAAGATGGGTTTGAAGTGCCTCGCGGAGCTTATCTCATTGCAACTCGTTGTGAATTTTAGTGTGATTATTTATAGACGGCTCCTCAACTCCCATTATCCGTCCTCCCATTTCCTATCTATACCATTTGGCCGTTATTGCCTTGTCTAGTCCCTTTGATTCGATGCTTTGGATTTGATTCTAAAAGTAGGGGAGATGTGTTCTTCTAGCAAGCTTTGGGATTGTCACTAGGATCCATCACTTGAGAGCTCTATTGCATTTCTACTTTTGAGAGTGAGTGTATACACTTTATATTGGTGAGGTCGGTTTGGCATGATGTATGAGATGTTGGAATGACTTGGTTGGGCTTTGGTGAGAATATCGAATAGCTTGGGAATGATTCTGTGCAATGGAAATCTGGTTCACAGGAAGAGGTGGAAGCACGGAGGATAGAATCTAGTGGTTTCAGCAAGTGTATGGTGCTGTTGCCGGTTGTGCTGCTGCTATTGGCAATTGTGTAGGTTATTAGTCTGTTATCTCATGTTTCTAGCAAGTGCAGTTGTGGTTTGCTGGATCGAATTTGTTGTATTTTGACATGGTAGACAATTAGGAAGTCTGTCCTTTTGTCGGGCATTGCCTTCTGGAGATTCCTTTGGAGTCCAGCTTCTGCTTTATCCGGTTGTACCAAAACTTTTTGGATATGATGATGAATGCAACAGTCCTATTTTTCCTAAAAAAAAATGTTTCAATATGATAGACATGTTGTAATGCCGGTAATTTTTTTATATAGGTTTGGTCTCAACTTTGGTTATATTTTTTTGTATATTGGTGAATGATGTAATTAAAATGTACATTACACGTCAGATTTATTTATTCATGTTAAAGATATATTAATGTGTATATGAAAATCCCAATTTTTAGTTTTTAAAAGATATTTAATTTTCAATTTATATGGAGTTCCAACAATTTTTTTTAAAAAAAATGGAATTTCAAATTTAAATGGAATTTGCAGTATATATATGCAATTTATATTATTAAAATATACATTAATAAATATATAAAAATTATTTGTATATATTAATTAATGTATATATAGGCCAGGTTTTTACAAAAATATGTCACTTCTCTTAAAAGTAATATACAATTATATAGTTACGAATAGATCCATCAGTAAATAAAGTAAATAGATAATAACTAAAATAGGCCACGAGAAGGAGGTCCCTCCACTTTGGGGCCACGATGTTTTGATTTAGGTAAATGAGCCATTAGAATGATTTTGGGCCTAAATTTAGGCAATTTGGCCGAATTCGGGTTGCGATGGCTTAAAAGTGGAAAATTTAATTTTTTTTTTTTAATCTACCCCTCTGTCCCATTATTTATGTCTCAAAACTTTTGAACACGTCGTCCAATACATTTTTTTAACATTTAATATCTTAAAATGTAAATATACAAAAATTAGTAAAATATATATATTCTAAATTTACATGATTAGACAAATTTAACAAGACCAAATTTGACTATATTTTTCGTATATAATTACAATTACATTAGATCAAAGTCGATCAATAGACAGTATTAAAAAGTCAAAATGAGATACTTTGAGTGCGACGGAGGTAATATTTTTTAAGAAATACTCCATCCGTTTTATAATAAGTGTAACACTAGGAAATGACACAAGATTTAAGGTAGGTTAATAAAATTTATTTAGTTGAAGTAATTAAATAAATAAAGTAAGTCACATTTGACTTTATTCCTTTTGAGTTAATTTAATGAATATAAAAATTAATAATTTAAGTATGATTAGTAAAAATTATTAACTTTCAAAACATTTCAAATATGGTAATGTAACACTTATTTCCCAACACCAAAAAAGGGAAAGTGTAATACTTAAAAAATGGATGATGTAATTCATTAATCTATATTTTAAGATATTTGTAATTGAAGAAAAACAAATACTCAGAAAATTGTGATTGTGAATGATCAAAGTAACTTCATATTGAAAGTCTAATTGCTGCAAATTCTATAAGTTTGAAATTTTTCTGGAATGCCGGTACCAAATGAAGTTTTAACGTCTGAAACAAATAATCTAGTGATACTAGAAGAGACATATTGTAATAAGAAAGAAATGAAAGCGGATCATGCTAAGTTATTACCTTTGTTGATTAATGATAAGAAGAATTTTTATAATAATATAATGTCTGTAGTTGATAGTGATTGGTGTTGATTAATTTTTCTTTACGTGGTGGAACTGACAAGACATTTATCGATAATTTATCTACAAAATATTATGTTTAGCCTTTCATGGTAGATGTAATATTGTGCTATCTGTAACATCCAATGGAATAGCACCCTTACTCATTCCAAGAGGTAGGACTTCACATTCTAGATATGGTATTCCACTAGATTGTGATGAGAATTCTATCTGTAAAAAACTTACCTCAGAAAATTCTACCTGGAAGAGATGATGTATACAGAATTCATGTGCGACTTGTCCAGTTTGCAGGAAGGGCGTAGAATCGGTGGAGCATCTGTTCTGTACATGCGAAGTTGCAGGTCATCTGTGGTATAGAGGGGCATCATGGTTTGGTAATGATTGGGCTATTCCTGGAAACGTTGGTGATTTGTTGGCTGGATGGTTTGGTCAGGCGTTTAGAAATGGTAAGAAGGAATTATGGAATCTTACAGGGATGGCTCTATGTTGGATGATCTGGAAATGTAGGAATGACTTGGTGTTTAAAGGGATTGAACCAAACTTGAGGAATACTGAGGATGATATACAGAGGCTGGTACATACGCGGTGGATGGTCAGATATAATGGATCTCATACTGTTCTGGGGGATGTGAACGCTAGCTTCCCGGTAGGATTGGTGCAATCAGGGAGACATCGTATTAAGGGTTCCCCGCAAAGGATTGGTTTGGGAAAGACCTAGAAAAGTTTGGTGGAAGATCAATACGGATGGTTCTTCGCTAGGGAACCCGGGACCGGCAGGAATTGGTGGAATCATTTCAAATGATGAAGGGAATGTTATATTTGTATTGTCAGATTTTATAGGCCATATAGATTCTTCAGAGGCTGAGATTATGGCGATAAACAGGGTATTTGTGGCTCTTTTGCGAGATCAAGGTTTTCCTCTTCAAAGGTTGATGTTCGAATGTGACTCTAAGAATGTGGTGAGTTGGTTGGTGGATCCTGGTAAGCTTCCATGGCATTTTAGAAGCTTAATTGGTCCGATACTGGCGGTTTTGAATTGTGCCGGTGAAGTTAGGGTAGAGCATATATTGAGAGAGAGGAATGCTAATGCGGATCATTGGGCAAGGAAGGGGGCGGCACAAGAAGGAAAGGTGGAGGGCTGGCTGTAGTTTTAGCTGTTGGAACTGGGTTACAGATACAGAAAGGGGGTACGTCCGGTTGAAGTTGGTGCACCTTGCTGGTTGAATCTGAAGTCGCTCCGGTCGCCGATTTCGCGCCGTTCGCCGGACGCCAGGAGAGACCATTCGACGCCATTCAAAAAAGAGGAGGGACTTCCTGCCCGCGGTACCCGCGGGATGTAAATTTTAAAAATTAGAGTTTATGATGAGACAGATGTTATCATATTGAAACATAAACGCAACATAATTCTTAATTGCCAGTCCAAAAGCTCGTCATGATCCTATAGTCTATAAATAAACTCTAAATGCAGCAATACAATTTAGAATAAATAAAATAAAAAAATGAAAAATAATAAAATCTAAAATAGATAAAATAAAAAATACAAATAAATAAAATCCAACATAGATAAAATAAAAAATGCAAAATTTTAAAGTTTATCTTTCAAATCTTTTTAAAAGTGAATATATATAGTGACAGGATAGGAGTAGAATGGAGATTTATAAGTAAACTAGTAAATAACCCGTCGAGACTCAACGGGCATAACTTTATATTTTATATAATATATATATTTATATTATATAAAGTAATAATATAAATTATATGTTGAGTAATGAAAAATGTATAATGATTTTTTATATATTCAAAAGATGATGCATATGATAATATAATTTAATTATTTTTAAAACTAACAAATAAATTATATTATACCGTATTTTTTAGCTATGTGGCTTGTCCGGTACAAACATAACGTCTCAATAAAAATAACTATTAAAATAATATTTTTATTGATTTGAAATTTATATTAAGATAAAATAAAATTTAAAAATAAGTATGAAGCATAATATGAAAATTTTTCTAACAATTTGCTGAAATTTCATTTGTGAAAATCTCATAGATATGGGCTAGTAATCTTTTAAAATGTTTGAATTTGAAATTGTGCAGTTCATATTTGTATATGTACTTTAAAAAATTACCGCTATAGGAGCACCCGTAGGGTTCATAAGAATATCATCCGAAAATGTCACATCTAATTGTACATCTAAAAAATCTATACACGCTTTACCATCACCTACATCAACTATTCATTTTGCAAAGTTTCTGTCATATATAAATTTCATTGTAAACAACAATTCTTGTGGTATCTTGAGTTCATCATTGTTAATTGCATATTAATACTTTTAGCCACATCTTGCTAGTGACACGAAATATTACAACGTAACTGTTCATGAATAAAATCTGGTTTTGCATGATAAAATCCGACATTCTTTAAAGATTGACATTGACTTTTGTTTATAATCATAACAAAACAAACTGTTGGTGAGAATTTTCTCATCTCAAATGGAATAAAAAATTTGGTTAAATCAAATAGGCTCATAATCATTCTACCAATCAAGAATTTTCTACTTTCATGGTTTCCCGAAAGTTAGTTTAACCCCAACTATCTAATTCCGCATCTTGGTTACTATCAACATACTTCCATTACATAATTTATTTGATGTATATATATTCCTAAGAAACATGACTATGCAACCCTCATTCAACCATATTTCATGATTCAGTAATCCAGAACAATTGATAGTGTTTAGATATTCCAGTGAAAATAATTCATTGGCATTATCTATACTTTCATCATTTTGACAAATATTATTAATTGATTGTAGTAGAGAGACATTGTCATTTTGATGGCTGTGAACTCACTTGTGTTTTGTGGGAATAAAACATATTATTTCTCAAAAAAATTGGTAAAACTGATATATATACACGCATTTTCATTTGCAGACATACATACTATGATGTAATCATTGATCGTATCAATAATCTCGTGTGTGGGGGTTAATATATAATAAAAATGTCAGGATTTGAAATGGTGCAGTTTATATTTGTATAAGTACTCTCAACAATTTCCGCTATAGAATCTCGTGTAGAGTTTATAAAATTATCATCTGGAAATGTCACATTTAATTGTAAATCTTCAAGATTAATACCAGATTTATCAATGACCATCACGTACATGAAGTATTTATTGTGCAAATTTTTGCCATATATAATTTTCATTGTAAATAATATTTCTCATAGTATCTTAAGTTAATCCATCTTTATTACTATTAATACTTCGAGTCCCCTCTTTACAGTGACACGAGATATTGCAGCATATCACTGACATGAGTAAAAACTGATTTTTGAAAAAAGAGTCTAACCTTCTTTAAATGTTGACATCTACATTTTTCTTTATAGTCATAGTAAAACAAACTGCGAGTTGAATTTTTTCCTCTGAAATCGAATGGAGAATTTGGTTAATTCAGATGGGCTCATAATCATTCTACTAATCAAGAATTTTCATCTCAAATATTGAGCTTTGTTTTAATGAGAAGAGAGGTCAAATAATTTTCTAAGGTAAGTTTTTTTGCAGATAGAGTTCTCGTCACAATCTAGTGGAATACCAAATATATAATGTAAAGTTCTACCTCTTGGAATGAGTAAGGGTGCTATTCCATTGGATGCTACAGGCAGCATAATATTACATCTACCATGAAGGGCTAAACATAATATTTTCTAGATATATTATCGATAAATGTATTGTCAGTTCCACCACGTAAAGAAAAATTAATCAACACCCATCACTATCAACCTTTGACATTATATTATTATAAACATTCTTCTTATGATTAATCAACAAAGGTAATACCTAACATGATCCGCTTTCATTTCTTCCTTATTATAATATGTTTCTTCTAATATGAATAGATTATTTGTTTCAGATGTTAAAACTTCATATAGTACCAGCATTCCAAAGAAAATTTTCAAACTTATAGAATTTGCAGCAATTAACCTTTCAATATGAACTTACTTTGATCATTCACAATCATAATTTTCTGAGTATTTGTTTTTCGTCAATTACAAAACTGTTAAAATATAGATGAATTAATTACATCATCCATTTTTTAAGTGTTACATTTTCCCTTTTTTGGTGTTTGGAAATAAGTGTTACATTACATATTTGAAATGTTTTGAGGGTTAATAATTTTTACTAATTATACTTAAATTATTAATTTTTATATTCATTAAAATAAAAATCAAAAGGAATAAAGTCAAATGTGACTTATTTTTTTTATTCAATTACTTTTTACCCTAAATTTTATTAAGTTACCTTAAATCTTATGTTATTTTATTCAATTTTCTACTTTTAAGCCATCGCAGCCCGAATTTGGAAAAATTGCCTAAATTTAGGCCCAAAATCCTTATAATGGTCCATTTGCCTAAATCAAAATATCGTGGCCTCAAAGTGGAGGGACCTCCTTCTCGTGACATATTTTAGTTATTATCTCTTTACTTTATTTACTGATGGATCTATTTGTAACTATATAATTGTATATTACTTTTAAGAAAAGTGACATATTTTTGTGAAAACCTAGCCTAAATATATACATTAATTAATATATACAATTATTTTTTATATATTCATTAATTTATCTTTTAATAATATAAATTCCATATATACACTGTAAATTCCATTTAAATTTGAAATTCCATTTTCTTAAAAAAATGAAAATTGTGGGAACTTCATATAAAATTGGAAATTAAATATCTTTTAAAGACTAAAAATTGAGATTTCCATATACACATTAACATATCTTTAACATGAATAAATAAATCTGACGTGCACTGTACATTTTGATTACATCATTCACCATACAAAAAATATAACCAAAGTTGAGACCAAACCTACAAAAATTACCGGTATTATAATATGTTCACCATATTGAAACATAAACGCAATATAATTCTTAGTTGCCAGTGCAAAAGCTCGTCATAATCCTATGGTCTATAAATAAATTCTAAATGCTGCAATAAAATTTAAAATAAATAAAATAAAAAATACAAAATAATAAATTCTAAATTAGATAAAATAAAAAATGCAATAAATAAAATCCAACATAGATAAAATAAAAGTGCAAAATTTCAAATTTTATCTATCAAATCTTTTTAAAAGTAAATATATAGTGACATGATATGATGATACGGTGGGAATTTATAAGTAAATGATAGATTTTATACACGATAGACTAAAATCCATAATGAATAAATAAATAAATACGAAAATCTAAAATTGGTAAATTAAAAAATGCAAAATAATATAGATAAAATTAGATATGCAAAATTTCAAATTTTAAATCTTTCAAATCTTTTTAAAAGTGAATATTGCAGGAATTCCATATATTTTAAAAACTGAAAATCTATAATAAATAAATAAATAAATGTGAAATCTATAATTGATAAATTAAAAAATGCAAAGATTTATAAAAATTAGAAATTAGAAATGGAGACACCACATTAAATGTAGGATAGGTTGTTCACTAATGCTTTAATATATATATATATATAGATGATAGCTTTTATACACGATACACTAAAATCTATAATGAATAAATAAATAAATGTGAAAATCTAAAATTAGTAAATTAAAAAATACAAAATAATATAGATAAAATAAGATATGCAAAATTTCAAATCTTTTTAAAAGTGAATATTGTAGGAATTCCATATATATTTCAAAAACTGAAAATCTATAATAAATAAATAAATAAATGTGAAAATCTAAAATTTATAAATTAAAATGCAAAAATTTATAAAAATTAGAAATTTGAAATGGAGACACCACATTAAATGTAGGATGTGTTGTTCACTAATGCTTTAATATATATATATATATATATATATATATATAGATAGATAGATTACATACTTTATGACATGGTGCACAAGCATTATTTTTTTTTTTTTGATTTTTATAATTTTTGCCAAAAGAATTCGTCCAAATACTACTAAAATCAAAATCACATTTGTATGGGTCACTTTTCTCATTGTATAAAGTCACAATTTTCCAACACCCAAAAAGTGTAATAAAAAAGCCTAGTTTAGACTTTTTATTATAATAACTAATTAGGCAAAACCCTTGTCCCTTCATCAGATCAAGCATTGGGAAGAAAGGCCATCTTTTGCTTTTGGAGTGCAGTGGGGAGCTTGACATCAGTGGCCAGTCCTATGGATTGAAGAAGGGTGACAACCCACCAAGTCATGTCAATTTGCCACCATTCAAGTCCATGTCTTGCTGAGTATTCAAAAGCATGGTGATTGTTGTGCCATCCCTCCCCAAATGCAAGCACTGCTACCCACCTGTTCATCATCATCATCATCACTTCCATCATATATATCTTCTTACTTATAACTACTTCATGCTATCAACTTCAAATATTCACCCATATGTAATAATCAATCAAGGAGATCATATCACACCAAGCCATACCAATTGTTTCTAGATAGATCGCCGGTGTTCCATGCCTGCTTTCCCCAAACATGGCATGCTGAATTCACTAGCCAAGTGATATGGTACACCCACACAATCCTCACACCCTGCATCCAATACAAATATAAATTTTATGTATACGTAAAAAAAAAAAAATGTAATGTGTTAACGACTTTAATCTATCAAAGACATGTCGTTTTATATCAGGACTTTTTTTAAAATTTACGATTTTTATATGCTGAAAACACTTAAAAGAAGGATAATTAGGAGCTTTGTTTGAAAAATCGACTTGGGCCCAATGCCAAGATTTCGAAAAGGAGGACCATAGCATCACACGCATCAAGTCAGGCAGACAGGCACCAAGTGTTTCAACAAGCGGCCCCATATAAAATGGTCCACACAATGTATAAATATAGCCACAATTGAGAGGTTAAAACCCATGTTAGCCATGGCCTACCCATACATGTGTAATGTGTGAATAAGAAGGCTTTGGCATATACAGTACTACTACTATTTAGTTACTTGAAAATTTATTTCTTGGCAGTGTTCCACAGTAGTTTTATTTTTCCATTTAATAGGAATACACAATCTTTCTTTCTAGGCCTGAATTTATCTGCATTATCACTTACCATTCCCCAAACAATGTAAGGGAATCCTCCCACTGCATAGAGCAGAGCTGCAAGGGCCATAGGATGGACTATGTAGCTTTTCTCAAGGAACTTGTAAAACGGCTGCTTCTCCAAATCCCCAACATTGTTGGGCTCACCACACTGCAAGCAAAAAAAAAAAAAAAAAAAAAAAAAAAAAAAGAGAGAAAAATCATCAAACACAACCAAAAAGAAGGAACTTTTACCAGTGGCAACTAATTACCCTTTCAACAATAGTCTTGGTATCAAAAAGCCAACTCATGTGGCTGAACCAGAATCCCTCAACAGGGCTGTGGGGATCTCTCTCTGTGTCACAATACTGATGGTGGTACCTGTGTGTGCTCACCCAGTCAATTGGGTTCCCCTGGAAAATCAAAATCAGGTTAAAAACTCAAAAGATTGCTGAAATATAAGAGACACGAGTACTGATTTTATAAGAAAAAGATCAAAACCAAACCTGAAGGGCTTGAACACCACAGTAAGCAAAAATGTATTCAAGCCATTTGGGAAGCTTGAAACTCCTGTGGGAAAGGTTTCTGTGGAATGAAAGAGTGATCCCAAGAAGGCCTGTAATGACATACAGGGATACAGCAACAAAAAGGGCTCCCCAATTGAATGTGAAAGGAGCAAACAGGCACAGGATATGCATTGCCACCACTACCCCAACAGTGGCAACATCTATAAAATTCCATTTCCTGCCCACAAACACGTTCCTCTTCCTCTTCACCACCACGTCCGACAGCAAAATTGTGCCAAAGTTTTTATCTTTTTCACCTCCGGGGAATGGGACCGCCGCTGCGCACACGATTGGGGAAACCCTTTTGATGCAATTTCGTTTTAATCCTGTAATCGTCCTTGTTGTGTAATGAATCGTTGAAAAGTTGTGTCTTTTTGTGATTGTGCAGGAATTGGGATCGAAATTGTTGGTTCGATAGGGATGAAATTGGGGGAATTTGGCCTTGGACGGTGGTGGCGGTACAAAGAGGGCCATTTTTGCCTCCCCGTGTTTTTTTCCCCCGCTCTGTTTGGGGTTCGTTTAGTCAACAGGATTTTAATCCTTTTATATGGGATTTGTGGGGTTGGCCGATCTCAATTATCTTTCGATAAATCATAGGGTGGAAAATGCAGATTCGATACCCTCGAGAACCGACTGTACGGGTGAGATAAATTCAATTTCAACGTGGAAAATGGAAGTGAAGTTAGAGTTCAGAGTTTAGACTTATGTGAGGCTGCCGCCGGCCAGACATTTGCGGTAAGGATTATGTGGGGGCATTCAGCAGGATGTAAACACAAATAAGAACCATAAATGGTGAGTGTCGGAGGAGATTTTGTTCTGAATTACTACTAATGTTGTGTGGTTGCATATTTCCTGCCCAGATTGCACTTTATCCATACTAAGGTCACACACGATGTCAACCTCAGCCTCCTCCACCAAAATTTGGTCCTGCACCTTTTGCGTATCAACAAAAAAAATTTCCTTTTACACACAATGTTTTAGGTGTTGGATATATTAATTCTGCTGTGTTTTCTTTCTTTTGTTTATTTTGGACCAAGTCAAATTAATGGACTTGGTTCACATCCTGCATATCTAGAAATTCTAAAATCAAAGTAAAACATGCTAAAAATGACTTTCCCATTCTGATATTATTTTGGTAAGTTTTAATTTCCTTTAAGGGTTGAATTTTAATTATTACATCATGGTAGGTCCACGAAATTTAGCCTTAATGTCAGCGTAAAAATTAAGGTGATGATTTTATACTGTTGCGTTACACTGTTGTCCGATTTTCCACCGATTTGTTGTGATATGCTCCACATAATGCTATGCTAAATATGATCCAACATTGGTGATTCATGCTAAATGCTAATAAGTTGTGTGCTGGGTATTTAACGGTGATTGAGTTGTATAGAAAATATCCAGCACATACAAAACATTCATTCAGCACAACACATGCAAACCATTCATTCAGCACAACACATACAAAGTACTCATTCAACACAACACATATAAAACACTCCGTCAACATAGCACATACACTCCTTTAGCACATTCAAAACACTCATTCATCACTTTAATATGAGCTGATTCAGCTCCCAAACTAAATACTTTAAATTAAATTAGAGTACCTATAGCATGTTTCATGCCCGGAAACTCTTCGTCTATGATCTCACAATCGCTTTTGGGGCACAAACGAGATAGTCAATCACTCCATAATTATAACACTTTAGTTAGGGTGCGATTGCCCCTTTTGACTTGATGTACTGCGGTGCATCAAGTGCGTTAATTCAATTTGTAAATTGATGGTTGAGATTAACTTGAAGGTTAAAATAGTAAATTTGTTAGATTTAATTTTGTTAACAAACAATTGATCGTCTATTCAGTCTATATTTAGTCTACTGTTGCTCTACTTTTTCTCTACGCATTTCAATATCATCCATCGATCTTACATAAACTCCAATTTACTTAATTATGCTGCAATATATATGTGTATATGTCTTTGAATTGTTCATGAAAACGTACCTAAAATGTTCGTAGTTGAGTCGCTGAATTGTTGATAAAAACGTCGCTGAATTATTCATGAAAACATTGTTGAATTATTTCTGGTATCTCGCTGAATTGTTCATGAAAACGTCGCTGAATTATTTTTGGTGGCATCACTGAATTGTATATGGTAGCATCGCTGAATTGTTCTTGTTAGTGTCGCTGATTTCTTCTTGGTGTAGTCGCTGAATTCTTTTAGGTAGGTTCACTGAAATATTTTTTGGTAGCATCACTAAATTATTTTTTGGTAACATCGCTGAATTATATGTGGTAGCATCGTTGGATTGTTCTTGATGGTGTCGCTGAATTCTTCTTGGTATGGTCTCTGTTAGGTAGGTTCGCTGAAATATTTTTTGGTAGCATCACTGAATTATTTTTGGTATCGCTGAAATGTATGTAGTAGCATCGCTGAATTCTACAATGTCGTGTCGTTGAATTCTTCTTGGTGTAGTGCTGAATTCTTTTAGGTAGGCCACTGAAATATTTTTTGGTAGCATTACTGAAGTAATTATGGTAACATCGCTGAATTGTATTTAGGTGTGTCGTTGAATTATTCAAGTTGGTGTCGCTGAATTCTTCAATGTTGAATTGCTGGAACATACTAAATATAGGGTTATATCTTCCGTAACAAATTTATCAAATATTTGATATGATTTACCAAATATTACAAAATATTCTTGATCATAGATATAGATTACCAAATATTTGATATGATTTACCAAATATTACATTGATAACATATAAATATAGGGTTATATCTTCCGTAACAAATTTTGCTGGACAACTTTACATTTTCCCATTTACAACCCTTGGATTTGAAATCAACGTTCCAGATTTACGCCATGATGTGTTGCGGGATTTGTCAATCGCACCATAACCGAACCCTAATTATAGTGTATACAGGAATGGAAACAAAATAAATCTGCCCCAATTATAGCGCATACATGAATGCAAACAAAATAAATTAGTCATGATGATATCATTGCAATAAATATGATTGAATGTGTTTCCTTAAAACAATATTGATGTTAATAAAGAGTTAATCCAATCAAAATATTCCAGCACAACTCCCACCTTTTGTAGCATTTCTGGATATCCATAAAAAAATAAAATCAGGATAGGAACTCAATTGCAAATTAATAGTTAGTTTTTTCTATGTAGAAACGTGGGTCAGTACCATAATGTAGTATTCAGTTTTCATCATTCAGTTTCTTCCCTGTGTTATCTTTGTTTTGTTGTAACTGGTTTCATTGTCTTGTGAGGAATGAGAATATTCACAGCAATATTGTAGCCTTCTGGTTCTGTTCTTTTCTTCTGTATCCAGATTTCAGTTCCTATTCTTGATGGCAATAATTATATTCGTTGGAGTGCTCTGTTGTGGAAATCGGGTTAGTTTCCACCAAAATTATACCCGAATAATAGAGCTATTAATTAGACAATAAAGAGAACACAAAGATTTAACGAGGTTCGGCACAAACTTGCCTATGTCCTCCGGGCCCCCACCGAATAATTATTTCACTATGAGGGAGAAATATTACAAAAGGGTTTTGGAAATAATTTCCTGACACACAAAACTCACTCGACAAGGGAGACTTACAAAAGCCTAAAAAATTAGACTCTCTCACAAGGGAGCACTGCCTTTTGGTTTTCTACTCTTTTCTTTTCTTGGTGCATTTCAGAATGTGAGATATGCTTGTATTTATAGACATTGGAGAGTAGCACTTTCAATGATCCAGCTGCAATTCGAACAGTGCCCACCAACCATACCTACCCTTAATAAATTTGGGTGGTCCACTTTTACAAATCTCCACCTTGGTCCATCCCAATTTCCAATCACAGTATTTCCTTCAGGATTCTCTTGTCATTAAATTCGGTAGGACCTCCAAATGCCCATTTTAGCGCCAACTTCAACCTCTTAAGACATTTATCAAGTTCAAACAATGTTCGAACTTGATACCTGTTACAGCCTTCGTGAACATATCTGTAGGATTCTCGGTGGTCTTGATCTTTTGTACCTTGACTCCACCTACTTCAATTATTTCCCGCACAAAATGGTACCGTACGTCGATATGCTTTGTTCTAGCATGATACACCTGGTTCTTTGCTAGATGAATGGCACTTTGACTGTCACAAAACACTGTTACATGTTTCTGACCAACTCCCAAGTCATCCAGCAATTCATGTAACCAAATGGCTTCCTTAACAGCTTCTGTAATGGCCATGTATTCTGCCTCCGTTGTTGACAAAGCAACGGTTGACTGTAAGGTAGACTTCCAACTAACTAGTGCGTTTGCAAGAGTAAACACATATCTTGTAGTTGATCGACGTTTATCCAGATCTCCTGCATAATTTGAATCATAATACCCAACTATATGTTGACCAGTAACATTAGTCTTCTCAAATATCAACCCAATATCTAAGGTTTTCAAGATATACCTTAGAATCCATTTCACAGCTTGCCAATGATCTTTACCAGGATCATGCATGTCAATGCTCACTACTCCAACTGCATGTAAAATGTCAGGCCTTGTACACACCATTGCATACATCAAGCTACCCACCGCATTTGAATAAGGAACATTTGACATGTATTCTCGTTCCTCTTTCATCTTCGGGCGTTGTGAAGCACTAAGTTTGAAATAAGGAGCAAACGGTGTACTTACAGGTTTAGTTTTGTTCGTCATGCCAAACCGCTGCAATACTTTCTTCAGATATTGCTTCTGAGTCAAACTCAGAGTGCCCCTCTTCCTGTCTCTCGTTATTTCCATACCGAGAATTTTCTTTGCTTCACCGAGATCTTTATTTCAAACTCCTTGCTGAGTTGGGACTTCAACCTGTTTATCTCTCCTCTATGTTTCGAAGCAATTAACATGTCATCTACATATAGAAGAAGATAAATGAAAGATCCATCATGTAGCTTACAAAAATATACGCAATGATCAAAACTGCTTCTGGTGTACTTCTGGCCAATCATAAATTGATCAAATCGCTTATACTATTGCCTTGGTGATTGTTTCAATCCATAAAGCGATTTGTTCAACTTGCAAACCCAATCTTCTTTTCCAGCAACTTCAAATCCTTCTGGTTGGGTCATGTAGATTTCCTCCTCCAAATCACCATGTAAGAATGCCATCTTTACATCCAATTGAACTAGTTCCAAATCAAGCTGTGCTACAAAAGCCAACAAAATACGAATAGAGGAATGTTTTACAACAGGGGAAAATACCTCACTGTATTCAATTCCCTCCTTTTGAGCATAGCCTTTAGCTACCAATCTTGCCTTGTAGAGAACGTCATTCTTTTTTGGAAATCCTTCTTTCTGAGCATAGACCCACTTGCAACCAATTGCCTTCTTTCCCTCTGGGAGTTTAGCTAGCTTCCACGTGTGATTTGCTTCAAGGGAATGCATTTCCTCGTCCATGGCTTTCTTCCACTTTTCTTTCTCCGGACTAATTTTTGCATCAAGAAAAGTTTTTGGTATATCTTCTTCAATAACAGGAAGTGCATAGGCCAGTATACTTTCGAATCGAGCAGGTTTCTTAATTTCTCTTCTTGGCCTCCTAACTGCAATTAATAAGTCTTGTTGCCTGATAATGGCCAGAAATGTCCATTATTTTCAATCCATTTCCGTGTCTGAAACGGGCATTTGATCGCATTCCGGTCTTATATTAAATAAGAAAGCAGTAGAATTAGACTGATTTATACATATTTGTAAAAATATTGAGCTGGTATGAAAAATGCATAAATATGTAATTTTGTTACACATTTATGCTAGAAAAATCCAAAAACATGAGAAAAAGAAACAAAAAGAAAAAGGAAACAAAAAGATGGGAAAAGAAATGAAAACCCACAAAAAGTCGAATTTTTCAGGAAATTACGACGCTACACTCAACTACGACGTTAACCATGTATAGCATCGTAGCCCGAGTATAGCGTCGTAGGAAGAAAATGAGGCAGGACTCTGAAGGAAGAACTACGACGCCAAACGAGTATAGCGTCGTACTTAAGTATAGCGACGTAGCAGAGGATAGCGTCGTAGGCTGTCCATTTAGAGACAAGGAGTGCCATCAAGATGGAAGCCTACGACGTGAGGCTTGTTCCACGTCGTAGCATGGATAGCGTCGTAACGAGCTCAGCGTCGTAACCTGGCCAGAATTCAAATTTCAAGGCCTGGGGGCCCATGGGCTTAGGGTTTCCCACCTATATAAGGACAAGTTGACTCCTAGGATCAATGACTGGACAGCATACAAACTTGGAGACAACTTTGTGTTCTTGAGAGGTGTAGATAGTTAGTTTAGTTAGGGTTTGATTTTTTGTATTATTTATTTTCCTTGCAATATTTTTGGTTTTTAGCTATTGTTTAGCTTAGATTAGTGAGTGTTTAGTGTTTTAGACTTAATTAGCCACTGTTTTCATTATTTAATGGCTTTGTAAACACTTATTGAGGTTTGAACTACCCAAATCATGGGTTTTGTCACACCATTATCTTATACTATATGGGAAGATAATCACAAAAAGAGTCCCAAATCATGAAATAGACTGGGTCTATGGATTTCTATGCTTTATTTTCGGTTTCATGACCATTTGGTCATTTATTTTCTGTTTACATGTGGATTCACTGTTTTCTTCTTACTCTTTGGATCCTCATGCATAATATGTTGGTTGAAAACCCTCATTTGGGTTGGTGGTACACATTTGCCTAGTTTCCATCTTATCTTTTTCCCCCTATTTTTATGCATCCTAGTCTACTGTTCATTCTTGTTTTGTTACATGTATGCATTTTTGAACCATGAATCTGAAAATAGGGTTTGCAATCGCATATATTGCATTATCCGAAACAACACTTATGCCCTGAGGGGACTACGACGCTAACCGCCCTACGACGCTAACCTAGATTAGCGACGTAGGTGAAGGTTCAGCGTCGTAGTTACCTCGGACTTAAGAAAAATTTGTTCTACGACGCTAGACCTAATAGCGTCGTAATTTCTGTCTAGAGTCGTAGAACCCCAAAACATTTTCTCTTTCGCAAACAACTAGTTACGACGCTACACCCACGATGCTTTTCCAGGGTAACGTCGTAACATCTGTTTAGCGTCGTAATTAGCATTTTCATCAAAATATCCATTTCTCCATTTTTCCACTTAAATGATTGAACCTTCACATTAATATTTTGAGGTTGAAATCCAATGATCTCAACCAAGGATTAGATTGATGTAAAGAACTTTGTTCAATTTTCCATTAAAAGATTTTTCTATAAAAATTAAAACTCCAATGATCTAAGTGTATAATCCGGACTGTAATTAACTGATTATGGAATGAGTGATTATTTGGATCATAAAGAGTGATTATGGATTAATTTCCATAACTTGAATGAGAAACCAATGTCTCTCATACAAGATGAACCAAAATATTTTCTTTTATTTATTTTGTCTTTACCCGTGATGCATGAAACGAATAGTGAAAAATATCATAGAATAATGTTGGCGAACGGTCCTTTCACCGGGAAATGAAGTAGCCACTAAGTCAGTCCCTATCTGAATACAGTTTTATTTTCTTATTTTATTTTCAAAACCCGAATTTCAAAACTGTAATACTATCAAATGGTGTCGATCAACACTGTTTGACTAGTATTATAGTGAGAAAATATATAGGTCTTCTCTCTCATTTCACAGATAGTAGGGAGCTTGATGATAGCGATCACTGTCATTTAAGGTCTTCTGTTGTCTAAAATCATTCTTACCTTAATGATTAGGGAACTGGACCACAGATAACTGCAATCCAATTAACCCTAATTATTTTGTCATTTCTTTAGCCAAAATTCTTCTCATCTCGGCTATTTCATCTCGGTGTATCACATTCTGTCTAAACCCGCCTTATATTTTGGGTTAATTTAATTTTACACTTCCTTATAAATTTATGCATGATAATATTATGTAGATATTGTGGTCTAATTATTTTGGGATCCTTCCCTTGGACATAGAAGTCTTGGTTTTAATCAGATGTCTCATAATAAATTTCCAACAAAAATTCATTTATAAAATCCGAATCTAAGTAAGGGATAAATTCCACAGTTATGACTAATTCACATTCTACCGGGGGTTAATTTTGGGAAATTAGAAGCAGAGTCAGCGATTAGTTCTCATCTAGACTGAAAGGATCTGTGTTTTACTTGAGAGTTTAGTACCTGTGTAGGGAATGATTTTCAAAGATTTATTATTTTCCAGACTTGTTTTGTGTTGGAAATCTTATATTAAACATCGCACTGAATCAGAGTCCACTTGGATTCAGATAAAGTGTGATAGATAATACTAGAGGAACAATACATAGGCCTTGGTTATTTTCTAAGGTAGGGTTGAGTATTCTTTCAACTACTATTATCTTCTGCCAGAGCCTAATTTTGAGTCCTGAGTGAGTGCATCCGGAACGAATTAATTTATTAGTTCGTTTCATTAGTGTGTATCTCATAACCACCCGGAAGGAAGTGAACACTGCGAGCGGTTCACCGAGATTCGGGAATTCTTGATCCACATCCAGTCATCCTGACTGGGGGCTTTCTTTTACTACCAGTACGAAGCTTTTGAAACTCCCGAGTGATAGGATTTTAAATGCTTTCTTTACTGCTTTCTTTTAATCGCTTTCGTAGAGGTCATTCGGATGTGTCACTAGATCTTCTAACTGCTACTAGGACTGAGAGTTAAGGGATAGTTCAGGTTTAATTTTAGACTTTGGGTGTGACATGGGGGGAATGATGGGAGTACTTGGCATTTCAACTAATAATTTGTCAGGTGTTGCTTGGCCACCACAGATGACTAACATACTCCTGCAAGGCATTGCAAGGGGAGTTATGAGACTGTGGTATCTTAGAATTTGTTTTCTTAAAAGCATGTGAATCCTTATTGTAAGTACCTGTCTGTTAAAGGGAACATGGTATGGAAGCATGAGAGTTAGCTAACTGAAAGGATTATCCCAAACAAAGATCTGTGTAATTAAAATGGAAGTTTAACTGTGTTTCATCTGAATCTTGTCTAATTTTTATTATTTTCTTCATGTCCCTTCTGTCTCATTTTAAATCTGCTTTCTTAGAATAATTTTAACCGCTTTCTTAGATTAATTTTATTGCTTTCTCTGATTAAAATTAATTCGCTTTCTAGAATAACTTTACCTGCTTTATTTTATTGCTTTCATAGTTTAGAATTAAATTATGTTAAGTAGTTGATAATCAAACACAAACTTGAATCGAGTAACCGAGTGGAAAATCTTAGTAAACGACGTGGGACCTGCTTCTATCGCACATCCTCCAGTGAACGATCCGGTCTTACTATAAATTACTGCAATTTTTGACACCGTGCGCTTTCGGGGGCACAGTTTCTTAATACGAGTAAATAAAAACGTGACAACCTATAAATATATCCCTAATCCCAACTCCATTTTCATAAATTGATTTTCATTAAATAAAATCAAAACCGGGATTATTGTCTTTCAGAAAACACTCATATAGTGGGAAATTGTCAAAAGTTTCATGGCCGGGGATTTTCATCGCGCCATTTGAAATCAAAGTTTCCCACATGAGTAATAAAAAGCGGAATATATCCTTAAACCCCTTTCCCAAGAATCATAACTCTTTTCATTTAATAAATTAGAACTTGATATTTTATAAAATACTCGTGTAGGAAATTGTCAAAAGTTTCATGGCGCCATTGCCGGGGAGGATGCAGCGTCGTTTATTAAGAGAATTACACTCCTGATTACTCCTAGTTAGCTTTGTGTGTTTATTTCAGAACAGAGAAGTACCCCCAAATCAATTAAACATTTAGAGTAAGGATGTTGAATTGAGGAGAAAACCTAACCTGTTGGGTATTCTTTCTTGCAGGAATCATAGAACCACCAAATAGAAGGAGCAGAAAAATAAAGCAGAAAACCAGGTTCCCGGTTGGATTGATCCCATGAATTTAAGAAAATGATTCCGGAAATTAAAGCAATTTAAAATCCGGAATAATTTTTGCAAACAAGTGGAATTAATCCAACCTATTTTATGCAAGTAGAATTTCATTATTTCAGCCCATCCATAGCATGAAAATTGTTTTGGACAAAAATCTCCCAAGTCCAAAACAAATAAAATTGATTGAGGCCCAAATTCACCTTCTCAGGCCCAGTCCGCTTAAATTTTGAAAAATTTCAAAATTTCGAGTGTTAGCTGAATCCCGCTCTCACTTACGACGCTATCCATAGCTACGACGCTGACCTAGGTCGACGTCGTAGTAAGTGTATAACGTCGTAATACTCCCCTTGTCATCTTTCAGCAACTACGACGTCAAACACACCCTACGACGCCACTTCAACGTCGTAGTCGAAGTATAAAGTCGTAGTACACTCTTTTCCTTCTCCATCCTACGACGCAGTCCCTCAGTACGACGCTATCCTAGGACAGCGTCGTAACAAGGGTATAGCGTCGTAGTGCACTCTTTTGTCTCACCACCGCCTTACGACGCAGTCCTTAAGTACGACGCTGAACTTGTTCAACGTCGTACACTTGGATAGCGTCGTACCCTTTCCCCTTATTTCACCTACGACGCTGAACTCACCCCACGACGCTGGTGTAGCGCCGTAGGCTAAGTGTAGCGTCGTAAGCCCTATTTTTCCCCGTTTATAAATATCCCACCCCTTCGTCTCCTTCCCCATTCCTACACTTCGTCATTTTCTTTCACCCCCAAAACCACTCACGGAAAAACACACAGTTCTCTTCGTAACATTCCCTCAACCAAAATCAAGGGGAAACTCTGCCCAAATTTCACGAAAATCACCGCAATGGCGTCTCCTTCGCCCTCCGCAGCCGAGAAGCCCTGGTAAGTTCCCCATTTCGATTCACACACCCCAATAACCCCCTGTTTATGTGATTTCGGGAAATTTCTGTTTCACTCTTGCGAATATGTAAATGGGCCTCAGATTTTGTTACTTTTTGGTTTGTTGGTTTGATTTTTGGGTATTTACTTGGTTTGTAGAGTTTTGGGTGTTGGCCGAAGCATGATTGAACGATAATGGTGTGTTTTGTGTCTTCAAGTTTTGATTTCAAGCATTTCGTAATTTGAGGATTCATGCTTGCCTCTGTGAAATTTTTGTTTGGCCGAGACTGTGATGGAGGTTGGGAGTTGGGGATTCGCATTGTTTAGGGTAGGGAGTGTTCAAATCCTTATGAGCATGTTGATTCTCGAATGTTTAGGCTTCGAGCTAGGGCCATTATTACCATTGTTAGAATTTTGCAGTGTTATGGCAGTTTTTGACATAAATATTGCTTGTTTTTGCTTGAAAGTTTTTGAAACCTCAAACTCCTGGAACTGGAGAAGCTTAAGACACTAATGAATATGGGGATGCTACTTGAGTATGACTGTATTGTTAGTTCTTATGTTCTTGGTTTCATGGGTTGCTGGGCTTACTTAGATAATGCTTAGTTTTGGTTAAATCTGTCTTGAAAGCATAAGGTGTGTGAGAATAAGATTGATGGTTGTTTTGATGCTCAAGGATTGCTATTTCCCTCATGTTTGGAGTTTCTGCCTGCATGCCACTGTGAAGCTTGTAAAGGCATTAATTGGCTTTGATATACTTGTCTCTGTTATGCTGTCTATTTGGGGGCTGTAAAAGTTGGTGTATGTCCTGTTTTGGAAAAGCTGTGACAAACAAACAAATTGTGCACTTCACTTTTCTGTAAAGGCATTTCAGAAAAAGACAAAATAGGTGGTAGGATTTGGTTTGATAAGTTGGCCCATTGGGTTTTTGTTCCCAATGGAGCACAAAACTAGTGTAACAAATAGCAGCCTTTTTCCTCATGTGGGCTGCTATTGTTTTGTAAAAATCCAAAAATAGGACCCCTAAAATCCCACTTTTATTAATAAAAATAAGTCAACTTTTATTTTAAAAAATTAAAAGTGGTTTTGTTTTTATGAATGACTTGGACTGATCAAACCATCCCACGCAGTCCAAGTTGAGCAGTTCCGAGCCGCCACAGTCCAATTGCACATTCCTCGATTCGCGTTCCATTCCATTCCATTGCACATTCAACAATCATCTCGGGATTGTTTAAAAATCGAGAAAATACAATTTTTGGGCCCAATGGCCCATTAAAAAGATTTTTTGTCCAAAGACCATTTTATTTTGATATTTGGGCTCAGCAGTCCATTCAAAATATTTTGGGGGTCCAATAACCCCTATCTTTTATAAATAGCTCACTATTTTAATAAATTCCCAAAAAAATTTGTAAAAAGAAAAATTTACCGTTGCTTTATAATAAAAATTCAAATTGAAAAATTTAATAACTTCACATCTAGAGCAAGGCTTTAAATGTGAGGATGTTGGTTTTTCAATTTGAAGGATTCTTGCAAAAAGTTATAAAAAAATTTTTGGATTTAATACTTTCAATTTTTCAGGGAAAAGTTGGTTGTTGAATCACGGACTGGACTGCCCAAGTGCACACAGGATCAAGGGCTTATAGATTGCTCACAGTTCCGAAAAAAGCTTAACGACTACCGGAAAGCTCTCGAATCAGAATTTAGAGTGACAATCATGGAAAAGACCGAGTTGAGTTTCAAACTACCAAAGGGCTGGGATAAGCACATTAAACCCGAGGAGCGGAATTATAAAGAGTTGGGATTCCAGCGGGACTTCTATTACTATCTAATGAAGTTTTGGGAGAAACAAATGGAAGAGTCTAAGAACGATATGAAATTCCCAGAAGACGTGCATACTGAGAGGATACTTAGAAGATTTAATGAATACGTAGCCCGATGGGAGAGGCACCAGGACTCAAAGACAGGAGACCCAGCCTGTATGGAGTTTGCAATTATAATGGTGCCCAACAAGGTGGATGAGAGAGTCAAGAGACAGTTCATGGAAAAACCACCGAATCTCAGTCAAATGGTGCATAGAGGAATTTTCATGATACACAAGGCCTTACCATTCCTGTACAACCCAAGCTTGCTCGAGAACAAAGGAGTGAAAGAGCAGAGATGGCTGACACAGCAGGCGAGGAAAAGACACAGAG
The DNA here is from genome assembly GCA_030278955.1 of Hygrophila difformis. NCBI lineage: Eukaryota > Viridiplantae > Streptophyta > Magnoliopsida > Lamiales > Acanthaceae > Hygrophila > Hygrophila difformis. The sequence continues at coordinate 20,455,320 of JAOANR010000003.1, forward strand.
AATTAAGTCATAATCTGGACAGTGCGGTGAAGAAGGCGATGGCATCGAAACAGGAAAATCAGCCCCCGATAGAAAAGACCATGATGGATCTAACTAAAGAATTCAGGGAGCAGTGGCACGCTCTGATGACACTATGGGGAGCTGGAAGAAAAGATATCACCGAGCCAATATTGGACAAGGACCTTGTACTGCCAGAAGAGGACCATTTTGACACCATTTTCTTGGAAGATGTATACAAACCGACCCACCTTGCTGAATAGAGGCCTCAGGGAATGCCTCAGATACATGTCTTGAGAGACCAAGTCACGGGGTTTATTCAGAATACAAGCTGGAGGGTGCTGGGAAAGAATCAGCTGCAAACTCGGTTGTTGACACAAGCTGAAGCAGAGGAGTATATCCGAGTAGAATTTCCTCATGATATGTCTTTCATACAACCAGAGGCCAAGCCATTGGTAGGGTCGATGATTGACGAGAACAGAATGGAATTCGTGCGCTTCCTCATGGAGATGGATGCCTTCGGGCTTAATTATTATAACACCATCAAGAACAACACGGTGCTATGCTACAAGAGGGAGCACAGGATTTAGTTTTGCAATTACATTCGGAAAAGATGGGAAAAGCGACTCAGACGTATTTCCAGTCGCATTTTCATAGACAAGCTTTTGAAAGATGCGGAGAAGAATTTGGGAATAAATTTGGATGAGGAGGACAGTGAAGGTAGCAAAGGGAGGAAGATAAGGCCAACGTTCTGATCGACCAGTATACAGGTGTTGCCTCACCTCCCAGAGTCTATTCTGAAGCCAACCCGCTGCCACCCCAACCAACGGTGCAAGCCTCAGCTTTGCCAGGAAAAGAGCAAGCACCTGCTACTTCTGCACCATCAAACCAGCCCGAACAGACACCCACTGCTGCTGCTGCTGAAAGCCCGTCCGAGCCTCAAGTTTAAACGAGAAGGAGGTTGGTAAAATTGGCTGAAAAAGAAAAACCAGCAAGGGCTCCAGAAAGAAAAGTGGTAATCCAAGAACCCGAGCCAAATGCTAGGAAAGTGGCAGCACCTGCAGACCCAAAAGATAGAGGCAAAGGAATAATGCCACCGCCACCTCCTAAACGGAAAGAACAAATTGCTCGAGATGCTGAGTTGGCTAAAAAACTGCAAGAAGATGAGAATGCACGGGCAAATGTGCTGGAGCAGCAAACTTCTGAAAAACATGCCACTAAAGCTGAGACTAGGGAAAGAATAAGGAGAGAAGAACGGGCAATGCAAGATACAGAAATGCTGAAAAATATTGAGAAGGCAAAAGCTGAGGAGGAAAGGAAAAAGAAAAAATTACATGATAAAGAAGCAGCTGAAAAATTGCAGGCAGAATTGGAAAGCCGGAAATCTGGAGAGGTGGAAAAGGAGAAGGGGAACGATGAAGATTTGATGATAACTGGAGAAGTGCAGGGGCGTGGACTCAAAATCAAAGAGGAGCCTCCTATTTGGGCTGGGCCCACTGCGCACGATGCTAACACTATACGGGCAGAAATAAGGCAGAATCTGAATGAGCAGATCGAGACAAACATAGATCAGAGAGCAGAGCCGGAAGCTGTCAAATATACAACGCAAGTAGCTCAAATGATAGATCCACTTGTTGGGACAGCCAGGATCGAAGCAGTCATCGCCCCAAAACCAGCATCCGGGCATACAAAGAAAAGAAAAGTCATGACTGGAGGGAATGACGAGCCAGAGGAAAATATCCCAGCAAACCCGATCTCACTGTCTGAACTATTGAAAGAAAAAGCTGATGGGCCACCAACCAAGACTGTTAAACCCCAGGATCTGGCCGAAAATAGGAAAAAGGCTGCAGAAGAAGAAAGAGAAGAGGCCATGCAAGAAGAGGATGAGTTCATGGAGCAAATGACACCAATCTTCAAGCGTCCTGTGGGACGAGCTGCAAGAATTAGGGAGGAGGAGGAGGTATCAACTAGTGTTGATGACCCTTATTTTCCTGTAACTACATTTCCCTTACCTGTAAACTGTGAACTCAATACATTGAAAAATGTAACTAAACAGGATGAGGAGGAACCTACAGATGGAGCCGCTCCAATAGAAGGGGAACCAAGCAGACAGGAGGCACCCAATGAAACCATCCAAGGAGAGCAAGATGATCCAACTGATTGGCATACCAGCGAAGATGAGGATGAAGCTCAAGAATCAGTTGGATCCATCAAGCCAGCCAGATTCTGGGACGAGACTGAAGTTCGCTCAAGGATGGGGATCCAAAAGAAAGAAAATAGCAAAATGGTGATAAAGAAGGCAGACATGATCCGAAAGTTCAACGGGAATGCAAAAGCAGTCAAGGCATATGAGAAGCTGTTGGAAACCATCATACCCGACAAGGGGTTCGAACCAGACTCGCTGATGCACCCTACAGTTGATTTTTGGAGAACATGGCATGGGTGGGAGCAGTTTTTACTACACCATGGAGATCCTGGGTATATGGAGTTGACTAGGGAGTTCTACTGCAACATTGACGTTACTAGAAGAACAACCTGGGTCAGAGGAAAAACAATAGATATATCTCCCGATTATCTAAACAGATTCCTCCAAACTCCCAGCTATCAAAGTGAGATCCCGGAAGAGGAGATCTTGAACAGGCGTGGCAAGACCAAGATGAAAGCAACATATCAAGCCATCGCCGACTCCTTGACCAGAACTCCAGGCATGGTGGGGACATTCAACACAGCCAAGTTAAGAGTGGAGTTCATGCCCACGTTTGAATTCTTCATGGCTAGGATTAAGCCCAGCTCGCATCCCCAAACCACCTCTGGCAGTATACTGATGGGATTTGCCAAGCTGTGGCACGGGTTGAAGTTGAATGTTGGAGAACACATTTTTGAAGTCATGACCAAAAGGATTGAGAAGAAGCACGCCCTTTGCTACCCGAATCTTATTAGAAGAATCTGCACAGATCAAGGGGTAGACATAGGAGAATTCGATACGGATGCCTTGATCATTCTAAACCCTCCAATCCGGGTCCCATCCATGCGCAATCGAGAGAGAATCACATATGCACTCCCTCCATTCCCTGCTGACTCAAATGTGCAATCCTCTTTCATATCAGGTGAAGAAGCACCATCAATTCAAAGGAGAGATCCAATGCCTCCCCCTGCTCCTAAAAGAAAAAGAAAGGCCCGTACTGAGCCGGGACCTTCAACACAAGTGGAAGTGCCTCAACACGAGCCAGCGGCACCAAGATCGAGCCCGATTCCTCCATCACCTCCGGTTCAAGCCCCTCAGCAGCAAGCTCACCCCTCCCAGATCCCTCCTCTAAGCCTGAACATCTCTCAACATCCTGCCAACTCAAATGTAGTCGAGATCGTGAGCTCAATGAATGAAACCATGACAGAAAGTGTTAAGCAGTTGGCAGATGTTATCATTCTGGGAAGGGAAGATGATAGGAGAAACAGAGAAGAGAGAGATAAGAGAAAAGAGGAAGAGAAAGCTGAACAGAGGAGAAGAGAAGATGAATTCAGACGACTCCTGCTGGAAAGAGAAGAAAGGCAGCACAGAGAAAGGATGGAAAGCGAAGAGAGGCAAAGAAAGATGATAATGGAGAGTGAAGAACGTCAGCGCAAAATGATGGAAACAGTGATCCAAGCACTCATCCAGCAGCTTCCGAAACCGCCATCTCCCCCAAAAGAAGATGCTGGACCTTCAACTCAGCCAAAGGAACCGAAAGAATGAGTCTGATTTGATCTTATTCAATTCCGATCTAAACTGTAAACATCATATAAGAGAATTTCTTCCATTTGTGCAAGCTTATTCTTATTGCATGAAATCTCTTGTAATTGATGTATTTACTGCTTTCCAAAATGGAACTCCATTTTTGAGGTCCAAACAATTTTATTCTCGAAAAGATGTCTGACAGTCCGAGATGAATAAGTGACTGTCAGGCTAAAAATATGCTGTTGACATACCTTGTATGTTAACAGTGGCTCTTTTACTGCTTTAAATTAAATAACTAGCAAAAAGTATGCATAAACCAGGCTCTAAATTCACATGTTGAATTTAGGCTTGTGATTAAATTTTCAAAATTTTAAATTGGGATAATATAATTGAAAACATGCATGAAATGGATTCATAAGGTTTTGAGCTATAAAAATTTAATGATGCGATCAGCTTATTGGGTAATAAATCTTCATGTTGAAAATTCTGATTGAATAAATTGTTAGAATTAAGCTTTGATTAACTTTTAGAATACTGTATGACATGAATCAATCCAACCTTGTAAGATTTGAGCCATGAGTCACTTTTGCTCATTTAATTCTTTGATGTGTGAATCAATTTGATTAAAGGAAACTAGAACTTGCAATTGGGACCGATTCAAGACCATGCCATATTCCAAAAATCAAGCACATGATCGAGGCACTTAGAGAAACCCAAAATTTTGGCCTTCTTTTGAATTCCAAAACCAAAAACATGTTCCCCTTAGGATTAACCAATTTGAGCCTTTAAGCCTAATTTTTCTTTGAAGCCCTCTATATTATTCCTAACCTCATAAAAAGACCAAAATACCATACCCAAGTATGCAAGAATAAATTCTTTCAAGGCATTAAATTTATGATCATCAAAAATGTATCAATCGGTAAGCTATAAACCGATTCAAAAAAAAAATGTTGAATCCAATTCAACACAAATAAATTGCAAATGACAAAGTAAATTAGACTTAGTCTAGTGTCATGCAATAGAAAAAGAAAAGCAAAAGAAAGAGAGAAATAATGATGATCATAAAATTTAAATAAAAATGCCAAGTTATGATAGAATAAATTCTTGCCACTTCTTAGCCCAATAATTCCCTTCCGTACCAAATGTTACAACCGTATGCCCTATTACAACCCTTAAATAAGACCTCATGATCTCGATTTCAAGAAATGAGCCGGTGGCGAGTTGGTCTAATTGCAAGCATATGGGATAATTTAATTAAATTTGATTTTGAGTGTTCAATGATTAAACCTATTTGAGAGTGAGTGAATTTTCCAAGTTTACTATACGTGAGGCTCTGTTTCATAAATTATGCTCATGTCATATCTTAATTCTAATTTTTAACCCTAGCATTTTTCAAACATGACATTCATAAGGGATTGACAATAATGTTTGATTTATAGGCCCGATTTAGTGAGCAAGTATCATTTCATAAAACACTGCAGTCAAGGGAATTTAATACTTGTAATTTTTGATTGTCTTATCCCAATCCAAAAAGAATGTGATTTATGAAGCCACGAAAATGAATTGAATAGGTAGAGTCCGTGTTCTTAGGAACATTGACTCTGACTGCTCGGGGACGATCAGTATTAAATGTGAGGATGTTGATAATGGCCAGAAATATCCATTATTTTCAATCCATTTCCGTGTCTGAAACGGGCATTTGATCGCATTCCGGTCTTATATTAAATAAGAAAGCAGTAGAATTAGACTGATTTATGCATATTTGTAAAAATATTGAGCTGGTATGAAAAATGCATAAATATGTACTTTTGTTACACATTTATGCTAGAAAAATCCAAAAACATGAGAAAAAGAAAAGAAAAGAAAAAGGAAACAAAAAGATGGGAAAAGAAATAAAAACCCACAAAAAGTCGAATTTTTCAGGAAATTACGACGCTACACTCAACTACGACGTTAACCATGTATAGCGTCGTAGGCCGAGTATAGCGTCGTAGGCAAAAAATGAGGCAGGACTCTGAAGGAAGAACTACGACGCTATACCCACGACGCTTTTCCAGGGTAACGTCGTAACATCTGTTTAGCGTCGTAATTAGCATTTTCATCAAAATATCCATTTCTCCATTTTTCCACTTAAATGATTGAACCTTCACATTAATATTTTGAGGTTGAAATCCAATGATCTCAACCAAGGATTAGATTGATGTAAAGAATTTTGTTCAATTTTCAATTAAAAGATTTTTCTATAAAAATTAAAACTCCAATGATCTAAGTGTATAATCCGGACTGTAATTAACCGATTATGGAATGAGTGATTATTTGGATCATAAAGAGTGATTATGGATTAATTTCCATAACTTGAATGAGAAACCAATGTCTCTCATACAAGATGAACCAAAATATTTTCTTTTATTTATTTTGTCTTTACCCGTGATGCATGAAACGAATAGTGAAAAATATCATAGAATAATGTTGGCGAACGGTCCCTTTACCGGGAAATGAAGTAGCCCGTAGTCTATGTATTCATTTCTATTTGTTATTTTGCATGGTTTGGATAGTGATTGACGAGGTCAGGCGAACGGTCCTTTCACCGGGAAATGAAGTAGCCACTAAGTCAGTCCCTATCTGAATACAGTTTTATTTTCTTTTTTTATTTTCAAAACCCGAATTTCAAAACTGTAATACTATCAAATGGTGTCGATCAACACTGTTTGACTAGTATTATAGTGAGAAAATATGTAGGTCTTCTATCTCATTTCACAGATAGTAGGGAGCTTGATGATAGCGATCACTGTCATTTAAGGTCTTTTGCTGTCTAAAATCACTCACCTTAATGATTAGGGAACTGGACCATAGATAACTGCAATCCAATTAACCCTAATTATTTTGTCATCTCTTTAGCCAAAATTCTTCTCATCTCGGTGTATCACATTCTGTCTAAACCCGCCTTATATTTTGGGTTAATTTAATTTTACACTTCCTTATAAATTTATGCATGATAATATTATGTAGATATTGTAGTCTAATTATTTTGGGATCCTTCCCTTGGACATAGAAGTCTTGGTTTTAATCAGATGTCTCATAATAAATTTCCAACAAAAATTCATTTATAAAATCCGGATCTAAGTAGGATAAATTCCACAGTTATGACTAATTCACATTCTACCGGGGGTTAATTTTGGGAAATTAGAAGCAGAGTCAGCGATTAGGTCTCATCTAGACTGAAAGGATCTGTGTTTTACTTGAGAGTTTAGTACCTGTGTAGGGAATGATTTTCAAAGATTTATTATTTTCCAGACTTGTTTTGTGTTGGAAATCTTATATTAAACATCGCACTGAATCAGAGTCCACTTGGATTCAGATAAAGTGTGATAGATAATACTAGAGGAACAATACATAGGCCTTGGTTATTTTCTAAGGTAGGGTTGAGTATTCTTTCAACTACTATTATCTTCTGCCAGAGCCTAATTTTGAGTCCTGAGTGAGTGCATCCGGAACGAATTAATTTATTAGTTCATTTCATTAGTGTGTATCTCATAACCACCCGGAAGGAAGTGAACACTGCGAGTGGTTCACCGAGATTCGGGAATTCTTGATCCACATCCAGTCATCCTGACTGGGGGCTTTCTTTTACTACCAGTACGAAGCTTTTGAAACTCCCGAGTGATAGGATTTTAAATGCTTTCTTTACTGCTTTCTTTTAATCGCTTTCGTAGAGGTCACTCGGATGTGTCACTAGATCTTCTAACTGCTACTAGGACTGAGAGTTAAGGGATAGTTCAGGTTTAATTTTAGACTTTGGGTGTGACATGGGGGGAATGATGGGAGTACTTGGCATTTCAACTAATAATTTGTCAGGTGTTGCTTGGCCACCACAGATGACTAACATACTCCTGCAAGGCATTGCAAGGGGAGTTATGAGACTGTGGTATCTTAGAATTTGTTTTCTTAAAAGCATGTGAATCCTTACTGTAAGTACATGTCTGTTAAAGGGAACATGGTATTGAAGCATGAGAGTTAGCTAACTGAAAGGATTATCCCAAACAAAGATCTGTGTAATTAAAATGGAAGTTTAACTGTGTTTCATCTGAATCTTGTCCAATTTTTATTATTTTCTTCTTGTCCCTTCTGTCTCATTTTAAATCTGCTTTCTTAGAATAATTTTAACCGCTTTCTTAGATTAATTTTATTGCTTTCTCTGATTAAAATTAATTCGCTTTCTAGAATAACTTTACCTGCTTTATTTTATTGCTTTCATAGTTTAGAATTAAATTATGTTAAGTAGTTGATAATCAAACACAAACTTGAATCGAGTAACCGAGTGGAAAATCTTAGTAAACAACGTGGGACCTGCTTCTATCGCACATCCTCCAGTGAACGATCCGGTCTTACTATAAATTACTGCAATTTTTGACACCGTGCGCTTTCGGGGGCACAGTTTCTTAATACGAGTGAATAAAAACGTGACAACCTATAAATATATCCATAATCCCAACTCTATTTTCATAAATCGATTTTCATTAAATAAAATCAAAACCGGGATTATTGTCTTTCAGAAAACACTCATATAGTGGGAAATTGTCAAAAGTTTCATGGCCGGGGATTTTCATCGCGCCATTTGAAATCAAAGTTTCCCACATGAGTAATAAAAAGCGGAATATATCCTTAAACCCCTTTCCCAAGAATCATAACTCTTTTCATTTAATAAATTAGAACTTGATATTTTATAAAATACTCGTGTAGGAAATTGTCAAAAGTTTCATTGCTCCTGAGGTTCTTGGGTTAAAATCTCATTTTCTCTGGGTTCTTCTTCGGTACTTGGACCATCATCTTCTATTGGTTGACCATCTACCTCTCTGGTTGTAAATGTCTAAAACTCCACCTGTTGAGGATAATGCTCCACCTGCTGCTTAGTTACCTTATTCAATATTATCGCTTCATCGAAGGTAACATCTCTGCTAAAGATCACCTTTTTCATCTCCGGGCACCATAGGTGATATCCTTTTACTCCAGAAGATATCCCTACGAAAACAACTTTTCTCGCCCTCGGATCCAGCTTTGATTCTTTTACGTGATAATAAGCAGCGGAACCGAACACACATAAAGAATCATAATCATTTGCAGGTTTGCCAAACCATGCCTCCAAAGGTGTCTTGCCTTTAAGTGCAATTGATGGTAGTCGATTGATTAGATGGCTCGCATATGTCACCGCTTCAGCCCAGAACTGCTTGCCCAAATTAGCATTGGACAACATACACCGAACTTTCTCCAACAAGTTTCCACCAAAATTATACCCGAATAATAGAGCTATTAATTAGACTAAAGAGAACATAAAGATTTAACGAGGTTCGGCACAAACTTACCTACGGCTTTCGGGCCCCACCGAATAATTATTTCACTATGAGGGAGAAATTTTATAAAAGGGTTTTGAAAATAATTTTCCTGACACACAAAACCCACTCGATAAGGGAGACTTACAAAAGCCTAAATAATTAGACTTTCTCTCACAAAGGAGCACTGCCTTTTGGCTTTTTGCTCTTTGCTTTTCTTGGTGCATTTCAGAATGTGAGATATGCCCGTATTTATAGACATTGGAGAGCAGCACTTTCAACGATCCAGCTGCAATTCGAACAGTGCCCACCAACCATACCTACCCTTAATAAATTTGGGTGGACCACTTTTATATGCTCAGATGAAAATTTTGTTTGACTACCATGAATTGTTACGCACTGTGGAAGATGGTGTTGCAGATCTCCCAGATAATACAACAAATATACAAAGAACAACCCACTGTGAGAATAATAAGCTAGATAAGAAGGCACTATATTTGATTTACCAAGGCTTGTCTGATGAGGTGTTCGAGAAGATAACTGTAGCAACAACGGTGAAGGAGGCTTGGGATATCTTGATGACAACATATCAAGGTGCTAACAGAGTTTGAAAGGTGCGTCTTCAGACTTTAAGACGCCGGTTTGAGAATTTGCAAATGGAGTCTACAGAGTCTGTTACAACTTTTATTGGTCGAGTGCTTGTTGTGGCTAATCAAATGAAGTTATGTGGTGAAGAGTGCAAAGAGCAAACTAAAGTGGAGAAGATCTTGCGATTACTAACTCTTAGATTTGACCATATTTTGGTGACAATTGAAGAAACCCAAGATCTTGAGACATTGTCCGTAGAGAAAGTGTCCAGCAAATTGCAAGCTCGTGAAGAACGTATGAATGAGCAACATCAGGAAAAACCACTTGAGCATGCCTTTCAAAGTTCAGTTACGATTGCAACTGAACAATTCTTATGAGCCATCCAGAAATACGAATTCACATGGCAGAGGACGTGGTCTGGTGGTCATTAACCACTAAGTATACAGGATGGCATAAGGACAGAGGTGGATCCAGTGACTCCAATCAACATCAAAATAAAAACTATTTTGGCCAGCGTTATCAGCACTCTAGAGGCCGTGGTCAAGGTCGCGGACATGGTCGAGGAACGCATGATAAATCAAGCATTGAATGCTATGCTTGTCATAAGTTTGGACATTACGCCAATGAGTGCAGAAATAAACTGGATGGTCAAAAGGCTCATTGTGTACAAGAAGATGATGATCAAAATCATGCTCTTTTGATGGTTACATCTACAGATGGGGTATCAAATTTTCACGCATGGTTCCTTGACACTGGTTGTACTAACCACATGTGTGGTAAACAAGAGCTCTTTGTTGATCTTGATGAGTCTTTTCGCTCTCAAGTCAAATTTGCAGATGACAGCATGGTGCCGATAATGGGGAAAGGACGAATTTTAATCAAATTAAAGAATGGAGATCATTGTTTTATCTCAGATGTTATCTATGTACCTGTTATGAAGAGTAATCTCCTAAGCATTGGCCAGCTGCTTGAAAAGAGGTATGAAATTCATTCTTCTGGACGTCATCTTTCTATCTGTGATGCAAAAGGTACACTCATTCTAAAGACTACTATGACGAAAAATTGCATGTTTCGAGTAGATATTCCGTGCGATGTTTACACGTCTTAGTGCAATGGTGAAGAATGAGGCATGGTTATGGCACTCACGGTTTGGTCATTTAAACTTTCAAAGCTTAAAGTTACTTGGCCAAAAGAACATGGTAAAAGGTTGCCAAACATATACCACCCCAATCCAGTATGTGAAGCATGTGTTCTTGGGAAACTAAGTAGGCTGCCTTTTAATTCTGGATGCAATCAGAGAGCAACTGAGTTGTTGGAACTTGTTCATTCCGATGTTTGTTGTTAGAATATCGAATCAAATGGCAACAAGAAGTAGTTTTGACAATTATGATGATAGTTCTCGAAAGAATTGGTTGTATTTCTTGCAGAGAAAATCTGAGGTGTTTTCTTGTTTCATGAAGTTTAAAGCTCATGTGGAGAAACAAAGTGGTTTCTGTATTAAACAGCTACGCACTGATGAGGGTGGTGAATATGTATCTACGGAGTTCAAGAGATTTCTTGATGAGCATGTAATTGAACATCAGATTACACCATGTTACACTCCACAATACAATGGAGTTGCAGAAAAAAAAGAAGAAGAAAAATATAGAACGATTATGAACATGTCAGGAGTATGTTGAAAGCTAAAGGGACCTGATTCTTTTTGGGCAGAAGCAGTAGCTTGCTCCGTCTATTTGCTCAATCGAGCTCCGAATAAGGGTGTTTCAAACATAATCCAGCAGAAGCATGGTCGGGAATCAAGCCAATGGTTAACCATCTAAAGGTGTTCAAATATGTGGCTTATGCACATGTGCCTGCGGCAATTCGAACAAAACTTGATGACCGTGGAGAAAAAACTATCTTTGTGGGATACACACATGGTGGATATAAGTTCTACGATCCACTTACAAAGAAGGTACTTGTAAGTAGAGATATAATTTTTGCAGAATCTGAATCATGGAATTGGGAGATTAACAACGAAACAGGTGTACAAAGTAAGTCTGTAGAAATTGTTGAGCAAACATGTCCAGTGAATATGTTACTCCAGAAGTTAATTCAAATGTTCTAACGCCACAAAGTACAAGTGTTGTTGGAAGACCATAAAGACATAGACAACCCCCAGTTAATCTGTGTGATTATGAAGTGACATCTGATGATGTCATTGATGATGATGATGGAAATATTGTACACTTTGCCCTGTATGCATATTGTGAGATCATTACATTAAAGCTATTCGAGATTCCAAGTGGGTGAAGGCTATGGTAGAAGAAATAAATTCTATTGAGAAGAACCAGACATGGGAGTTAGTTGATGCAAACAAGGCTGTAATCTATTGATGTTAAGTGGGTTTACAAGAAAAAAGTTGAAGCAAATGGTGAGATAGAGAAATATAAAACTAGATTGGTGGCTAAAGGGTATGAACAAAGGCCTAGATATGATTACCAGGAAATTTTCTCTCCGGTTGCTCGCATGGAAACGATAAGGCTGATCATAGCCTTAGCTGCATATAATCATTGAAAAATTCATCAAATGGATGTGAAATCAGCGTTCTTGAATGGTCCGCTTGAAGAAGAGATTTATGTTAAGCAGCCTCTTGATTTGTGAAGTTGGGAAAAGAAAATATGGTCTATAAATTAAAGAAAGTATTGTATGGTCTTAAACAAGCTCCGCGAGCATGGAATCGGTGCATTGCCTCATTCTTTATTGACAAAGGATTTGTTCGATGTCCATCTGAGCATAGATTATATGTGAAGCAAAATGGTGTTGGAGATATTCTATTGTTGTGCCTGTATGTTGATGATTTAATCTTTACAGGAAATAATCATTCTATGATTGAAGATTTTAAGACAGAGTTGATGTCGGCATTTGAGATGATAGATCTCGGAATCATGTCTTATTTTCTTGGCTTAGAAACTGTCCAGTAGGATGATGGAATTTTCATCTCTCAGCGAAAGTTATTTCTGAAGTGTTGCAAAGATTCAATATGCAAGATTGCAATGCTGCAAGGATTCCAGTGGAAGTTGGTGTAAAGTTGAGCAAGTATGGAGATGAGCCGCTGGTTGATCCTACATTCTCTAAGAAGCTTGTTGGGAGTTTAAGGTATCTTACTTGTACAAGACCTGATATCGCTTACGGCGTTGGGCTAGTTAGCAGATTCATGGAGCATCCCTGTCAATCGCATCTCCAGCTTGCTAAACGAATCTTAAGGTTCTTGAAGGGTACTCAAGAGTATGGTCTCTTTTATACCGCATCAAGAAATTCTCTATTTGGTTATTCTGACAGCGATTAGGGAGGAGATCTTGATGATCGAAAGAGCACTAGCGGGTATCGTTTCTTTTATGGTTCAACAGCTATCTCATGGTCATCTAAGAAGCAGGAAATTGTAGCATTATCCACGTGCGAAGCTGAATATGTTGTTGCCTCTATAAGTGCTTGCCAAGCAGTTTGGTTAAGCAACTTGGTAAGTCAAAAGGGTACTTCAATGAAGCTTCCTATGCAGATTTATGTTGATAATGCCTATGCGACTGATTTGGCAAAGAATCCGATAGCACATGGGAGGAGTAAACATATAGATATCAAGTTTCATGGTATAAGAGATATGGTGGACAAAAAAACAAATTGAATTGGTGTTCTGCAAGTCTGAGGACCAAGTTGCTGATATTCTCACAAAACCATTGAAGTATGATGCTTTTGTGAAGCTGCGAAAGATGCTTGGAGTCATGGATGTTCCACAGCAAAATTAAGGGAGTATGTTAGATATATTAATTCCGCTGTTGTTTTCCTTGTTTGTTTATTGTGGACCAAGTCAAATTAATAGTTAGTTTTTTCTATGTAGAAACATGGGTCGATACCATAATGTAGTATTCAATTTTCTTCATTTATTTTTTTCCGTGTATTATCTTTGTTTTGTTGTAACTAGTTTCATTGTCTTGTGAGGAATGAGAATATTCCCATCAATTTTGTAGCCTTCTGGTTCTGTTCTTTTCTTCCGTCATTAGGAACTAAAAATGTTAAAATATTTTTTTTTAAACATTTACACTCATGTGTCGGCAAATTGTGTAGGAGCTTAAACCACACAAATTACAAATGAGATAAAAGAGAGGGATAGGGCCGGGTGGAATTGAACTCTTAACCATAAATGGTGCTCATTCCCAAACTTTAAAATAAATTTCACCAATGAAACTATTGTTAATAATTTTTAGAAAATAATTAGATTTGAAGTTTGAAATTAATGATTAAAAATAATTTTAAATTGATATAGTTTTAAGTAACATTAGTTAAGTCGCCCCTTTCTTTTTTGACTATATGAAATTTTAAAAGAAAGTTTATGTTGGAGTTTGAAAAATAAAAATTAGATGTAACATTTAACGTTTAGGCCATCTCCAACAACACCCTCCATTTTTGCAGAAGCTACAGTACAAATCTCTATTGCATGACTGCTACAGTAACTGCATCTCCAACCCAACCCTCTATTTTTGCAGGGTCAAAGAATATTCCCCACATATTTCATTTTATATATTATTTTATATTACTTTTCATATTTACAATTAACACCCAACATTTTATAATTTTTACATATTCTACTTCACAAGAATATTCAAAATTATTATTTATAAATTATTATTCTTATTTAAATTTATTTAGTACGTTTTAATTATTTGATAACATAAATTAATGTATAAATACTTTTAATAAACGAAATTCATAATATTAGAAAACACTTATCATATAATATAGATAAAATACATAACATTAATTACGCAAATACAATAATACAACATAATTAATCATCGGAGTTACTATATTGTTCCCATATATGCCCAATCAAAGCATCACGTAGTTCGTAATGTGCATCCCTGGTTCTGATTCGAGTGTATCGCTCGAGAAATTGCTGATATTCATCCTGATTTGTTGCCCTTTAAATGGGTGGGAGCGGTGCCTCTTGAAACTCTCTTATTGGCGCGCTAAGATCGCGTTCTTCTTCTATTATCATATTATGCATGATAATGCATGCAGACATTATATCATGCAAAATATTTTTCTGCCAATAACGACTTGGCCTTTCACGATCGCCCAACGTGATTGTAAAACTCCAAATGCACGTTGTACATCTTTCCTGCAAGATTCTTGCCTTTGTGCAAATAATTTTTTTTCGGGCTACGCGGATTACTAATAGTTTGCACAAGAGTGGCCCATTTAGGATAAATACCATCGGCTAAATAATAACCCATTTCATATTGTTTTCCTCGAATGTTATACTGTGCGGGAGGTGTAACACCCAAAGTAAGATCTCTAAACAATGTCGATGAGTTTAAAACATTAATATCGTTATTAGTTCCCGGCATACCAAAATACGCATGCCAAATCCAAAGGTCATAATCCGCCACAGCTTCAAGAATTATAGATGGTGTTCCATTGCGACCTGCATATTGCCCTACCCAAGCAGTTGGACAATTTTTCCACTCCCAATGCATACAATCCAAACTACCCAACATACCAGGAAAACCACGGCTTTCACCAATATGAAGCAATCGTTCAATATCAGTTGCATTGGGGGCTCTGAGGTAGCATTCTGAAAATATCTCAACAACTGCACAGCAAAATCTTTTAACACATTCAATAGTTGTTGATTCACCTATCTTTATGTATTTATCAGTGGAATCTGCCGGTGTACCATATGCTAGCACCTAGAAAACTACAGTTTTTTTTCTGATAGGTAGACAAGCCAAGCCTCCTAAGACCATCCGGTTTTTGTGTGAAATATATATCTTGATCTTTCACTGCATCAACAATTCTAAGAAACAAACTTCGAGATAATCGAAATCTTCGTCGAAATTTTTGTTCAAAATACAATGGATTAGTTGAAAAATAATCATTAAATAATCTCAAATCTGCTTCCTCACGATTACGATTAACAACTACATGACCTGGAATAGAGCCACCGTGAACTGGTTGAGGTATGTCGAAGCAACGCCGGAATAGATTATTTCTTTGAACTGTTGATTCCATTATTGCTTCATCTGCATCAATCGAATTCATAAATGGAAATTGCTGCTCTTCACTTTCATCAGATGAAGAAGATGAACTCTGAAATGAAACACCACCAACACTAAAGAAATTCATATTGGGATATAAGTGATTAAGAGAGTTTTGGATGATTTTTCGTGTAAACCCCATATCAATTTATAGAATATATGAAGAAGAATATATGGATAATGCATATCTCATCCTATGGTTGTGTGAATGATGAAATCTAAATGGATGGCTTGGATTGGTCAATGATCCCTTACTTCGTTTGTGCATCATGGAGTTGGAATGAAGACACAAGTAATCAATTCATTTTCTACTTTCTTGGACAAAGAATAATGCATCTAATGGTTGTGAAGAAAGAACTTTAAATGAATGTCTTGGATTGGTCACGGGATCAAATCCCTTACTTGGTTTGTGTGCAACCCAATCCGAACTTGGTTTTTGTGCATCATGGAGTTGGAATAAAGACAAAAGTAATCAATTCATTGTCCACTTTCTTGGACAAATAATAATGCATCCAATGGTTGTGAAGAAAGAACATTAAATGAATGGCTTGGATTGGTCACGGGATCAAATCCCTTACTTGGTTTGTGTGCAACCCAATCCGGACTTGGTTTTTGTGCATCATGGAGTTGGAATAAAGACACAAGTAATCAATTCATTGTCCACTTTCTTGAACAAAGAATAATGCATCCAATGGTTGTGAAGAAAGAACTTTAAATGAATGGCTTGGATTGGTCACGGGATCAAATCCCTTACTTGGTTTGTGTGCAACTCAATCCGGACTCAATTTTGTGCATCATTCATTTGTCTATAAATTATGCAACCAAATGTTCCCAAATCACACTTCAAACTCTTTCTATTTTATATTTTTGCCTATGCTCTTTCACTTCGTTTAATTTTTAAATCATGTCTAGAAGAACAATTGCATATACCGATGCAGAAGATAAGTTATTATGTATTATATATTCTGATTTTACTCAAGATTCGATCACAGGCAGAGGCCAGTCCAGGGAAGCCTTTTGGAATCGAATTGTTGAGGCATTCAATGAGCAACATAAGAAGGATGTAGCATACTATCGTACTTTAAAATCATTGGAGGGTCGTTTTTCATTGATCCAAACTCAGTGTAAGTTATTTATGAGTTGTATTAAAAATGCTGAAGATTTGAAAGTGAGTGGAACATCAGAAATGGATACCGTAAGTACTAAGTATTTGCTTGTTCTTCATTTATGCTTTTCATGTGCCAAATACATTAAATCCATAATATTTTGTGCAGTTAGGGATGACTAGAGACATGCTCAAAAGGAATCCAGCAGGGTCAAAAAAGGGATTTCATTTCGATCATGTTTTTGAGATAATGAGCAATTTAGAAAAATTTAAAGATCATAATAAACTAAGAAATCCACATAAAATTGCTCGGAAAAATTTCTCTACCCATGTGTCATCATCATCGGAAAATGCTATATCGGACTCTCCTAGAATTTCATCATTTAATACTAACTTATCTGATGATGATAATGTTGATGCAACATCATTTTCTTTAGCTGCTGAAGTTGGTGGATCTTCTCATGAGCGCAATGGGGGGTGAAAAAAGCAAAGACCAAAAGAAAAAATGATGATGCATATGGTGCTGAGTTTGCCAAGTTGGATGAACACAATGCAACAATTCAAGCAATGATGAAGGATAATGCTGTTGAAAGAGAGAAATATTGTAATACCCAAGATTTTTATCAGCGTCCAAAGGAATAAAATTAGTTTCTTAATCCGATCAAGGTCGAAATATCTCCGAGAAGAAGAAAATAATTTATCACAATAAATTATTGCTCGGAAATGAAACGCCAATAGATTCAAAAATTCAAAATGGAATAAAAGAGGGAAAGGAAGCACGAAGACATTCCATGAATTGAGTCAAAAGAATTGGAATTAAATTCAAGAAAGAAAAGAATTTTAAGTCCAAGAACCGTGAAATCGGAAATGATTTAAATAAACAAATCATTGCCCGGGAGTCGAAGGTCGATGAATTCGAAGCCGACAATTCAAATTCAACGGATTCAAGAATCCGAATACGAAACCAATTAGAGACGAAATAAATTTAAGATAGGAATTATAATCCGAGATTGACCCGAAAAATTAAGCCCGAAAATGTAGGAGGATAGAAGCCCGAAAGAAATGAGAAAAGGCCCGACGGATCACACGGCCCAGCCCGGACCGCACCCCAGCCGGGGGGCGCGGTGGCCGTGCGTTTTTGGCCAAATACCGCGCCAAGGGCGCGCCGTGTGACAGCTTGCGATCATCTTGCACGTTTTGACGATTTCTTACCTTATTTTCGACCCCTGACTATTGAAACTCAATCCCAGGCCATGGTAGGGTATTAGGGACGAGATGGTGGTGATCTTTGGCCATAATGTCAGATTTCATTCACCCCATTCCCCTCAATTTCTCTCCCAAAGTTCTCCCAAAACCGAAAACCCCAAATCCACTTGTGTTCTTGAGTTTCCGACGACCGAATCCGAACAAGAAGGACTTGAGAAGGAGAAGGACAGACCCCTAGGACGTTGATAAGTGGTTTTTGAGTTTTTCTAGACCTTTTCAAATCAAAAATTCGATCTAACCCTAGAAATTTACTTTCGATTCCGATTCGTGGCCAATGGAGGAAGAATCGTGTTGAGTAGATCCGTTCGTGGCAATCTGTGGATTCCGGACGACCCGTGACGTCCTAGACATCACCCACTGTAAGATAATGCATTACATATCAATATTGGTGGCTTAGAAATGTTCGAAACATTAGATTAAACACTACAATCAGACATAAAAAATTCAATCTTTACGCGTTTTCTGAAATTGGCCGAAAAACCTTATTTTGAGAATCCGAAATGAAAAACTCTGAACTAGAGATTTGTTCCTAACATCTTAATCTAGCTTGTGTCGAAATTTCATGCATTTTCATTAAGATTTGATACCCCAAACTGCGTCAAACATTTTCTGTGATGCATGAACTTTTCGAAAATCATGACAGTTTACATGGTCGAACTTGATGAGGATTTTTCTATCACTTGATGAGCATTGTTCAAGACTAATCTCTGGTGTAAACATAAAAGTTGTAGATAATTGTCTTAAGATCATGCCTGTAAAATTTGAGTTTTCGTTAATATTTGGATAGTCAAAAACTGTTTTGAACAGACTGTGTTTTAATGGAAAAAGTTGACAGATTTGAGTATTCGACTTCTTGGGCATTTTTCTTAAGGATTCTTTCAAAACTAATATTTGGAGTGAACATGAAAGTTGTAGGTAATTGTTTCAAGAGTGTGTGGTTAAAATTTCATGAATTTTGGTTAATGTTTGTGTCATCAAAATTGATCTAAACCGTCTGCATTTTGGAAATAAAACTATGACAGATTTCCTGTCCGAACTTAGTGAATTAATCTGATCTAATCCGTAATGTTTTCGGACAAAATGCCTCTAATAAAACTTGTTCATTTTTGTGTCGTGTATGTGCCTGTAAAAATTTCATAAATTTTGGAACTCGTTTGCTATGTTGAAAACTATTTAAAAACTAGTGCGTTGTTTCTGAAATTTAAACAGATATCACTTTTTGGAAAGATGGTAAAATTCGACTTGCTTACTCATCCAATTTCGAAAAACTTAAAACACGGAACTTGTTCATTGAGATGTTTGTGAGCTACTGTTAAATTTTCAACTCATCTGACCTTGAAATGGATTTTTAAACGAAAAAGGCGCGAACAGCGACCATATGGAGATTATATTTTGTGGAACTTGCGAAACTTGTTCTTGCCTTGCGGGTTCAATTCTCCAGGTGTATGTTTTCCTGCGGGTTCAATTCCCAAGGGTGTATGTTTTCGTGTGGGTTCAATTCCCCAGGGTGTATGTTTTCCTGCGGGTTCGATTTCCCAGAATATGTGTTGATTCCTATGGGTTCGATTCCCTAGGATGTATTGAGTTCTTGCGGGTTCGATTCCCCAAGGACGATTGTCCTCGATCATATTGAAACAATAGTAAAATAATAAAATATTCGTTATGCGAGAATAGATACCTTATCCCATGATCTTCAAAACTCTCCGTATTTAATAAATTCTTTATGTTTATGTACTTAATATTTGCGATACTTGAGAACTTGGTCGTGGCGTCCTCTTCTTAGTTAACGGGGAAAAGTTAAAAGACTTGGAATTTATATTTATTTAATTATGTCGCCACTTATGCATTTTAAGTTATGTCTTTAAATTATGCCTATGCCTTAAGTTATTATTTTTAAATTTAATTTTAGCTATGAGAATATGTGTATTAAATTATTGTCTAATATTTAGTCAAATTACATGTTCTAGAGATGCATGCTTAAAAATGTATTTTTAATTATTAAATGTTAAAACCCCTTTATTGCTATGTTAGGGATTGTCTTACTCAATATTTTATATACTGATAAAACTCGTTGCTTTATTTTTCTTTTACAGAGTATGGAGAAATGTCATGAGCATACATGCATATTGGGGCTCGGGAATTAAATTAATGTTCTATTAGACCTTAATTACTTAATGCATTTTGGCCATGTCGGCCCAAGTTATATTTCCGTTGCGACTTATTTTATCATGGTAGATGATATTTTACTATTTTAAAAATTAAATCTTTTTGGGCTCGCTTTTAAATTAATTTTATAAATACCTTTAGTCTTGCATCTCTCAAGTGAGCTCGAATGAAGTCGTGTCTTGCTTGGGAGGTGTGGCGGTGGCATCCCGGCCTGGGTTATCAAATCCGGGGTGTTACAGAATGGTATCAGAGCCCGGAATATTTTTAAAGCTATTATTATTTTTAAACTATTATTATTTTTAAAACTAGTATTATTTTTAATTATTGGAGCCCAAACTTTTAGCCCAAATTATTTTACTTATAAGTATTATTTTTCAAAAGCCCAAAATCTTGAGCCAAAAAAAATAAAAAATAGCTCAACATATTTATTTACTAAGCCCCAAAATTTTTCTTAGTCCAATACATATACTTTTATTTGAGCCCAAGAAATTATTACTTTTAGCCCAATATAGTGGCCCAAATATTTTATCCTTATTCTTTTAAAATTTATCCATGGAGTAAAATTATTTTTAAAGGCCCATGGATAATTAAATAAATGCAATATTTAGATTAGATTATTTTCGGGGGGGTTTGCATATGCATATGCATACATAAATATTTGTGCTAACCTTTTTGTGTGAATCGTTTGTGATACATAACCTTCTCACTCTAGTGTTCGACTTGACCTTGATTCTTGACTTAGAAGCGTTAGCGTGAGACTAATTGTGCCTTAGTGTTAGATCTTGATCGTCTATGCTTAGCATGCACATAACTATTCTCTGTCTTTTTCCATAGATCTTCACCTAGACGATATATTATGACTTGTCGAGAAACCTAATGATGAAAACGATGAATGCGTACATTGACTCCCAACAGAATATACGATAATTTAAAAACCGCATGGCTCAACTTGAAGCTGACCTACAACACATCTGGAATTTAAGAGCGGCTGACTGTGAACGCATAAATAACCTAGAGACCTAAGTTCAAAAACTTACCGAACAAAACGAAGCAACGATAGATAGGATCGAAACCCAAGGGATGGATCTGCTCCACCTTACCGACATCCTAATACCATTCAGTCCCGTGGAGAATCATTTGGCGGAGCCGAACCCAGTCCCAAGCCCAACGGAGGAAAACCCTACCAACAAGGCTTAGGGAGATCGAAGATTGTAAACGCTATCCATCTGCTTTTGTCTAGTTATTCCTTTATGAGAAATTGAAGCATTATATCATCTCCTATCTTTGTACGAAAATTCCTTATATGGAGAAATACAATGCAAGTCCCTATCTATTAATTACAACACTTTTATTATTCCAAAATTCTTGAGGAATTCTTATTAGAACCTACACCCTACTACGCCACGTCCATGCAACAAAACCTTAAACTCTAAACACCGCACCATATAAACAACTCTAAATACCACCTTACATAATATACTCTGAACAACTCCTGTTAACATCATTTGATTTAGTAAATTATTTTTCTAACACTCTATTAAATCCTTAGAATCAAATCCTTGTGCGTTGTGACAGAATGGCACCTAGGGGAAGACCAAGGAAGGTAATCCCGAACAACACTGACGTTGATCTCCCCAACGTACCTAACAACAATGAGATTCCTCATAACATAGGAGAACGAGCGCCTCCTATTCCCAACAACATGGATGAACGTTTAAGAGCTGTAGAAGAAGTACTCATAGCTTTGGGAAACGCCGAGGTGCATAGGGCACAAGCAGCAATACCTCCGCCAGTAGTTCGAAACAACTATCTAGCTTTGGTGAATCCTTATCAACCACCACACTATGATGGGGAGGAAGATCCCGCCAAACTAGAAGGGTGGATCCGTACATTTGATAAACTCTTAAACGCTATCAAATGCCCTAATGAGAAAAGATACATGTAGCAACTTACTACTTAGGAGGTGAAGCCGATGAGTGGTGGCAAAACCTCCAGGGGAAATTAGAGGAAGATGAGGGAGCCTGTACTTGGGAGGAGTTTAAGGACGTTCTGATGGAGAGGTTCTACCCGTTAAGCACAAAACTTGCGAAGTACGAGGAATTCCTCAACCTAAGGCAAGGCGCACAGACAGTGCAAGAGTACTACACCAAATTCAAGGAGCTAGTACGATTTGCTATGAGGCTAGTACCAACCGACTCTAACAAGACTCAGAAATTCGAGATGGGTCTGAACCTTAGTATCCGGGAAATACTTGCAGTAGGACAATTCACGAACCTACAGACGATATATGATCGCGCTGTAGCAATTGAAGCATAAGGAAAATGGTGAGTCGAGCAAGGACTCGCAAGGATTTGAGAAAAAGAATCGAAATAATAACAATGGCAATGCCCGTGGTACAGTCATACCACGTTGCCCGCAGTGCCACAAAGCCCATCTGGTACGCGAATTCCCAAGGCGTGGAACTTGCTATAGATGTGGTGGGGAAGACCACATGATTAGAGAATGCAATGTTCGTGAGGAGATGATTGAGAAGAGGCTAGATCTGGTAAACCCTCAACGAAGAAATCAAGGAAGAACTTTAGGACAACTGAATGACGTCGATCAAGCCGACTTGTCGGCTCAGTGAGAAATGGGTGTATACAACGTTACACGACCCCTGTAATACCCGAGAATTTTCCAACATAAAATAAAACAATAATTAAAAAAATAAACAATAAATAACATAAACACCATAAATAACTAAATCCAGCAAATAAATAAATAAATAAAGATAAGGAAATGAGAAATGAGATTTAACTTAAAAAGGAATTAAAGGAATTTAATTAAATAAAAAGAATTATTAAAGGTAAATAAATTGTACACCGAAACCCGACACCAATGAACTCGAGGATTCGAGTCCAAACATCCAATTAGACCCGAGTAAAAATTTAGAGAGAAAGTAGAAACCCGAAGATACCCCGGAAATCAGAATTCGGGAGCATAGAGGGATAGAAGTCCGAAAGAGAGGAGGAAAAGCACGACGGATCGCACGACCCGCCCGGACCGAAGTCCAGGCGAGTGTCGCGCGGTGGCCGCGCGGTCGAAGGAGGAAGAGCGCGCCACGACCGCGCCATGTGACAGATTCGCCCATGCGAGATTTTCTCGCCCGAATCCGGATTTTCCGACTTCGGTTGAACACCTTTCTGCTCAAGACTCCTAGGGGCAGACCTTGGGCGTCCCTAGGGCTTGTTTAACTATAAATAAGCCCTCTTAAAAGCTCCGAATACTTTTCCAAAACCCTACAACTCTCTATACGTCCGAAAACCCTAATTCCGGAGTCGTCGGAGGCACGAGACCAAGGCGAGACTGATTTGGACGAAAATCAGAGTCTCCTAGACGTCGTGATAAGTTCCGATCCATTCGTCTCTTACGTTTGATTAGAAAACGAATCCTAATCTTCTTATTTTTCTTTCTACGCCCCGAATCGGATCTAGAACGTAGACCCCAACGAACGGAGAGGATAGACGGAGGACTGCAAGCCACGCCTTCGAAATAGACAATCCCGGATATCTACAAATCTGTAAGTTAATACTTACATGGTTTTGGGAGTAACTAAAACATTCAAACCTAAAAGCTTAATCGAATCTTGCGAAAATCTGTCATTGAATGTTTTCTACCGGCGCAACAGTTTTGACGAATTTTTCCGAACCTTAAACGACTTCAAACGAAAAAACATAAAACACAAAAAACATTCCTAAGGCTTAGATCTATCTACTGTCAAATTTTCAGAATTTTTAGAGACAATTTGATATGTGAAAACCAACCGAAACCGAACTGCTTGGAATTGGATCTTGAAATTCTTGACCGAACGTAGGTCCGATCTTGATCATGTTTTTGACATAGGTTCTAGACCGATTTAGATCTTTGGCCGAACATAAAAGTTGTAGATAAATGTCTTAAGAAGGTCTCTGTAAAATTTCATTAAATTTGGAGTTGATTTGCTATGGTAGATCTTGATAATCTTGAACTGCTGTATACGAATTTCGGACAGATTTAGGTTTTGACGAAAATTGATGTATTTGACCTATTTCGGTAACTCAGATTGAAAAAGTTAAAACACGAAAGTTGTTCATCTCGATGTTTCTGAGTCAGTGGTGAAATTTCAGAAATTTTGGAATTAAACTCGATTTTTACTGAATTTTAGAGTAAACTGTGGTTGACCGAGTCAAATCTTGAAATATTGTTGAAACGGTGAAACTAGCCTTTAAGGTTTAAACGAGTAGAAGACTCTTTGAAATAATGATATGAAATCTGGAAATTAGGAAATCCCCTTTACGAACTTGATCGTTAAAATTAGGGGGTGAGTGCTCTGCAGGGTGCCCTCCTAACGATTCACTTCGTGCCTATATGGATGATGGTGACCCCGCGCGAAAAATTTGAGATATGTTGCCAAAACGGCATGAGATATATGGCCTACATTCTCGTGAATATCCTTATGGGTTTCTCGAGGCTCCGGAGTGGTACTGGGTATGGCAGATACGGCTGCGGCCGCCGGTTTCCGGCTAAATTGACGAGATTGCGATGCAATCGTGAAATACTTGTTATATTATCTTGGGAGTAATGGGGATAGTTAAATATTTTTAATTGTTGTTCTTTAAATTATTAAATGCTTTATTTAAATTACTTATGGCTTCATTTAAATTATTTATGGATATTATCATGCTTTTATGTAAATATTAAATTAATGGCTTTTAAACCATACGATCATGCATGTGTTAACTTACTCAGCAAGTTGTGCTGATCAAACCATTTTATTTTCCTTTTTCCTTACAGAGTATGTGGAATGATCATGAGCTCATGCATGGGGGAACTATATTTTGCAAACTTTATTATTTAAATTCTTGCATTAGACATTAGAATAAACGGGCCTGTTTAACCCGTGTTTTGACCATGTTGGTCGTATTTATATTTCCGCTGCAATATTATACTTAGATACTTTTTCCGCTGCGCTATGATGTTATTTTCGAGATTATATTGTATGGGCTGTTTGCAAATGTTTTCAAAGCTTTTAAATACTGAAATACCTAGCCTTGCATCTCTTTAGTAAGCCGGAGAAACCGTGTCTTGCTAGGGATGTGTGACGGTGACATCCCGACCTGGGTGACCAAAAATCGGGGTGTTACAAGTTGGTATCAGAGCCCGGCTATTTTTAAACTATTATTTTTAAACCCTTATTATTTTTAAAGAACTATTAATATTTTGACTATTATTTAAATTTTAAAGTATTGTTTCCATGGAAAATTTTTATTTTAAAACCCATGGAAATATATATATATATATATATAAAGTGCATTAAATTATTTTTGAGGGAAAATCATCATTTGCATTTGCATATTGCATCTCTTCTATGAACTTAGAATCTTGGCGAATTTGAACTTAGAATCTTGGCGAATTCGAACTTAGAATCTTGGCGAATTTGAACTTAGAATCTTGGCGGAGTTTAACTTAGAATCTTGGCGAATATTAACTTAGATCTCTTGCTTGCGCTAGATGGCTAGTCAAGATATGATGCAGTTGATGATCAAAATGATGAACGTTCACCTTGACTCCCAACAAACCATAGAGCAAATGAAATACCGTATGGCTCAATTGGAGGCCAATTGCGGATCACCACCGCATAAACCAACTCGAACGCCAAGTCCAAACCCTCACTACACAAAACCTAATACTGAAGGAACACATCGATGCCCATGGGCAAGACTTGAACACTATCTTTGACGATCTACTGCCGCCAAGTTCGGAGGAGGAAGACCCGGAGGAGGATCCCGCTACCCCACCGGAGGACGTCTTGAGACGCTAGAGATTCTATTTTTAGATACTATTTTGCTAGGAAAATATTTCCACCTTTGTACTAAAATTTCTTTTGAGGAAATAAAATGCCCGATTTATTTATAATAAATCGAAAAAAAAAATCGGACAGACCTGTCCGTACCAAAAAAAAAAATCGAAATAAAACAAATTAAAATAAAACCCCGAAGCGTACGGCGCTTCTTAGTTCGATCGAGCACCACGTGCTAAATTACAAAACACATGTACATTTATAGAAATTGCTTAGACTATATGTTAAGTTCACAAGTCCTAATCCACCCTATTTGTACCAGAATGGCACCCAGAGGAAGAGGAAGAGGAAGAAGAAGAACTCAACCTTCTCCCCAAACCACTAATGAAACACCTACCGAAATACCTCCAAATGTCACAGAACCGGCCCAACCTGTAGAGGAACAACCCCAAGGTGCGCAGGACGCCCCCGCACCGAACAATGTGGGCGATCGTCTTCGGACGATAGAGGAGGTTTTGATTGCGCTAGGAAACGCGCAAGTCAACCAGGGCCAAGCTGCGGCGGTACCTCCGCCCCAAGCTCGCCCTGACTACCTGGCTATGGTGAATCCCTACCAGCCACCCCACTATGCTGATGAGGAGGATCCAGCCAAACTGGAGGAATGGATCCGGACCTTCGACAAACTGCTGGGAGCAGTCAAATGTCCGGAAGGAGAAAGAGTTCATGTCGCTTCGTACTACTTGGGAGGCGAAGCGGACGACTGGTGGCAGGCGACTCAAGCTAAGTTGACTGAAGATGACGAGCCCTACTCGTGGATGGAGATGATGGAACTACTCAGGGATCGATTCTATCCCTTGAGTACTAAAGCTGCCATGTACGAAGAATTCCTGTCACTGAAGCAAGGAGGCCAAACCGTACAAGAGTACTACACACGATTCAAGGAGCTAGTGAGATTTGCACCGAGACTCGTACCCACGGATGCGGAGAAAGCACAGAAGTTCGAGATGGGACTGAACCTGTCTGTTCGCGAGGTGATCGCGGGGGTACACTACTCCGATTTGCATACTGTGTATGTCCGCGCTGTGGCGGTAGCGCATGTGCAACAACTGAAGAGAAGGGTGAGTGGGGAGTCCAGCAGGGGTCCCCAAGACAAGAGAAACCGGGACTCGAGAAGCGAGAACAACACTGGAAGGAACGAACAGCGGAGAGGGTCGAATAGGCCTCAACAAAACAACAATGGGAGAAGGTTAAACCAAGAGGAACCCGTACCACCCTGCCCAAGGTGTGGACGACCCCATCTGACGAGGGGATGCCCTCAACAGGGCGCATGCTTCCGTTGTGGTCGAATGGGTCACATACGTCGGGAGTGCCGAACTAAGCTTGAAAACATAACAAAAAGGGAAGACCTGGTCACGGGACAAGAACAGCCTCAGAACGAAAAAGGGCGGAACGGAAATAACCAGGGGTATAGACCCCCTCAAAACCAATTTAGGCCGCCGAATCAGAACCAGAACCAACGACCTCCGCCCCCGCAGAATCAAAACCAACAGCAGAACCAGCAGCAGAATGCGAATCAGCAGGGCAACCAAGGACGCCCTGTGGGGAGGCTCAATGTGGTTAACCAAGCGGACGTGCCTGCGCAAGGAGAAGTGATGGCAGGTACATTTCACGTTTTGAATACACCCCTTAGAGTTTTATTTGATTCTGGAGCTAGTTGCTCGATCATAGCATCAAGGATAGTGCCTGAGTTAGATCTACCTAAGTGCGAGAGAATTAGCTTAGGAATTCAATTGCCTTCTGGAGAAGTAGTATCTTGCTCTAAACGATATAACGGAATTCCTATAGTGATAAAGAACGTAGAATTCTTCGCGAACTTAGTAGAATTTAACTTAAGAGACTTTGACATCATACTGGGGATGGATTGGTTATCCCAGTACAAAGTGGTGATCGAATGCCAAAAACAAAAGATCACCTTGTCAAAAAGTAGGGGAAAGAGAGTTATCTTTTACTCTCAGCCCCCTAAGAAGAGTAACAAAATCGTTAGTGCACTTAAACTAAATAACTTGATGCGTAAGGGTATGAACTATATGCGTGCTATGTGCACAACCTTGAGGCGGAAGAGAACAAGGTTGATAGCATACCAGTGGTAAGAGAGTACCCGGATGTGTTTCCTGAAGACATCCCGGGGATGCCACCTGAGAGAGATCTTGAGTTCACTATAGATCTCATTCCGGGCACAGAGCCTGTCTCAAAAGCTCCGTACCGGATGGCACCACTGGAAATGAAGGAGTTAAAAGACCAACTCGAGGAGCTGTTAGGAAAGGTGTATATAAGGCCGAGTACTTCCCCTTGGGGAGCACCGGTTTTATTCGTTAAGAAGAAAGACGGAGGTCTACGTCTTTGCATAGATTACCGAGGACTAAACCAAGTGACCATCAAAAACAAATACCCTTTGCCGAGAATTGAGGATCTATTTGATCAACTGAAGGGAGCTTCAGTATTCTCGAAGATCGACTTACGATCGGGGTATCATCAGTTGAGAATTGCCGAGAAAGACATTCCGAAGACGGCGTTTCGAACTCGATATGGTCACTACGAGTTCACAGTGTTATCCTTTGGGTTAACAAATGCTCCGGCAATGTTCATGAACCTCATGAACAATGTATTTCGAGAGCTGTTAGATCAGTGCGTAGTGGTGTTCATCGATGACATCCTGATCTACTCGAAAAACGAGGAGGAGCATGCCCAGCACATGCACCAAGTGTTAGGGACCTTGCGAAAGAATCAGCTATACGGCAAACTGTCCAAATGCGATTTTTGGTTGAAGGAGGTAGCACTTTTGGACATATAGTATCCGCTAATGGAGTTTCAGTGGATCCGGCAAAAGTCTCTGCCGTAACTGAGTGGGCAACTCCCAAGAGCCAAACTGAGATAAGGAGTTTCCTTGGCTTAGCCGGATACTATAGACGGTTCGTGAAGGATTTTTCAAAAATCGCACGACCTTTGACCCAGCTACTTAAGAAGGGAGTAAAATACGTGTGGACGGAGGCTTGTGAGACAGCGTTTCAAGAGCTGAAGAAACGACTCACAACCACACCCATATTAACACTACCATCAGAGAATGGTGACTTCGAAGTTTACAACGATGCTTTGAATGAAGGTTTAGGTTGTGTCTTGATGCAAGACTCGAGAGTCGTAGCGTATGCATCACGCCAACTAAAACCTCACGAGGAGAATTATCCGACACATGACCTGGAGTTGGCAGCGGTCGTTTTCGCTCTAAAGATATGGAGACATTATCTTTATGGGCGGAAGTGTCGAATGTTCACCGACCACAAGAGTTTGAAATATATATTCACTCAGAAGGAGTTGAATTTGAGACAGCGAAGGTGGTTGGAACTTATTAAAGACTACGATTTAGAGATAGCCTACCACGAGGGGAAGGCGAATGTGGTAGCCGATGCCCTAAGTCGGAAAACCCAACACGTGACGAACTCGTTGGTAATTCCGCCGGCATTGTACATGGAGTTAGCAAGATTGGAGTTAGAACTTGTGCATCCTGGCACAGTGAGTGAAACGATCAACGTCATGGTCGTAGAAACCCCTATTGGATGAGATTAAGCTCGCCCAACCGGGCGATGCGAAACTCGAGAAGATAAGGGGGTATATTGCCGAAGGAAAGGCAATAGGATTTGCTGTCCATGAGGATGGAAGCATTCGTTTCAAAGGGAGATGGTGCGTGCCCCTTAAATGTGCCGAGTTCAAGCAAAGGTTGATGGAGGAAGGGCACAACACGCCATATTCAGTGCATCCCGGAGGCGACAAACTTTACAAAGATCTGAAGAAGATCTATTGGTGGCCGGGAATGAAGAAGGAAGTGGCAGACTTCGTGGCGAAATGTCTCACCTGCCAAAAGATTAAGGCAGTGCGACATAAACCCTTAGGACTGATGCAACCACTGGAGATTCCAAGTTGGAAGTGGGATAGCATCTCAATGGATTTTGTCTCGGGATTACCCCGATCACCTAAAGGCATGAACAAGATTTGGGTGATTGTGGATAGGCTAACGAAGACAGCCATATTTATCCCGATGAAGGACACGTGGACTATGGCCCAATTGGCCCGAGCCTACATTGATAATGTGGTACGACGACATGGAGTACCACATGACATCATTTCCGATAGAGACAGTAGATTTGTCTCTCACTTTTGGACGGAGTTACAAAAGGCTCTCGGTACTCAAATCAAAATGAGCACCGCATTCCACCCAATGACGGGCGGTCAAACCGAGAGAACAATCCAAACACTAGAAGACATGCTGAGAGCATGCGTGTTGGAATTTAAGGGAAATTGGGAATCCCATTTACCCTTAATCAAATTCTCTTATAATAATAGCTATCATGCTAGCATTGGCATGGCACCTTTCGAGGCGTTGTATGGACGAAAGTGTCGAAGCCCGTAGAGCTGGGAAAAAAACGATAAGTCGGTGGTAGTGGGACCACAACTTATCGAAGACATGGCTCAACAAATCAAAGTGATTCAAGGAAAAATGAAAGCCGCTCAAGACCGTTAAAAGAGTTACGCTGACGTGAGATGACGAGACCTAGAATTTCAAGTGGGAGATAGGGTCATGCTAAAGATATCACCCATGAAGGGGGTGATGCGCTTTGGCAAGCGAGGAAAGTTGAGTCCTCGATACATAGGACCTTACGAGATTTTAGAACGAGTCGGAAATTTAGCCTACCGACTGGCTTTACCGCCACAATTAGATCGAGTTCATAATGTCTTCTATGTCTCACAACTAAAGAAGTATGTGCCAGACCCGACATATGTACTTCAACCGGAGATAATTGAGCTCGATGAAGATTTGACTTATGAAGAAGTCCCAGTGCGTATTCTCGACACTAAGGAACGAGTAACGAGGAACAAAACCGTCAAAATGATCAAGGTTCTTTGGTCGAACCACGAAAGTGAGACGGCAACTTGGGAAGTAGAATCCGACATGAGAGAACGCTACCCGACATTGTTCCAAACCGATACCGACACAGTTATGGGGATATAACTGCAATCTTAAGGGGGAGAGGATGTCATACCACCTATTTTTCGTGCATTTTGTAAACTTTTGAACTACGTTATGGCTTGATCCCTTCACAGGGTACGTAGGCAGCTTAGAAGTTTTAATTCTAAGTTCAGTCACAAAATAATAAAACAAAAACAAGACCTTAGCACGAGAAAAGCCGAAACACAACTTCGAAGACGAAGTTGATTCTTAAGGAGGGTAGACTGTAATACCCGAGAATTTTCCAACATAAAATAAAACAATAATTAAATAAATAAACAATAAATAACATAAACACCATAAATAAATAAATCCAGCAAATAAATAAATAAATAAAGATAAGGAAATGAGAAATGAGATTTAACTTAAAAAGGAATTAAAGGAATTTAATTAAATAAAAAGAATTATTAAAGGTAAATAAATTGTACACCGAAACCCGACACCAATGAACTCGAGGATTCGAGTCCAAACATCCAATTAGACCCGAGTAAAAATTTAGAGAGAAAGTAGAAACCCGAAGATACCCCGGAAATCAGAATTCGGGAGCATAGAGGGATAGAAGTCCGAAAGAGAGGAGAAAAAGCACGACGGATCGCACGACCCGCCCGGACCGAAGTCCAGGCGAGTGTCGCGCGGTGGCCGCGCGGTCGAAGGAGGAAGAGCGCGCCACGACCGCGCCATGTGACAGATTCGCCCGTGCGAGATTTTCCGACTTCGGTTGAACACCTTTCGGCTCAAGACTCCTAGGGGCAGACCTTGGGCGTCCCTAGGGCTTGTTTAACTATAAATAAGCCCTCTTAAAAGCTCCGAATACTTTTCCAAAACCCTACAACTCTCTATACGTCCGAAAACCCTAATTCCGGAGTCGTCGGAGGCACGAGACCAAGGCGAGACTGATTTGGACGAAAATCAGAGTCTCCTAGACGTCGTGGTAAGTTCTGATCCATTCGTCTCTTACATTTGATTCGAAAACGAATCCTAATCTTCTTATTTTTCTTTCTACGCCCCGAATCGGATCTAGAACGTAGACCCCAACGAACGGAGAGGATAGACGGAGGACTGGAAGCCACGCCTTCGAAATAGACGATCCCGGATATCTACAAATCTGTAAGTTAATACTTACATGGTTTTGGGAGTAACTAAAACATTCAAACCTAAAAGCTTAATCGAATCTTGCGAAAATCTGTCATTGAATGTTTTCTACCGGCGCAACAGTTTTGACGAATTTTTTCGAACCTTAAAACGACTTCAAACGAAAAAACATAAAACACAAAAAACGTTCCTAAGGCTTAGATCTATCTACTGTCAAATTTTCAGAATTTTTAGAGACGATTTGATATGTGAAAACCAACCGAAACCGAACCGCTTGGAATTGGATCTTGAAATTCTTGACCAAACTTAGGTCCGATCTTGATCATGTTTTTGACATAGGTTCTAGACCGATTTAGATCTTTGGCCGAACATGAAAGTTGTAGATAAATGTCTTAAGAAGGTCTCTGTAAAATTTCATTAAATTTGGAGTTGATTTGCTATGGTAGATCTTGATAATCTTGAATTGCTGTATACGAATTTCGGACAGATTTAGGTTATGACGAAAATTGATGTATTTGACCTATTTCGGTATCAGATTGAAAAAGTTAAAACACAAAAGTTGTTCATCTCGATGTTTCTGAGTCAGTGGTGAAATTTCAGAAATTTTGGAATGAAACTCGATTTTTACTGAATTTTAGAGTAAACTGTGGTTGACCGAGTCAAATCTTGAAATATTGTTGAAACGGTGAAACTAGCCTTTAAGGTTTAAACGAGTAGAAGACTCTTTGAAATAATGATATAAAATCTGGAAATAAGGAAATCCCCTTTACAAACTTGATCGTTAAAATTAGGGGGTGAGTGCTCTGCAGGGTGCACTCCTAACGATTCACTTCGTGCCTATATGGACGATGGTGACCCCGCGCGAAAAATTTGAGATATGTTGCCAAAACGGCATGAGATATATGGCCTACACTCTCGTGAATATCCTTATGGGTTTCTCGAGGCTCCGGAGTGGTACTGGGTTTGACAGATACGGCTGCGGCCGCCGGTTTCCGGCTAAATTGACGAGATTGCGATGCAATCGTGAAATACTTGTTATATTATCTTGGGAGTAATGGGGATAGTTAAATATTTTTAATTGTTGTTCTTTAAATTATTAAATGCTTTATTTAAATTACTTATGGCTTCATTTAAATTATTTATGGATATTATCATGCTTTTATGTAAATATTAAATTAATGGCTTTTAAACCTTACGATCATGCATGTGTTAACTTATTCAGCAAGTTGTGCTGACCAAACCATTTTATTTTCCTTTTTCCTTACAGAGTATGTGGAATGATCATGAGCTCATGCATGGGGGAACTATATTTTGCAAACTTTATTATTTAAATTCTTGCATTAGATGTAACACCCCGGTTTTTGGTAACCCAGGTCGGGATGTCACCGCCACACCTCCCTAGTAAGACACGGTTTCTCCGAGCTTACTAAAGAGATGCAAGGCTAGGTATTGCAGTGTTTAAAACATTTAAAGCATTCAAAATAGCCCATACAATATAATTCAAAATTAATAATAGCATAGCGCAGCGGAAATATTTAGTTTAGTACAGTATCGCAGCGGAAAATATAAAAAGGGCCGACATGGCCAAAACACGGGTTAAACAGGCCCGTTCATAATATCGTCTAAGTACGAAATTTAAAAGCAAAATAAAAGTTCCCAAAATCCCATGCATGATTCGTGCTCACACATGCTCATTCCACATATTCTGTAGAGAAAGGAATAAAAACGGTTTTGATCAGCAAAATTGCTGAGTAAGTTAACACATGCATGATCGTAGGGTTTAAAAGCCATAACTTTAATAATTTAACAAAAGCATGATAATAACATAATATTTGATTTCATATAATCCATATCATATAGCACAGTCTATCTCAGGCTCTATTTAATAACACCTATCACATGGTTCAAGATAATAGCCATAATTTAAATAAAGCATTTAAATAATTTAATTTGACAACAATATCATTTAATCAAGTTTAATTTAATTTAGAATCCCCACTACATTCCCGATTTGGTATTTCAAAGTTTCACGATAAAGATCGCGATGTCAACAAGTTTAGCCGGTAGCCCGGCGGCCGCAGCCGTATCAGCCATACCCAGTACCACTCCGGATCCTCGGGAAACCCATACGGATATTCACGAGAGTGTAGGCTCTAAGTTTCGCCGTTTTGGCAATATCACATTTCAAGTATAGCGCGCGGGGTCACCATCGTCCATTACGGCACGAAGTGAATCGTTAGGGGGCACCCTGCAGAGCACTCACCCCTAATTTTAATTTATCAAGTTTGTAAGGGGATTTAGTTTTTTTAAAATCTGCCTTTCCATTGTATAAATTTAGAAACAATATCTCAATTCGTTTCAACCCTAAAGGTTAATTACATGTTTCAACAAGATTTCAAATTTTCGTTTCGGTAAATCACAGTTTACTCCAAAATTCGTCTAAAATCAGATTTAATTCCAAAAATTCCAAAATTTCATATCTGACTCGGAAACATCAAGATCTACAACTTTCGTGTTTTAACTTTTTCAATCCGAGATACCTAAATAGGTCAAAAACGCCAATTTTCGCATAACAAGAAATCTGTCCGAGATTAATACATCACAGTTCAAAGATTTCAATTTCTACCATATCAATTCAACTCCAAATTTAATGAAATTTGACAGGGATCATCTTAAGACATTTATCTACAACTTTCATGTTCGGCCAAAGATCTAAAACAGCCTAGATCCTATGTCAAAAACGTGATCAAGATCATTCCTAAGTTCTGTCCAAGATTTCAAGATCTAGAATTAAACAGTTCGGTTTCGACAGGTTTTCACATATCAAATCAACTCCAAAAATTCTCAAATTTTTACAGTAGCTAGGTCTAAGTCTTAGGAACGTTTTTTGTGTTTTAAGTTTTTCCGTTTGAGTTCGTTTTAAAGGTCGGAAAAATTCAACAATTATGTCGCGTCGGTAGGAAAACAAAAGTGGACAGATTTATGATTCTTGTCAAATCTTTTAGCTTTCGAATGTTTTAAAATCTCCCAAAACCATGTAAGGTTAACTTACAGTGTCTATGAACGTCGGGAATGTCCAATTCGGAGGCGTGGCTTCCAGATCACCGTTTCTCCTCTCCGTTCGTCGGGTTCTACGATCTAGATTCGATACGAGGGTGTAGAAAGAAAAAGGAGATGATTAGGATTCGTTTTCGAATCGTTTATTGAATAAAGATTGGACCGAGACTTACCACGACTATGGGGATCTGTAGAGAACTCGTCCAACAGCGTTCGTCTTGGTTTCGTGCCTCCGACGACTCCGGATTTAGGGTTTCGAACGTATAGAATGGTTTAGGGTTTTGTAAACTTGTTCGGGGCTCCCAAGGGGCTTATTTATAGAATTCTAAGTCCCTAGGGCGTCCACAACCGAGCTAGAAGTCTGGAGTCGAGAGATGTTCAACCGAACGTCGAAAAATCCGCGTTCGGGCGAGAGATTCACGCAACAAACGAATCTGTGAAGTGGCGCGGTCGTGGCGCGCTGAAGCCCTTCCACCGCGCGGCCACCGCACCGACTTCGCCTGGACTTCGGTCCGGGCGGGTCGTGCGATCCGTCGTGCTTTTCCGCCTCTCTTTCGGGTTTCTATCCCTCTATGCTTCCGAATTCCGATTTCCGGGGTATATTCGGGTTCATACTTTCTCTCTAATTTTATTCCCAGTCTAATTGAATGTTTTGGACTCGAATACTCGAGTTCATTAGTGTCGGGTTTTGGTGTACCATTTATCCATCCTTTTTATTGAATTAAATTCCTTTAATTCCTTTTTAAGTAAAAGTCTCATTTCTCATTTCCCTATCTTTATTTATTTCTTTTATTTGCTGGATTGGTTTATTTATTTATAGTATTCATTTTATTTATTATTTATTTATTTAATTATTGTTTTATTTTATGTTGGAAAATTCTCGGGTATTACAGTCTACCCTCCTTAAGAATCAACTTCGTCCTCGAAGTTGTGTTTCGGCTTTTCTCGTCTCGTGCCACAGGTCTTGTGTTTGTTTTATTATGTTGTGACTGAACTTAGAATTAAAACTTCTAAGCTGCCTACGTACCCGGTAAAGGGATCAAGCCATAACGTAGTTCAAAAGTTTACAAAAATGCACGAAAAATTAGGGGGTATGACATCCTCTCCCCCTTAAGATTGCAGTTATGTCCCCATAACTGTGTCGGTATCGGTTTGGAACAATGTCGGGTATCGTTCCCTCATATCGGATTCTACTTCCCAAGTTGCCGTCTCACTTTCGTGGTTTGACCAAAGAACCTTGATCATTTTGATGGTTTTGTTCCTCGTTACTCGTTCCTTAGTATCGAGAATACGCACTGGGACTTCTTCGTAAGTCAAATCTTCATCGAGCTCAATTATCTCTGGTTGAAGTACGTGTGTCGGGTCCGGCACATACTTCTTTAGTTGCGAGACATGGAAAACATTATGAACTCTATCTAAGTGTGGCGGTAAGGCCAATCGGTAGGCTAGAGTTCCGACTCGTTCTAGAATCTCGTAAGGTCCTATGTATCGTGGACTTAACTTCCCTCGTTTGCCAAAGCGCATCACCCCCTTCATGGGTGATATCTTTAGCATGACCCTATCTCCCACTTGAAATTCTAGGTCTCGTCGTCTCACGTCGGCATAACTCTTTTGACGGTCTTGTGCGGCTTTCATCTTCCCTTAGATCACTTTGATTTGTTGAGCCATGTCTTCGATAAGTTGTGGTCCCACTACCACGGACTTATCGTTTTCTTCCCAGCTCAAAGGGCTTCGGCACTTTCGTCCATACAACGCCTCGAAAGGTGCCATGCCGATACTAGCATGGTAACTATTATTATAGGAAAACTCAATCAAGGGTAAATGAGATTCCCAATTTCCTTTGAATTCCAACACGCATGCTCTCAGCATGTCTTCTAGTGTTTGGATTGTTCTTTCGGTTTGTTCATCCGTCATCGGGTGGAATGCGGTGCTCATTTTGATTTGAGTACCGAGAGCTTTTTGTAACTCCGTCCAGAAATGAGAGACAAATCTACTGTCTCTATCGGAAATGATATCATGTGGTACTCCATGTCGTCGTACCACATTATCAATGTAGGCTCGGGCCAATTGGTCCATAGTCCACGTGTCTTTCATTGGGATAAATATGGCTGTCTTTGTTAGCCTATCCACAATCACCCAAATCTTGTTCAGGCCTTTCGGTGATCGGGGTAATCCCGAGACAAAGTCCATTGAGATGCTATCCCACTTCCAACTTGGAATCCCTAGTGGTTGCATCAATCCTAAGGGTTTATGTCGCACTGCCTTAACCCTTTGGCAGGTGAGACATCTCGCCACGAAATTTGCCACTTCCTTCTTCATTCCCGGCCACCAATAAATCTTCTTCAGATCCTTGTATAGCTTGTCACCTCCGGGATGTACGGAATATGGCGTGTTGTGCCCTTCCTCCATCAACCTTTGCTTCAACTCGGCACATTTAAGAGGCACACACCATCTCCCTTTGTAACGGATGCTTCCATCCTCGTGGACAGCAAATCCTATTGCCTTTCCTTCGGCAATATACCCTTTTATCTTCTCGAGTTTCGGGTCGCCCGGTTGAGCGAGTCGAATCTCGTCTAATATTGGAGTCTCTACGACCATGGCATTGATCGTTTCTCTCACTGTGCCAGGATGCACAAGTTCTAACTCCAATCTTGCCAAATCCATGTACAATGCCGGCGGAATTACCAACGAGTTTGTCACGTGTTGGGTTTTCCGACTTAGGGCATCGGCTACCACATTCGCCTTCCCCTCGTGGTATGCTATCTCTAAATCGTAGTCTTTGATGAGCTCCAACCACCTTCGCTGTCTCAAATTCAACTCCTTCTGAGTGAATATATATTTCAAGCTCTTGTGGTCGGTGAACATTCGACACTTCCGCCCATAAAGATAATGTCTCCATATCTTTAGAGTGAAAACGACCGCTGCCAACTCCAGGTCATGTGTCGGATAATTTTCCTCGTGAGGTTTTAGTTGGCGTGATGCATAGGCTACGACTCTCGAGTCTTGCATCAAAACACAACCTAAACCTTCCTTCGAAGCATCGCTATATACTTCGAAGTCACCATTCTCTGATGGTAGTGTTAATACGGGTGTGGTTGTGAGTCGTTTCTTCAGCTCTTGAAACGCAATCTCACAAGCTTCGGTCCACTCGTATTTTGCTCCTTTCTTCAGTAGCTGGGTCAAAGGACGTGCAATCCTTGAAAAGTCCTTTACAAATCGTCTATAGTATCCGGCTAATCCAAGGAAACTCCTTATTTCCGTTGGACTCTTGGGAGTTGCCCATTCAGTTACGGCAGAGACCTTTGCCGGATCCACTGATACTCCATCAGCGGATACTATGTGTCCGAGAAATGCCACTTCTTTCAGCCAGAAGTCACATTTCGACAGCTTGCCGTATAGCTTATCGAGTAAACAGTAGAAGGCAGAAAAAAAAAATTAAAACAACACAATTTCCGAGGCCCGCGCGGTGCCCGCGCGGTGGCGCGCGGCGACCGCGCGGCCAGGGCAGTTTGAAAAAAAACTGCTCGCGCGGAGCGCGAGCCATTCCGCCCCATTTCCGCTTTCGAGGCTTCTTCTAGTTTTCTCTCAAATTCGTTCTCCCATCCCCCGATTCTCTCATTCCTGGCTTCGATTTTCCTTTGCAAGGTATGCATCTACTACTTCTATTCGTCAATTTCAGCTTTTATGTTTTGTTTAGCCTTAACCTTTGGGTGAATTTCAAAATTAGGGTTTAGGGACCAGAATTGGGGTTTTGCTGTTTTTAGACTTAATTTATGCAATTAGCGAGTTTGGGCGATACTTGGTGTTATTTTTGTTGATTACTAAGTATTTGTGCCACAATGTATGCCTAGTTTGAGGAAGTTTTTACTAGATTCCATGTTTTAAGGAAAGTATGAATTTCCCGATTTGTATTGGTATTGTGGGCATGCGGATGAGTTTGTTATCGTCGATTTGTGCCCTATTATGTTGATAAGTTATTGTCTAAACAATTGTTTGGTTTGGGGGCGTTTCCCATGTGTTTGCAAGTAAACTTTGGTATTGATTATTGCGCACTCACGTGTTTGACAAAATGTCCCAAAGAGGTTTGGGACTTTTCTAGACATAGTCTTGGTTTGGTTATCTTCTTGATCGCTCGTGTTGGAGCTCACTCTTCATGTTCTCGTGTTTCCTAGATTATACTTCATGTAATCATCGTGTAGGATTTATCCTTACATTTGGTATTGGTTGGATATTTGCAGGATGCTGCTTTTTCTGTGGATTGTTTTGGCGTCACTCATGTGTCCCCCGAGGACTAGGAGACGAGTTGCTCAGCGCGATGAGGCTGGTCCTAGCACTGCCGCTCCGGCGATGTCTGATTTTGACGAGAGCGAGTCTGAGGAGGACGAGGAGCAGCGGGGCCCTAAGCTCAGGGGTCTCCCCGACGAGGTGCGTCCCCGTCGACACGACAGGTATCGGTTCGCTACTATGGCCTCTCAGGAGTTCTACTTCGACGAGCTTCGTCGAAACAGGTCTTACGTCCCGGAGAGAGGCATATATCCTCGCCATATGGACGACGACAGGGTTAGTCCAGTTTTGGACCTTCTTCAGTGGACTGGGCTTGCGCGCCATCCCGAGGGCGTCGCCTCTGGGTACTTAGCTATGGAGGTCATTGCCAACATTGGCGGTCTCGGGGAGAACAGTGACTTGTCTCAAGTCTGGGTTCGGGGTCGCCATCTAGACTTCAGTGCTCGGGCGATCAACGTCTACTTTGGCCTTCCTGACGACGGCGTGTTCCGGCCACAGCCCGAGGGTCGTATACCCCCGCCTGCGTGGGGCGTTTTATGCACCTTGACGGCTCCTCTGCTCGAGCATGATCACGAGCTGAGGTTGACGACGATGGACTCTCCGTGGCGCGAGCTAGCTCAGATATGGTTAGGCCGTGTCCGGCCGATCACCCGGAGCCACATTGTTATCGACCACGTCTATGAGACCATCTGCTTTCTCGCCCGGGGTGGTAGGGTGAACGTTGGGGCTTGTATCGCGGACAACCTGAGGGGTATGCGCCGAGGACGAGGAAGCAGGGTGATTACCCATGTTCATCTTATTTGCGGCATGTGTGCGGCTCAGGGGATCCGTACGTCACCCGAGACGGATCCTTACGAGCTATCCGCTGGCGGCTATTACCGTATCCCTAGCTACGCCCCTCGACGTAGTGCTCTTCGACGTGGGGCTCCCCCGGCTGTCCTTCGCCCGGAGCCCAACGGTGATGGTTTGATTTTAGTTGTTCCTCCTGAGCAGCCACCTCCGCCTCCCGAGGTTCCCCAGCAGGGTGCGGAGATGCCGCAGATAGTTCAGATGCTGCAGGGTATGCAGCTTAGTATGGATGCGGGGTTCGCTCGTATGGATGCTGGGTTCGCAGCCGGGCAGGCTTGCTACGACGCTCTGGATGCCAGGATGGACCTGTACCAGGCTCGCATGGATACGATCACTACGAGACAGCTGGAGCAGCAGGCCTCCATGACCGATATGTACGCCTACATGCGTCAGATGGACGAGTATATGCGTCGTCAGTTCCCGCCTCCCGACCACTGATCCTTTGTTTCTGCGTTTCCATCTAGGCTTGCTGTAGTAGTGTTTTATTTAGTTATTTTCTTATGGACTGTACAAGGATGATCATTGATGTGTTTTGTTTCGTGGTTTATGTTCCCGTTGTATCCTTGTTTAGTTGTCTGATTTGACTGTTGTCGTTTAGAGAAAATGCGGTGGAACTGTTTCGGTTCGTCTCTCTCTTTCTCTCTGTTTCTCTCTTTTTTTTTTTTTTTTTTTTGATAAGTTTGAGCTGAAGGATTTCAAAAAAAAAATCAACTCACATTTTACTCCTTCAAAAGAAATTTAATACAAGTAATAGGATGCGCAAAATAAATATACTATCTAAGATAAAGTATCTAAAAGATCTCCGCGTCCTCTGGCAGAGTAGCGGGGTCTTCCATAGGATCATCCTCATCAGAGACTTGGCCGGTGTCCAAAGGTCCATGAAACACTGGGGATGGTGGATCGACAGCTTCCGGAACTGGGTCCGGTGTCCCCTCCAGATGGTTCTCCACGGGGCTCGGGTGCGGCGATGGGCGGACCATGTGGGGCCAGAGCCCAAGGGTTCCGTAGCGTCCATGGATAAGGCCGGATGGGCTCTCTACTGGGGGTTTTGGGCTTCGTGGTCCCATCAAGTGGTCCTCCACAGGGCTATATGGTACTACTATATCAGTGAGGTCAAGCAGGTCCGACCCTAGATCCTCAACTCTATCTATCACAGCATCGCTTCGTTCGGTGAGTTTTTGCACTTGAGTTTCTAAGTCTTTTATGCGATCTTGATCAGCGGCTCTCAAGTTCAGGAAGTGCTGGAGGTCAGCTTCCCTTAAGTCTCCCATTTGGTGCAGATTTGCCTCCAAGTGAGCTATACGATTTTTCATTTGTTGTATGGTTTGTTGGGTGTCAAGATGAGCGTTCATCATCTTGATCATCAACTGCATCATGTCTTGACTAGCCATCTAGCGCAAGCAAGAGATCTAAGTTAATATTCGCCAAGATTCTAGTTCGAGTTTCCAAGATTCTAAGTTCAAGTTTCGCCAAGATGCTAAGTTCAAGTTTCGCAAAGATTCTAAGTTCAAGTTTCGCAAAGATGCTAAGTTCAAGTTTCCAAGATGTTAAGTTCATAGCAGAGATGCGACATGCATATGCAAATGATATTTCCCCCCAATAATAATTTAATGCACCATATATATTTTTCCCATGGGTTTTAAAATAAAATTTCTCCATGGAAATAAAAATTTTAAAATTTAAAATAATAGTGAAAATATTAATAATAGTTTAAAAATAATAATGGTTTTAAAATAATAGTTTAAAAATAGTAATGGTTTAAAAATAATAGTTTAAAAATAGCCGGGCTCTGATACCAACTTGTAACACCCCGGTTTTTGGTAACCCAGGTCGGGATGTCACCGCCACACCTCCCTAGTAAGACACGGTTTCTCCGAGCTTACTAAAGAGATGCAAGGCTAGGTATTGCAGTGTTTAAAATATTTAAAGCATTCAAAATAGCCCATACAATATAATTCAAAATTAATAATAGCATAGCGCAGCGGAAATATTTAGTTTAGTACAGTATCGCAGCGGAAAATATAAAAAGGGCCGACATGGCCAAAACACGGGTTAAACAGGCCCGTTCATAATATCGTCTAAGTACGAAATTTAAAAGCAAAATAAAAGTTCCCAAAATCCCATGCATGATTCGTGCTCACACATGCTCATTCCACATATTCTGTAGAGAAAGGAATAAAAACGGTTTTGATCAGCAAAATTGCTGAGTAAGTTAACACATGCATGATCGTAGGGTTTAAAAGCCATAACTTTAATAATTTAACAAAAGCATGATAATAACATAATATTTGATTTCATATAATCCATATCATATAGCACAGTCTATCTCAGGCTCTATTTAATAACACCTATCACATGGTTCAAGATAATAGCCATAATTTAAATAAAGCATTTAAATAATTTAATTTGACAACAATATCATTTAATCAAGTTTAATTTAATTTAGAATCCCCACTACATTCCCGATTTGGTATTTCAAAGTTTCACGATAAAGATCGCGATGTCAACAAGTTTAGCCGGTAGCCCGGCGGCCGCAGCCGTATCAACCATACCCAGTACCACTCCGGAGCCTCGGGAAACCCATACGGATATTCACGAGAGTGTAGGCTCTAAGTTTCGCCGTTTTGGCAATATCACATTTCAAGTATAGCGCGCGGGGTCACCATCGTCCATTACGGCACGAAGTGAATCGTTAGGGGGCACCCTGCAGAGCACTCACCCCTAATTTTAATTTATCAAGTTTGTAAGGGGATTTAGTTTTTTTAAAATCTGCCTTTCAACAATTCTGTCGCGTCGGTAGGAAAACAAAAGTGGACAGATTTATGATTCTTGTCAAATCTTTTAGGTTTCGAATGTTTTAAAATCTCCCAAAACCATGTAAGGTTAACTTACAGTGTCTATGAACGTCGGGAATGTCCAATTCGGAGGCGTGGCTTCCAGATCACCGTTTCTCCTCTCCGTTCGTCGGGTTCTACGATCTAGATTCGATACGAGGGTGTAGAAAGAAAAAGGAGATGATTAGGATTCGTTTTCGAATCGTTTATTGAATAAAGATTGGACCGAGACTTACCACGACTATGGGGATCTGTAGAGAACTCGTCCAACAGCGTTCGTCTTGGTTTCGTGCCTCCGACGACTCCGGATTTAGGGTTTCGAACGTATAGAATGGTTTAGGGTTTTGTAAACTTGTTCGGGGCTCCCAAGGGGCTTATTTATAGAATTCTAAGTCCCTAGGGCGTCCACAACCGAGCTAGAAGTCTGGAGTCGAGAGATGTTCAACCGAACGTCGAAAAATCCGCGTTCGGGCGAGAGATTCACGCAACAAACGAATCTGTGAAGTGGCGCGGTCGTGGCGCGCTGAAGCCCTTCCACCGCGCGGCCACCGCGCCGACTTCGCCTGGACTTCGGTCCGGGCGGGTCGTGCGATCCGTCGTGCTTTTCCGCCTCTCTTTCGGGTTTCTATCCATCTATGCTTCCGAATTCCGATTTCCGGGGTATATTCGGGTTCATACTTTCTCTCTAATTTTATTCCCAGTCTAATTGAATGTTTTGGACTCGAATACTCGAGTTCCTTAGTGTCGGGTTTTGGTGTACCATTTATCCATCCTTTTTATTGAATTAAATTCCTTTAATTCTTTTT
The DNA here is from genome assembly GCA_030278955.1 of Hygrophila difformis. Taxonomy (NCBI): domain Eukaryota; kingdom Viridiplantae; phylum Streptophyta; class Magnoliopsida; order Lamiales; family Acanthaceae; genus Hygrophila; species Hygrophila difformis. The sequence goes on from JAOANR010000003.1 coordinate 20,499,354, forward strand.
TAAGTAAAAGTCTCATTTCTCATTTCCCTATCTTTATTTATTTCTTTTATTTGCTGGATTGGTTTATTTATTTATAGTATTCATTTTATTTATTATTTATTTATTTAATTATTGTTTTATTTTATGTTGGAAAATTCTCGGGTATTACATTAGACATTAGAATAAATGGGCCTGTTTAACCCGTGTTTTGACCATGTTGGTCGTATTTATATTTCCGCTGCAATATTATACTTAGATACTTTTTCCGCTGCGCTATGATGTTATTTTCGAGATTATATTGTATGGGCTGTTTGCAAATGTTTTCAAAGCTTTTAAATACTGAAATACCTAGCCTTGCATCTCTTTAGTAAGCCGGAGAAACCGTGTCTTGCTAGGGAGGTGTGGCGGTGACATCCCGACATGGGTGACCAAAAACCGGGGTGTTACAACCCCGTTCCAAGATGATGCAACCACAGTTATGGGGACATAACTGTAAGCTTAAGGAATGGAGGATGTAACGACCCAAATATTATGTATCCCCAAATCAATAATAAACAAATTCAAATTGTTTTGAACTACGTAATGACTTGATCCCTTCACAGTTTACGTAGGCAACCTGGAAATTTTAATTCTGGGTTCAGTCAAATGATATAATAAAATAATACAAACAATATCATAGAATAACATATGATAACGCAATAATACAATAATGCAATATAGAAATGAACGAGATGAACGATAGAACCTTAGTTCTAAGCTCGCGAAAAGCTAACACGCAACTTCGGGGACGAAGTTGATTCTTAAGGGGTGTAGACTGTAATACCCGAGATTTTTATCGACGTCCAAAGGAATAAAATTAGTTTCTTAATCCGATCAAGGTCGAAATATCTCCGAGAAGAAGAAAATAATTTATCACAATAAATTATTGCTCGGAAATGAAACGTCGATAGATTCAAAAATTCAAAATGGAATAAAAGAGGGAAAGGAAGCACGAAGACATTCCATGAATTGAGTCAAAAGAATTGGAATTAAAGTCTAGAAAGAAAAAAATTTTAAGTCCAAGAACCGTGAAGTCGAAAATGATTTAAATAAACAAATCATTGCCCGGGAGTCGAAGGACGACGAATTCGAAGCCGACGAATTCAAATTCAACGGATTCCAGAATCCGAATACGAAACCAATTAGAGACGAAATAAATTTAAGATAGGAATTATAATCCGAGATTGACCCGAAAAATCGAGCCCGAGAACGTAGGAGAATAGAAGCCCGAAAGAAAGGAGAAAAGGCCCGACGGATCGCACGGCCCGGCCTGGACCGCAGCCCAGTCTGGGGCCGCGCGGTGGCCGCGCGTTTTTGGCCAAATATCGCGCTAAGGGCGCGCCGTGTGACAACTTACGATCATCTTGCACGTTTTGACGATTTCTTACCTTATTTTCGACCCCCGACAATGGAAACTCAATCCCAGGCCATGGGAGGGTATTAGGGACGAGATGGTGGTCATCCTTGGCCATAATGTCAGATTTCATTCACCCCATTCCCCTCAATTTCTCTCCCAAAGTTCTCCCAAAATCGAAAACCCCAAATCCACTTGTGTTCTTGAATTTCCGACGACTGAATCCGAACAAGAAGGACTTGAGAAGGAGAAGACAGACCCCTAGGACGTTGGTAAGTGGTTTTTGAGTTTTCCTACACCTTTTCAAATCCAAAAAGTCGATCTAACCCTAGATTTTTACTTTCGATTCCGGTTCGTGGCCAATGGAGGAAGAATCGTGTTGAGTGAATCCGTTCGTGGCAATCCGTGGATTCCGGACGACCCCGTGACATCCTAGACATCACCCAATGTAAGATAATGCCTTACATATCAATATTGGTGGCTTAGAACCATTCAAAACATTAGTTTTAAATCAAACACTAAAATCGGACATAAAAGATTCAATCTTTACGCGTTTTCTGAGATTGGCCGAAAAACCTTATGTTGAGAATCCAAAATGAAAAACTCCGAACTAGAGTTTTGTTCCTAACATCTTAATCTAAGTTGTGTCAAAATTTCATGCATTTTCATTAAAATTTGATACCCCAAACCACGTCGAACATTTTATGTGATGCATGAACTTTTCGAAAATCATGACAGTTTACATGGTCGAACTTGATGAGCATTGTTCTATCAGTTGTGGTCAAAACTAATCTTTGGTGTAAACATAAAGGTTGTAGACAATTGTCTTAAGGATAGTCAAAATTTCGTGAGTTTTTGTTAACGTTTGGATAGTCAAAAACCGTTTTGAACAGACTGTGTTTTAAAGGAAAAAAAAGTTGACAGAATTGAGTGTTCGACTTCTTGGGCGTTTTTCTTAAGGATTATTTCAAAACTAATCTTTGGAGTGAACATGAAAGTTGTAGATAATTGTTTCAAGAGTATGTGGTTAAAATTTCGTGAATTTTGGTTAATGTTTGAGTCATCAAAATCGATCTAAACTGTCTGCATTTTTTAAACAAAACTATGACAGATTTCTTGTCCGAATTTAGTGAATTAATCTGATCTAATCCATAATGTTTTCGGACAAAATGCCTCTAATAAAACTTGTTTATTTTTGTGTCTTGTATGTACCTGTAAAATTTTATAAATTTTGGAATTCGTTTGCTATGTCGAAAACCTATTTAAAAACTAGTGCGCTGTTTCTGAAATTTAAACAGACACCACTTTTTGGAAAGATTGTAAAATTCGACTTGATTACTCATCCAATTTCGAAAAACTTAAAACATGGAACTTGTTCGTTGAGATGTTTGTGAGCTACTGTTAAATTTTCAACTCATCGGACCTTGAAATAGATTTTTAAACGAAAAAGGCGCGAACAGCGACCATATGGATATTATATTTTGTGAAACTTGCGAAACTTGTTCTTGCCTTGCGGGTTCAATTCCCTAGGGTGTATGCTTTCCTGCGAGTTCGATTCCCCAGGATGTGTGTTGATTCCTATGGGTTCGATTCCCTATGATGTATTTGAGTTTTTGCGGGTTCGATTCCCCAAGGACGATTGTCCTCGATCATATTGAAACAATAGTAAAATAATGAAATATCCGTTATAAGAGAACAGATACCTTATCCCATGATCTTTAAAACTCTCCGTATTTAATAAATTCTTTATGTTTATGTACTTAATATTTGCGATACTTGAGAACTTGGTTGTGGCGTCCTCTTTTTAGTTAACGGGGAAAAATTAGAAGACTTGGAATTTATATTTATTTAATTATGTCGCCACTTATGCATTTTAAGTTATGTCTTTAAATTATGCCTATGCCTTAAGTTATTATTTTTAAATTTAATTTGGCTATGAGAATATGTATATTAAATTATTGTCTAATATTTAGTCAAATTACATGTTCCAGAGATGCATGCTTAAAAATGTATTTTTAATTATTAAATGTTAAAACCCCTTTATTGCTATGTTAGGGATTCTCTTACTCAGTATTTTATATACTGATAAAACTCGTTGTTTTATTTTACTTTTACAGAGTATGGAGAAATGGCATGAGCATACACGCATATTGGGGCTCGGGAATTAAATTAATGTTGCATTCTATTCGACCTTAATTACTTACTGCATTTTTGGCCATGTCGGCCCAAGTTATATTTCCGCTACGACTTATTTTATCATGGTAGATGATATTATACTATTTTAAAAATTAAATCTTTTTGGGCTCGTTTATAAATTAATTTTTGAAATACCTTTAGCCTTGCATCTCTCAAGTGAGCTCGAATGAAGTCGTGTCTTGCTTGGGAGGTGTGGCGGTGGCATCCCGGCCTGAGTTATCAAATCCGGGGTGTTACAAATATTTTGCGCTTGAGCAGAAAAAATTGGCAATCCAACAAGAAAAAATGACATTGCATCAAGCTAAAGGAGAAGATAAAATAATGTCGGTAGACTTGAGTGCCATTACAGATCCTACTACTTATGCTTATTATAATCAAGGGAAGGAAAAAATCATGCGCAACCGAATGGGAAATCCACCTCAATTAGATTCTTCGTCGGGACTTTTGGTCAACTTTTCAACAATTTGGGTGGGGATGATGGAACTAATTTAGGTGATTATTGAGTGAAGAATTTTATGTTGTAGTATGAGTATTGAAGTTTATGTTGTACTAGGTGTTTAAGTTTATGTTGTATTTGATGTTGGGTTTTTTTAATGCATTTTATGTAATGTAGAAGTTTTTATAATTATTTAATGAGTGTTTAATATTTAAATTTAGTGATTCAACAATAATTACACACAAAATATATTTAAATCTAAAAATAAAATATAATTTAAGTATAAATATCAATAATAATTACACAAAATATATTTAAATCTAAAAATAAAATATAATTAAAATAAAAGATTTTAAATATAAATTTAAAATTAAAATAAACTTCTATAATTGCAATTTAACCCCTTGGGTCAAAATATAAATAAACAAACCTTAAAACCATTAAAAAAAAAAAAAAAAAAAAAAAAAAAAAAAAAAAGGAAAAAACACCCAACGGGTGTGAGTAGCTCCCTCCCAATTTTTGCAGGGTGTGGGGAGAGCCCCACCCTACATTTTTGCAGGGTCGGTTGGAGATGGCCTCAGAAGCTAAATATTAGACTTTCTCCTAAATACAGCCCTGAATTTTTTCCAAATTTAATTACTTTTTTAAACCACCCTACATGACTACACGAGTATAGAGATGGAGTAGGGAAATGAAATTATTTATAATGAGGAATTTCTTATTTCTCTAAATACATGTATCTGAGGACCATTTTATTACAAGTGTTATGCTTATCTGTATGTATCATACGGCCCTCTATGGTTGGAAACTGTTGACCTTATCATAAAAAGTGAAATTTAACCATTTTATTACAAGTGTTATTTAGAGAAACTGTTGACCTTGTATATAAATTGATGGGTTTTGAATGAACCCTAAATATGTACCATGCGGACGGAAAGCTCAGTCATTGATCGATTTCGTAATCAAACGGTTAAAATTATTTATAGGATTATTTTTATAATTTAACTCATGTTCGCAATAAAACATTACAATATGCTATTTCTATGTTTGGATTTTCTGAAATTTGATAGCATATTTAGAAACATCGCATCAAGTAGATAGATTTTCATATAAAGAACGTCCAAATCCGAGTTCATTTGAGAAATATACAGCCATTCGAAGTTTTATTGCGTAGGCTTTGTTGTATAGGTCATGTCGCTGAATTGTGAAGACCCCGTCGCTGAATTGGGTAGGCCTCGTCGCTGAGATGTACATGCTTTGAAAATCTCAAAAGTTCAAATAGCTATAATTTTCTCAAATGAACTCGGATTTGGACATTCTTAATATGAAAATCCATCTACTCGATGCAAGGAATCTAAATATCCTAACAATTTTCAGAAATTCCAATTAGAAAAATAGCATTTTTTCATAACATCGAGCATCAGGGCTTCATCGATACGGATAAAACATTTCGGCGACATACCGTATATACTTCAGCGAAAAAGCCTATACAAGTCAACAACATAGCCTATACAATTCAGCAACATATCTTATACAATTCAGCGACATGGCCTATATATTTCAACGAAAAATTGTATTCATTTCAGCGACATAGTTCTATGCATTTCAGCGACGTTATTGTATAAGCTATTTATTTGTTTGGAATTTATAAAACTGGAGAAATATTGCACTTCTCTATTTCATTAAAAGTTGTCTCTTTTTTTTTATCAATGTGAAGTCAATATAATGATTTATAATTGTTTAACGATTAATATTTCATAATGTGTATAAGTAAAAGTTAGAATATAAAATATATACTTGAAAATTACACAATTATCTAACAAGACTCCGCTTGAATTTTTTTTTCATATATGGTTATAATAATATTGAGTCAAAATTGAGTAATGAATAGTGTAAAAAGTTAAAGGAACTTATATCGGATGAAGGCAGTACTATTAATTGGTATATTGTTTGTAATGTTATGTTGATATTTTTGTATTGCGTTTTATTGGACCTTTTTTTGTGTACACGCGAGGGCTAATAAAATGAAAATCACATTTGTATGGGTCACTTTTCTCATTGTATAAAGTCACAATTTTCCAACGCCCAAAAAGTGTAATTAAAAAGCCTAGTTTAGACTTTTTATTATAACTAATTAAGCAAAACCCTTGTCCCTTCATCATCAGAACAAGCATTGGGAAGAAAGGCCATCTTTTGCTTTTGGAGAGCAGTGGGGAGCTTGACATCAGTGGCCAATCCTATGGCTTGAAGAAGGGTGACAACCCACCAAGTCATGTCAATTTGCCACCGTTCAAGTCCATGTCTTGCTGAGTATTCAAAAGCATGGTGATTGTTGTGCCATCCCTCCCCAAATGTAATTTGTGGATAAGAAGGCTTTGGCATATACTACTATTTAGTTACTTGAAATTTTGTTTCTTGGCAGTGCTCCACATTAGTTTTATCTTTCCATTTAATGGGAAGATCCAATCTTTTATTATATATAGGCCTGAATTTATCTTCATTATCACTTACCATTCCCCAAACAATGTAAGGGAACCCTCCCACGGCATATAGCAGAGCTCCAAGGGCAATAGGGTGTACTATATAGCTTTTCTCAAGGAACTTGTAAAAGGGCTGCTTCTCCAAATCCCCAACATTGTTGGACTCACCACACTGCAATAACAAAAAATCATCGAACACAACAAAAAAGAAGGAATTTTGCCCAGTGGCAACTAATTACCTTTTCAACAATAGCCTTGGTATCAAAAAGCCAACTCATGTGGCTGAACCAGAATCCCTCAATAGGGCTGTGGGGATCTCTCTCTGTGTCACAGTACTGATGGTGGTACCTGTGTGTGCTCACCCAGAAAATTGGGTCCCGCTGGAAAATCAAAATCAGGGTAAAAAAAGTCAAGAGGTTGCTGAAATGCAAGAGACTTGATCACTGAGTTATAAGAAAAAGATCAAAACCAAACCTGAAGGGCTTGAACACCACAGTAAGCAAAAATGTATTCAAGCCATTTGGGAAGCTTGAAACTCCTGTGGGAAAGGTTTCTGTGGAATGAAAGAGTGATCCCAAGAAGGCCTGTAATGACATACAGGGATACAGCAACACAAAATGCTCCCCAATTGAATGTATAAGGAGCAAACAGGCACAGGATATGCATTGCCAAGACCACCCCAAGAGTGGCAACATCTAGAGAATTCCATTTCCTGCCCACAAACACGTTCCTCTTCCTCTTCACCACCACGTCCGACAGCAAAATTGTGCCAAAGTTTTGATCTTTTTCACCTCCGGGGAATGGGACCGCCGCTGCACACACAATTGGTGCAGCCCTTTTGATGCAATTTTGTTCTAATCCTGTAGGTGTCCTCCTTGTGTAATGAATTATTGAAAAGTTACGTGTTTTTGTGATTGTACAGAAATTGGGATTAATATTGGGGGTTCGAAGGGGATGAAATTGGGAGAATTTGGCCTTGGACGGTGGCGGTAAAAAGAGGGCCATTTTTGCCCCCTGTGTTTTTTCCCCTGCTCCGTTTGGGTTCGTTTAATCAACAGTGTCTTGATAATCCTTTTTTATATGGGATTTGTGGGGTTGGCCGATGTCAATTATCTTGATAAATCTCAGGGTGGAAAATGCAGATTCACTACCCTCGAGGACCGACTGTACGGGTGAATAAATTCAAGTTCAACGTGGAAATTGGAAGTGAAGTCAGAGTTTATACTTTAGACTTACGTGAGGCTGCCGCCGGCCTGACATTTGCGGTAATCCTTATTTGGGGGCATTCAGCCGGAGATGCCACCCATGGCCGATGCTTCCTGATGCTACACGACCATGGGTGGTCGATCAAACGTTGCCCATCGGCCATGAACGGTTTTCTACGGACTGGATTTTTATACACAAATTTAAAATTTCATTGGGTGAAGAAAGAATATGCAAAAAACCAAAAAAAAACCCAAAAAAAAAAAAAAAAAAAAAAAAAAAAACTTAAGTTTGTTCCCACATCGCTTGATATTGATCTTCATCCATCATGTAATACACTTTGAGTCCAAAATATTAGTAACTATTAGTATCAATCAAGAACGAAACCGGTGAAATAAAATGAAAACCTAAGTAAGGTTTTGGGTTTGATGGAGGAGAAGATGATAACCTTGGGCATAGGCGGATCTACTGCCAATTTACAGTGGCACGAGATACCACTCAAATTGATAAAGTTGTTATTTTAAGCTACAAAAATTTTTAGATTTTGTTTGATTTGGTTTCGTGCAACCACTGAATTTTTGTGGTGATACCACTATAATCAATTATAACATAGTTTTTTCAATAGTTTTTGTATTTAACTCTCATCCTTAAATTAGACGTACTTTTCCAACTTTCCATTACTTTTGTGATACCATTGAAAAAAATTCCCGCCGCTGACCTTGCGTGCCCCTAGCATAATACTTCACTTGGTAACTAGTATAACATTGTATTTTGCATTGTGTGCCTTCAACCAGAAATAATGGGTCTCTAACATGATTCTATAAGTAGTAAGGGCATTGTGGACATTTTCATTGCCAAATGTGTGCCCCTTGTTAAAATTGAATCATGTGGGTATTTTGTTTAATTCATCTAATCGCATATTTTTATAATATCAAATGTTTATAATTTTTATTTTTCCATAATTTGGGATATTGTGCGTTAAATATGTATATTAGATTGTATAAAATAAATGAAGGCTATAATTTTTAGAAAACGGATGAAGTATATAAGAATCCATAAATGGTCAGAGTTAGAGGAGATTTTGTTCTGAATTCCTAAAATATTGGTCCTGCATGTTTTGTGTATCAACAATAAAAATTTTATTTTTCTAGGTTCAGCTTCTAAAAAAACAATAAAAATTTCCTTTTACACATAAGTTGTTAAGAACTAAACTTTAAAATAAATTTTACAAAAAAAACCTATTGTTAATAATTTTAAGAAAATAATTCGAGTTTGGGGTTTGAAATTAATGTTGAAAAATAATTTTAAATTGTGATAGTTTTAAATAACGATCTTTGGTATTAAAATTTAAAATCAGAGTTTACACGTCGGAGTATAAAAAATAAAACTTAGAAGTAAAGATTTAGAATTTAGAGGCTAAACACCAGACTTTTCTTCTCCCAAATACACCTGAAAGAGCAGTGATTTTTTTTTCCCTAATTAAATTACTCTTTTAAACCACCCCACAAGAGTAGGGAAATGAAATTATTTATATTTCCGTTGGATTTGAGGAATTTTTCATTTCTCTTAATACATGTACTCTCGGTGCGTGTTATGGTGCATATTTTAATCCTCAGTACGTCGAAAGGAGAGTTGTCGATCGTTGATGGGTGTTGCACAATTTGCACTCGAATGGTTGAAATTAATTATAGAGCTATTTTTGTAATTTGCTACTGTTGGAAATTATGTTTATCAATTTTTCTCAAACTTCATTCGTACTTCTCTCATCCCTCGTAATCTGCTATTTTTACATTTGGAAATTTTGAAAATTGATATTGGGGCTGTTTGGGAGTTTAGCAGATGGCAGAAGCAGATAGCAGATTTGACCAGCAGATTTAAGAAGCAGATATGAATAGCAGATTTGACCAGCAGATAGTAATAGCAGATTTTACTAAAGGTGTTTGGTAGATTAGCATATGGTAAATCAGCAGATAGCCTATTTAACATGTGAAATGACTTATAAGGGCACAAACTATTTTAAATAAATAATATTCTAGTTTTATAAATAATAAATAAACATTAAGGTTTTCTCTTAACTCTCCAAACACTTAGTTTTGTATTTATAATTATAAAAAATGCAAGAATGTTCATTATTTAAAAATATGAATATGAATTATTTGTATTATTGATAAATATATTTGTCTGTGAGTATTATTTTATTTAAGTTTTTATATTATATTTTTTAAATATAATTTATTTTATTTAATATAATTTAATTTCATCTATCAATAATTTTTTAATTATTAATAGTATAATAGTATAATCTAAATTTATTATTTAATATAAATAAATAGGTATTTAATATAATCATACAATTTTTCACACAAACGAAGGAGTCCCAAACTCATTCATAAAAAAAAAAAAAAAAAAACATGCCACTTCATTCATCAAGCAACAATAAATAGCATGTATAAAACAGTACTATTCATGGGACAAATTATGCTCCACAAAGTATATCAAATGGTGTGTGTGTTCAAGTTCAATGAAATCCCAAAAACACTAACTCACACAACGAGCATTGAAATCCCCGTCATTTTCCATAGCCCAAAATCATGATCAAAGGCAACCCCAAAAAGTTGTAACTGCTCATAAATATGTATGCTTGCAACAGCTCCTCGGTGATTCCTACAAAATATATTAATATATAAAACAATGAGTAGTAAATAACAAGAACTTCGATGGAACCTATACATGAATTCCATCTTGATAAGTTTCGCATTGAGAAATAAACGATAAAAAAACAAAATAACACAACGGATTAACCCCAAAGATACCTCTTTCCAACTGACTTGAAAGATTGCACTCCAGCTATTGAATCATTTATCTTTGGATTGCTTCTCTGATTCATTCCTGCTAACTTTGTCATAACAGTAATGAACATAAGCAGCTATTGCATGTGTACTGGGCAAGTTTAGAACAGCCATTCTCTTGTACTCATCTTCTATCAATTCGATTGCAAAGTTGAAAATTTGGCTACCAGGTTCCAACTTGGGTATAGACACCAATTTCGCTAAAGCTTCAGGATAAGTAGATTGAATACTACTTCTAATCCTCGCAGAGTTCCTCTCGATTATTGATTGTTTCACAAACTCAAGATTTTCAACTACTTGAGCTGCTACTCCTCTTTTTCTAGTTTTTCCAGCATGTGGAGCTTCACCATCTGGAGTCCTTTTTCTTTTTCCACCACTGCCTTCAACATCTACACCAGTAGATACTCTCGGAATAGGAACATGGCTCGAACTATCATCTCCCCAACATTCTTGCCATGCACTGCTACTCTCATCTAATCCTTGAGTATCATGGATGTCATGACTCAAATTGTTGAAGTGTCTATCAACGTTACCAGAAGGATATCCACTTATCTTGACCGGTGGCAGTTAAAACTCCAAATATTTGATCCAGCTTACTCTCTAGCTCTGCTTCTATTCCTTCTTCTCGAAATGAAGCATATTTTGGATTTTCCTATAGTATAATGCAGATGACATAGAATTAGAATATGAAATCTTATTGTCAATATAAAATAAATAAATATATAAAAATAAACTCACCTGAATTTTTAATGCCCACCACTCATCATCCGCAGTTATAGTTTGTTTATCTGAATCCCATCCCAATCCAGTCTCTTTCCCTTTCAGTTGTTTCCATAAGGACCATCGACTTTTCATATGCTCGTACTTACTTTTAAGCTTAGTTTTATTATAAGCCTTGCCCGTCTTCTTGGAAAAATCCAATTCTACATTTTTCCATTTTATTTGTTGTGAGATAGTGGCACCAGTTGTTCCCTTGCTCTTTTGCATATGTTTAATGACTAACTCAAATAGCATATGCAGTTCTTCCTTAGACCAAGTAGCCCTATCCTTTTTCCCTTGGTTGTCTCCATCATGTGATTGCATCTACGTATCAGTATATAAATTAATATAATCAAAGAGAGAGTTACAGAGAACAAAATCAACTTCTATTATATCATGTCAACACTTTACCATAAGTTGTTTAATAACAGGGCTAGGAACTGAGTAGTGACTGCAATTTGTTCTTTGAACATTTTCGATTTTCAAGGGCAGCTAATTCTAGTGTGTAATCTAATGTCCATATTCAATAGTATACATTTAGCATTGTCATCAGATTAAAAGAGCATGCACACACTTCACATGACTTGAGAATTATGATCACTTTTAGATTGCACCATGGAATCTGTATAACAGTGCTACCGGGAGTTTTACCACCTATTTAGTTATCTATTGCTTCTTTACCACTATTAGAGAAAAAAATATACATTTTACAAGTATTCTTTACCAAGATACAAACAAGTGCTTTACCAGGATACAATTTCTAGTATTTAAGTACTCACATCAGGGTAATCATTTTCAGTCGAAACTTGGTACAAGCTAGAATTGTTTCTGTTGCTCTGGTCCATTTCTTCGTGGTAGATTCTCCCAATAAATTTAAGAAACACAGAGCAAAAATTCTTATAAACACTAATAATCATTATCCCTAGAGCAAGAAATCTTATAACAGAAAACCCCAAAATGAAACACACCTAAACTTTAAATACAATCGTCATCATAAAAAGCAAGAAATGAAACCTATTGAAATTAAAGCCAAAAATCAACAAATCAGAGAGTAAAAATACAATGGCCAGGAATCATAGGCATACAAGCAAGAATGTGCCATTATTTTTGCATATTAACTTCTAATTGATCATAGGCATACAATCAACAAATCATAGGAATACTTTGTTGAAGCCAAGCAAAGCACAAGCATCAACGAAGCATAGAAGCAATAGCATCAACAAAGCATAGCACCAAAATACGACTGCACATACATCCGATAATGATAAAGTTTAAAGTATATTTGGTTTACAACTATTTAAAATTTTTAACCAAACTACAGAAAACTTAAACAATGAGAAGCCAAGAAGACAATGGAAAACCAGTCTTTGCAACATTTAGAAATATTTTGCATCATAAAGCATCAAGCAGTTCAAGTTTACAATTGAGATTCTAAAAGCATTTATGTAAACACAATATTCATAGATTTACAAAAGCCAACTTTGATTCATAGTCACAGTTCCAGGAAAAAATAATTATTCATGTCTTAAGTCAAGAGGATATGAAGCGAATAATAATAACAAGAAATTCCCAATGGATGACCAAATGAATGTGTAAAAAAACAAATACTCAAAAACAAACACATATTCCGCAGACAAAAATTCAATACTTCAATCCTTCAACCATTGCTATAATTGTAATTGCACCATCTCTATATATAATCGAGGAAATTGTATACCTTTTCAGATGTTGTTCCTGAGACCTAACTTCCCGGCTATCTCAGTTTGACAATGGTTCGAAAATGGGGTGTTGAATGAAAACAGACCACGGTGTGGCAACTTAGAGAGTTGAGTGTGAGGATGCCGGCATGGAGGCAAGAGGATGCAGAGAGGGACGCGGAGCCAGCATGGATGCCAATCGTCACTGAAGAAGACAAGTGCGGAGGGCGAGGACCGAAGAGGAGATGCGGGAGGGCGGAGACTGACGACGACAAGAGAATCGCTCGTTTCATGTAAGGGGCATCGATCGGTTCTTGTTCAGAGAAACGGAAAGAAAAGACGGGAGATGAAGGGAGATGAAGAGATGAATGGTATTTTGGTCTAAACCGAAAAAATATAAATCTGCTCTGAAATCTGCTTCAAATGGAAGCAGATCTGATTTGAGCAGATTGGGGCCCATCTGCTCCCAAAATATACTCTCTACCAAACAATGTAAAAGAGCATATTTGATGGTCAAATCTGCTAAAACCTAATATGCCACTTAATATGCTGCCTCCCAAACAGGGCCAGTATATTTTGGGAGCAGATGGGCCCCAATCTGCTCAAATCAGATCTGCTTCCATTTGAAGCAGATTTCAGAGCAGATTTATATTTTTTCGGTTTAGACCAAAATACCATTCATCTCTTCATCTCCCTTCATCTCCCGTCTTTTCTTTCCGTTTCTCTGAACAAGAACCGATCGATGCCCCTTACATGAAACGAGCGATTCTCTTGTCGTCGTCAGTCTCCGCCCTCCCGCATCTCCTCTTCGGTCCTCGCCCTCCGCACTTGTCTTCTTCAGTGACGATTGGCATCCATGCTGGCTCCGCGTCCCTCTCTGCATCCTCTTGCCTCCATGCCGGCATCCTCACACTCAACTCTCTAAGTTGCCACACCGTGGTCTGTTTTCATTCAACACCCCATTTTCGAACCATTGTCAAACTGAGATAGCCGGGAAGTTAGGTCTCAGGAACAACATCTGAAAAGGTATACAATTTCCTCGATTATATATAGAGATGGTGCAATTACAATTATAGCAATGGTTGAAGGATTGAAGTATTGAATTTTTGTCTGCGGAATATGTGTTTGTTTTTGAGTATTTGTTTTTTTACACATTCATTTGGTCATCCATTGGGAATTTCTTGTTATTATTATTTGCTTCATATCCTCTTGACTTAAGACATGAATAATTATTTTTTCCTGGAACTGTGACTATGAATCAAAGTTGGCTTTTGTAAATCTATGAATATTGTGTTTACATAAATGCTTTTAGAATCTCAATTGTAAACTTGAACTGCTTGATGCTTTATGATGCAAAATATTTCTAAATGTTGCAAAGACTGGTTTTCCATTGTCTTCTTGGCTTCTCATTGTTTAAGTTTTCTGTAGTTTGGTTAAAAATTTTAAATAGTTGTAAACCAAATATACTTTAAACTTTATCATTATCGGATGTATGTGCAATCGTATTTTGGTGCTATGCTTTGTTGATGCTATTGCTTCTATGCTTCGTTGATGCTTGTGCTTTGCTTGGCTTCAACAAAGTATTCCTATGATTTGTTGATTGTATGCCTATGATCAATTAGAAGTTAATATGCAAAAATAATGGCACATTCTTGCTTGTATGCCTATGATTCCTGGCCATTGTATTTTTACTCTCTGATTTGTTGATTTTTGGCTTTAATTTCAATAGGTTTCATTTCTTGCTTTTTATGATGACGATTGTATTTAAAGTTTAGGTGTGTTTCATTTTGGGGTTTTCTGTTATAAGATTTCTTGCTCTAGGGATAATGATTATTAGTGTTATAAGAATTTTTGCTCTGTGTTTCTTAAATTTATTGGGAGAATCTACCACGAAGAAATGGACCAGAGCAACAGAAACAATTCTAGCTTGTACCAAGTTTCGACTGAAAATGATTACCCTGATGTGAGTACTTAAATACTAGAAATTGTATCCTGGTAAAGCACTTGTTTGTATCTTGGTAAAGAATACTTGTAAAATGTATATTTTTTTCTCTAATAGTGGTAAAGAAGCAATAGATAACTAAATAGGTGGTAAAACTCCCGGTAGCACTGTTATACAGATTCCATGGTGCAATCTAAAAGTGATCATAATTCTCAAGTCATGTGAAGTGTGTGCATGCTCTTTTAATCTGATGACAATGCTAAATGTATACTATTGAATATGGACATTAGATTACACACTAGAATTAGCTGCCCTTGAAAATCGAAAATGTTCAAAGAACAAATTGCAGTCACTACTCAGTTCCTAGCCCTGTTATTAAACAACTTATGGTAAAGTGTTGACATGATATAATAGAAGTTGATTTTGTTCTCTGTAACTCTCTCTTTGATTATATTAATTTATATACTGATACGTAGATGCAATCACATGATGGAGACAACCAAGGGAAAAAGGATAGGGCTACTTGGTCTAAGGAAGAACTGCATATGCTATTTGAGCTAGTCATTAAACATATGCAAAAGAGCAAGGGAACAACTGGTGCCACTATCTCACAACAAATAAAATGGAAAAATGTAGAATTGGATTTTTCCAAGAAGACGGGCAAGGCTTATAATAAAACTAAGCTTAAAAGTAAGTACGAGCATATGAAAAGTCGATGGTCCTTATGGAAACAACTGAAAGGGAAAGAGACTGGATTGGGATGGGATTCAGATAAACAAACTATAACTGCGGATGATGAGTGGTGGGCATTAAAAATTCAGGTGAGTTTATTTTTATATATTTATTTATTTTATATTGACAATAAGATTTCATATTCTAATTCTATGTCATCTGCATTATACTATAGGAAAATCCAAAATATGCTTCATTTCGAGAAGAAGGAATAGAAGCAGAGCTAGAGAGTAAGCTGGATCAAATATTTGGAGTTTTAACTGCCACCGGTCAAGATAAGTGGATATCCTTCTGGTAACGTTGATAGACACTTCAACAATTTGAGTCATGACATCCATGATACTCAAGGATTAGATGAGAGTAGCAGTGCATGGCAAGAATGTTGAGGAGATGATAGTTCGAGCCATGTTCCTATTCCGAGAGTATCTACTGGTGTAGATGTTGAAGGCAGTGGTGGAAAAAGAAAAAGGACTCCAGATGGTGAAGCTCCACATGCTGGAAAAACTAGAAAAAGAGGAGTAGCAGCTCAAGTAGTTGAAAATCTTGAGTTTATGAAACAATCAATAATCGAGAGGTACTCTGCGAGGATTAGAAGTAGTATTCAATCTACTTATCCTGAAGCTTTAGCGAAATTGGTGTCTATACCCGAGTTGGAACCTGGTAGCCAAATTTTCAACTTTGCAATCGAATTGATAGAAGATGAGTACAAGAGAATGGCTGTTCTAAACTTGCCCAGTACACATGCAATAGCTGCTTATGTTCATTACTGTTATGACAAAGTTAGCAGGAATGAATCAGAGAAGCAATCCAAAGATAAATGATTCAATAGCTGGAGTGCAAGCTTTCAAGTCAGTTGGAAAGAGGTATCTTTGGGGTTAATCCGTTGTGTTATTTTGTTTTTTTATCGTTTATTTCTCAATGCGAAACTTATCAAGATGGAATTCATGTATAGGTTCCATCGAAGTTCTTGTTATTTACTACTCATTGTTTTATATATTAATATATTTTGTAGGAATCACCGAGGAGCTGTTGCAAGCATACATATTTATGAGCAGTTACAACTTTTTGGGGTTGCCTTTGATCATGATTTTGGGCTATGGAAAATGACGGGGATTTCAATGCTCGTTGTGTGAGTTAGTGTTTTTGGGATTTCATTGAACTTGAACACACACACCATTTGATATACTTTGTGGAGCATAATTTGTCCCATGAATAGTACTGTTTTATACATGCTATTTATTGTTGCTTGATGAATGAAGTGGCATGTTTTTTTTTTTTTTATGAATGAGTTTGGGACTCCTTCGTTTGTGTGAAAAATTGTATGATTATATTAAATACCTATTTATTTATATTAAATAATAAATTTAGATTATACTATTATACTATTAATAATTAAAAAATTATTGATAGATGAAATTAAATTATATTAAATAAAATAAATTATATTTAAAAAATATAATATAAAAACTTAAATAAAATAATACTCACAGACAAATATATTTATCAATAATACAAATAATTCATATTCATATTTTTAAATAATGAACATTCTTGCATTTTTTATAATTATAAATACAAAACTAAGTGTTTGGAGAGTTAAGAGAAAACCTTAATGTTTATTTATTATTTATAAAACTAGAATATTATTTATTTAAAATAGTTTGTGCCCTTATAAGTCATTTCACATGTTAAATAGGCTATCTGCTGATTTACCATATGCTAATCTACCAAACACCTTTAGTAAAATCTGCTATTACTATCTGCTGGTCAAATCTGCTATTCATATCTGCTTCTTAAATCTGCTGGTCAAATCTGCTATCTGCTTCTGCCATCTGCTAAACTCCCAAACAGCCCCACTCTCTACCAAACAATGTAAAAGAGCAGATTTGATGGTCAAATCTGCTAAAACCTAATATGCCACTTAATATGCTGCCTCCCAAACAGGGCCATTATATTAGATTCCTTGCTGAGTAGGTAGATTTTCAATTTTTTTTTTAAAAAAAAACTCAAAATTCGAATTCATTTTTTAAAAAAAATTAGAGATATTTGAAGTTTATTGCATGAGCTTTCTAGATTTCAGAAATTCCAGACACAAAAATATGACCTAAGGAATATGGTATATAGATTTATTATTCAATTTAATCAATGTTAATATTTTTTTTTGACAATTATATCCTTAATCAATTATAGTCACGGGATGAGAATAAAAGGACACAATTTCACTTCAGTGCGTACTGTTATATATAATTGACTGTACCGTAACTGCTCCGTGTACTCTCTGGATGATTAAATTAATAGTTACTCTACCTCTAACAAATATTTACTACATACATTAAAATAAGAAAATCTCAGCTCCTATCAAAAACTTTAGATTGAAACTTAAGCTAGTTTTACAAACACACTTATTAGTTATTAGGCTTCTAGCCCTTTCAAAAGCCTCATGAGTCATGTTGTGTATTCCAACACTGGAGGCTCCCACTTTTTCTTTAAGAAAGACATTTATCTAATTTACTACTTCTATTTCCTTTGTGCCAAACAATATGCTTCTTCGGGAGAATTATTTTTCTATGAAATACGCAAGTACTTTGAAGACTTTCGATTTCCTTTGTGCCAAACAATATGCTTCTTTGGGATTTGGGAAAATAATTTTTGTATGAATACACGCAACTACTTTAAGAGTTTTGAGATAAAAATAATAAAGTGTTTATATGCTACATTTAGTAAAAATATTGTTATTAATAGAATGATGACATGGCTTGATAGTCAAGTCTGAGCATCAGTTAAAAAAATATACTGTTATTAATATATTTTATGTGTGTATCATGGTTATCCGAAATAAATTATGACATTATGTTCACAGACAATCATATCCTCACAACTAATATTATTTATTTGTTACAATTTCATATATTGGTAGATGTTGGGGTGTCATCCTTTTCATATGGACATATGTAACTCTACATACTGCCAATTAGTTTTGGATTGAAATCTCATATCCATCTTCTTTTTAACATTATTCATCTTAAACAATATTCAATCGTCCTTGTTACCGTGCGGATTCCAATCTCCACCGTTGATCAATTTTATCATCCAACGGTTGTAATGATTTGAGGGGTAGTTTCATAATTTCATGTTTTAGGTATTTAATTTATTGAATTCGCAACATATGATATACAATTCAGCGACATGACATACACAACTCAGCGACGGAGTCAATACAATTCAGCGACAAGGGATATGCAATTCAGCGACATTAGTGTATTCATCTCAGCGACGTCTGAAGTTAGAGCCGTCTGAAATTCATTGCGATTTTAAATGCATCTCAGCGACGAGCATTCTCACAATTCAGCGACATGACCAATAGAATTCAGCGACATGGGATACACAATTCAGCGATATTATTATATTCATTTCAGCGATACAATTTATTCATTTCAGCGACGTAATTTTGTACATTTGAAGGCATCTCAGTGACGGAGCCCACCCAATTCAGTGACATGGCATATGTAAATTCAGCGACAAGGTATATACGATTCAGCGACTTGATATAGTACTTCTCAGCGATATGCTATAGATATTTCAGCGACATATTTATGCATACATCAGAGATATGTTATGCATATCTCAGCGACATAATAGAGTATATTCAGCGACATGGTAAATGTAGAAACCATTATATATTTTTTTTTGACAATTTTACCCTTTTGAATTTATAGCCGTTAGATCTAATACAATGGATGAGATTTTGTCTTCACCGTACTTCCAAATATTTTGGAAGCACCATAACCGTTCCCATATTAAATCATTCAATATCACATATATACTAGTATGTACTTCCTCCGTTTTTTTTTTTAATTGCTACGCTGTGTTTGCTGTTTTCAACTAGCTAACTTTGAAGTTTTATTTTGTTATGTTAGAAAATAATTTTGAAGGTAAGTCCAACATAAATTTTATAATTTGTAATCTCTACTTTCACTATCACTTTACCTTTTTTTTATTTGGCCTTGTAACGAATTATATAAAACCAATCAAAGTCAGCTAGTTGAAAACAGAAATTCCAATGTAGCAATTAAAAAAACGGAGGATGTATTATTTTACATTATTCAAACATAATATCAAATTTTTACTTTTACTATTCATTTATTACCCACCACATATATAAAAACGGAGTATATTCTCAAAATAATAATAATAATAATAATAATAATAATAATAATAATAATAATAATAATAATAATTAAACAAGGAAAACTTTAAAAACACATCCAAACATGCACAAGGTTTTTTCTATGTGCGCGGATTTATGAATTTTGAAATTTTAAACGA
Source organism: Hygrophila difformis (assembly GCA_030278955.1). Taxonomy (NCBI): domain Eukaryota; kingdom Viridiplantae; phylum Streptophyta; class Magnoliopsida; order Lamiales; family Acanthaceae; genus Hygrophila; species Hygrophila difformis. The sequence goes on from JAOANR010000003.1 coordinate 20,519,346, forward strand.
TTTAGTAACTCAAAACGAATTTTAAAGCAGCAATGGTAGTTAAATTACAGACCTAAAATGCTGTCTAATTCTGTTTATGGCTAAATGTGGGCCTAGTTTTAACATTTTCGATCAAGGAAAGAAGGTACCCTTTGGTTAAGATAGTTTAATTAAAACACATGATCAAGTATATAACCTATCCGGTCCACTTATCTATCTTGATTGAAGCAAAATAGAATCCCTGTCGTCTATGAGAATGATATCATAAGGAAGATAGCTTCCTATTTTATACCCTTTGACGTATAAGTTGTGGTATTTATATGTAACATCTGGTAAGACCGACTAGTTTGGTCGGATCGATCAGATGGGCTAGGCATAGAGGTATTCATATTTTCATTCGTATAAACTAGGGTGTTACACTTAGTTTTTTTTTTTTTTTTTTGCACACACTTATGCTTCATGTAAATGATGCATTGTAGCTGTTATGATCCCACATCGAGCGATTATATGTTGTGGTTTTGGGTTAGAGACTCCTATCCATTGTTGAAAAGAAGGTCTCCGGTGCCAAGCCACCCTTCACGGCCCATTAGGCTCCCAACACTACACACTAACTAGTGCTGCTACGCGGCGGCCGCACAAGGCTTGTTGGAACTTCTTTTTAACTAGCGGCTGGATTCTTGAAACTGCAGGAGGTGTTTGGTAATATTAGCTGGGAATTAATGAGATTGTCCTGGCCCCCCCTGTACTGTAGTGGATTGTGTTTCTTGAATGACAGGTAGCAATTTCAGTGATGGGAGTAAAGCAATGGCTTGTGCTTGACTGTAAGTGTGGAACAAGTTAGTTAAACTAAAACGTGTTGCATTGCTGAGCTTTTGAGTGTCTCTTTTATCTAATTTGGGGAAATCCAGGTTTGTTTATTTGGTTGTGGGTTTCCATTTTATTAGTACAATGTTTTGCTGTTTGCCCTGGACAACACACATTAGTACCTACCCTGTGGAAAACTGTTAAACTGCACACCTTTTGTAACCATTGTGTTTGTGTTATGGTTTTTGCTGTGGTCTCATCACCTCACTTTGCCCATTTCAGATTAAGTTCCAACTACCTCTTTGAAAGGAAAGGGACGAAAAAATATCCTCTTTTGTCTTAAATAATCCAAGTTAAGATGATATGATTATATAAGATTATCCTCCCTTTTTAATAATGATTTTTTGACGGAATATAATATTCAATGGATAACCCTTGAGATTACATTACAATCGGTTTGGTATGTGAACATGTTTCATTCTCCGATCCAAACTTATGAAATTTGATAATTACAAAATGTCAAATGTATGTATTATATGTGTGATTATTATTATTAATACTAAATGCATAGGTATAGCTAAACCTAGGCGTGAGAAAAATATTCGAACCGATTTGTCGAACTCCTGAATCAAACCGAATTTTCGGTTAACCGAGGGCCCCGGAGCATATACATATATCATATTTCTGTATTCGTCCGGTTCAAATACAAATACAAATACTTTAATTTTTTTCCCGATTAACTGAATCAAATAGAACATATTTATTATATTTTAAAAAAATATATATTATATATTATAGATATTTGATGGTATATAATTATATCAATAATAGTATATATCATTAATTTTTTTTTTTGAGACGAATAGTATATATCATTAATTATTTGATTATTTAAGTATATAATAAAATAAATATTGAAAACTAAAGAGTTAATTATCAAAATATGTCACCATAATGAGCCTATAGGCTATAGTGATATTTTATCTTTAAGAACACCCCATTATTGAAATATACCACTATGCTAAGATTCGTTACATATAGTAACATATTTTGATAATTTTAAAAAGAATCACTGAATTTGATAGTATATATATATATATATTCTTGTAATAATAACCTCAAAATTAAAATCTACGAAATGTAAGAATTAAAAAATGAAAACTTTATTATACATTCTTTGAGGGCCGGACAAAATATTTGAACTGATTCACTTAATCGTTGAATCGAATCGAAACCGAACCCCCAGGTAATCGAGGACTCCAATTTCAAATACAAATACTTAAATGAAATATTCGTCCGGTTCAAATACAAATACAAATACCTAAATTTTTCAGGTTAATCGAACCGTGGCCACCACTTACCAGTAAATAACCCAATAAATAGAGTGGTGTGAGTTGGTACAGAAATACTATAATTTTATTACCATTAATTCATAAAAGTAAAGCCAAAAAAATAGTACTCCTATTTGGGTAGTGATTGGTTAACCTAGGGAAATATGAAAAGGCACACCAATTGCAATCTTAACACACACTTTTGTCCAAGGGAAAAAGGCCAAGATTGCACCAAGTTGGTGGGGACCAAGGCAAGATCAACCATTCACAAGATTTATAATTTGTAAAAACAATTGCCACACAATACCATCACATTCACATACAATTGACAACCCATAAAGCCACCCCACAAATTCTTGTGGCTCATGATCTTCCATGCCCTAATTGCACAATTCAGACTACCCCACATATCTCCTACAACATACATTTCACATTAAATAAAACAACACTTGCTCTGCTTCAACTAATTAATGAACACCCTTTGTGATGCTATTACAGAACTTCTCCCCGGTTTTCTTGCACTCCTCATACATTCCGGCCAGGGAGTCGAACAGCATTCCTGCCCCGACCCCGACTGCCAAGTCGATTGTGTAGTGACCCCTTGTGGTCAGTAACCTTATTGCCTGCAACACGTTCAATGTGTCGAATAAGTAGGCCAGCTCCCATCTCTGCATCCGCTTCATGTCTAGCGATGCAATGATCGATGCTGCAACGTGGCCTGAGAAGAACAGGAAGAACGAGACGTTCCCAACTGGGAAATCTGCACCGGAGCCCAGGAATTCCTGTCGAAAATAATGTTATAGACTTATAGTGTATACCTACTGAATTAGTGTTCTATAACAATAGAACATATTATCGTGGAGGTGACACCACATCAAGAAGCCCCTCAATTGCCTCAAACATTTTTTTTTTTTTTTTTGGTACATGACACACAAGATATCTTTTCCTTAAAAAATTAGTGGGAAAAATTGTCTCAAAAATATTTAGTATACATACAAACACTACCAGAAGATAATAATCACGGGGCAACCATGATGTATCCTAAAAGTTATAATCATCATCAGTTTAAAGCGACAACAGATTGTATACAAGTTATTTTCAGTGACATATTTGGCAGCAATTTGGTAATAAATATTAATGTGATAAATTGATCTGCATTGTTGAATTGAATTCGAATTATGAATTTGATGACCTTGAGCTCGTTTAAAGGCTATAATTCATTCAAAGCTATGTTCAAATTCAATTCTTGGCATCTAAACGTGGCTAGGAGTGTTCATAATTTTGAATTATTAGCTTTGACTAGACTATTCACACATTTTAAATTTGAAGACAAGCTGTAAACAGTTAAAAAATCAAGGAATATGAGAGTGGTAGGAAGAAAGTGAGTATATACCTTGGGGAGTGGAAGCTGGGTGGCGTATCCTAAAACTCCCCGACATGTGAACATGAAGAGTGCTGCAATGGTGGATCGACTTCTTCCTTCAATCACCCATGTCCATATGATGTACCCTGTCTGCATCCCCACATACACCTGCCCACAATACAAAAACTACAATTTCAAATTACTCCTACACTATAACTACATTATTAACCCCAAATTAAGATAACACAAGTTGCTACTCAGTACCAACCACCTACCTCATTATTCTACTTCCACCTGTCCTTTTTTGCATCTCCAAAATCCAATTCCTAATTCATTCTTTGAAACCTAACAAACACTTAACAACCCCTGATTTCCCCTTCAATTCTCAGTTCACACTACTCGCCCCCAAAAATTGGAGCCAAATAATTGAGAGAAAGACAAGCATTCCACAGCCCATTTCAAAATAAGGGCAAGAAAAAAGAATTTGGATATAAACAAATAAATGAGAAAGACAGCTAGCTAGGTAGTGTTTTTGTCATTCAAAGGGACAAGTTGCTTTGCAATTGCATGTGCATTGAAGAGGGCATTTAAAGTTTTAATTTTTCCTTTTTTTGTTTTTCCTTTTTCATAGTACGGTAGTATGGAAAATGTAGTGGTTCTAAACTTCTAATAGCTGTCACTAATTAAACGCACCGTATTGAGCCCGGCCAGGAGGGTGTTGAGGGCGGGGCGGGAAGCGAGTAGGCGGTGGAGGGCGGCGGTGGCGGCAAATCCCAGATCGTAGGGCTGCGACGTGGCAGGGATCATGCGGAGCGTGTATTCCACCGCCATGAAGAAGAGTAAGGAGGCGGCGAAGGCGCAGGGCACCGGGTGGTGACGCGGCAGCCCGAATACATCCCCGGCCGTCCATTTCAGGAAATGTGCGTTCCAGATCGTGCCGGAGGGGGGTTTGGGGTTGGCGGCCATTGGAGGAGGGGAATGCTGGCCGTTACGCGGAGGGGAGCGACGACGGGGGACGGCTCCGGTCATCGGCGGAGGGGTTTTTGGAAATGGGGAGGGGAAAGGATGGGAAGGGGGGGGATAAATAAATATATAAAGGGGGGGAAGATGGAAAGCGGAGATTACGAGGAGGAGAGGCTGGACTGCCGCTGGAGTGGAGTGCGTCGGGTGTTGTGGACCGGGACTAGGAAATGGATCTACTACATTCTGCAGCTAGGGGTGGGCACGGTTCGGTTAACCTGAATTTTTCAGGTATTTGTATTTGTATTTGAACTGGTCAAATATTTCATTTCAGTATTTGTATTTGTAACCGGAGTCCTCGGTTAACCGGGGGTTCGGTTTCGATTAGATTTAGCGGTTAAATGATTCGGTTCGAATATTTAAAATCTACAAAACTCAAAGATTTAAGAAATGAAAACTTGATTATACTACATTTTAAGAGGGTCGGACGAGGTTATTACACTCAAAAATATATATATATATATATATATATATATAACTATGGAATCAAATGGTTCTTTTCAATGTAATCAAAATATGTTAGTATATGTAACAAATCTTAGTGTAAATGTATATTTTAATAATAGGGTATTCTGAATGACAAAAATCAATATAGGCTTATTAATTATGGTGATATATTTTGATAATTAGCTCTTTAGTTTTTTATATTTGTTTTATTATATACTTGAATAATTAAATAAATAATGATATATATTATCTATATAATTTTATACCATCAAATGTCTATAATATTTACAATATATATAACTTTTAAAATAAAATAAATATATTTGGTTCGGTTCGGTTAACCGGGGAAAAAATTAAAGTATTTGTATTTGTATTTGAACCTGACGAATACTTAAATGTGATATTTGTATTTGCTCCGGGGTCCTCGGTTAACCGGAAATTCGATTCGATTTCGATTCGATTCAGCGGTTCAACGAATTGGTTCGAATATTTTGCTCACCCCTATATGCAACTACTCATAGGAATCAGATGCATAAAGCCAAAGCCATAACTGCATTTCCTAATTTCCTCTTAAAGATGTGTACATATTATATGGTCGGTCAATTATTAAAAATTAAGTTGGGAGGCTTTCTTCACCATCCCGACTTCACATTTAATTCCCTTTACATAAATTTAATTAGCAACCCACTCTCTGTAGATTATTTCGAGCCGACAAATTATTATGCTTAACATTTTAGATATCAATATATTGTATTGATATAGCCGAAAACTTAATACTTTCTCCGTCTCACTATTTTTGTTACGGACCCACCCAGCACGTATGCCGATACACATTTTTAACTGTTAATAACTTAAATTGTGTACAATGAAAAGTTATAAAAAGTTAATTGTCTAAAACTACACGATTAGACGAATCTAACAAGATCTCAATTGACTATGTTTTTTCTTACATAACTATGATAAAAATTCGAATCAAAGTTAAACAGTGAATAGTGCCAAAAAACCATCCGTAACAAATTTACCGAGACGGAGGAAGTATCATTATTACTTCCTCTGTTCTCATATAAATGCACCATTCATGTATCTCACGCAGTCCAAGACACATTTTTAGATGTTTATAACTCAAATTGTATATAAGTAAAAAAATATAAAAATTTGATATTCTAAAACTATGTAATTAGACGAATCTAACAAGATCTCACATGACTATGTTTTTCCTTATATAACTATGTCTAAAAAATTAGTTAAGGTTACCCAATGAATAGTTACTACTATGCAAATGGTTCACTTATATGAGAACGGAGGTAGTATATATTAGTACATTTTGAATTATGTATGATGCCTACATTAGTTTTTGTGATTGAAAATATTTTATTATTAGTAGTTATGATTTCCATATTTTTTATGAAGTATTATTAGCAGCAAGATGTGTTAAGTTTTCCATCCACCTCATCATTAATCCGTCAACACCAAAGTAAATATCAGTGTTTCACATTTACAGTTTACACACCCACCGCACAATGTCAAACATCTAGTTTCAAAGATATCATACAACTCATATCAGACATCATATAAAATGACGTAACCATCACAAAGATAACTTACGACATCACGACTTCAACCATTTTTTACTAATAAATTCAAGAATAATAAAAACAACACACGATATGGGAAAACAATTTCTTTCGGTTGGTTATGGAGGAAATTTGCAGAATAATGCTGGAGGATGATGGACGACAGTTTTTGGGAGATGAGAGACTTACACATCACAACATCACAAATTGAAGGTTAGGCAGCATAAAAATACAAACATCATATAATGAAGGTTTGGACGGCAGTTTTTGGGAGATGAGAGACTTACACATCACAACATCACAAATTAAAGGTTATGCAGCATAAAAATACAAACATCATATAATGAAGGTATGAAGGTTTGGCAGCTGAGGTGCAGGTACAGTTGCTATGTGTCTCGGGGTGACCGCTTCATCTCGGACATCACCCGTGCGGCACCTCGGGTTCCCTAGATACTCTTCGGACACCCAAGGTTCAGTCTTTCTCATCTCCGATGCTTTACTGGTTTCGGCCTCCCATGGCCTCATCAGGGGAACGGGATCAGCTCCCAACCAGTGCGAAACCCGACAGTGCGCCTATCCTCTCGATAGACTACTGTCGTGGTCCAAGCACAACTCATTAAAACTGATCCCTTCCGACATGCATGCCCAACCAGTAAGCATCTCGCTCGTGCCGGACCGGCGCCGGCTCACATTCTTCTCCAGCTAACTCGATGCACGTCCTCGTGCATGCTGAGGAGTACCCGTCTCTTCATCTCTCTCTCTTCGAGGGTTGTGTGCAATTCCCGGAGCCTACCCACACAACGTAGTATGCCTCCGCCTTAGCCACAGTCCTGGCATCTTGGCCTCCTGCCTAGCCACCTCTGCATGACTATACGGACTTCTTCCGGCATTCCACCCACTTGTGTCGGGCGCATGGCGAACTTTCACTGTTGCCTGCTTTTGCCCATTTATGAGCGCTTGGAAAGCTTCCCGCTTGGCCCACTGCGAACTCTGATCATCCCATACTGAAAGAAGGTTTCAATAGGCTTTTACGTAAGCTTCATGCATACTCATCTCATGCTCACGAGCGCTTGGCCACCCGTCTCGATCTCATACTCATTGGGTGCCTGCCAACTCTCTCATTACACAAACGCTTGCCTCCTTGATTGATACGGCTTCCTGCCTACTCTATTCGCCTCTGGGATGCGAGCGCTTGGCAAGCCTTTCGCTCTTCGGCATACAATCGCTTGGCCCTCTTCGAATCTCTGCATGGCAAGAGCAAACCCACAGCTGGCACACATCTGGCTCTGATACCAACTGTCACGGGGTGACCGCTCCATCTCGGACATCACCCGTGCGGCACCTCGGGTTCCCTCGATACTCTTCGGACACCCGAGGTTCAGCGTTTCTCATCTCCGATGCTTCACTGGTTTCGGCCTCCCGTGGCCTCATCAGGGGAACGGGATTAGCTCCCAACCAGTGCGAAACCCGACAGTGCGCCTATCCTCTCGATAGACTACTGTCGTGGTCCAAGCACAACTCATTAAAACTGATCCCTTCCGACATGTATGTGCAACCAGTAAGCATCTCGCTCGTGCCCGACCGGCGCCGGCTCACATTATGGAAGTGTGTACAATAACTGATCCGTTTAATAATTACTCACTTCGTCCCACTAATAGTGTCTCATTTCTTTTGGGCACGGTATTTTATGTGGGGATGGTTAGTGATGGGTGATTTTCACTACTCATATTTTACCACAAGCGGATGGTTGTCATCAAGTAATAAAAATCGGTGAATACCGGGTCGAACCACAGGGAATTTCAGAATATTATTTCATTCCGGAGAAGATTTTAATTATTTTTAAGTTCATTAATTATATTTTATATATTTTAAAAGAGTTTGATTAATGCTAATGATGATTAAATTAAAAATAGTGACATTAAATTTAAAATAAAGCAAATTAAAATTTTAATTAATAAAAATATAAATGGGAGATGCTTGTAATATTTTAAATATTGCCATCTTTATATAAAATAGAAATTGCATATCGATTTAGCATTTTCCAATGTTTAAAAAGATCAATTTCTTAAAATTTTTATTTTATAAAGATTAAAAATATACTAGTAATCTACTAATAATCAAATTAAGCTTAAAATTTAATTATTTTAGCATTTTCCAATGCTTAAACGGACTTTATGGAAGCTGATTAGATTATCTAACATTCTGCAATCATTATTCTATGCCTAAATTTGAGTCTTTTCCAAGCATACAAATTTTCCTATAGGAATTAAAAGGCACTTTTCATTTCCCAAATCATTATGCACATGCCAGAATCTATTTTTAATGTAATTTATTCCTAATTCCGGTACTAAAATATTAATTCTACTTTTTATCTCCCGATTTAGCAAAGCAGAAATCACTAGATTAGATTCTAACATTCAATTATGCAGAACAGTGTAAATAATTTAACAATTTTGGTAAAATAATAATAAAACATGGTAAACTGGATTTAATTAATAATATTAAAATGCATATAGATTAGAATTAATGCCAGATTGCTAAAAATAGTAAATGCAGATTGATCGGTCAATTCAGAGCTTTAGCAGATTAACAATTTGAATAGCAGATTTGGTAAAACACAGAATGTCGATCATTTTGTAGGCATCTAACATATCATTCTAATACTGATTCACATACCATAGCAGATTAATCCAGATTTCATAAACAAACATCGACATTTTATATTGCTTCCATAAAACATAAATTCATACTTCAAAAGTGATTCTGAACTCCCGTTCTAGATCACTCTTAACACGAACAATACAGAAATCCGTCTACAAATTAGAAACATAATAGCAGATTACATTTAGAGGCAAATTCATAACATTACAAAGCAAGAAAAAGAAAGGCAACACCTAGAATAGGAAGAACACGCCTAGAACGTCGTCCTGATGCATTCTTCCGGCTTGATTTTGTGTTTCTGGCCTTCTTCTCCCATTAGGAATTGTTTACAGAATGTTTTTCTTCGAATATGGCAGTCTGTATTAAGAAGAATGACGAAGAACGGCATTTAAAACCGAGTTCGGGAAGTTAGAAAACTGTCCAACCGCGACTGTGGCGCATAAAGTGGCGCTCGGGAGAGGTTTTAGGCGCCACCAAGGAGCTGCGGCGCATACGAAGATTTTCCGAATTTTTGATAGCGGCGCATTTGGTGGCGCTCCAGGGTGGTTTTCGGCGCCGCCAAGAACGTGCGGCGCATCCTGAAGCTTTTTCCCATCCGAAATCTTCCCAAGTGTTGACACGGCGCCTGATGTGGCGCTCCGGGCTCTTTTCTGGCGCCGCCATGCCTATGTGGCGCATCCTGGGCACAGTCCAGTGTTGAAAATTCCGAATTTGACATCCTTTATCCTCCGAACATCTTCTTTCTTCATTTTAATACCTGAAACATCATTGCAATGTATTAGAATTGCCAAAGTCTTATTAAAAGGCATAAAACAAGGTAAATTGGACTCGGATAAGCTCAATTTAACCAGTCTTATTAATATTTACAAACCACATAAAATATAAACTAAAAAGCAGTAAAATAGGGTCACATGCATGCAATTTAGGTTCATTTTAACATAATTTAAGCTCATTTAAATGTGGTTTCACAGGGTGCATCAGTTAGTATTTAATATAGGGTTATATTAGTGTTCAAAGTGAGGTAAATTAGGAATTTATGTGATGTGATTGTAATGTATTTGAATTTTTAATTGATTTATTTATGTGTGATGTGATAGTTTTTTTTTTTGTAAGTGATGTGATAGTTGTGTGTTTGAAATTTTAATATATTTATTTATTAATGCGATGTGATGGTAGTGGGTTTGATAATTAAAATAATATTTAATTATTTCCAAAAAAGAAAATGTGACAATTGTAGTGAGACTAAACAAAAAAAAATGGGACAGAGGGAGTATAAACCTAATATTAATTGTATGCATAATATTTAAAATCCAATCCACAATACAAATAAACCAAACAACATCTATCTATATAATAAATCCTGAATACTTTTTGGCATGTGCAGACTATATTGTCCTTAGTAAATCTAATATTTTTATTTTAAATCTTATTAAAAAAAAATATCAAATGAAGGGTACATCTGTAAATTATTATAAAACATCATAAACATATCTACGGTTCCTATGACGACACCTCATAAACGCCACATCATCATCTCAAAAATACCAGATGCTGACATGTGGCATCTATAATATAATCTTGAATTAATTTAATCTACTTTAAATATTCTTCAAAAATATCTTTCTAAAATTTAATCTATATTTAGAAAATCAATCTATATATTAATATAAAAGATCTTGAGAAAATCTTTCTATGTATTTTAAAATGATATAAATCAAAAATAAATTAAATTGCATAATTATATTTTATATTTTGTAAATATATAATTAAAATTATATATTATAAACTTTATATAGTATAATATTATTAAATGAATTTTTATTATAATTATATTAAAATTTGAACCTAAAATATTAATAGAAATGAGTAAGCCAAAAAAAATTAATGAGTAATAATCAGTCAATTTATTAAAAAATTATATATATATATTTAATATTAAATATATATTTATGGGTGTTACACAATATTATATAATGCAATATAAAACATATCTTTTCTAAAAAAAAATAGGCCAAAATAAAAACTTTGAAAAATTGAATAGTGTTAAAATGATAGTATTTCCAAGGAAAATGTAAAAATTGATTGTTTTTTCTAATATTATAAAGTTGGGGTCTATTCTTTTGCGAAAAAATTAGTTTATGTACTAATTTTATAATTTTTTTAATAAGGGTATATCTTTTAGAAATTTCTTTTTTCCCCCTTAAAAAAATGAAAAGATGACAAAAAAAAAAGTATATATAAATAGTATTCTTTAAAAGTTTTAGGGATAATAGTCAAAATGGACAACATATTGGGGAGTAAAATGATATTTTTAGAACCTTAATAATGCAAACATATAACTTATTCAAATTTTTTTTTTGCATGCATTCCTATCACCATTTACACAAAAGACTTTAAACCTCATGTAAGGGTAGAAATATGCTATAGGCCATACTAGGCAATTGGGTAGAAAATAAATCTATATATTAATATAAAAGATCTTGAGAAAATCTTTCTATGTATTTTAAAAATATATAAATTGAAAAAAATTAAATTATATAATTATATTTTTACATTTTGTAAATTTATAATTAAAATTATATATTATAAATTCTTCCACTTTATATATATAATATTATTAAATAAAACTTTATTATAATTATATAAAAATTTGAACCTAAAATATTCAAGAAATCAATAAGCTAAAAACTTTTTAATTGGTAATAATCAATCAATTTATAAAAAAAAGTATATATTTAATATTAAATATAAATTTATGGGTATTACACAATATAATACAACGCGGAGTAAAATATATTCTTTTTTTTAAAAAATAGGGCCAAAGTAAAAAATTTGAATAGTTGATGAGTGTTAAAATGATAAGAATTTCCAAGGGAAAAGGAGAAATTGATTGTTTTTTCTAATATTATAAAGTTGGGGCCTGGTGTTTGCCAAAAAATTAATTCAAGTACTAATTTTAGAATTTTTTAATTGGGGGTATATCTTTTGAAAATTATTTTTTTTACCCCCTTAGAAAATGAAAAGATAGCAAAAAAAAGTATAGATAGTATTCTTTAAAATTTTAGGGATAATAGTCAAAATGGACAATAAATTATGGAGTAAATGATATTTTTAGAACCTTAATAATGAAAACATATAATTAATTCAAATTTTTTTTGGTGACTAACCGGGTATCACCAGGCCATGGACAAAAAACTAATCCATCGAGGATCTGCATGGGCAATTAACGACACCTCTCTCAAAGCAAATTTTTTACATACACAAGGCTTGAACTCGAGACGTTGCTTAAGCGACTATAACCCTAATCAACTCAAGTCAATTGCTGTTGGTGAATTTTGAATAGTTTAAGGGTATTTTTTTTTTCAATTGCTCTTTTTATTTTAGATATAAAAGCGAAACTATATATATTTAGTTTTTCAGTGGTAAAAGCAATTTATTTTATATTATGTCCACTTGATTGGGGGTTTAAATTTTCTTCTATCATCTTATTCTTTCATTTATTTACCTTTTAAATTTGTGTTGCATGCATTCTTATCATCATTTAAACAAACGACTTTAAACCTCATGTAGGGGGTGGAAATAGGCTACAAGTCATGCTAGGGCTAGATTTGAACGGCCTAGGCCATGTCGAATTTTTAAGGCCCGAGATGGACCCATCTTATATGCCTAAACATAGTCTATTAAAATTAAATAGACCAGCTTTTAAGCCTTTTAAAAGTCTTATTAAACCTATTTTAAAATTCAGTTCAAATTATTTGATATATGTCCGGATATAATCATAAGGTTGGAAGACATAAATTTGTGCACTTGGATAAGTCTTCAATTATTTTAAAAGACTATTTTTTACGGAGAAAAGACTTATAAATATTTTAAATACCTACATAAAATAAAATTAATAATTAGTTTCACATAAAATAACAACAATGACCACATATTTATATGCAATAAACATAAACATACTAATAATAATGATAACTATGCCCACCCTATCCTCGATTGATTTGTCTTGGGTCCAATAAGGCTTGGGGATACCCTAATATTCATATATTCATTTAAAAAAGTAATGATAACTATGCCGACCTGATAGGCCTAACAGATTTTTTTTAATTATAAACTTTGGTCTTGACCTATTTAGCTAAATAAGCTTTCAAAAAAGCCTAAACATAGTCTATTTATAAACAATAGTTTGTTCTGACATGGTCTTAATTCGGTAGACTAGGCCATAGGTCAATGTCGGGTAGCATAACCTATTCCCATCCCTAACCACATGTAATCCAAAAACATTATATTCATTTTACAAACTCATATAAGTTCAACACCAGTGCACAGTGGCGGATGCAGAGTGTCTGGGGCGGGGGGCGAGGATGCGACTAAATAACTTTGCCTTATTTCTTCTTTAATTTCCATAGGATAACTATCAATTGATTTTCATTTTTTTATTGCTAATGATGTCACTCTCTTCATCTAACTCTACATGAGCCTATATATATGTTTAAAGAATATATAACCCTATGTTAAAAAAGCTCACTAACACAGAAACATGTTGCATTTTTTTCCTCTTCTTCCGTGTAAATTACCGAAAAATTATTTCTAATATAATTAAATTTACACGATTGTATAAAATATTAATGACAATGTTTGAGTTTGAGTGGACGGAATTATATAAGACAATTTCTGATATAGCTAAAATAAACATAACTATATAAAATTAATAGGCATATATATTTCGAACTTGGGGGGGCCGCAGGTCTTCTAAGCCCCTATGTAGTTCCGCCACAGCCTATGCGTAGCGGACGAAAAAAGCTAGTAAAATATAAAAATTCATTGATTCAGGAAATCCTGAATCAAGACATGAGCCATACCCTCTAACTTATACTTCCTCAGTCTCAGTATTTTTGTTACGAACTCACCCAGCACGTATACCGATACATATTTTTAACGGTTAATAACTTAAATTGTGTACAACGAAATAACTTACTATATATTACTCCCTCCGTTTCACAATAAGTGTAACATAAGGAAATGACACGGGATTTAATGCAAAGAACAAAAGTGTTTTAGTGGAAGTTTAATACCTTTAAAAATATTCTATATATGGTAATGTAGCATTGATTATGAAATACCTAAAAAAGGAAAGTGTTACACTTAAAAATAAACGGAGGAAGTACTTTACTATTTATTAGTTATGCTAATTTCATTAATTCCAAGTTTCCAACAATCAATCATCCCTGAATATGAGTTGATTGAACTGAATGTGCCTTTTTTATTTTTTTTAGGAGTCATTAAAGGCCTGGGAAAGGGTGTTGGGAGCCCATGCCACACAAATTATAAAGGAAAATAAAAGGGAGGGATAGGGGGCCGGTGGAGATCGAACCTCCAATATTCCGTTGGAAATCGAGGTCTTAACCACTTTGCTAAGTCCTCATCCCAACTGAATGTGCTTTTATATGTGGATTCCAAACCTACCATGCAGTTGGAGAGAATCGCTCGCACATCATTAATATGATGATGATGATGATGATGATGATGACACCCTCCTACTGCCCGCTAACCAATTCAGAAAAAATGTGGGATTAAGACTTAGCCCAAGTGGTTAAGTCCATTGACTTCTAACGGAAGGTTGGAGGTTCGATTCCCACCGGCTCCCTATCCCTCCCATTTATTCCTCTTTGTAATTGTGTAGCATGGGTTCCCACCGGCCCTTTCCCAGCCCTTTATTCCCCTTTGTAATTGACTAATTGTGTGGCATGAGCTCCATCACCCCTTTCCCAGGCATTCAATGACTCATAAAAAAAATCAGAAAAGGTAGTATTTTCAAAACAATACTAACAACGATGACAACGACGATGCCGAATTAGGAGTGTCAATTTTGGATACGACCCGAAAACACGAACCCGATGCAGTTTTAGATTTTTTGGTTTTAGTCGTTTTTGGTTTCTCTAATCCGAAATTCGACCTAAAGATTTTCAGGTCTTGTTCGGGTTTGGTATTTCAAACTCATTATGGGTTTCAGATTGTTTTAGTCGTTTTTTGTTTCTCTAATCCGAAATTCGACCTAAAAATTTTCAGGTCTTGTTCGGGCTTGGTATTTCAAGCTCATTTCGGGTTTCGGACCATGTTCGGGATTACAGATTTTGTGTTATACCCTTATTAACACCTGATACGAACACGACCCGAATCTGTAAAACCTGAAACACGACCCGAAACCTGAAATTGACACCTCTATGCCGAATTCCCCTAGTGAATCCAAATAATAATAATAATAATAATATCGATAACGAATTCCCAGAGAAAACTACCAGGAGAAAACTCCAAACTTTGGTGCAGATGGTAAAAATCTTGCGCAGTAGAGTATATGTTTATGAAGAAGAGCTTTCATTCAACACGCAAAGCAAGGATAATGCAATTCAACCCCACCTTAACCAAAAAGAGAGAGAGAGAGAGAGAGAGAGAGAGAGAGAGAGGGAGGAACAAACCAAACAATTTCAAAGGAAAGCAAAATTTTAATCTATAGAGGAAAACAAGAATGAGTGAGTCTATGATAGTCATTCAAACATCCTTTTTGAGTTTAAAAGTTGCAATATCATATAATCAAGGTAAACTATACTTCACTGTAATAATAGAGCCTGCTATATCAACATTTTTCAACCTTTTCTTTTCTTTTTTTTTTTTTCACCCCTCATTGTTTAATCTCTCCCCCCCACCCCAAAAGTCTCTCACTTTGCCTAACTCGAGCAGCCACCTTTTTCTTTTTTTTTTGCCAACACACCCTCTCCTCCTTGCAACTAATTCTGCAATTTACACAAGTAACCAAGCTTAAGCCATGGACAAAACTTTCTGCTACCTTGATGATTGATCTGGCGCAGCGGACGCAGGGTTTATGCTTGGCCCTGCACCATTTTCTTGTGGAGGAACGGTACCCCACTTTCCTTCCGTTTCTGGCGGTTCCAGTACGTGCACTCCACCATCAGTCATTCCTACAGCAAATTGGCATGGCTCGGTGGGATGAGCAGTGATAACCAACGGGTAGATCCTTGTGCTGTTCTGACTGTGAAACATGACCATTAGTAAGTGGGTGTACTGATGATTGATCAATTTCTTGCGTCATAGATAATGGAGACGTGAATTACCTTGGGGGGGAAGGAAGATACGCTGTAGGGCTGATCCGACACCTCATTTTCAGACCTGCAGTGAAAATGCACACACTTCCATCTTCAAAACTTGTGAATATCGACTGACCATCGCACGAGTATGTTGCATCCGTTATTGCAGCTCCGGAATCCTGGGGTACCCACTGTGGCAAAATCAAGTTTTGTGAGTTTCTTCAAATTTTCATTTAAAAGTGGACTATTAAATTCTAGTGCAAATGGGGCAAAAAATTTAAAGAATGGGTGAGTGGGTGGTTCCCCAGCACACCTGACTCATGCAATCGAGTTTTGGAGCCTTGTATATGGCTATCTGTGTCTCATGGACAACCAAAAAATGCACTTGATCAGGATGGAATTGAACACGTGTCTGTGCAAGAGGCTTTGATGTGCGACCCAAGGGAACCTGCAAGAACTTGCTCGTCTTCCTTTCCCATCCGTCTAGAGCCCAAACACATAGCTGAACAGAGAAAATGCAATGTGGCAAGTAAAAAATCTGGCATGTTTATCCAAGAAACAGAACACAACAGCAAGAATGAACTGAATATCAGGAAAGGGGTTTTTGTAAGTTCCGTTTGGCCTGTTGTTCTGCTATATCCATTAAAGCATATAAACTAGGCCAGACAATATTTGAGATCTGGAATAGCATAGACGAACCTGAGCATCGGCGCCAGACGATACAAGAATATCAAGAACGTTGGAAAAAGCAAGGCCAGTGACTCTTTTCGAATGACCTTTAAGCTTGCTTCTTACCTGTACAACAAATGAGGTCAAGTGAAACTAACTGAAAGCTTGAGATTAATATAGCAAACAAGTTTCAGAACGATGAAGAACCTCATCAATGCGAACATTGTAAATATGTATTGAAGAGTCCTCCATGCCAACAGCAATAATATTATTGTCTTGAGGATGGAAGGCAAGATAAGTTGCTGCAGGTGGAGGGGCCATGAAAGTTGTCATCGTCTGCAGAGAAGAGGGTATAAAGATTACATTCGTACAAAGCTAATATAGGCATGAAAAACATTTTCAGTTCTCTGACCTTAAAGGTGGCTGTATTAAATAAGGAAATTTTTCCTCCAGATGCTGACATAACATAAGAGTCATTCTTTGAAAGTGCAAAGCAAGGAACAGCTTCTTCAAGGTTTGTCTCACTTATGTCGTTGGTCATTAAGATTCCACTATTCGGTTGCCATAGCTGTGGCGGCACACCAGTGGTCGCCTGCAGAGAGAAAAGTAAGAAACCAATATAAACAATACAAGAGGATTTCGTACTTGTTAGGATGATAGAGCCTCAAAGATAAGTAAATGAACCTTCCCGTTAACGTTCCTCTCGGAACGTTGCCATTTCCAGAGTTTGTGTACAGCATTATATGCTAATGCCAGGATCCCATTTCCAGCATTTGTATAAATTAATCGAATAATCTGAAACAAAAAGAGATGCTAAAGTTAAACCAATAACAAAGAAAAGTTGATGAAAAAGAAAGGTAGAGTGTGTTCTAAGGGTGTAATTATGGAATCTTTACCCTCACGGGCAACATATTATCAGGAAGTCTCAAGGACTGAATATGAGATTGTTCGCTAAATTCAGTTAGCTTCCATATCTTGGGTTTCTCAAGCTCATCAGGTATTCTGTTTTTTGCCTCTGGTAAATTCCTTCCATCCCCATTCTGCTAAATAGCAGTAAAGAATCATCAACTTACTAACTAAAATTACATAACCACATGCGCACAGAGATGTCAGTTCCGTGAATGGACATTTTAATAAACAACTTACAGAAAAACCAGTACTCACCAATCCAATAACTGTATTAATTGGTGAACTCTTATCTGCTCCAACTTTGGCTCCTGGTGTTGAACTACTTACACCAAATGTGCTGCTAAGAATAGGTGCCTGCAGAGCAAAATAGTTGAAAAACAATAAATTCTAATGTAACTCCTATGTAAGGAAAACTCGATGATTTACCTTTGATGCAGCTCCAGCACGAGTGTCTATGGCTCGAATCAGTCGAATACCTTCAACATTGGCAATTATTTTGACACCATTTTCGCTAGTTGATACAGCCAATAGTGTCCCGTCCTTGTTAAATCGAACACAGGGGGAAGCCTAAAAGACAAAATAGAATGCCTCAACAGTCAGTATTTCAAATGTTTCACCCTACAATTCAGAAAACAAATGTGAAGCCAAACCAAAGATTAACTTTACCGGCAAACCACCATCAGCATCAGTACTACTCAAGAGGTTTGAATTGTCCATGTCCCAATATTTTATTTTAAACTCATCACCAGCAACCAATAAGCGATTCTTTGTTGTATCAAATTGCACCACTCCAATTGACCGTTTCCCCAGACCAATATATGTCCTCTTGACAGCTCCTTCACTCTCATTCCACTCTACAATATATGATTCACCATCTTTACTTGTGCCGCAAGAGAATAACCTATAATTTGTCAAAAACAGACAAGACGGAAAAAAAATTAGTATGCCAGGGAAAGCTGGACTCGACGCAATTAAGGAAGCAAAAACAAGATTTGGTGAGAGGGAAAAAATCACACAACACAAACACAAACAAAAGAAAAAAACTGTTAATATACCTAGTCCCATCATTACTGTAGGCCATGGTAGTACAAGAGCGACCTGGAGCATCATAATCCACTCTTGAACCCAAATTATCATATAGCCATGCCTTGATCTTTCCATCAATAGAAGTTGAAAAGATGAACTGAAACAGACAGGAATATAGTATGAGGGCAGAAAACAGGGTAAAAACATACTCATGCACGCACAAGAAGGAAGATTTGACTTAACTCTATAAAATAGATGTGTGGTGGAGCACTAGCTATTAAAATTTAGAATGTCTGTTCTTTTCAAGCCTTATTATCCTTAATAATTTTTCTACTACCAGGCACCAGCGACCAAACTAACATACGCTAATTTCTCATCCTCAGCATTTATTATTTATGTTATCTAGTTTTCATTTTTCAGTTTATATTGGCACTTAATTGTCCAAAATTCAACTTGATAAGAGAATCTTCAGACTTATGGCTATCCACAATAAAGTGTGTTTCAACTGTACAAAAAGAATACACAAAAGTTGTCATTTAGGCAACCTACAGAAGCTCACTTATGTGATTTGAATCTAGTGGCAGAAGATAAATCAGTTTCTGCAATCATACTTGGTAAATCAAAACATCACCAGTACAGTAGACTCAACATAAAGAAACAATTTTTTTCATAAAACAAATAGAACAAAAAATCAGGTATGATTCCCTGCAACACAAGAAAACAAATTCTTTTGAAGATCCTTCAGCAAATAACTACCTGAACATTTTCCTTGTAATGTGGACATATAGAATAAACAGGAGCTTCATGACCCTCAAAAGTAAACTGCTTAACACCAGTCGCAGCATCCCACACCTATAACAAAAATGGGACAAAGATCAAAGAAACAATTCAGAACTGTTGTAAATGGTTTCCATTGTCAAGCATTAAAATCATTTTGCAACCTTGACAGCCTTGTCTTCCCCACAAGTTATAACGCACAATTGCTTGTTTGGATTAGAAAAGGCAAGATCACTGACGCTACCAATGTGGGCATCAATCTGAAAAAATAACCAAACAAAATT
This sequence comes from Hygrophila difformis, assembly GCA_030278955.1. Taxonomy (NCBI): domain Eukaryota; kingdom Viridiplantae; phylum Streptophyta; class Magnoliopsida; order Lamiales; family Acanthaceae; genus Hygrophila; species Hygrophila difformis. Next base: position 20,539,293 of record JAOANR010000003.1, read on the forward strand.
TAATGTTACCTTAGCTTCTTTGGTTACAGTCAAATCAGAATCCAGACAATAAAACAAAAGGGCAGAAATTAATTAATGGCATAGTAACAGATTTTCAAATTTCAGATACAAACCTCAAGATGGTTCCTTAAATCATCGCCACCACAATAAGCATACAAATGAACAATGTGCTTTGAGTGTGCAACACCTGAATCAAGTTTTAGAATATAAATCATAAGCAATGTAGAGCAAAATTATGAGATGAGCTTTCTGATTGACAGTATAAAAGAGAATTTATAATGAAAAGTGAAAACAGAGAGCTCCAGGGCACATATTATAGCAAAGGTTCTCAACCAAGTCACAGCATTGACGCTCCCCTAGATGAGACCAAGAATGAGTTTTTAGCTTTAAAAATTGTGGTTGAAATAAAATGCAATGACTTTGATCTTCAGATAGTGTGGTTGGAAACTTGGCAGAGCTTAAATGTACACATTCAAATCCTCATAAAGACTTATGAGTTATGTAAGATGTATAAAAACAAATAAAAAAGAAAATAAAATTTAATAATAATAATAATAATAATAATAATAATAATTTCCATAGGTTATATGATCATTTGGAGCAGAAAATAAACGGCGACCTTTAACTACATACCAAAAAGGTTTCCATCAGGACTCCACATGACACGGTTCACAGCTGAAGTATATTCATTAGCCAAGGAAGCCTACAAGTGAAAGGCCAGTCATTAATTTTATCTTCAGTATTTTCATATCAGAGCTCATAAAAAGTAAATTTCTCAGCCAAAAAACACACACACCCACCTGGAGTGTCATTGTGCAAGATCCAATCTCCCACACTTTAAAATTTCGAGCTGTAAGTTTCTCCCTAATACTCACATCCCACAGAGCAATCTCACCGGTGTTTGTCCCCACTGGAGAAAAAGGAGGCATGCAGGGGGGAAATAATAAGTATTTTTCTACACGAATTCATGTGCGTCCGAAACAAATAAAGTGCATTATCATCTTACGGTAACCAGGTGCTAGAAACATTTGCAAATGAACACCAAATTAAAAAGGCAAAAAGGAAGACGTAAAGATTATTACGCATACTCCCCACACTGCTCATAATCAAATGGCAGGTCAATAAACTTGTTAAACAGGAACTTCCAATGATAGAGAGAAAAGTTAACCTAGAAGAATATTAGGTTGTGATGGGTGAAAGTCCATGGTCTTCACTGCAGAACCCTGACTCAAATTCGCCACAACTGTCTTGGGTAAATCATCTGGAGAGGATAAGGGCTGGGCTGGGCTTTGACCAGGATACATAACACGTATAGCATTGACAGGTGTATTGCCGACCTGAAGATGTTCGTAAAAAACAGTAAATGGTTAAAAGAGCTATCATATCATGTGATCAGAAGGATAACGAGGCAAAAAATGATATACAGCACAAAATCGTGTGTTACTACCCAATCACCCTGTCAAGATAACAAAATCATGTGTAACAAAAATATGCCAAATAACACACATACAGATTTTAAAAATGGAAAATAAAAATCAAACATAAAACAAGGTTTCAGTTGAAAAAAAGTTACCTCCTCAGGCAATCCAAAAGGTCTTTGTCTCTTCAGCAGATGTTCTGGATCTGCAGTTTGATATTCCATTGCGGGATTGCTAGAGGGAGGAGTCCTAGGACGCTTTATCATAGACACTAACATGATAATTCATCACAAAACAACAACAACGAATTAGGGATAAATTATGGTCAGATTCCACCAATTTAAAACTTCACTAATAAACATCACATGGCATATTCTCAACCAAAAACCTTATTAGCATCAACAGTAAAATAAAAAAGCCAAATATCGGAAGCCCGCAATAATCAAATGAGTTACCAGGAGTATTAGGGCTACTTAAGCCCATAGGTCCTATAGGAACAGACTGATGCGGCATAGAGGATGGATTAGCCATTGATGGATTGACCATCGCTGCATTGGCCATTGATGGATTGCCCATGGCTGGATTGGCCATCCATCCTGCAAGTGAGTTAGCCAAAGGAGCTGGACCATGAGGGAATGGCTGGTAAGCAGATCAACAATGGCCATGCAAATTCATCATATTAGATTGATTTTCTACATGATTAATAGAGATGATTAACGTACGTTTGCAGAAAGACTTACAGAAGGACCCACCATTGACGGGTATCCACCAACTTTGGGCATTGGCATTGGCATGGGCCCTGGCCCCAGGCCCGGGCCCATCAGCGGATTTGTGACAGGGGAAGGAGCCCGAGCACCATTTTGTTGTGCACAAGTGTGGTCCACAAAGAGAGTTTTTATATCAGGATTGGGTTTTGGATTCTTACAAAGCTGGTGTTGCCAATTCAAACTGCAATACACAGAACAAGGATAATAACCGCCAATTTTCTCCGATATTTAAAACAAAGATAACATAAACATAGTTCATATTTGTTAAATATTTTTTCCAGTAATTACCTCTGGTTAATCAGAGTTCTCAATCTTGAGTTCTTGAAGCCAGGAAAGATAAGCTTTTCTTTAAAGAGGGGATCAGTTTCAATCAATTTCTTCAGTTCAACAAGCATTATAGCTCTAGCTGTCTTGGTGTCACCATATTTTGAAAGCTGCTCATTTTCCCTGAAATGAAGATTACTTCATCAGAAATGGGAATGAAGCAAAAAATATAGTGCTGAAGATAAGGAAGACCAATAAAAACTCAAAACAAAAAATAGACTAACTCCTTGTTCAATTGTTCAAAAGACATTATTGTCAACAGTAATCAAACCTTCAACATCCCCCAAAATATATATATACATATATATATATATATGCAACAAAAATAAATAAATAAATAAATAATCAGTTCCTTTAATCAAATTCATAATGGAAATGAAATTTCAACATCATCTGGGCAGGATAAATTCAAACCCTTTTTTTAATCCACCCATCTGGATTAATGAACCTTCACTCCACGACTAATAATCATTTCTCTCGTGTAAATATATTAGAAAACCATCCTTGGCCCTTCATTTTAGGATGAATGAACCTTCCCTTTGCTACTTATCATTCATCCTCATTCAGATATATCAGAAAGACCAAATGGTACAACAAATGACACTTTAGGGATCATCGTGTAGGACTTGAAACATAACATTAAAACTCTACCAAAACTTTGTTCAGTCCATAATCATTCAAAATTGGAATATAATTTTTGTTTTGATTAGAAATAGAAAATACAAAATTCAAACTTGGCAAAGAATAATGAAAAGCCATCATCATCATCAGATGCAGATTAAAATTTAAATATTCCACCAATCCACATTACATTTTGTATTATAAATTATAAATTATACCTAAAGTTCGGCAAGGTCAACAGCATTGTGATTTCCTTAAACAGGTCTTCATTGTAAGTCGCAAATACTTTTAAATCTTTAATAAGAATCTCCAAGGCTCTCGGATTATCCCGCCTGACATTTAAACAACAGAAAAAATAATTCCAAGTTCATGAAACCAATTAATTAGATTAAATTCCAGAAACCGCAAAAAACAGATAAAGATTCACCTATCAAGGGCTTCAAGATATTTCTGCTTACGGATCTCAAAGAAAATCTTCATCGAGAACCGGTTGTCCTCAACCTTGGTAAACCCCGATAAATACTTCTCCACTTCATCCCATTCCCCATTCGTCACTATTTCCTCAAAATACTTCATATTGAAAAAGAATCCAGACTCCTTCTCCAGCCTGGAATCGTTTCCAACAACCCAATAGAATCAATTCAGTCAACAAACATTCAAAACAAAATCAGAAATGAAATAAAAAAAAGGGGAACTCACTTGTGTACGGTTTCCTTGAACTTCTCTTCATCTAAAAACTGGAGAATTAAAAACACAAGTTCTCTGCTCAACGAAGACATCGTTCAAACAACGATCAACAAACCCAATTCCCACGCCCCCAGAATTCCGTGTACGCTCCACGGCAAAAATTAACCCCTTCAAAAAGAACACAACACAAATCAAAAGTCACATCACCATTCAGCAACAAAAACCCAGAAAAACACGCGCGCGCGAATAACAGAACCCAATTTTGTTACCTCGGAGTTCCTCAAGTCGGGAAAGGGTTACTGAAAAAACGCACCAGATCGAGAATAAGTTTTCGGGTTTTCCGGCAAACTTTCCCCTTTTTCTTCCCCCCTTTTCACCTATCTTTATCCCCTCTCTTGCCCACACCCCTTTCTCTCAATTTCTAGTCGCTTTTCCTCACTGCCTGCGGCCCCCTTTATAAAGCAGACCACTGTGTGTTCTGTGTGAGAAAAAATTGAATAGGTTGTGCTTTTCACAAGAAAAATTAAGGGGTAAGACAGATAATCAAGGGAACACCACGCAACCGACTAGCGCGTGCTGTTCACTCTCTCAACTTACAGGTAGGACTGCCCGGCACGTGTCCGATGAATTTCAGCGATTTTGGGATGACTCGCCGCCGCTATGCCTTTACGCGCGCGTGGGACTTCTTACTCTCCCCTCTTCGTAATAAATTTGCAGATATAAGTAATTATGCTTTTATAAGCAATTGATTGAAACTGATACGTACATTGGCTTATATGATATGTAAGGGTTAATAAGCACCATGACTTATGTTTGATAAGTTAACGCAATTTCGGCGAACTTTACGTGCATCGAGGATATGGTAGGCAGAAATTATTATACCGGGTAGGTGACGTGGACAACGAGGACTGTAAGGAGTTCAGGAATTTATCGGGTGCTACGCGGTGCACTGTATCAATTTGTGGTACATTATTGGCTTTAAAGAAAGTAGGTAGAAATTTAAAAATCCACGATGATATACACCAAAATCTTATTTGGAAATGATTGTGGCTATTAAAAAAGAAAAAAAACACCTGTAATTCATAAATAATTTTGGTTCTTTACATTTAAGTATGTTTTATCAATTTTTTTAATTGGGGATGAAGATCTGGACAAGTCTCTGACTTCCAATCTTCTGGTTGAGAGTCCGATAAGGTATGTATATGCTGGGTATTTAATAGTATTTTGGCTATATAAAAATATTTAGCACATAAAAAGTGCTCATTCAGCACTTCAAAAGCTGATTCATCACCGAAACCAAATCCAAATTAATCATAATTTATCATCTATTATTTCTATTAATAAAAAGTAGTGTATTTCTCAAAAATATTCTATTAGTGTTACCAAATGATTTGGCTTGAGTGATATAAGGCTCTAACAGCTTAAGGAAAAGGTCTAGATTTACCAAAAAATCGAGACGATAAATTATTTGAATTGTCTTGGGGATTTTAGCTGCTATCTTTATTTGAATTTTAACACAAATCTATGTTCATTGTTTCAAATATTGATTTAGTAAATAATTAATCATTATCTTATAATTCTCTTACCAAATGTTTTATTTTTCATTTTTTAAAAATGGAATCAAATTTATGGAAATTAAATAATTTTTACAACAATGCAATAAATGTATATAAATTGGAATTGCTAAAAATATTTTTATCCATTGAAATTAATAATTTTTATAACAAAAATTAATAGATCATATTATTAATGAAGACTACTAATTCATTTCTTCTTCTTTTTTTTTATTAATAAATTTTTTAAGGTGTATTCAATCAAGATTTTATAGGATTTTTTGGACATTTAATCAAGATTTCATAGCATTTTTGGACATTTAAAGCTTAGGGTGTATTCAATTTAGATTTTAAAAAAATTTCAAGGTATTTAAATACATATTTTAAGAAGTTTTTAAAAATATCTAGACGTATTCAAGCCAGATTTTAAAAAGTTCTTAAAAATTTTGATGTATTCAATAGTGTATGAATTTTCTTTTTCTATAGTTTTTTCAGTTTTTTTTTTACGGGGCGTTTGGTTTGGGATATCATGAATGCCCCCTTGGGAATCTTTAGGAGGGAATGACACATGGTTTATTTTGATGGGAATTTGATTCCCTTGTAGAAGCCAGGTAATCTAAGATTATTAGGCATGTTTTATTTCATCTTACATTAAATTGTCTTTTATACCCTTTAAAATTTTAAAACCATACATCAACCCATTTAAAACTTGACCATTTTTTTTTATTTTAGGAACTCTAGAAAACGTATCAAGCCTCCAGTTCATTATTTTAGTAACCATTTTATTAATTTATTTTTATTCTTTTTGTGGTTATTGAGTTTTTGAACACTTTTCGATGCATTTCACTGTATACAGTTTGCACATTATATAAAATTGTAATAAACAAGTAGATTTAACTCATTGCAAGGTACAATTATCTTCCAAATATAATGCAACATATGATAATTTACGAAATGCAAATTTATAGAGGATGCAGAAGAAATATTGTATTGAATGAGAAATAAGCTGCATGAGAACTATTAAACTATAATTTTGAATTAAGGGCATTATGGTCTATTCCTGTCATGTAGGAATCCGAGATTCCTAACCCAACCAAACGCGGTAATCTTAAAATACCAAAAATTCGCACATAGGAGATCGAGACACAGCCCCAGGGCTATGAAGTAAGATTCCTAGCAATATGAAATTTCCGACAATCTTACATTCACAACAATCACATTTTCACTGGCAATTCAAGATCCCTTCAACCAAACGCACCGGGGGCATTTGGTTCGGGGAATCTAAAATTCTCATTGGCTAGGGAATGAAACATGTCAATGTTTGGTTCGGAGCATGATTCATGTAGGAATGTTGAGTATTTTTCGTGGGAATATGATTCCCATCTGGAGGACAGGTAATCTTAGATTATCACCTCCACTTTACCTACTTTTATATTAATTTAACTTTTATACCTTCACTTTTTATACTTATTTTATTTTATAAATTTAGATATTTGTATTCTAAAAAATAATAAAGATATGAAATTGAATTTTAAAAAATCAGTTGAAAATTTTTAAATTCTTTAAACATATTTTTAATATATATTCTCATATTTTCTTAAAATTAATTTATCTTCTATATACAAAATAAAAATAATAAGGATTTAGAGACATTAAATAAGTAATTATATACAATAAATTACATAGAAAGGATTTTCTATATTTTTAAAATAAATCTGCTTTAATATTTTCTATTAAGTAGCAAAATGACATATTAATAACATTCGTCCAATTGAAATTCAAGGACATTATGGTAAATTAGTTAGAATTGAAAATGTAATACCCGAAAAAAATCCGAAATTTACGAATTTGGATTTATTTATCGAAATCGAAATAATTCCGAGAGAGTGGAATTAAATATTTCGGATAATCGCGACTCGGGATAGATGTATCGAATTATCCCAACAATCTCGGATAATTCATATTATGATTTTTAAGAGATTAAAAATCATAATATTAAAAAAAAAAAAAAAATATTCGCAGGCTGGTGTCCGCGCGGTGGCCGCGCGGTGCGCGCCACCAGCACGCCACCCTGCTGTTATGAACAAAGTCATAACGCCCATGCGTTTCTTGCCATGAATTCGGTGGTGGGCGATTCCAAACGACTCCAAATTGAATTTCAAGCATTGAGGGACGTTGTGGGGTGCTTGACAATGATTATTGGGTGCATTAAGACATCAACAAATCAGTTATGAGGCTATATGATCACTTGAGGGAATCCTATGAAGTCATGTGGAGTAGTGGGGGTTTTGGATGAGGGTTGAGGGAGTTAAGTCAGGGGTTATGGAGCTAAATTCGTCCCCTCACATCCCTAGCATCCTATGACAGTCATTGGGCTATTCCCCACCTCTATAAATACCCTAGTCATGCCTCCATTCCACCCATTTGCACTTAAGAAGTTTCATAGTGAGAGTGGTGAGAATTCTTGAGTTGTGCTTCACTTGGCAGAGAGTTGGACGTGTTCAAGTGATCCAATCCATTCTTCTAAGGTTAGGTAAGAGTTCTACTTCATTCCATTGGTTTTAGATTCGAGTTTGTTGCCCTAGAACTAAGAATTCTTTCGACAACTCCAAAATAGATTCAATCGGAGGGAGGTGTTGATTCGTGGGGCTGTTCGGACGATCTCGGGGATTCTACCAAGGGGAATTTCGATCCTAAACTCATCTCAAGTAAGTTAGTATTGTGCACGTCGATTTTTAGGAGTTTTGGTTGAGTATAACCCGAGATATAGGTTTATCTTCTCATTTGATAGAATCTGCCAAATAGGGTTTCCTATGACCAATTTTATTGTTCTGTGAATTCGACCATGATCCGTACATTTTTAGGAGAACCTTCCAAAATGAAACTTGTTCCTAATATCCTAAAGATGCTCTCTGTAAATGTTTAATATTTTTGGACATGTTTTGGTCACCCAAATTCGATCTGGTATTTTCTGCGTATAAGTTAACAGATTTAATGTATGTATGTAGTCAGTTTTGTTGTTCGATTCACTCTTGCCTATGATCGTTTTTAGTGCTTGATGTCTTCATGAAACTTGTTCTAATATGTGTCTAGAACATCCCTGTAAAATTTCATGATTTTTGGAGCATGTATGAAATTGTTATGAATTTTTGAACTCACTATGGTCGAATTTACTGAAGTATGCGAAATTGTAAATCAATAGCTTTCTGAAATCGATTAAAATGACCAGTTTAGAGTCCGAATTTTGAGATGGCTATTTCTATGAAAAATGCTTATTTTGATGATTCCTAGCCACTGTAATTTTTCCAGAATTTTTAAAAATTTTTTACTGCATTTTTAAATGCGATTTCGAAAACTGCCACAGTGTTACCTTTAATCGGTAAATGCTATTTTGATTATTCGATGAACTATGAGTCGAGTGTTACTCATTTTTGAAGAATATGGATTCTGGAAATGTGGAGATATTATGAAATGATAAAATGTGGTTTTAAAACTTTGTAAGTTTTGATCGAGTGGGATGCCCAATGTGGTGAAAATTATGTCGCCCCCTCTTTTGTAGCCAAAACGGCATTGATTATTGTGATGTATGAGTCTATACTCCTAGATGTATCCGTATGGGTTATCTAGGGCTCCGGAGTGTGTCTGTATAGGGTCCGCTGCATGCACTTACCTCGTGGGTACGAGTCCCAGAGGTTGATCCCAAGGGTTCGTCCCTAGGATATGTTTGAGTCCTTGTGGGTATAAAGTCCCAAAGGTTGGTCCTGTGGGTTCGTCCCTAGGATATGTTAATGGGGTGTCCTCGATCATAACTAACATTGGTAAAATATTCGTGGAATATGTGTAAGAGATTTTAAATTAATTTATTTATTCGTCTTTTTTAATAAATATATTATTTTGTATACTCTCCTAAAAACTTTTAAAATTCGTTGTGCTATATATTAACTTACTCAGTACCGTTGTACTGATAAGATATGTTGTCTCTATTTTTTTTTCAGATGTGGAAGATTAGCGCATGGCATTTTACCATTTGGGATGGGAATTTCCGAAGACTTGTCGCACTTAATTTTTTTTAAATTCTTTTACGAATTCTGAACTCATGTTTGGCCTTGCTTGGCCCTTACTGAGCTTCCGCACTGTTTTTAAATTATGCATGTTAGACTTAACTCTGATTTAAAATTCGGGCACTGTTTGAATGGTTTTAAATTATTTTTCTAAATTATTGATACAACTTAGCCTTAGCATCTTCTCAAGTGAGCTCGAAATGGTTCGCGTCTTGCTTGGGGAGGTGTGGCGGTGGCATCCCGGCCTGGGTTATCAAATCCGGGGTGTTACAGAGTGGTATCAGAGCCCGGAAATTTTTAAAATATATATATATATATATATATTCTTATTTTTCGGCCCAATAGAGAGGCCCAAAATATTAAATATTATTTTTAAATATTTTAAATATTATTTCCATGGGAATAAAATTTTATTTTAAAACTCATGGAAAAATATATCTCAAAAAAAAAATTCGACAAGTCTCAAATTGTTACTATTATTTTCGGGGGGATGCATTTGCATACATGCATTATTTAAAATGTTCGCTGATTGTGTTAGATAACATTCTTATTCGGCTTGACCTTGACTTAGGAGCGATAGCTTGAGGCTAATTTATCCTTGGTCTTAGATCTTGATCACATGTGCTTAGCGTACCTGTTAGTGTTTTGTTCGATTCGGGCGCAAGTTGCTCTTTAATTTTCACGAGGATTATATCTGCCTTAGATCTTCCAGCGCCTAACTTAGGAATTCAATTACCATCGGGCAAGGTGATATCATGTTCGAAACGATACGATGGAATCCCGATAGTAATCAAAAACCTAGAATTCTTCGCGAATCTAGTCGAGTTTGATCTTAGAGATTTCAACGTCATCTTAGGCATGGATTTTCTGACTCAATACAAAGCTGTTATTGAGTGCCAGAAGCAGAATATTTCCTTAGCCAAGAATCGAGGGAAGAAGGTGGTGTATTACATGCATCCTCCAAAGAAAAGCACTAAGGTGGTGAATGCCTTGAGGTTCTGTAATCTCATACAAAAAGGCTATCACTTATATGCATGCTATGTGCATAACCTCAAAGACGAGGAAAAAAAAAGAGAGAGAAAGAACGACACAATCCAAGTCGTAAATGGATGTCCCGACGTAATGCTGCCAAAGCGAGAAGTCGAATTTAAGATTGATCGGGTACCTAGAATAGAGCCGGTATCCAAGGTGCCGTTCGAAGCTCTCTACGGACGCAAGTGTCTCCGTTATGTTGGGTTAAGGATGATAGTTCTGTGGTTGTAGGACTTCAGCTCATTGAGGACATGAGCCGACTAATTAAGGTAGTGTAACAAAAGATGAAGGCCGCGCAAGATCGTCAAAAGAGCTATGCCGATACGAGGCGACAAGAGTTGGAATTCCAAGTGGGAGACAAGTTCATGCTAAAGGTGTCACCCATGAAGGGGGTGATGCGATTTGGCAAACGAGGGAAGTTGAGTCCTCGTTACATTGGTCCATACGAGATTTTAGACCGTGTAGGTACCTTGGCCTACCGATTGGCTCTTCCACCGGAATTATCACGGGTGCACAACGTGTTTCATGTTTCTCAGCTGAAGAAATATGTGCACGATCCAACTCACGTCTTGCAAACTGATGTGATTGAGCTGGACGATGATCTGACGTATGAGGAGTATCCGATCGAGATACTGGACGTCAAAGAAAGAGTTACAAGAAACAAGACCGTGAGAATGGTAAAAGTACTATGGTCTAATCATGGTACCGAAGAAGCGACGTGGGAATTGGAATCAGATATGAAGCAGAGGTATCCTAACCTTTTTCAACGCGACTCGTGAGCAGTTATGGGGACATAACTGTAGTTCTAAGGGGGGGAGGATGTGATACCCCGCAGAGAGTCGTCACGCGCCGAGGTAAGAATTTAATTTTCAAACCTCAAATATTTTATGCGTGTCAATTATTACATGCATTACTATCAGTCCGAGTGCGACCCAACTTCGAGGACGAAGTTGATTTCTAAGGAGGGTAGACTGTAATACCCGAAAAAAATCCGAAATTTACGAATTTGGATTTATTTATCGAAATCGAAATAATTCCGAGAGAGTGGAATTAAATATTTCGGATAATCGCGACTCGGGATAGATGTATCGAATTATCCCAACAATCTCGGATAATTCATATTATGATTTTTAAGAGATTAAAAATCATAATATTAAAAAAAAAAAAAAATATTCGCAGGCTGGTGTCCGCGCGGTGGCCGCGCGGTGCGCGCCACCAGCACGCCACCCTGCTGTTATGAACAAAGTCATAACGCCCATGCGTTTCTTGCCATGAATTCGGTGGTGGGCGATTCCAAACGACTCCAAATTGAATTTCAAGCATTGAGGGACGTTGTGGGGTGCTTGACAATGATTATTGGGTGCATTAAGACATCAACAAATCAGTTATGAGGCTATATGATCACTTGAGGGAATCCTATGAAGTCATGTGGAGTAGTGGGGGTTTTGGATGAGGGTTGAGGGAGTTAAGTCAGGGGTTATGGAGCTAAATTCGTCCCCTCACATCCCTAGCATCCTATGACAGTCATTGGGCTATTCCCCACCTCTATAAATACCCTAGTCATGCCTCCATTCCACCCATTTGCACTTAAGAAGTTTCATAGTGAGAGTGGTGAGAATTCTTGAGTTGTGCTTCACTTGGCAGAGAGTTGGACGTGTTCAAGTGATCCAATCCATTCTTCTAAGGTTAGGTAAGAGTTCTACTTCATTCCATTGGTTTTAGATTCGAGTTTGTTGCCCTAGAACTAAGAATTCTTTCGACAACTCCAAAATAGATTCAATCGGAGGGAGGTGTTGATTCGTGGGGCTGTTCGGACGATCTCGGGGATTCTACCAAGGGGAATTTCGATCCTAAACTCATCTCAAGTAAGTTAGTATTGTGCACGTCGATTTTTAGGAGTTTTGGTTGAGTATAACCCGAGATATAGGTTTATCTTCTCATTTGATAGAATCTGCCAAATAGGGTTTCCTATGACCAATTTTATTGTTCTGTGAATTCGACCATGATCCGTACATTTTTAGGAGAACCTTCCAAAATGAAACTTGTTCCTAATATCCTAAAGATGCTCTCTGTAAATGTTTAATATTTTTGGACATGTTTTGGTCACCCAAATTCGATCTGGTATTTTCTGCGTATAAGTTAACAGATTTAATGTATGTATGTAGTCAGTTTTGTTGTTCGATTCACTCTTGCCTATGATCGTTTTTAGTGCTTGATGTCTTCATGAAACTTGTTCTAATATGTGTCTAGAACATCCCTGTAAAATTTCATGATTTTTGGAGCATGTATGAAATTGTTATGAATTTTTGAACTCACTATGGTCGAATTTACTGAAGTATGCGAAATTGTAAATCAATAGCTTTCTGAAATCGATTAAAATGACCAGTTTAGAGTCCGAATTTTGAGATGGCTATTTCTATGAAAAATGCTTATTTTGATGATTCCTAGCCACTGTAATTTTTCCAGAATTTTTAAAAATTTTTTACTGCATTTTTAAATGCGATTTCGAAAACTGCCACAGTGTTACCTTTAATCGGTAAATGCTATTTTGATTATTCGATGAACTATGAGTCGAGTGTTACTCATTTTTGAAGAATATGGATTCTGGAAATGTGGAGATATTATGAAATGATAAAATGTGGTTTTAAAACTTTGTAAGTTTTGATCGAGTGGGATGCCCAATGTGGTGAAAATTATGTCGCCCCCTCTTTTGTAGCCAAAACGGCATTGATTATTGTGATGTATGAGTCTATACTCCTAGATGTATCCGTATGGGTTATCTAGGGCTCCGGAGTGTGTCTGTATAGGGTCCGCTGCATGCACTTACCTCGTGGGTACGAGTCCCAGAGGTTGATCCCAAGGGTTCGTCCCTAGGATATGTTTGAGTCCTTGTGGGTATAAAGTCCCAAAGGTTGGTCCTGTGGGTTCGTCCCTAGGATATGTTAATGGGGTGTCCTCGATCATAACTAACATTGGTAAAATATTCGTGGAATATGTGTAAGAGATTTTAAATTAATTTATTTATTCGTCTTTTTTAATAAATATATTATTTTGTATACTCTCCTAAAAACTTTTAAAATTCGTTGTGCTATATATTAACTTACTCAGTACCGTTGTACTGATAAGATATGTTGTCTCTATTTTTTTTTCAGATGTGGAAGATTAGCGCATGGCATTTTACCATTTGGGATGGGAATTTCCGAAGACTTGTCGCACTTAATTTTTTTTAAATTCTTTTACGAATTCTGAACTCATGTTTGGCCTTGCTTGGCCCTTACTGAGCTTCCGCACTGTTTTTAAATTATGCATGTTAGACTTAACTCTGATTTAAAATTCGGGCACTGTTTGAATGGTTTTAAATTATTTTTCTAAATTATTGATACAACTTAGCCTTAGCATCTTCTCAAGTGAGCTCGAAATGGTTCGCGTCTTGCTTGGGGAGGTGTGGCGGTGGCATCCCGGCCTGGGTTATCAAATCCGGGGTGTTACAGAGTGGTATCAGAGCCCGGAAATTTTTAAAATATATATATATATATATATATTCTTATTTTTCGGCCCAATAGAGAGGCCCAAAATATTAAATATTATTTTTAAATATTTTAAATATTATTTCCATGGGAATAAAATTTTATTTTAAAACTCATGGAAAAATATATCTCAAAAAAAAAATTCGACAAGTCTCAAATTGTTACTATTATTTTCGGGGGGATGCATTTGCATACATGCATTATTTAAAATGTTCGCTGATTGTGTTAGATAACATTCTTATTCGGCTTGACCTTGACTTAGGAGCGATAGCTTGAGGCTAATTTATCCTTGGTCTTAGATCTTGATCACATGTGCTTAGCGTACCTGTTAGTGTTTTGTTCGATTCGGGCGCAAGTTGCTCTTTAATTTTCACGAGGATTATATCTGCCTTAGATCTTCCAGCGCCTAACTTAGGAATTCAATTACCATCGGGCAAGGTGATATCATGTTCGAAACGATACGATGGAATCCCGATAGTAATCAAAAACCTAGAATTCTTCGCGAATCTAGTCGAGTTTGATCTTAGAGATTTCAACGTCATCTTAGGCATGGATTTTCTGACTCAATACAAAGCTGTTATTGAGTGCCAGAAGCAGAATATTTCCTTAGCCAAGAATCGAGGGAAGAAGGTGGTGTATTACATGCATCCTCCAAAGAAAAGCACTAAGGTGGTGAATGCCTTGAGGTTCTGTAATCTCATACAAAAAGGCTATCACTTATATGCATGCTATGTGCATAACCTCAAAGACGAGGAAAAAAAAAGAGAGAGAAAGAACGACACAATCCAAGTCGTAAATGGATGTCCCGACGTAATGCTGCCAAAGCGAGAAGTCGAATTTAAGATTGATCGGGTACCTAGAATAGAGCCGGTATCCAAGGTGCCGTTCGAAGCTCTCTACGGACGCAAGTGTCTCCGTTATGTTGGGTTAAGGATGATAGTTCTGTGGTTGTAGGACTTCAGCTCATTGAGGACATGAGCCGACTAATTAAGGTAGTGTAACAAAAGATGAAGGCCGCGCAAGATCGTCAAAAGAGCTATGCCGATACGAGGCGACAAGAGTTGGAATTCCAAGTGGGAGACAAGTTCATGCTAAAGGTGTCACCCATGAAGGGGGTGATGCGATTTGGCAAACGAGGGAAGTTGAGTCCTCGTTACATTGGTCCATACGAGATTTTAGACCGTGTAGGTACCTTGGCCTACCGATTGGCTCTTCCACCGGAATTATCACGGGTGCACAACGTGTTTCATGTTTCTCAGCTGAAGAAATATGTGCACGATCCAACTCACGTCTTGCAAACTGATGTGATTGAGCTGGACGATGATCTGACGTATGAGGAGTATCCGATCGAGATACTGGACGTCAAAGAAAGAGTTACAAGAAACAAGACCGTGAGAATGGTAAAAGTACTATGGTCTAATCATGGTACCGAAGAAGCGACGTGGGAATTGGAATCAGATATGAAGCAGAGGTATCCTAACCTTTTTCAACGCGACTCGTGAGCAGTTATGGGGACATAACTGTAGTTCTAAGGGGGGGAGGATGTGATACCCCGCAGAGAGTCGTCACGCGCCGAGGTAAGAATTTAATTTTCAAACCTCAAATATTTTATGCGTGTCAATTATTACATGCATTACTATCAGTCCGAGTGCGACCCAACTTCGAGGACAAAGTTGATTTCTAAGGAGGGTAGACTGTAATACCCGAAAAAAATCCGAAATTTACGAATTTGGATTTATTTATCGAAATCGAAATAATTCCGAGAGAGTGGAATTAAATATTTCGGATAATCGCGACTCGGGATAGATGTATCGAATTATCCCAACAATCTCGGATAATTCATATTATGATTTTTAAGAGATTAAAAATCATAATATTAAAAAAAAAAAAATATTCGCAGGCTGGTGTCCGCGCGGTGGCCGCGCGGTGCGCGCCACCAGCACGCCACCCTGCTGTTATGAACAAAGTCATAACGCCCATGCGTTTCTTGCCATGAATTCGGTGGTGGGCGATTCCAAACGACTCCAAATTGAATTTCAAGCATTGAGGGACGTTGTGGGGTGCTTGACAATGATTATTGGGTGCATTAAGACATCAACAAATCAGTTATGAGGCTATATGATCACTTGAGGGAATCCTATGAAGTCATGTGGAGTAGTGGGGGTTTTGGATGAGGGTTGAGGGAGTTAAGTCAGGGGTTATGGAGCTAAATTCGTCCCCTCACATCCCTAGCATCCTATGACAGTCATTGGGCTATTCCCCACCTCTATAAATACCCTAGTCATGCCTCCATTCCACCCATTTGCACTTAAGAAGTTTCATAGTGAGAGTGGTGAGAATTCTTGAGTTGTGCTTCACTTGGCAGAGAGTTGGACGTGTTCAAGTGATCCAATCCATTCTTCTAAGGTTAGGTAAGAGTTCTACTTCATTCCATTGGTTTTAGATTCGAGTTTGTTGCCCTAGAACTAAGAATTCTTTCGACAACTCCAAAATAGATTCAATCGGAGGGAGGTGTTGATTCGTGGGGCTGTTCGGACGATCTCGGGGATTCTACCAAGGGGAATTTCGATCCTAAACTCATCTCAAGTAAGTTAGTATTGTGCACGTCGATTTTTAGGAGTTTTGGTTGAGTATAACCCGAGATATAGGTTTATCTTCTCATTTGATAGAATCTGCCAAATAGGGTTTCCTATGACCAATTTTATTGTTCTGTGAATTCGACCATGATCCGTACATTTTTAGGAGAACCTTCCAAAATGAAACTTGTTCCTAATATCCTAAAGATGCTCTCTGTAAATTTTTAATATTTTTGGACATGTTTTGGTCACCCAAATTCGATCTGGTATTTTCTGCGTATAAGTTAACAGATTTAATATATGTATGTAGTCAGTTTTGTTGTTCGATTCACTCTTGCCTATGATCGTTTTTAGTGCTTGATGTCTTCATGAAACTTGTTCTAATATGTGTCTAGAACATCCCTGTAAAATTTCATGATTTTTGGAGCATGTATGAAATTGTTATGAATTTTTGAACTCACTATGGTCGAATTTACTGAAGTATGCGAAATTGTAAATCAATAGCTTTCTGAAATCGATTAAAATGACCAGTTTAGAGTCCGAATTTTGAGATGGCTATTTCTATGAAAAATGCTTATTTTGATGATTCCTAGCCACTGTAATTTTTCCAGAATTTTTAAAAATTTTTTACTGCATTTTTAAATGCGATTTCGAAAACTGCCACAGTGTTACCTTTAATCGGTAAATGCTATTTTGATTATTCGATGAACTATGAGTCGAGTGTTACTCATTTTTGAAGAATATGGATTCTGGAAATGTGGAGATATTATGAAATGATAAAATGTGGTTTTAAAACTTTGTAAGTTTTGATCGAGTGGGATGCCCAATGTGGTGAAAATTATGTCGCCCCCTCTTTTGTAGCCAAAACGGCATTGATTATTGTGATGTATGAGTCTATACTCCTAGATGTATCCGTATGGGTTATCTAGGGCTCCGGAGTGTGTCTGTATAGGGTCCGCTGCATGCACTTACCTCGTGGGTACGAGTCCCAGAGGTTGATCCCAAGGGTTCGTCCCTAGGATATGTTTGAGTCCTTGTGGGTATAAAGTCCCAAAGGTTGGTCCTGTGGGTTCGTCCCTAGGATATGTTAATGGGGTGTCCTCGATCATAACTAACATTGGTAAAATATTCGTGGAATATGTGTAAGAGATTTTAAATTAATTTATTTATTCGTCTTTTTTAATAAATATATTATTTTGTATACTCTCCTAAAAACTTTTAAAATTCGTTGTGCTATATATTAACTTACTCAGTACTGTTGTACTGATAAGATACGTTGTCTCTATTTTTTTTTCAGATGTGGAAGATTAGCGCATGGCATTTTACCATTTGGGATGGGAATTTCCGAAGACTTGTCGCACTTAATTTTTTTTAAATTCTTTTACGAATTCTGAACTCATGTTTGGCCTTGCTTGGCCCTTACTGAGCTTCCGCACTGTTTTTAAATTATGCATGTTAGACTTAACTCTGATTTAAAATTCGGGCACTGTTTGAATGGTTTTAAATTATTTTTCTAAATTATTGATACAACTTAGCCTTAGCATCTTCTCAAGTGAGCTCGAAATGGTTCGCGTCTTGCTTGGGGAGGTGTGGCGGTGGCATCCCGGCCTGGGTTATCAAATCCGGGGTGTTACAGAAAATTTGAGATTCTCAATCTAACCAAATGCAATAATTTTAAAACATCAAAAAATAAGATTCCCATCAATATCATATTTCCAGTAATTTTATATTCTCAGCAATCACATTTCCATTGATAATCTAAAATCCGACCAGATGCTAAATGTTAAAATGGGCAACTTTAAACAGAGTCAAAGTCATAAAAGTAGTAATTTTCAGTAAAATATAACAAAATTGGTGTTACGAGAGTAGTGAAACATGACATTACATGTGATAAAAAAAAATTCTAAACTTTTTTTTTCTTTACCCCGCTTTAGCGTTTGGTGGTAGGGTTGGATCGGCACGGCATACCGAATTTCTTTACTCATATCATTACCATACCGTAAATATCGGTATATGAAAAATGAATACCATTACCATACCAAAAATTCGGCATACCAATATTCGGTATACCGAAACATTCGACATAAAAGTTCGGTATTATCGATATGCCAATATAAAATTATTTATGAAAATGAAAGAAAATTCTCATATAAAAGTTTTAATTTAATTGCAATAAAATAATTTTCAAAAAAATTTAATACACATCACATGATATCAATAGAGTTTTAAATGGACTTTAGAGGTCATTCATAATCTCTTATAGCAGAATGACATTTATTTATTAATATATATGTTCATGATTACGTTATAAGTCATATTAGAGTTGAAGATCAAAGATAGTAAGCTTGACCAGAAGATACAACTATTACAAAAAATAAAAGTTATAGATATATGTTAGATTAAATTAGGATAAATAAATACTATTTAAATTTCAAACTTAAATAAATAAATGTAATCATTTAGAATAAGATTGAAATTTAGAATTAGGGTTTGCTTTATATAATAAATATAAACTTAATTTAGATTATTCAAATTTGAATTTGGGACTTAACTATGTTTTTTTTTTGGGTTTAGTAATGAATATGTAATATATATATATATATATATTATTTTAAAAACATGTAATTATATATTTTATAATATATATATTGGTATTTCGGTATTTTCGGTATACCGAAATATATTGTATTCTTATACCGATATCATACCAAAAATATTCGGCACGACAATACCGTACCAAAAATTTCAGCATACCATAAATTTCGGTATTTTCGGCATTTTTCGGTATGGTATAAACGGTATACCGAGTTTTCGGCAAAATTATCCAACCCTATTTGGTGGTTAGATTCTTAGAGACCTCAATTTCCAAAAAGTGGAATTAAATTCATTTTATAATTTGTGTGGCTGAATTCTCACACACACCTTTATGTCGTATCGACATATGAGTGTCAACGATTACTAAAAAAAAATTCCGATCATTCGTTATCTCGTGACTACATCAATATCGTCTTTGCATAAAACATAGCATTTGGACATACTTAGGAAGTATTGTTTAGTGTCTTTGCATTCCAAATTTTTATGTATTGTCATTGTTAGAAATCTGGAATTCACCGGATTCTTCACTACATCCATCCAAATGCCCTAAACTTTCCAAAAGCAAAAATAAACACTAACACATGTACAAACTAGCAATATTTAGGCTCAGATAGCCCCAAATACAAAGGGGGTGTTTGGAAGCCGGCATATTTAGGAGCATATAGCGGATTCAATCAGCATATCCTCTCACAATTCTCTCTCCGAATCTGCTATCTGCTAGCGGATCCGCTGACTCCCAAATATCCCCAAAGTTTATATACCAAAATCAGAGAGCAGTTGAAACGACTACTCAATCCAACCACACATATATCGCCTCGCCTCAATTCTATTAGGAGAGGCAACATATACAAGGTTTTCATGGAAGTCACAAAAGGCTATGAGGGTTAGGTTGACCATACTTACTTTATTTTATTGGTTCGCTAAAGGTGGGAGAACATTTATATAGAGTACAAGAAGTATAAATCCCAACCTCATGGAACATGCCAACAATTAATGGGCCAAAAATCCAAATAGTCATGTTGATTCTTTGATCTTCAATTCTCTTACAGTTTCATCATTAGTTAAAATTTGATTTTTTTTTCTTTTAACATTGACACGAATGCATCGGCAAAGGTGCGTGGGAGCCTACAATTCATATTTCAAAATCTTGGGACTTTACTTTCGTTCATTTTTTAAAAACGTTATCAAAAATTTCAATGCAAAGAATTCAATTATTACCAATTGGTTTTATGTAGCTTTATATGCATGATTTTTAATTAATCAACACAAACCTATAGAAATAAATCTCATTTAGTCCTTTATATTTTGATTTTTTTTTTTCCAATTTCATCATAAACTTTTGTTTGCCCTCATCAATCCTCTAACCTTATTAATTCTTGTCAAATCGGTCCTAATTCACCATACTTTTATAAATTAGCAGAATTAATAAAATTATTGGACCAATTCGACCCGTATCCTACTCAAATAACTCGACACCGTCCAAAACATCGTTCCCCATCTTTATATTAGCTCTTTCCAGATATTATTTTCCTACAATAACTAAATTAATTCTATTATAATGGGAAATAATGTCAGAGAAAAGTTAATACAGAGGTGAGGGAATGTGGTTTTGTAAGGGTCAAGTTATTTGAGTATGATACATGTTGGATTGATCCCACAATTTTATTAATTGTGTTGATTTATAATATTATGATGAATTAGCACCAATTTGATAGAAATTAGCAAAGTTAGAGAACTGAATGAGACAAAACAAAATTTTATAACAAAATTAGAAAATATCAAAACATAAAGAACTAAATGGGATTTATTTCCCAAAATCTATATGTGTGCAGATTTCAATTAAAAGGCATATATATACACATTCATCATTCTTGCAGCATAATGTGTGATTTATGGAAATCATATCATCAATTACTTTTGATCCCAAAATTGGATTTTCTTATGCCTTTTGTCTCAGTAAACACAATATCATTGATCATCACAATCAATAGCGGATTCAGAAACTTTTTTACATGATGTCACAAAAATTGATGTAAACTAAGTTAAAATTGTGATAACTATGACAATACAAAACCCCTTAAAAGAATCTAAATAAAAAAATTGGAGATAGTAGTGTTACCATAGAAATGAAGTCGTGTACCAAGTCAAATATAAAAATTTTAACGCAAAAAAATCAATTTCATCAATTTGAGTGATGTAATCACAAAAATTGAACGGGTGCATCAAATCAAATATTAAAAAACATAAGGTTAAAATAATAATTTTATCAACTTAAATAGTACGTGTCTCGTGCGCTGCTTGACATAACATACGATCCGTCCGCCCCTGAACAAAATCATCAGCGGGTTCTTCTTTAGAGTTTTTATTTTGCCTTGTACTAGAAAAACATAAGCATCAGGTTCTTTGTCCTGGTCCTACTACATACGAAAACAAAAGCATGAAACATAAGGGAATAAGGGATGCCACTGAGTTGCCATTTCGATAAGAACACTACTTGCAATCACCAACAGACATATAGTATAACATTTAATTTCCTTTTATAACCTTTTGAATCTTAGGACATAATTGATCTGTTTGACTAAAACTCCCAACTGCTTGTAGGAGATCCCATATCAATAAGGTTGTCCATAACCAATAAAGTTACGGTACAGCCGGGCCTTGTCTGCTGATGTTGTAGTAATATATGAATCGTATAAAGTGATTTATAAAATGATGTGTGTAAACTGTAAATTTTCTTTTTCATAACCTTCATTCACCGCTTTCTCATACTCAAACATCACTCCATATATATATCGCCATTACTTTTGGATGTTCGGCCATCACAACAGCACATATAACCGTAAGCACATAAACCACTCCGCTCCACAACTAGAAAAAGTTTACAGATTAATTACCCACCAAATAGTATTATTGTAAGAAAATGTATCTTTAATTTTATGCTACCATTCATTATAATTTCTACATGTGCTAAAATTAACAGATGTCAAAGTACATTGTGGTCATCAATCAATCATCATGTGTGCTAATATCCACCTAAATCATCCATCTTTAATTAGTAATAATCCAGTTACAATAATAACTGGCAGACAATTATTTAAAGAACCAGAATGTAATTTATAATCATGTATGTATTGTGGATAAGAATAAAAAATATATATGGAAACAATCTATTATCTGTGATGAGTCATGCCTATACTAATGAGTCATAATGTGCATGTCCAAGTGTAAGCTCCTAGACATTGTTAGTCATCATTTGAAGATGACTAATCACCTCTTTGTGCTACTATAAATATGAGTAGCAATTGTACAAATGACTACACTTGAATGAATTAAAATCATTACTCTCTACTATTGCTTCATTACTTACTTTGATCTATTCTCTATATAGCTAATAGGTATATATATATAACACGTTATCAGCACGAGGTGTCTCTACCGGAGTTATATCGGAGTTCTGTCTTAGGTATAATTTTATATCGTTACTTTTCAATATAATTATGGCTAATCTCTCAAAGCAGGAATTTCTCCCGTTATGGGTTTCTGGAGATAATTACATGTCCTGGGCACGGGACGTAAAGATGCACCTGGCATCTATGGGGTTGGAAGATACTATCGCCCCTGACAAAAAACCATCAAGCCAGGATAAGGCAAAAGCCATGATCTTTCTGTGCCACCATATTGATGAATCTCTGAAACTTCAATATGTGACGCTGGAATCACCACTTGAACTGTGGCTGAAATTGAAAGAGAGATATGATCATCTCAAAATGACGGTGCTGCCAAAGGCTCGAAGCGAATGGCATAATCTGAGGCTCCAGGACTTCAAATCAGTCCGTGAGTATAATTCAGCGATGTTTCGTATTACATCGCAACTGACACTTTGTGGAGAAAAAATAACTGAATCTGATATGCTGGAAAAAACATTCTCCACATTCCATGCCACAAATTTGGTTTTACAGCAGCAGTACCGTGAGCGGGGTTTTCAAAAATACTCTGAGCTTATCACCTGTCTACTTCTGGCCGAGCAGAATAAAGAACTATTGCTGAAAAATCATGAATCCAGGCCAACAGGTGCTGCCCCGTTTCCAGAAGCAAATGCCACAGAAGCAGAAAACCAAGTGCGAGATCGTGGGAATCAAAGAAATCAAAATTTTAATCGTGATAGAAATCGGGATCGCGGTCGTGGGAGGCCTGAATTATCTGGGAGAAACAAATATCGAAATAAACCTCGATATGAATCCAACCGCAGAAGCGACAACAGGAGGCCCTATAAGTCGCAGCCAAAGCCTAAAAGAGACAGAAATAATGATCAACCGTGTGATCGCTGCGGAATCAAGGGTCACTGGGCCCGAGTTTGTCGAACAGCTAGTCATTTAGCTGAGCTGTACCAGGCCTCGAAAAGGCAAGAAAGATCTGATCCCGAGACACATCATGCCACCCACGATGATACCTTTGATGATGTTCTGAATGATGACATTACCCACTTGGACACTGATGACTTTATTGGTGGCACAAACTGAAAGAAAAGTGAAAAGATCAGCTTTACATTTTGTATTTTGCGGATGATATATTTTGCCTTATGATATTTTGTATTTTAGTATTTTATTCCCTATTTTGTATCCCCCAAGTTATAAGTATTTTGCAGTGATTATATTATATTACTGATGTTGTTTTTATTACCTTCTGAAAAGAAATGGATGGCCAAGTTGAAAATGAAATCTGCCTCATTGATAGTGCTACAACGCACAGTATCTTAAAAAGCAAAAGCTTTTTCTCCCAATTAAAATTGGGAAAGACCGCAGTAAAAACTATAAGCGGTAATGAAAATTGTATTGAAGGATCTGGAAGAGCAGTTATATTTCTCCCTAAAGGGACAAAATTGGCATTTGAAAATGCCCTATTTTCAAGCAAGGCTCGGAGGAACTTGCTAAGTTTTGGTGATATTCGAAAAAATGGCTATCACATTGAAACTTTAAATGAGGCAGGAAATGAGTATGTTTTAATTACTCAAACCATCAATGGTGAAAAGTTTGTTCATGAAAAGCTGCCATGTTTGACATCCGGATTATATTATACAAAAATTTATGCCGGAGAAGTACATAACCTAGTAGGCCTAAAGGCTACTAGTGAATTTATAACTTGGCATGAAAGGCTTGGACATCCGGGCAGCGTGATGTTGAGGCGAATAATTGAAAATTCCAGTGGCCATAAATTAAACCATAAAATGGTTTTGAATCCAAATGAGTTTACATGTGCTGCTTGCTATCAAGGAAAATTAATTACCAGGCCATCTCCAGCAAAAGTGGGCATTGAATCCCTTGCATTTTTGGAAAGAATTCAAGGTGATATATGTGGACCAATTGATCCACCTTGTGGACCATTCAAGTACTTCATGGTACTAATTGATGCATCAACAAGATGGTCCCATGTCTGTTTATTGTCAACTCGCAACCTAGCCTTTGCTAGATTACTTGCACAAATTATTAAATTGCGAGCAC
Organism: Hygrophila difformis; assembly: GCA_030278955.1. Taxonomy (NCBI): domain Eukaryota; kingdom Viridiplantae; phylum Streptophyta; class Magnoliopsida; order Lamiales; family Acanthaceae; genus Hygrophila; species Hygrophila difformis. The sequence goes on from JAOANR010000003.1 coordinate 20,563,952, forward strand.
AATTTCCTGACTATCCAATAAAGAAAATACGCCTTGATAATGCTGGAGAATACACATCAAATGCTTTTGATGATTTTTGCACATCTGTTGGTATCACAGTAGAACATCCAGTTCCGTATGTGCATACCCAAAATGGTCTGGCTGAATCATTAATCAAAAGGTTGCAATTAATTGCACGACCTTTATTGATGAAATCAAAACTCCCCGTTTCTGCTTGGGGACATGCTATATTGCATGCAGCAGCATTAGTAAAAATTAGACCGACAAGCTATCATAGCTACTCCCCTACTCAAATTATAACGGGAAAAGAACCCGATATTTCCCATTTAAGAATTTTTGGGTGTGCGGTATATGTACCAATAGCACCACCTCAAAGGACAAAAATGGGACCTCAAAGAAGGATGGGCATCTATGTCGGGTATGAATCCCCTTCGATTATTAAATATCTTGAACCAACAACGGGTGATTTATTTACTGCAAGATTTGCAGATTGTCATTTTGACGAATCACATTTCCCGACATTAGGGGGAGGAAGTAATCAACTGAAAAAAGAAATTTCGTGGAAAATCCCACTTAATATCACTGATCCTCGTACTAAACAATGTGAATTAGAAGTTCAAAGAATTGTGCATTTGCAAAGGATTGCAAATCAATTGCCTGATGCTTTCAATGATGCTGCAAGAGTAACAAAATCTTACATTGAAGCAGCAAATGCACCGGCCAAAATAAATATACCTGAAGGGCAAATTCCAAGTGCTAATGAATCTAATCCACGGCAAAAGCGTGGTAGACCATTGGGTTCCAAAGATAAAAATCCACGAAAGAAAAGAATTCTACAAGTGGATGACGAAAAACCTGAAGAGGTAACAAATTCAACTTTTGAAGAAGTTGATGCTGAAAATGCTAATCCGGAAGAAAGTGAAACTATTGAAACTGCTTTCAATTATATTACTTCTGGAAAGTATTGGAACCGGAAAGAAATCAAAGTTGATCAAGCATTTGCATATAATGTAGCACTTGAGATGATGAAAAATGACGAGGATCCTGAACCAAAATCAGTTGATGAATGTCGGCAAAGGGATGATTGGCCAAAATGGAAAGATGCAATTAAATCAGAATTGGATTCACTGAACAAAAGAAAAGTATTCGGCCCCATAGTCCAAACACCTGAAAATGTAAAACCAGTTGGCTACAGATGGGTGTTTGTTAGAAAGAGAAATGAAAATAATGAAATTGCAAGATACAAAGCAAGGCTTGTAGCCCAAGGATTTTCCCAAAGACCGGGAATTGATTTTGAGGAAACATATTCCCCAGTTATGGATGGAATAACTTTCAGGTATCTCATGAGCCTAGCAGTACGAGAAAAGCTCGAAATGAGACTGATGGATGTTGTTACTGCTTACTTATATGGCTCATTGGAGAATGATATTTATATGAAAATACCTGAAGGATTTAAATTGCCTGAATCTTATAACTCAAAGCCCAGAGAAGTTTATTCCATCAAATTACAAAAATCACTTTATGGGCTTAAGCAATCGGGCCGAATGTGGTACAATCGCCTCAGCGAAAGTTTAATTAATGAAGGTTATATAAATGACCCTATATGCCCATGTGTTTTTATAAAGAAAAATGGGTCAGAATATGTAATCATCGCAGTCTATGTTGATGATTTAAATTTAATTGGAACTCCTGAAGAGCTAGAAAAGGCAATTGAATATCTGAAAAGGGAGTTTGAAATAAAGGATTTTGGAAAAACAAAATTCTGCCTTGGCTTGCAAATTGAGCATTTGGATAAGAGTATTTTTGTTCATCAATCAGCTTATACCCAAAAGGTATTGAAGCAATTTCGAATGGATTATGCTCATCCGTTAAGTAGTCCAATGGTCGTTCGGACACTTGATCCTGCAAAGGATCCATTTAGGCCAAAGGGAGATGATGAAGAACAACTTGGCCCAGAAGTGCCATATTTAAGCGCAATTGGCGCGTTAATGTATCTGGCAAATAGCACGCGACCTGATATCGCGTTTGCTGTTAATTTACTCGCAAGATTTAGTTCTTGCCCTACTCAACGACATTGGAAAGGCATAAAGCACATCTTTCGCTATCTCCAGGGAACAGTTGACCTTGGGTTATTTTACCCAAAAGATTCTCGACATGAGTTGATCGGATATGCCGATGCAGGATATTTATCAGACCCACACAAAGCCAAATCTCAAACAGGCTATATTTTTATGTGTGGTGGAACTGCTATCTCATGGAGATCTATGAAACAAACATTAACGGCAACTTCCTCAAATCATGCTGAAATATTAGCAATCCATGAGGCTAGTCGAGAATGTGTTTGGTTGAGGTCAATGACTAATCATATATTGAAAAATTGTGGTTTGGTCACTGAACCAAAAATGCCCCCAACAATTTTATTTGAAGATAACTCGGCTTGCATAGCCCAATTAAAAGGGGGTTATATAAAAGGAGATAGGACTAAACACATTTCACCAAAATTTTTCTATACACATGATCTTCAAAAGAATGGTGAAATTGATGTGCAACAAATTCGATCAGATGAGAACTTAGCGGATCTATTGACCAAGGCATTGCCGACTGCAACGTTCGAGAAGCTTGTGAAGAAAATTGGAATGCTGCGGCTTCGAGATTTAAAGTGATGTTACAATCAGGGGGAGCAATGAATACAAGAATATTGTACTCTTTTTCCTTCACTAGGATTTTTTTCCCACAGGGTTTTTTCCTAGTAAGGTTTTAACGAGGCATATTCTTTGTATAATGGACATGCAAGGGGGAGTGTGATGAGTCATGCCTATACTAATGAGTCATAATGTGCATGTCCAAGTGTAAGCTCCTAGACATTGTTAGTCATCATTTGAAGATGACTAATCACCTCTTTGTGCTACTATAAATATGAGTAGCAATTGTACAAATGACTACACTTGAATGAATTAAAATCATTACTCTCTACTATTGCTTCATTACTTACTTTGATCTATTCTCTATATAGCTAATAGGTATATATATATAACATTATCTGGGTTTTAAAATTGGCGTCCTAAATTTATGAATTCCTTACCGTAGATTTCAACCATTTAATTAATCACAGTTGCTTTTAAGGATTCGTAAGTTAGCCTACTTGGGAATTTAGTTACTATATTATTAATTAATTCTTTTTTTTTTTCGGGGAAAACTATATTATTAATTCTTCGGTAAATTAGGTTCTGTACCCTTTTAAAAGAAAATTTTCATTTTTTAGGCCCAATTCTAATTTTATTACACTTTGCACCCCATCATATGTTTGATTTAGTTTACCACGCTATTTGTATGTGTCTTACCTAGTTACTATATGGTATTTACCAGGTTAATGATATGTGGTTTACCACTGTATTAGTGTGCGTTTTACCATAACTACCATATATTAGTACTTACCAAGTTACTGGTACGTGGTTTACCACAGATACCATATGGTATTTACCAAGTTTTTGGTATGTACTTTACCACAAATATGTTATGGTGTTTACCAAGTTATTCCACATATACCATATGGTATTTACTAAGTCTTGGTATGTGCTTTACCACAAATATCTTATGGTGTTTACCAGGTTATTGGTATGCGCTTTACCACAAATATCTTATGATGTTTACCAAGTTATTCCACATATACTATATGTGCTTTACCAAGTTTTTAGTATGTGCTTTACCACGATTATCTTATGGTGTTTACCAAGTTATTGGTATGTGCTTTACCAAGTTCTTGGTATGTAATTTACCAAGTTATTACATAAGGCCTAAAACACAATATTTGAAATGAATGGGCTTTGACTCTTATTATATTTTGTCCATGGGTACCGGGCCATAGTTTTCCCTTAATTCTTTGATATAGATATTCTAAGCCATACCTTATCCTACAATGGGCCAACTCTACATCCTCTATGAGTTTTTCTTGTCCATCTCATATAATTCTTTTAAATTTTTCTATTTTTTATTTGGAAAGCATTTTTATAGTTTTATTGATATCAATTTTAATAAATGTATACTTCCTCCGTTCTCAAATAACTGAATCATTTGCATAGTAATTACTATCCTTTTAGTAACTTTGATTAATTTTTTTAACATAGTTATATAAGAAAAATATAGTCATGTGGGATATTGTTAGATTCATCTAATCACGTAGTTTCAGAATATAATTTTTTTTATAATTTTTACTTATATATAATTAGAGTTATTAATGGTTAAAATATGTCTTGAATTGCGTGAAATATAAGAATGATACAGTTATTAAATAACAGAGGTAGTAGTATTTAGCAAAACAGGAAACCAAAAAATAAAATAAAATTCAGAGGCCAATCAGTGTAATGCCTTGTGCACAATCATCTGCCACGGATTGAACCAACCATGTTGGAATACATAGTATTTCTGCGTGTTATACTTATAGAAGTTTGTGACTCCAAGAAAAGTCCATTTGCCTTTAACAAATCCAAGGATGCGGCTGCATATATATATATATATATATATACTAGAAATCTTGAGTCGCGCGCTACGCTGCGCGCGACTGTTTGTGTAAGTTAATGGTGGTGTATGGTAAACTCTGAAGTGGAATTAGTTTGAAATGTTTGTTGTGCGTAATTTAATGAGGAAGTGAGGACATGAATATTGTATGGGGATATTGTAAAAGCAAAGTGATATTATAATGTAAGTGGAACAGGCAGCTATATAAAAGAATAAGAGGTGATATTGTAAAAGCAAAGTGATATTATAATGCAAGAGAGTCTATGCACAAGAGCAGTGCTCTAGTTCATGTGAGAACATTGGATGGGTCTGCTATCAAAAGGGACCCCATTGCTATCAAAAGGAATGCCAAAAGCTATGCCCAAATAAGTGTATGCACAAATGAACTAACTTCTAGGGTCAGCTCATAATGAAAATGTTAGCCAAAAGCTGTGCAGACATAGATGTTATGTTAAGACCATAGATATATGTAGGTTTAGGTGCATAGATAGCTTCGCATAGGTTGGAACCGTTCCTAATCTTGTTTAGGTGCCTTCGTTTTCGGTTTCCTTGTTGACATCTTTGTTTTCTTTGATGGGCTGCCACTGAGGTTGTCATGTGCATTTTGTGAGAGTTTCTGGGGCAGAAGATCATCATCACTGAAAGCAGGGAGGAGGTCTTTGGCAATGGCGGATTGTCCTGCCTCGTGTCCTGAGAGTTTTTGGAAGTTAGGTATTATCCCGGAGGTTTGTGTTTCTGTGATTTGTAAAGGAGGTGGTGTGGTCGGAAGAGCATCTGGGAGAACTGAAACAGTAATGTATAAATATAAGATTTAAATGGAAGGCATTAATTTTAGGAGTTTGGCTTGCATAATAGAGAGAACCTTCATTATGGGCGTATTCTTCAATGCTTCCTAAAATGTAGTTATCTTGCTGGTAATTTGTGGATGTGGGCAGCCTTTTCTTGATTGTGGCATGGAACCTTTGGTCCTGGATCTCATTGTTACGCAATGTACAAAGTTCCGCCCGATCCTGTGTGGGATTAGCAGAATTTAAGAACCCAAAAAATGTTATTTAATGCAGTAGTTTTGATGTATTAATATGAAAAAAGAAAATGACTTAAGAAGAATATATTACAGCCGGGGTTATTTGCAAGATTTCTTTTGGGGTGAGTCCCAAAACTGTTTCTGCATGTTCTTCGAAGGCGACACAGCGAACAGAATTTGATTCGTCTTGGAGCTGAAGAGTGATTTTGATTCTGTAGAAAGTATGTGTAAATGGCAATTGAAAGCAATATGAATATTTGCGGGCAAGTATTGGCAGGTTGTATGTAGACAAACCTTTCTTCAAACTCTATATAATCTTTACATTTGTGACACCAGTATACTTTGTTTGGATCAGCTCCTAGTCCAACGGTGCAAATTTTGCAAGCTGTGTAGGTGACCTTGGCAAGTGCTTCCTCTGGTATCTGGAAAGTAGCAATGCAATGATATTGTCCCTGGTTTAAGAAAGTAGTGCAATAATGTTATCAAAAAAATCCAGGTAACAAGCAATATATTTATCAGTGAGATTTCTAGCAGTGGGAGGGCCATTAAAGGGATAAGAGCAGGAAATATTGGAAGGCTTATTTGGCGATTCCAACAATAGCAGTGGTAGGTGGACAACAGCAGCGGATTACCGGGGGTGATTGGAGAAGAGTCTCAATGTCAGTTTGTTGGTTGTTAGCTCCGCTCGGTGCATTCCAGTTCTTTTCAAGGAGCATCCTGTCTAATATGTTCTTGTGCCTTAGCTTCCTGTAGAATTGGGATTAGTGTAATTGTGGGAAAGAAAGTATGAGTAATTGTTTAGGTTCGTACCATTGCTTCAAGTGTGTGACTTCTGGATAGGGTGGATCATAAACAACCATTGTTTGGGTAGTTGTGGACAATGATATCCCTTGTGGACATTTTGGAATTGATAGGAATCTGAGTTAGTCAGTGTGCAAGTAATATTTTGAAATGAAACGATGCATGTAGGATAAGAGTTTTGTGTTTGAACCATTAAATGGAGAGGCCTTCACGTTGAGCACAACAATGATGGGGCGTTTTGGTATTTTGGGCAGCAGAGTCCGTGCCTCAGAATTTACCAACTCATTCCAGAAGGTGAGGGAAATTGGCATGAGGCTGTGAATGAAAGTAAATGGAAGGTACTGAAAATGTTACATTTGAGGTAATTAATACATGTAGAAATTGTTGTGTGCTTACTCGTCAGCAACAAGTATGACTTCTTGGAGGGTGCCACCGCCTCGATTCTTTGGTTGTGCAGAATCAATGACAACTCCAATGACATCTTAAAAGACAGATGGTGAGAATTCTAATGAGGAAAATTGCATTATGTAAATGTAAGAAAACGACCAGTGTCATTGAGAGTTTACGTACCTATGTATTCCTTTGTTTCCAAGAAGGGGTGCAGATTTGAGAGTACCGCGAAGTCTGGCTTTCCGAGTAGGACATCCAGTGCACCCTCGGTCACGGGAGCAATTACGGTCTTTTGGTTCAGCATGAGCTCTAGGTTAGGGTGGAAGTTGGCCACGTCATTAACCTGTGACTCAGTTGTCATGGTAGATAGTTCATAAGTTTTGAAGAGTTTTAAGCAGTCATCCATTCCTGGTATATGGCGCTCAAATGCACACCCTCGGATTTTGGTTCCCTAGTCCAAATGCACATTAATAAAGACGGGGAAATATAGTATAGAAAATGGCATAAGTGAAAAAAAACCATTTTTATTTTGGCATCCATTAACTGAATAGCTTTTGTTCTCTTGTTCAGTTTCGCCAATAAAATTCAGGTATTAGCAGAGCCCGATCATTCAAGGAGCAGGCAACGAATTCTCATAAAATGGTGTTTACTTTCAAATTATTATTATATGCTTAAAATTTTCAGGACATTCAGATTTTCTTTAATATTTTGATAAAAAAAGGTTTAGTTTTAAGTTACCATATACTTGAGGAATAAGTCAAAAGACATAGACGGAAAGTTAGGGAACAAAGAAAAAAGCCCTAATCTATTTCTCATACTCCAAGCATCAGTGATGGGATAAATGTGAGGTAGGGGGCACATGCAAAAATAGAACACAATTGCATATAACAATGTAGCAGAAATTCATGCTCATATGAAAAGATAGAAAAGATACAAAACATTTGAGCAGAAGGTAAACAATGAGAGCGGGCAAGTAATTTAAATAATGAGGGGAAGATTACCTCGGCATCCACAAAGACGTAGCGCTTGTATTTCCTTTTGCTGGTTTTAGCCGTTCTCTGTGCAGATGTTTGAATAAGCATGAGTTTGATCATCCAATGCTTCATTGTTGAGGTGAGGCAGATGAGGGTAAGGTTGCTGCCTGCAGTTGCTTTGTATGGCTGCACCTCCATGGTGTTGTTCCAGGGATTTCACAATGAGGGTTTCGCGATAGAGCGACTTGTAGGAAGGGTTTCACTGGAAGATGGAGTGAAGGAGTACATGGGTTGTGTTCGTAATGTATTCTGTATATATTGTGGCTGTGTTGGTTAGGTTATAAGGGTCATGATGATTGATGGCTTGCCTGACATTGGAAATGTCAAAGGTGATGTGGTTGTTGGTATGGGCTTTTCTGAATTGAATAAGATTTATTTATTGATTTGTGGTTGTAAATAGCAATGTAATGTTAGGGCAGTGTACTTTTTAAAGAGTTATCATATGTGTTAGTATATTTGACTGTCAGAATTTGGTGACGGAAACAGTGATATGAAGTGGAGTGTAGTTTGCAACAATGTATGACGTGTGGCATAAAGATTGGGGTAATATTGCAAATATGGGCAGGGACCTTCTACCATACTGTAATGCAAATCTTAATGCTATGGAAATGATGTTAGGGAAATCGTTGGAGTGAGGTTGTTGACAGAAAATCTGAATGCTAGGGAAATGAAAGTAATGTTGAAAGGTTAGTAGCCACTGAATAAATTTGTCTATTGATTCAAAATCTAGGGGGGATTGTACCTGCCTTATTATAATAAGCTATCCCTGCATCCTGGCATCCTCCTGTACCAACCCTTGATCAAGATATCAACAGTTACATCCTGGCTTCCTCCTGTACCAACCCTATAAAAACACACTCCAACAGTAAAGCAATATTCATTCTTTTTCGAAAAAAGAAAGAAAGAAAGAGCTATTTATTTTAAAGTGCTTAGAAGAGTGTTGTGCTTAAATGTAGTGTGGTCACATTCACATAATTTGCATTAGAAATAAGAATGAGGAACAAAACCTGCAAGAGCCAACTCTTAAAGCAAATCAGTCTTTAAAAGGGACCTACTCTCGATCAATGATTCATTTAAGATAAGAAAAGAAGATACATAAGATAGATAACTGCATCTCTTCAAGCAAGTTCCTTTTACTAATAAATTGACTCCAGGCACTGGTCAGCAAATGTTGGCTTAGGCCAGCTGAAATTTAAACAATTCAAATTGGTCTGTATTGGTTCACCATAAAGCACTTCATTTAACCCAGCTGACAATTAAAACCTAATCCCACATTATAACTACTTAAAGATATGACACCCCAAATTTAAATATCATCAAATAATGCTTGAAACCAAAGATGAAGAATACCAATGATATTGAGCCAAATTTAAATTTCATTTTCTTTTCAATTTTAAATTTTGTAGCAATGATATTTTATTGAGCCATGCAAAATTAAGACAAAAGCTCACTTGATAATGGGACGTGCGAGTCATCTGCACTTTGCATTCTCAACTTCAAGAGCCTGACAGCAGTTCGTAGATCAGCAGCAGGAAATGGCCAATTTGCGTCCTTAAGACCGAAGAGATTATGAGCCGAAAACATTTCCTTTTTGATGCTGGGAGGTTTTCTAAAAAGATTTCCAGAGTTGCCACGACTCTCAATCAAAAAACAACCACGACAAAAACAAGCATCACATGCATTCAGAATAAAATATAAAAAAAAAACTGAGAGTTTTCGTGAGGCAGGTTTGAACAAGAAAGTATACCTGGAGTTGGATAGCTCTATTGTCTTGGTTTAGTATTTGGAGTTAATTGCAATATCTTCTCTCTGGGGTGGTGATATTTGCACCGTAGCCTGGGAGGAAGGTATTAACTAAAAAAAAATTGATAATGCATAGATGTAACCAATCCATGACGGATCTCCCCTTTCCAAAGTCTGCAAACAGGATAAACTAAATTATAAGAGCCCGTTAATGTCACATAAAAATACATTTATCTCAAATTCAGCGAAAAACAAAAATAAATGGATCATCTCTATCATTGAAAATTTTCATTATAGAAATGGTATTACCTTCACAATTTTGTTACCACTAGGGCTATTAATTGCCCAATTTGAATAATCAACTATAAACATATCTCCTACTCCATCCATCCGGAAGATGTTCATCATTATTTGTTTTCTGGATATATAAAATTACTTGTCCAAATGTTTATCAATGACATGAATAGAATACTCTACATAGAAAGAGCATTATTAATGATAAAGTAGTACTTTATTATCCTATAATTAGGGGTGAATATATGAGATTATAAATTTTATTAATAAACATGAAATCTTAAAATGGACACATAGTTCAAGATAGAGGAAGTATTTCACAAAAATCAAAGCTATAAAAATAAATATGGATAGATGATCAATGCAAGAATGTTTCATAGCAAGTTATGCAACAAGGAGCAAGCCAGAAGTACTGATATTGGATTATACTTTTGTAATACCTTTAAAAGATGGTTTAGTAAAACCGGTCCTGCAAGCTGGGAAAGATCATTGCCAATCTGCAATGCCCACAAAAGGAGTTACTTTAAAGAAGTACTGTATTCCTATTTCTTAATGATGTTTTTCAAGTAGATATATTGAGAAGAAACGAGAAACAGTCATTACTTTAAAGAAGCCCCCGAACCAAAACCTGTATAAAAAGAGAGGAGCCATAAGATTTGATTGAAAAGTGAAAACTGAAACAGTCTTAACAAGCTAAAAACATATGCCCTAATAACATCATCTGGAGCTGTCTATGAATTCAGAAGCAATAAAAAACAGGACAATCAACAAAATTAATACTTTCCTTCCAGGCTACGGTTCAAAACAAGAGCTTTTGGAGTTAATTGCAATATCTTCTCTCTGGGGTGGTGATATTTGCAATCTGGTCCATTTTTACAGCTTCCATGATTCATGGAATATCGGCATTCTGGTTGATCTGGCCGTTCCGGCAGGTTAGTGACCGATAGGTGCCTATTGGAAGTTGGGGTCGTCAAGGCACTACGAATGGATAATGGGCTGCCAGTTCCCTAGTAGTGATGAATAGGCATGATGCAAGAAACATAAGTAAATAAGAGATATTGCTAAGAAGTTATATATACAGTCCATAGCCAAGTTAGATCATTGATATTTGAAATGAATGTATTTAGATTGCAAATAAAATTTCGAATCATAAGAATGAAGTAGACCGAGAGGGAAAATGAATGACATAGTATTAGAATTTACTTGAAACTCATGCACTATGCTGGAATCATATATTTTGATTAAGCTGGAATCCACTTTTGATCCAAGTAAACAGAAAATCTGAACTATTAATTCGAAATTCACTAACACGAAATCCCTCTGCCCAAATGAGGCTATTGGATATGTTTGGATAAATGGATTTTGGAGGAGATTTAAATTCCATATTACATAATAATAAAAAGGATTTCAATTGTTTGAACTAATTGATGTATGAGTGGGTTTCCTTTAATTTGCTACTATATTCGATCTATAATGAATCATTTGAAATTATTTGTTCAAATCCTCTCCCATATCTAAATCCATATCCATCAATATAAAACATGGAGTAAAATGAAATGAGCAGCATACCTCTAGGAAGAAAACTCACCAGGATAAAACCCTTAAGCAGTGTTTTGATCAGAGCCACCAGTGCAAGGCATGAACTGTGCCTACTGTGGAATATGACATGCAATGCAATATTGCTATAAATATAAACTAAAAAACATGGAATTGCAATAATATTAAATATGATAGATGAATATGAAAGAGAGAAAGATTTCACCTTTATTCCCAATTCGAAGTATCCAACATCAGAATCCAATATTGTTGGAGTGTAAGGCTTGATGACCTCTTGACCAGTGCTATCTTTACCTCTTTAGCTCTGCAGCCATAAATTCAATCAAAATGAAATGTAATAAACTATGCCATTCAAGCATTTCAACAGAAACAATGTGCCATTAAAAACCAAACAGAGAGAGATTGGCGTATCGTGACTGAATTATAATTTACAAACCTGCAGATTATGTGTTGCCCGATAGGAAGGCCCAACACATAAGTGGGAGTTGGAAGAGCAAATTTGAACTTCGCACCATTGTGGTCGTGTTGCATTTTCTTTACAAGTCTGAACTCCCTGGAATTTTCGGGAGCCAAGCACACTATCAATTAAATAAGAAAATTCTAGTTAAGAGAAGCAACGCCGACAAGAGCCTAAAGTTCTACACAACAAAGAATTATATTGGCTACCAAGATCTAATCTAATCTGTGTGCAAGAAAGCATTTCATCTGCCAAGACAAAGTTACTCTTCCTGAACAAGTGAGAATAAAAAGGCCCCAAATTCTTAAGGGAAATAACAAAATCTTTAATCAGTTTAAAGTTCCAACACTGCCTTTAGGTGAAGGAAGAAAACAAACCAAATAGTAGTACACAAGGAAATGAGGTAAAGAAATGGAAGATTCCTCAAATGCAACAACCAATTTACAGTTCTTGATTTTTACAAACTTCACAATTCAATATGTGAAAGTTATATGAATATCAGTACTTGAACTATAGTAATAATAGCAGGTCCGATTGGTGGACCAATCACTATAGCTAAGGACCTTGTTGAAACCATGACGGGCCTCAATGACAAAAGTGGAGTATAAAGAAAATGGGAAGTCAGTAATCGGTAATACTAAAGAGGTTTGAATTGCCCATGTCCCAATATTTGAAATTAAGCAACATCATTTCAGCCCCATCAAATTACCTTGCCTTTGTCAAGACAACAACTGTTAATGGCAAGTCTGAAACTCATTCTTCAGCAACTACTGAAGAACTAATTAAATTCTGTGGGAATTACATGCAGCAAGATTTTAAAAGGAAGCACAAGTAAAGAGAAGCAGCCCGCAGCTAGAAGTAAGCACAAAACATTGAGAATTGACCTATAGGAAAATTCTGAAAAGTTAACAATGCATCCCACTGTAATGACAATACATTATAAAGACAGTATGTTCCGATGCATAAGGCATGAATGAATGATACTCACTATAAAGCTAGCAATTCCATTGTATTTTAATTAGTTTGTAAGCCCTGCAGCACGTAAAAGTTCTTGATAAACAATACTTCGTGTCCACTCGACAACAACTGTTTCTTCTGGCACCATTCCTTCGAGTGGTCGGATTGTTATGTGTAAAGTGTTGAATGATCTTGCGCGTGACAAAGCCACATATAATTGTCCATGCATGAAAACAGGTTCTTTAATGAATACGCCGATATGTTGCAATGTTTGCCCTTGTGATTTATTTATTGTCATTGCAAAACACAACTTACAGGAAATTGAATTCGAGTAAATTCAATAGCGGTTTTGTTTGTTTCTTTTGGTTGCAAAGGTATTCGAGGGATAAAACATGTTGTGCCAGAAGAAGGGCCAGTAATGATTTCAGCTTCAAGAAGGTTATGTGTCATGTGCTTGCAGATTAGTCTGGTTCCATTTGACAGCCCATTCGAGGGGGATAGGTTCCGTAACAACATTATTGGCACACCTTTCTTTAAAGAAAGAATGTGAGGCGGCATGCCATTGGGCGTTATTGTACATAGCAAATCTTCGTAATGAGCTTGCTGACTTGGATCTTTCTTTTTATTCCTGGAAATAGATGTCATTATCTCCCCAGGTATTTGATCCAAAATGATGTTATTAATGTGATCAACGATTTCGTTCGTTGTTGTTAGAATTGAGCGCGAGACAAAGGCTGCAGGGGAAGGTAGTCGTAAAATATCAGGCGGATATATTTTCTGAATTAACATAGAGATGTTTTCATCGTGATATGCTATTAAATTATTATGAGGAATCCTAACTTCACCATCAGAATTGTTTGGACATGTATTGTTCCCAATGCCATCAAGGAAGGCTGCAAAAGCAGGGTCATTTTGCGCTCGCATATTTTTTTCAGGTGGAATTTGTGTGCATTATGAAACAAATTAGATGATACAACACTTGCTTCAATATAAATGTCTTTTGTGGCATTGGGAATGACTGGTGTAATTTGTCTGAATCACCACCAAATATGACAACTTTTCCACCAAAAGCCTCGTCAATATCGGTGATATCTCTAAGAGTATAGTCCAAAGCCTCAATAAGTTCTTTGCGAGACATAGAAATTTCATCCCAAATAATCAATGAGAGCTCTTTCAAATGTGCTGCTAGATTTGATTGTTTTGATATGCCACAGGATTTATGTTCAAGTATATCTAATGGTAATTTGAATTTTGAATGTGCAGTTTGTCCATTTGGCAATAAAGAAGCTGCAACGCCAGATGATGCCACAGGAGCTGACACAAGTTTCAATCTGTGTGCATATCCGAGAATAGCATTATACAAATATGTTTTACCTGTGCCTGCTGGGCCATCAATGAAACATACAAAAGGTAATTGGTTTTTTAATTTATCTGCCACAATTTAGAAAATTTGATACTGATCTTCATTCAATGTACTTGGGTCTGGAAGGTTATTATATAATGAAGAATATATGGAAGAGCTTTGTTCAAAGTTGTACTCATGTGTATCTGAAGCTGCATCATTAGTTATTGTAATTCCAAAGTCAGATAAAGTGCTTCCAGTTGCTGACAGGTGTCTGTTGACATTAATAGCAGCATGTATTTCAATACATATGTTGGTATTGTTACGAAATGATGATACAGGAGTAGTACAAAATTCGTAGAACTGAGTCCACAAATTTTGAGGTTCCGCTGGATTACAAAACATGAGGATCGTTGCGAATAGTTGTGAGAAAGAATTTGGAAGCTGGAAGTGTGAAGCTTCAGTTAAGCAATCGATGATGGCTGTGTCACACTCTAGCAAGCCTAGGGCAACACATGCAGCTTGAAAAGTCTCACACAATGTGTCATTAACTGTTGCAATGTCTGTGAATGATGTAGGTGCTGGACGGTGTTGTAGTAGCAACCGTAGATAATATCTTTCATTTTCATTAGGCCGTGCAGTGACAATACGTCCAACCACCGTACGACATTTTCTTGGATGCCAGTCTTTTTTCCTTGAATCCCAAACAAAGTGTTCTGGGAAATCTTTGTATAAAAGGTTCTTCTCCTTGGCATCACTATTGTGGTTATTCATGTCAAAAAATTCTGTAAGCATGGTTCGATGTGCTTGGCTGTTCTGTATGATTGTTTCAATAGGAGCAGTGGAAGAAAATGTAGTGTATTGATAGTTTGTCAAGTGCAACTGAAGAGCTATAACAGAAGGGCGCATTTCATTCATGTGAAATCTAAAGATTCGCCAGCAAGCCTCAGGGGGGGCTACCCACCGGCCTGTTTGGAATGCGGTAATTTCATCAATTTGTTGAGTTTCCTCAGGGGAGCGCACTGAAAATGCAATACGGTCATGACCTTTGTATAAGTATTTATACAAATACTTGACCAATTTAATTGTAGAACATATTTCAACATTGATATGGCAATCAAATTTTGCTAGCAAGTATGGGTTGTAAGGCACAATCCATCTATTATCCAGTAAACGATTTCGTGTAAAGACAACCGAACCATTGTTCCGGCGACGATATAAAGGATAGCCATTGGGAGCATGTGTGGTAACATCATTGAATTCTTTAGTGTAATGATTTTTACATTTTCCATCACGCATACAAGCATTGTTTGGATTGTCTGTTCCACATGGACCATGAAGCATATGTTTGGTAACCAAATCATGTAGGTATTTTTCAGTATGCGGATCAGGAAGTTCAGCAGAAATGCAATCATCATAGTGTGAAGGATCTTCCATTTTATCTGCAGGATACATATCAACAACATATGCACATGTGGCAACCCTCTTTTTTGGAACTCAACAACATATGAGTAAGCGCAAACATGGCCCAACAAATGTTCATCGAAAAGTTCACACTGAAGCTCTTCGAGTTTCAGATGGAAGATTCGCGAAGTAAGGTCAGGGCGATTAGTGCAATTATCATTTTCAGAGAGATGTTGTGTTATTTCAATCCAGTTTGGATTACAAGTCATTGTAATAAAGAAGTCCGGTTTTCCAAATTTTTGAACCAGCGCCATAGCATCCATGTAACGGCGATGCATGTCACGAGGACCACCGATAAAGGATGAAGGCAGGACAATTGGTTTGCCAACCTGATTTAGATCATCCAATCCTTGAACGGAAAAAGCATCTTCGATTCCTTGCATGGTTTCAATTCGTTGTTTCTTTTGATTTTGTTCAGATCTGAAATAGTCCAAGCGTTGAGTTTCTATTTTTATATATTGGTCAACAACATACTGCTGAAATAGACGCCCAGTATTGAGTAAAATGGTGGGCGAGCATGGCCGGATCTGCAGGCGATACGCATAGTACTCACGAATGGAAACATGGGTTTTATCCATCCGCTTTTGTTTTTTCGGTACTGCTGCAATAAGGGCCAAAAGTAAGCCATTAAAGCAACAATGCCAAGACATAATGAGCAATAAAGCACGCAGGTAGGTAGGAACATACGGGGTTCTCCTGTTTCCTGCGGCTGGTCATTGAGGCCAGCGAAGAAGCTTTCTGCCGTTTCCACAGCAATAGGAGGAGCCGCATTTCGTTTCCTCTTAATGATGTCTGGTTGCCAGCCAGGTTGTCCGTAAGCATGGATTAGAGGGTACTGAAAAGGATCATATGCAAAAGAGTAGTAACAAACTTTCTTTGGCGGTCCATCGAATGGATAAACTTGGATATCTCGCATTAAATCAGCATCAGTGGATTGGCCATCTTGCCATATAATGGAAACATCATCAACACTGGGGAGATTATAGACTCGCTTGTCCAAGCGGTGAGATGTTTTTAAGAATATTTTAAAATCGTTAAGGCATGGGATTTGATGAAGTCGCCTAAAGAATGTTGCGTAGGGATTTGATGATGTAATATTTATGAGTAACGCAACAAGATCTTTGTTTAACTTCGGGTTGTCATGCATTCTTCTTTCAAGCTCAATTCGAGCGTCATGGAAATAAAGTTGGAGATTTTTGTGGGTATCAGTACTCGGAAATAAAGCATTAATGAAATGGTGCATCATTCCATTGACACGGAACACATACACGTTTTGTTCATTGAGCTGCAAATTGACATCAGATTTCACACCCAACGTTGAGAAAGAGAACGTATTGTTGTATGAACGGATATATGAAAGGAAATGTTCTGATAATGAATGTCGGCGTAGAAAAAGGTCTCGAAGAATAGGAGGTGCAAGCAATGGATCCAAAGCAAAGGTCCCAAAAGAACAGCAGAAGCCATTCGATTCACAATAGAATAATAGCGCACCGCAATGATTGCAAGTAGAGGGGGTTGGTGACTCCCAATGAGAAGTACTAACATTGTGTCTGCGTACCTGTACCGCAGGCGGTGGGGCAGCAGGGGGCTGGGCTGCGCGAGCACGGCGTGCTGCAATACGGTCGTGCAAAGTACGTGGCGATGCATTCCTCGATTCAACTGGGTTTGCAGGCTAATCAAGAAACAATGGGGCAGCAATATAAAGGGGAAAAACAAAAGGAAAACAGGGTTAGAAAGAAATTATGCATTACAATCCCTGGAAAGGAAGAGACGGGAGGCTTTCGATGGGCGATTATTATTAATGTCTATACGTACAGGCGGTGCAGTAGATGTAGAAGCAGAATGGCGGGCTGCATAAGCACGCCGCGCAGCAACACGCTTTTGGAGGGGAGACAATGCAACGTCATTTGATAGGCTGTGGTTTGCAGCCTAAAGAATAAACCACCACAGCCAAACAGATAACCTTAATATAATTACAAAACAAACAAAGCGGCAAATATAAATCTGTTCATCGGGGAAAAATATGTAGAGTAAGAATTCAGCGAACCTGCTGGACCAACTGGCGAAGGCGAGCACTCCGGCGACGAGGTTGTCCAGTGGAAATTTCATTCCAATCCATATCCATTTAAAAAGAAGCAGTTCCCTACGGTAAACACCTGGCGGATGGTAGGAAGGAAGGAGATTGTTTAAGTATAAAAATACCTATGCATGAGAATATTAAAGGCTCCAACAATAAAAACATATGTGCAAAACAAACACAAATCGGTCCAGCAATTGCATAGCAGCATTGTAAAAAAACAATTGACTACGAGAGGGAAGCTTGGATTGTGGCAGAGAAGGCAGGAGGTGGGAAGAAATTATTACACAGGGAGGCGGGTAAACAACACTGAAACAAAAAGGTGGATATAGGGCCTTAAACAGTGTCCACCCCCTGTCCCCTTATATTGGAAACAAATTGTGCCGTTCCTGCATTAAGCTGTTTATTATGAGACAAGAGATTCTTTAAACCTCTGGGGTGTTAGCAGTGTGAAGCGCCCTTTGTTCCTTCATTTGCATTTGAACATAGGCTAAGATGGGAACAACACAGGAAGGAAAAAGGCCTCCCTGGTATTCAAGCGCACTCCGTTTTTAAACAGAAGAAAGGAACGACAACACCTAGACAGGCATACACCGCGCTGAACACAGAATAACTGGTGACATAACCTTACGCCCCCGGCAATAATTATTCCAATAAATAATAAATAATAGTGAGAGTCCTAGAAACTAATTAATGCATGATACATCATGATTTTATGCTTCCAATCCAACATACAAGGGCATTTATATATCGACATACTGAAAAAATAAAAATAATGATAAAATTTTCATTAAATGGGCAACACAGGCAATGTGTGAAGGCATAAATTCAATTTGATGAGAAATAGAATGGGGGACAGAGCCACTGTATTGGAGCAACAAAATCAAAAATTTTATTCTGCCTTAGGAAAATCACGGTAGATAACATTCTATAAATAGTAAAGCACAATTGGAATTGATTATTTTTTACAAATCAATTGTAGGAGCGATCATAGCAGGTTCTCCAAGCAAATGAGAAGAGACAAAAACTCAATCTATAATACTAAAATCTCTAACATTAACAGCATTGTAGAAATAATACAACTATTTGCACAGCATAATTCAAGAAACACGCAGGCTAACGATGGAATCAAAGGAGGAGCCCAATTCAATAAATTAAGGAGATCAGGCTAAAATGAGGAACCTGGGGAGAGCCGCAGCTGAACGCGCGATGGCCGAGAGCCCCAGGGGTGGGCTGCCGCTGGGCGCCTAGGGCACCGGCGACCGCTGAAGCAGCGGGGAGATGGGGGCCGACACCTACACCGACGGTGCGGCGATTGGACCGGAGCGCACGCCCGACGGCGTAGCTGGAGCGGCAGAGCGCGGAATTGCGCCGGCCGCTGAAGAAGCGGGGAGATGGGGGCCGGCAGCTACACCCAGGGTGCGCCGATAGGACCCGAAGCGACGACCTACGGCGGAGATGGAGCGGAGGAGCGCGGAACAGTAATTTAGGGAAGGGCTCGGCAGAGGGAGATGGGCAGCAGAACAATTCTGCAGGAACGCGATTTGGGGATATGGAAATCTTGGAGATCTAATTTCAGATTTTGTTGAAGCGGGCTCCGCTTACTGTTCCTAAGGGGAACAACTGTTCCAAAATACGGTTAATTGTTCCAATATACTGACTTGTGTTTATATATATAAGATATATAAGATATATATATGGGTATGGCGTTTTCAAGGAAGATCCCAACGGGATGAGCTGAATCGAGGTGGCGATTCGGTCACGGTGCTAAATGAGTATATATTCACTATATATTAAAGAGGTAATAATTAAAATAGGCCACCAGAAGGAGTCATTTCCACTTTTGGACCACCATATTTTGATTTAGTGAAATAGGTCATTAGAAGGATTTTGGGCCTGAATTTAGGCTATTGGGCTGGAATTCGAGCCGCGATGGCCTAAAAATGAAAATGACTATTTCTGGTGGCCTGTTTTAGTTTTTTGAATTATTTTTTATTTTATGTAATTAAAATAAATAATACTCATTCTGTGCTATTTTTGAGGAGCCATTGAAGGCCTGGAACGGGGTGGTGGGAGCCCCCGCCACACAATTATAAAGGGGAGGGATATGGAACCGGGTGGAGATTCGAACCCCCAACCTATAGGTTGGAGTTGGGGGACTTACCACTGGAGTAAATGCTCAACCCCACAATTTTAATTAATTTATTTATTTGTAATTTACTGATATGTGGTTATATGGTGGATTTGAATTATTAATGGTAGTGAGTAATTTGAAAGTTTAATATATTTATTTATTAATGTGAGGTGATGGGTAGGTTTGACGATTTATATTTAATTATTTTTTAAAATGAAAATGAAATAAAAATTAAAAGAAAGTAGGACATAAATAATGACACAAAATGAGTATTATTTATTTTAATTAAGTAAAATAAAAAAATAATTGAAAAAAACCAAAATAGGCCACCAGAAGGAGTCATTTTTACTTTTAGGCCATCGTGACCCGAATTTCAGCCCAATGGCCTAAATTCAGGCCCGAAATCCTTCTAATGGCTCATTTCCCTAAATCAAAACATGGTGGCCCAAAAGTGGAAATGACTCTTTCTGATGGCCTATTTTAATTATTATCTCTATATTAAAATATGATTATTAACAAATTAGTTTTCAAAAAACAAAAAGTTCTCATCATAAAATTGATCTATTTTTTTAGGTGATCAAGAATCTCTCCAAGATCCTGGCCTGCCCTCCTTCCAAGAACCAGTCGTGACCTTCATTGATGGGGGATTCTGAAATGGCCGATCATGGAGGCTTGCCACCGGATCCGGACGACGGCAGGACCACCAAGAGACCTAGGCCACTCTATAGCGACACCGCTAGAAAAGGTACCGCTTTTATTCATGTCCCAACCGAAG
Source organism: Hygrophila difformis (assembly GCA_030278955.1). Taxonomy (NCBI): domain Eukaryota; kingdom Viridiplantae; phylum Streptophyta; class Magnoliopsida; order Lamiales; family Acanthaceae; genus Hygrophila; species Hygrophila difformis. The sequence goes on from JAOANR010000003.1 coordinate 20,584,516, forward strand.
ACCTCACAAGTGATTTCATGGCCGATGATGAAGATATTATCCAATCCGTTGTTAATGGTATTCCTCGATTTCAATGTTCTCCGGCCTTCAAGAAAGCTCTTCTAAGACCATGGCAGCATGCCGTTGTGCTAAAGGTGGTTGGACGTGGTGTCTCATATCGTGTACTCAAGAATCGCCTTGATCGACTTTGGTCGGCCTCGGCTTCTCTATCTTTGATCGATGTGGCTAATGGGTACTACATAGTGCGTTTCAAATCTGAAGACGACGCCATCCATGCTATGACAGGTGGACCTTGGATGATAGCCGGACAGTACCTCCATGTTCAACCATGGCATGAGAAATTTGATCCGGAAACCAACGAGATCAAGTCGATGGTTGCTTGGATCCGAATTCCGAAGATACCCATGCACCTTTACAACCGACAGTACCTCCTTCGCGCGGCCACGGACGTCGGCCAAGTGCTTAGTATAGACTTCAACACGGATGATACGGCCCGGGGTCGATATGCCCGAATTGCGGTAAAGTTTGATCTCGACAAACCTCTCACTCCTCAAGTCATGCTTGAAGATGATACATTCAAAGTGGAATATGAGAATATCAAGCTTGTGTGTTTCTCTTGTGGAAGGTACGGACATGGTACCAATTCTTGTCTTACCCCTAAACTGAAGGCCCCAACGCAGGTGCATGATGTCCCAGTACCGAACAACGAGTCTGGCCAGGAGGATAAAAGTGGATTCGGACCTTGGATGTTAGTCCAATCGAGGCGCAGACCCCGCACCGCCGTTGAAGCGCCCAACCTGCATAATGATCTCTCTCGCAACCGTTTTGACATCCTGGTGCAGAATCCAGATCCAGCCTCGCCTTCTAGCCTCCAGCTGCACCAGTCATTTTCCCACTGCCGGTTGATCGCCCTCATCAGATCCCGAACAAACCCCCTCCACCACTGGATCCAGTCTCGTCCTCTCAACCTCCTGCCGCACCAGTCATTTCCCCATTACCGGCTGATCGCCCTCGACAAGTCCAGAACAATCCCCCTCCCCCACCGATTTGCACTACTCAGTCTTACCCATGTCGGAAAATGGAACAACCCTTCCCGCTCCTAATCAACCCTGCTCTCACAGCAGTCACAATCCCCGAACACGAGCTCCCCGCAGCCCCTCACCAGATAGTCCCAATGCCGCCGAGTACTCTCCCTCCTGGATCCGTCAACCATCCGGTGCTTGGGCACAAAAGGTTCCATCTTCACTCCCCCAGGGACATCATATAGTCGTGAGAATAATAGATCCATCCAACCACGTTAGCAAACGGGTCAAGGGAACAGGCGGCGCTCGCGGTAGACCACCGGATCACAACTCTTGCCCGATGGACCATTCGACAGAGGAGCCAAGGGAGAGAGCCGCCAGTCTGCCGCCCTGAGTAGCAGGCTGAGGGGCACCTTGAGGATAGGTGAAAGGTCTCGTAATGCAACGCTGCTCGCGGTATAGTGTGGCTGGAAGTTTCTTCGCTTCGTCAATAGTATTATTTGCCTCAATTTTGGAGGAGTGCGTTGGGTGTAGCAGGAGAACCTGGCATTGGCTGCCTTCAATTTTGGAAGATCACTTTGGTAGATCTGCCCTAGTTTTCTCGTTTATGTTGCTATGGCTTTTGGGCCTTTTGTTGGTTGGGCCAGGATTTGGTAAGTGTGGGCTAGTCTTGGCCTAGTCCCTTGGGCTGCCCTGACCAATAGTTGGAGCCCTCTCCTGCTTTTTTCAGTTTCCCTATTTTGTCCCGTTTGTTTTTGTATATTTCTGTGCATATTTGATATAAAACCGGCTTCGGCCCTCCCTTTTACCGAAAAATATGATCATTAACAACGTTTTTGTTATTAAGATTCATTGAACATGATCATCGTAGCACGTTTTTGTGATCATTATTCATTAACATTTGTTTTTAAGAGTCATTAAAGGCTGGAAAAATGGTGGTGGGAGCCCATTCCACACAAATTACAAAGGGAACAAAGGGGAGAGATAAGGGGCCGGGTGGGGATTCGAACCCCCAACCTATAGGTAACCATTAGGGTAAGTCCTCAACCCCAATATTCATTAACAGTTAATTATAGTTAAGGAAATAATAATTTAAAAAATACTTCCTCCGTGTTTTTTAAATGTTACACTTCTCATTTGCACGTAGGCCAATTCACATTTTCAACGATTAATAACTCAAATTCAGTACAAGTAAAAATTCTAAAAATTTGATATTTAAAAACTACAAGATGAGACGTATCCAACAAGATCTCACTTGACTATATTTTGTCTTCTATAACTATAACAAAAATAGAAGTCAATGTGCTACAATGAACAGTAAGAAAATCAAAACGTAACCTTTAAAAAAAAAAAAAAAACGGAGGGAGTATGTATTTTCATCACATTCCGTAAGGGTGTTCGATTTCTGAGGTGGGGAATGCGATGAAAAATGCTTGGAAAAAATGTTGTCTGGGAAAAATGCCTTATCTTGAACAGGTCTTATTTCCAGTCTCTTAGCTTTTATGTCATGCAATGATCAGACTCGTCAACTCCAAACCCTCCGAGATCGGTCACCATATATAATGAAGTGTATGAACACCGGACAACATTTTCCGGCCACATCATTGTATCATATCATGGATCTAGCTCCCATTTCCTTATATGCTCAATTTTGGACTTCCTTCCATTTATAATGGGTTGCCTTCAAGTGTGGACTATTATGGGATGGGTTCATGTACTGATTCAGTTTGGTACTGAATCGGTGACCCCATGAATATTGTGTGATGGGTTACAGTATAATATTTAAATTGCCAAAGATACCATTTATGGGGATGCAATTAATAAGGCAAATGAAAATTTATTTTCCAATTTTGTAACAACAATCCATGAATGACAATAACCTGCCAAATTAAGTCATATATTACCAATTTACCATTAAATATTGCATGAATATGGGTATGTGTCGATGAAACTGGCGCCTTCTAAAATTCCAATCCATCCAAACATCACAGTTAGAGTATTTGATCATCACAGTACTGAATTCTTTATAATTTCGTGTTTTCAAATAGTGGAAATATCATTACATTTGGTCTACTGCAAATTTAGGTGTATTGTAACCAGATAATAGATCCGAATGTTGTTCAAACGTCAAAAATTATGTAATGTGTTGTTCTCAAAAAGTGAAAATAATCATTTATAAAATTATATAATGTGTGTTGGGTGTATAAATACTTGACTGGTTGTGCATGTTGAAAAAATTCCTCATCAGATTTTATTTCCGCAATGTAATATCCTTTACATTTGGTTGCATGTAACAATTCAGGGGTTGTGTTGGTTTATTTAAATCAATGAGCCGGTTTTATATAATGGGTGTGAGTTTTTTGTTGGTGCTTGTGCTGAACGATATGTATACACGTGATCAGTTTATATGATGTGTGTGCTTGTTTTATAGTATTACGCATTTGATGATTTCTATATGTGATAGATTCATACGATATGTGTGCTTGTTTTATATTATACATGTGATTGTTTAATTTAAATTAATGAGCCGGTTTTATTTAATGTGTGCTCTTCATTGATGTAAGTGCTGAACAATATGTACATATGTGATGGGTTTATATGATGTGTGTGATTGTTTTATATTATTATATATGTGATAGTTTTATTTAAATAAATAGATTGATTTTATTTAATGTGTGCAATTTTTCTGTTGATGAATGTGCTAGTTTTTACTTAAATATGTGTTGATTTGTTTTTATGTATGTGCTGGTATTATCCAAAACCCTATTTACTTCTTAGGTCGCATATCCACAAACAATAAAATTATATTTAATACCTCAGTTGATGTCAAAACTAGTTTAGATGTTGGTCTCCTATATGCATGGATACTAATTTATGTTTTTTTTTTTTCAAGCCCTGTCGTGCTTTTAATTATGTGGACACACACAATGCTGTCAATTGCTTTTTATGTTAGCTGTGTAATGTCTTATTTGGAGAGCTTCTCTTGCTGTAATGCGTGTGTGGTGTGTAGACGGAGTAGTGATATTGTGTAAGTTGTACTTCGATTGTTTTGATAATATACTTCTTTTTCCTCAAAAAAAATTGCTTTTTATGTTGCTTTAAAATTTTGATGTGATACGTTTTTTGTTTTCAAATTTGTTTTCATTGTTACGTGTACTTCGTAGAGGTTTGTAATTTTTCAGAGAGTATTTCAGTCACTCTCCAGTGGAACTCTATAACTCTATTTTGTTTTTTTCTTAAGTCTCATATAGAACAATCACACAAAGAAAACAAATTATAGGTCAACATTTTTTACCAATACTTCCAGATGGTTGTCCACGCATGGGGAGTCCGCCGGTGATAATTAAGATTTAGTCTAATTTCAACCACATATATACACACATGGAAGGAATAATGGTAATTTATCACTATTTTGGTAGGTTTCTATCATTCCATCATACTATTGCAAAGTTGGAAAGTGAATTTATAGTGTCTTTATTGCATACCTCCCCGTATATAATATACTCCACCGTCTAGCACATCATCCATATTTTAACAGTACATTCAGCAAGGGGCTGAATATAGATGTTCAGCCCCCTAACCGTACCCGACTATTATTATTTATAAATTGATGAGCTTTTTCATAAATTTCTGAGATATTATCAAATCTCAATGCTACTCAAATTTGGCATGGCAAAAAAAAATTGAGCCCAATACTACAAGAATTATTTGTTCTATCGATCGGAAATTTTTTGTAAAATTCGGTCACTTAAAAAGTTTTTTTTTCTTACAATCATCAAAGTAACATGACCATGAGGAGCCTGGTCAGTTCTCTACTGGGAACGAGAAACAGAGCAACTTTCTAGAAACATATATTGGAATGTAAAACAGAGAAAAGATCACTCATCCGATCAACCACATCAGATAATCAATTGTCTGGTGCTGTCGCGTTCAAACAAACAAGATTGGCATTGGACATGACAAGAAGTGGAACTCGGTCGATAGTAGCCTGGTCTGTCACTTAAAAAGTTAGCGACCGAAATTCATTGGTTACCATAATTTTAGCAATGGAAATTCGTTAGCTACCACAATTTTAGCAACTGAATTCGCAATTTTTCTAGTAGTGCAATAGCGGAAAATTGAAACTCGAAAATTCGAAGCTGAGTAGGGAAAGGGATAGCTCGCCCACCCATCACCACTCCTCACTCAAATAAGGTATAAGGAAAACATATACTCCCTTCTTTTCTTTTTTTTGTTGCCCCATTATGACTGTGCACTATTTATTGTGCTTATTTTTTTTGTTACCATCCTTTCTTTTTTGTTGTCCCATTTTGACATTGTGCACTATTTATTGTGCATTTTTTGCTCAATTTTTTTTTTTAAAAAAATTGAAGTTCTATAAGAAAAATATACTGTTAATCACATAGATTAATAATATTAAATTTTTATAATATTTATTTCTACACGGTTACAATTGTTAATGATTAAAAATACGCATTATATTGCATAAAAATTTGTGAAATTAGGCTTTTATTTTGAAAGGGAGAAGATATATATACAAGGAAACCGGTCAGAATACTAGGGATGAGCATGAAAACCTGATATATGATATCCGATCGCAATTTTGGGTATCTGATCCAAGTTTTTTCTTTTTTCGGGTCAAATATGGATATGATTTAATTCCGATATTCAGATATCCAAATTTATTTATTTATTTTAAAAAAATGTTTTCATATGTTTAACATTGTAGTAGAATTTTACCAATAGCAGTTGGCTTGAGTGGATGGGGCTCTAGTTGCTTAAGCAAGGTCTTGGGTTCGAGCCTTGTGTATGCAAAAAATTTTAAATTTTGTTTTAGCTTGGATATATTCGAATGATAATTTCATTTTAAACTCTATTCCTAATGATTTGTGAATTTTCAAAAAGGAAAAAAAAATGGCAAAATTCAAATTTTCGGATCGGATATCCTTCATCGGAACCGAAAATTTGGATATGATTATGATTAAATCTATATAAGATACTAACGTTTCTTATGAACATAATCCAGAACATAATCAATATTGTCCTTATTGTATCTTATATTTTTATCTTCATTTTTATTAAAAATAACAAATCAATGTTATATCTATAAATCATTATAAAATATGATCAAACACATCTCCGGTTATTATCACGACACATCATAAACGCTACATCATCCTCTCAAAAATACCAGATGCTGACATGTGGCATCTATCAATTTATAATATAAATATTGAATTAAATTTAATCTATTTTAAATCTTCTTAAAAGTATTATTCTAAGATTTCCTCTATATTTAGAAAATAAATATATATTAATATAAAAAAGTCTAGAGAAAATCTTTCTGTGTATTCAAAAAGATATAAATTCAAAACAAATTAAATTATACTACTATTATAGTATTTTACATTTTGTAAATATATTATTAAAATTATATATTATAAATTCTTTAAATTTATATATGATATTATTTCGCAAATTTTATTTATTATAATCTATCTATATCTATATAATAAATTTTGAATTAAATTTAATCTATGTTAAATCTTTATAAAAAAAATATTTTACTAAGATTCATCTGTAAATTAATCTATATAATAAATCCTGAATAGCTTTTGGCATGTGCAGACTCTTTTGTTATTATTAAATTTAATTCCTCCTTAATTTTAAAGGGTTAATCAGTCATTATATGCTCATTTAGATCAACGGCTCTTATTAAAACACATAAGCAGACTGGGTTACATGTAATCTTCTGACTAATTACACGTCATCAGATATGTCATCAATATCTCTATTTAGAAAATAAATCTATCTATTAATATAATAAAATCTTGAGAAAATCTTCATATATATTTTAAAAAAAATATAATTGATTACAAATATATATATAAATTATTTGATTGTATACATAATATTTTAAAAATATTATTAAATAAATTTAATTAGGTAAAAATTTATGTCTAAAAAATATATAATTATATATCAATATAAGGAAGATTATATTTTGCCTATGTCTCTGAATCTACTGGCATGGCGCCGTCTACTCAACAATGTATGGCATTTCGAGAAATTCTTGACAAATGTGGTCTTGGCCAGGTGTATACAGTGGGAGATGAGTTTACTTGGCAGAAAAATAATTTGGGTGGTCTAGTGGCGCGCAAAAGATTAGATAGAGCAGTTGCGAACATTGACTGGATTAACGCTTTTTCATATGGTTTTTTGGAAGTTCTTCCCAGACGAGCCTCCGATCACCATGGTATTCTTCTTCGGTGCGCTCAAACATCTTGTTATAGAGGCCCTAGACCGTTCCGATGGGAAATGGCATGGTCGGATCATCATCATTATCCCCACATTGTGTCTGCAGCTTGGAATGGCGTTAATGGGGGTATTGGACAGCGGCTTAATCAAGTCTAAGAATCTTCCAAACATTTCAATACATACACTTTCGGGAATATTACTCGCAGGAAAAAAGAATTCTTAAAAGGTTGGCGGGTATTCAATGTGTTCAGGTTGGGATTGATTCAGCTCAAATGGCAAGCCTGGAATTTCAGCTTAGCCGTGATCTTGATGAGGTACTCAAGCAGGAAGAAATGTTATGGTATCAGAAATCTAGGGACTCTTGTGTTAGGCTTGGTGATCGGAATACCCGGTATTTTCACACCAAGACTCGGATTCATAGACAGCGAGACTCTATCTCCGGCCTTGATATTGATGGACATTGGATTACTAATGATGTTGAACTTCAAAACCATGCCCAGAATCATTTTGGTTGGGTTTTTCGGCAGCCTGAACAGCCTGTTCGGCCTCCAAGTTTACTGACCCAGCTACCACCACTTCCTGATGTTGAAGGATTAGATGCTGATGCTCGGTTTAAGGAAGTTGAGGACGCTGTTAAGAGTATGAAGAGCTTAGCAGCTCCGGGACCCGATGGTTTTCCTGTGTTTTTCTATAATAGTAAAACATATTAGGACATCGTAGGGAAAGATCTTTGGCATTCTGTGCGCATGGCTATTAGGGATGGAAAATTTGAGACTAGCATCTCAGATACCTTTATTTGTTTACTTCCCAAGATTTTTATCCCTAGGGAGATTCGGCATTATCGGCCTATTAGTCTGTGCAATGTGTGCTACAAGGTTTTAACCAAGGTCATTGTTAATCGTTTGCGGCCTTTGTAAAGTGTTATATTAGGCCTGCTCAATCTGCATTCTTGCCGGGACGAGGGACAGCTGGAAATGCCATCATTCTTCAAGAGGCCATCACGATTTTTAGGAATCGACATTGCAAATCAAAGGATATCCTTCTTAAGGTTGATCTTGAGAAGGCGTATGATAACATAAGTTGGGAGTTTTTGGAGAATTGTTTGAGAGATATGAAGATTCCTTGTTGTCTTTTAAAGGCCATCATGTTTTGTGTTAAATCGCCTCGTTATTCTATTCTTTCGAATGGGATGGATCTTCCACCTATTACTCCGGCTAGAGGTCTTCGGCAAGTGAAACTTTTGACAATTTCTCACACGAGTATTTTTGAAATAATAGAACCCCGGTCTTGATTTTATTTAATGAGAATCATTTTATGAAGGCGGAGTTAGGATTAGGGATATATTTATAGGTTGTCACGTTTTTATTACTCATGTTAAGAAACTGTGGCCCGAAAGCGCACGGTGTCAAAAATTGCAGTAATTTATAGTAAGACCGGATCGTTCACTGGAGGATGTGCGATAGAAGCAGGGCCCACGTCGTTTTACTAGATTTTCCATTCGTATTGCTCCAATTGGTTTGAAAAGTGATTAACAACTACTGGCATGAATTTAAACTAAACTATAAAAGCGTTTAAATCTATTCTACAAAGCAAATAAATTTATTCTAGAAAGCAGGTAAAGTTACTCTAGAAATGCGATAAATACTATCTATGAAAGCAATGAATATTTACACTATGCTAGCTATGAAGCTATATCACAGTGTAGACAGAAGGGACATGAAGAAAAGAATAAAAATTGGACAAGATTTAGATAAAGCAGTTTTAAACTTCCATTTTTATACACAGATCTTGGTTTGGGATAATTCTATCAGATAGCAAATTCTCATGCTCTCAATACTGCTTTCCCTTTAACAGACAGGTACTTACAGTATGAGTTTACATGTTCTTAAGACCGCAAAATTCTAAGATACCACAGATTCCTAACTGCCCTGGCCTGGGTGTGTTACTTCGCCTGTGGTGGACAAGCAACACCTGACAAATCATTTATTGACATGCCAAGTACTACTATCATTCTCCCATGTCACACCCAAAGATTCTAATTAAGCCCTGAACTATCCCTTAACTATCAATCCTAGTAGCAGTTACACAACTCTCAATACAACCGAGTGACCTCTAATGAAAGCATTTAAAAGAAAGCGATAAAGAAAGCATTTAAAACCTATCACTCGGAGGTTTTGAAGGTCTGACCCTGGTAGTAAAAGATAGCTCCTCATCAGAATGATGAAGTATGGATCAAGAATTCCCGGATTTTGGTGAACCACTCGCAGTGTTCACTTCCTTCCGGGTGATTATGAGATACAAACTAATGAAACGAACTAGTAAAGTAGTTCGTTCCGGATGCACTCACCCAGGACTCAAAAATAGGCTTTGGCAGAAGGGGATAGCAGTTGAAAGAAAACTCAACCCTATCTTAGAAAATAACCAAGGCCTGGATGATGTTCCTCTAAGATTATCTACTACACTGTATTTGAGTCCAAGTGGACCCCATCTCGGTGTAATGTTTTATCTTAGATTCCCAACAAACAACAATTTTGGAAAATAATGGATTTGAAAATCATTCCCTAAACAGGTACTAGACTCTCAGTTAAAACACAGATCCTTTCAGTCTAGGTGAGACCTAATCGCTGACTCTGCTTCTAATTACCCAAAATCAACCCTTGACAGAATGTGAAATAGTCATAACTGCAGAATTTATCCCTTACTCAGATCCGGATTTTACAAAGGAGTTATTATCGGAAATTTAATATACAATATCTGTTTAAGATCTAGACTTCTATTGTCCAAGGGAAGGATCCCAAAATATTATAGACCAAAACGATTACATAATAATAGCATGCATAAGGATATATGGAAGTGTAAAATTAACTGACCCAAAATATAGGTGCGGGTCTAGACAGAAGGTGGAACATAGATATGAGGTGGTCAGGAGACCAAAGTAATGGCAGAATAATCGGGTGGACTGTAAACATCTACAGGCCAGTTTCCCAATTACTCGGATGGAGCGAATTTAGACAGCTTAGACCCTGTAATGGCAGTGTCAATGCCAGTTGGGCCTCCACTGTCTGTGAATTCGGATAAAAACCTACATGCTTCCTCTCTGCAGTACTTATCAGCTAATATTGACAGACATTAGCAGAGTTTTACTACAGATTGGAATTTGGGTTTGGAAATTAAGATAAACAAAATAAAACTGTATCTGGATAGGAGTCAGCTGAGCAGCTATTATAACCCCGGATGGGCGAACCGCCAAGGCTTCCACTGACTGCCTTCCAACCATGCAAAATAACACTTAGTAACTAATACCCAGAACACGAGCTAGTCATCCGTGAGGGAACACCCGCCAACATTAGTCTGATGTATTCTTTACTAATTGTTACACACAATACACAAAAGACAAAATAAAATGAAATAAAGAGAAGAACTTGCATGAGAGACATTGGTTTCTCATGCAAGGTTATGGAATCAATCCATAATTGATGGCTTAAATAATCCCTCCTACCATAATTAATTACAGTCCGGATTATCTGTTTAAGACATCATGATTTTGCTTATAGAAAAATGTTTTAGTGACAATTGAACAAAGGTCCTCTAATCACGACAATTAGTGATTTAATTATTGCTAATTAGAATCATCAATCATTAATGACTAGAGGGTTCAATTAATTAACAGGTAGGAATGGAGAATCAAAATTTTGGCAGCATAACGCCTTATATTGCAATTCTAGGGTATTACATCTTAATCCGTGGGATTTAGATGTGAGTTTTTGCAATATAATGGAGAGTAGAAGATCAGAATTTTGGGATTAAATAGGGAGGAGGATTCTGTCGAGATACCATAAATGGTGTCATGGGCCTAGACCCTCGACATGGGTGCCTCGACAGGTTTACAGAAATTTGGGCAGAGTTTCACCCTGTGTCGCTAAGCAAAAGTTGTGTCGCGGACCGTGGGTCCGCGACAGGTGTTTAGCGACACAGAGTTGCCTCTGGAAATTTCTAAGTATTTTGGTTCCCAGTCGCTAATCTGGAATTGTATCGCGGAGCATGGGTCCGCGACAGGATTCCTAGCGACTGGGGTTTTCAAAATAATCATGCAAGGCATAATTTCCTGTCTCGGAATAAAGGTTGAGTCGCGGACCATGGGTCCACGACTAGGTTGTTCCACGGCAAGAGCCATGCAGACGAAAATAACAAGAGTTTGGTTCCTGGTCGCTAAGCATGGTTGAGTCGAGGACCGTGGGTCCGCGACAAGATGTTTGGCGACCAAGGGTTTTCAGATAATGGAGACAAGTGTCCTTAGACATCCATGTCGCGGAACACCCTCCTGTCGACAAACGTGGCTTGGCGACAGGAGTCGGTTGGCGACAAGGGTGGTTCAGGACCCAAGTCAGTAAAAGCAAAGCTGAACAGTAGCATGCAAAAAGTGTGATCTCACCCCATTTCGGATTAAAAAGCTATTCTAAACCAAAAGCAACCAAACAACATTTAAAATAACAAGAACAGGCTTGAACAGAAATAAACCTATCTAGAACAGTATTTAAATAGAGCAACATCCTAATCTAGGGTTTGATCACACACGTACATGAATGCCATCCACAAAGAGTACAATAGGCATAATAATAGGAAATGGGGTCAAATGACTTCAAAAAGGAAAATGAAAGCATAAAATCCATGGGGTGTGAGACCCATGTCATGATTTGGGACACATTTGGTGAATATTTTCCCATATTATTAAATGGGGTTTGTTAATACCCATCATTTGGGTAATACAAACCCTAAATCAAGCTTAATAACAAAAACGAAACTGTGAACAGTGGCTACCTAAGCTATTTGAATCAAGAACAGGAATATAAAACTACCCTAAGCTAAGCTAATGCAAGAATTAAATAATACAAAAAATAAAACTAAGCTAAGAACTACCTAGAGAGAATTCCTTCAATCTGTCTTCAAGAGAATGAAAATCTAACCCTGAGCTCATGGGGGTCTCCTCATATTTATAGGAGTGGAGCCCTAGGCCCATGGGCTTGATCTGAGGCCCACTGTGTCTCAAGACATCACACACATCACAACTTTGTCGCGGAACAGGGTTGCATGTGGCAAGGCTTCTCGACTGGGTCTTGTGTCTCTATCCGTGTCCGTGTCGCGGAACCATGGTCCTCGACAGGGGTTCCTCGACTGGGGTGTGGCTTGGCCTCCAAGGTGTTGGTGGCGCGGAGCTTGGTCGTGTCGCGGAACCATGGTCCTCGACCAGGGTTCCTCGACTGGAGGTTCCCAGATTGGTCTTCTTCTTCATGTTGTATGCTGGGTCGCGGGTCTCTCCTGTGTCGCGGAACCATGGTCCTCGACCAGATGTTCCTCGACCAGATGTTCTCAGACAGAGCTGAATGGGCCAGATGGGCCAAAGTTATTCTTTTTGTGGACTTTTCTATCTTTTTCCATCTTTTTGTATTTTGTGGGCTTGTTTATTCTTTTGCCCATCTTTTTGCATCCTTTTCTTTTCTTTTCTTTTTCTCATGTTTTTGGATTTTTCTAACATAAATATGTAATAAAATTACATATTTGTGCATTTTTCATACCAGCTCAATATTTTTACAATTATGCATAAATCAGTCCAATTCGACTGCTTTCTTATTTAATATAAGATCGGAATGCGATCAAATGCCCGTTTCAGACACGGAAATGGATTGAAAATAATGGTTATTTCTGGCCATTATCAACATCCTCACATTTAATACTGATCGTCCCCGAGCAGTCAGAGTCAATGTTCCTAAGAACACGGACTCTACATATTCAATTCATTTTCGTGGCTTCATAAATCACATCCTTTTTGGATTGGGATAAGACAATCAAAAACTACAAGTATTAAGTTCCCTTGATTGCAGTGTTTAATGAAATGATACTTGCTCACTATATCGGGACTACAAATCAAACATTATTATTAATCCTTCATGAATATCATGTTTGAAAGATGCAAAGATTAAAAATGAGAATTAAAGGATGACACGAACATATCACAATTCATGAAACAGAGCCTCACATGTAGGAGAATCGGAAAGTTCACTCACTCTCAATTTGGGGTTTAATCAGTGAACACTCAAAATCAAATTTAATTAAATTATCCCATAAGCTTGCAATCAGACCAACTCGCCACCGGCTCATTTCTTCAAATCGAGATCCCGAGGTCTTATTTAAGGGTTATAACGGGGCGTACGGTTGTAATATTTGGTAGGGAAGGGAGATTATTGGGCTAAGAAGTGACAAGAATTTATTCTATCATAACTTGGCATATTTATGATCATCATTATTTCTTTCTTTTGCTTTTCTTTTTCTATTGCATGACATTAGACTATGTCTAATTTGCTTTGTCATTTGCAATTTATTTATTTGTGTTGAATTGAATTCAACATCTCTCTCTCTCTCTCTCTCTTTTTTTTTTTGAATCGGTTTATAGAATACCGATTTATACATCTTTGATGATCACAAATTCAATGCCTTGATAAAAATTATTCTTGCACACTTGGGTTTGAATTTCTTGGTCTTTTTGTAAGGATAGGAATAATATAGAGGGCTTCAAAGAAAAATTAGGCTTAAGGCTCAAATTGGTTAATCCTAAAGGGAAAGTATTTTTGGGTTTGGATTTCAAACGAAGGCCAAAAATTTGGGTCTTCTAGGTGCCTCGATCATATGCTCGATTTTGGGAATATGGCATGGTCTTGAATCGGTCCCAATTGCAAGTTCTAGTTTCCTTTAATCAAATTGATTCACACATCAAAGAAGTAAATGAGTAAAAGTGACTCATGGCTCAAATCTCACAAGGTTGGGTTGATTCATGTCATACGGTATTCTCAAATTTAATCAAAGCTTAGTCCTAACACTCTATTCAATCAAGACCTCTAACATGCAGATTTATTACCCAACAAGCTGATCGCATCATTAAATTTTTATAGCTCAAAACCTTAGGAATTCATTTCATGCATGTTCTCAATTATATTGTCCCAATTTAAAAGTTTGAAAATTTAGTCATAAGCCTAAATTCAACATGTGAATTTAGAGCAGGTTTATGCATATTTTTGCTGGTTATTTAATTTAAAGCAGTAAAGAGGCACTGCTGACATACGGAGTATGTCAACAACATATTTTTGGTCTGACAGTCACTTATTCATCTTGGACTGTCAGACATCTTTTCAAAGGAAGCAAATAAAGATTGTTGCAGATCTCAATCTTGAGTTCAATTTTGTGGAAAGCGGTAAAGTACAATAATTTTAAGGGATTCCTATGCAGTTAGTGTGAACCTGCATGTAAAAAGAGGAAATACCTTATATGATGCCTGATACTAGGGCTTAAAAAGGACTAGAGCATACTAGGATTCATCTCTCCTTCCTTCTTTTCTAGGGAAAGAAATTTCTGCTCCAGTAGACGATGCTTGACAGGTCACAGCGAATGCACCAGCCTTCCGGTTCTTCCAGGTGTGCTTGCCCCCTTGGGCAGTATTCTCGTTCCGCTTGTCCTCTAAACAAACCAGAGGTTTCCTGGCGTTCTATCAGCCAGGAGAAGAGATTGGTCACTGTATAGATCAGGACCGATCGAGTGGGCGCCATTTCCTTCATCATTTCAATCCCTAGAAGAACTTGGCTTTCATCTAGCCTGCTTAGCAACATCAGTCCCCGTGCACAGATTGACGCTTTATGATTGTCTTCTATCCCTGACCTTAGCAGCTCGCATGATCTTTCTTCATCCCCGTCTACGAATGCTTGTATTGCTGGGATGATCTGGAGATTGAAGTTTTCTGCTTCCATACACCTCTGCAGAAATTCTTCCTTTTCTTCTTGGACGTGTTGTTGCCAGATTTTCACATTTGAGGTCTCCAGCTCGCACCGCTTGTAGACGATGGTGAGATCACCTGCGTCCCTCAGTTTTGTACAAGTTTCCCTAACTGTGAACACTTTCTTGATGTCATCCTCTCCGATTCGGGAGAGGATTTCCCCTAGTAATTCCAGTGGCAGGTCCAGCAGCTGGGTCCCTCCGGGCACTGGGTCCGGGATCCTGAAAAGATAAGAAGGGATGAATCTAATTTTTATAATTTTCTCAGGAATCTTTTTAAGTTTGGAAACCAACATCCTCACATTTAGAGCTTTGCTCTAGATGTGAGGTTATTAAATTTCTAACTTGAATTTAGTATAAAGCATAGGTAAAATAACTTTTATGAAGAGATAGGGGTCATTGGGCCCCTATATGTTCTTAATGGACCATTGGGTCCAAAAGTTTGATTTTCCAATGTTATTAAACAAGTCCGAGACACTTGCTGAAAATGGAATGAGATGGACAGATGGAGACGAAATGCTCGAATTTTGAAATGTGCAATGGAGACGTGGCGTAATGGATTTGCTATTCTCGGTTTGTTTGGACTGCATTGAACAGTTAAAACATCCAAAAATTTGCAAACACTATTTTTTAATTTTCAAAGAGTTGACTTGTTTTATTTAATGAAAGTGGGATGTGAGTGGTCCCATTTTGGATTTTCGAAAAAAATAGCAGTTGGGTGACAAAAATACTGCTATTTACTCACACTACAGTTCCATTGGGAACAAAAAGAACATAAGTCAAATATTAAATCTATTAACTCTTTTTGTCTTTTTCCAAAAGGTCACCTTTATTAAAAGTGGAAGTTTCTCATTGGGTGTTTGTACTATGTTTCCATAAACAAACAATCATTTATTCCCACAAGATTGTAACATGTGGAAACAAATATATCCCAAAAAGATCTTCCACTTGAATGCCTCAAACCAACACTGCAGAAGCATTCAAATCTAAATCAAAAGCAAAAATGAACAAGAGAAAATCACACATAAAACCCTAAAACTCATGAGTGAAGACCAATAATATCATGGTGCTCAAAATAACACCCCGACATTCATCGGCTTGTTCCTTCAAGTTTTAAGACTTCCAAAATTTTTTACTCATGACAGTTTTAAAATGGGTTTATTAAAGATCCAGAAAAATCTCAAAACAATGCTCAAAACCAAGAGCACTTAAAACCTCAAAAACTAAAAACCAACAATGCACACACAAACCACATTATGCTACTCAAAAAAAATCAAAATAGAGACAAAAGAACAAGGAAAAACCGAAGGGGTTATGGACAGGGGGGAAAGAAAGAATGGGTGAGGGGAAATGGGGCATCTTACTCCACTCTTGGGGGAGAGGGAGGCATCGGTCCCAAGTTTGGAGCAAGTCTGAAAAATCTGGCCATAGTTTCCGCTTGGTTTTGGAGAGTATTGGGTGCGAAGAACACGGTGGTGTTCGTTCGGTAGAGAGAAAAGGGAGCAGAGGAAGATGAAAAGATGGAGTTAGGAAGAAACTGACGTGTATGCAGGGAAATGAGGTGGGGGGGGGGGGGTTATAAATACTAAAAACACTGGTCGCGGAAACAAGACCATGTCGCGGAACAGGGTTCTTCGACCAGGGCATGGCGACATTACACGAGTCGCGAAATCTGAGTCTGGTCGCGGAGCCATGGTCTGCGACAGGAGTTTCGCGACCAAGTTCTGGAATGGAAAAAGTCAACGGGGAATGGTGTCGCGGAGTGGAGGGTCGGTCGCGGACCCATGGACCGCGACAGATGTTCCGCGACATCGAAAGGGGGAACATGTGCGACTGTGTCGCGGGACCCGGCCTGGTCGCGGAGCATTGTTTCGCGACACAGTGGTTGGTTCCGCGACACGATTTTTGAATTTTCAAATTTTTCGTGAACTGGGCCCGAATGTGGTGTTGGGCTTGAGTTCATTTTATTTGATTTGGGCCTGAATAAATTCAGTCCAATTATTCAAAAACGCACTGGGCTGAAATTAAAGTAAAATCTACTTGCATACATTAGGTTGGGTTAATTCCATTTGTTTGCAAAAATTATTCCGGATTTAAATTGCTTTAATTTCCGAAAATATTTTCTTAGATTCATGGAATTAATCCAACCAAGAACCTGGTTTTCCGTGTTGCTTCACTGTTCCTCTTTTTGATGGTTCCGTTCTTTATGCAAGACAGATAATTAAAATGCGTTAGATTTTCTCCAAATATCAACATCCTCACATTTAGAGTCTTAGTACTCTAAATGTTTAATTGATTTTTGGGTACTTTCTTGTTATGAAATAATATGCTATATATAAAATGAAATTTTTGTGTTTTTAATGTTGTTTCTTATTGGGTGTAAGCCGGGTCTGCCACTGCTTGGCTTTCTTTCTCCGGATCGAACTGTCCGATGTACTCCTTCAATCGTTGTCCATTCACCACTATGTTGCCCTTGTCAGTTCGGATCCTGACGGCTCCATTTTGAAACACTTCCAGCACTTCATGTGGTCCTTCCCATCTGGATTTAAGCTTCCCAGGGAACAGCTTCAACCTAGAATTGAATAATAACACCTTTTGACCAACATAAAAATGCTTAGGCTTAATCCTGCGATCGTGCAACTTCTGGGTCCGCTCCTTATAAATTCGAGAGCTTTCATAAGCTAATGCTCGTATTTCCTCAATTTCATTGAGGTCCAACTTGCGTTTGCTCTGAGCGACTTTCGGATCAAAGTTAAGCGTTTTAACGGCCCAGTAAGCTTTGTGCTCTAACTCTACAGGCAAATGACAGGCTTTTCCGAAGATAAGTCTGTAAGGGGACATCCCAATGGGAGTCTTAAATGCTGTGCGATATGCCCATAGAGCATCATTGAGCTTACGTGCCCAATCCTTACGGGTTATCCCGACTGTGGCTTTGAGTATGTGTGTGATCTCGCGATTGGATACTTCGACTTGACCACTAGTCTGAGGATGATAAGGCGTGCTTATCTTATGGAGGATTCCATTTTTACTCATTAAAGTTTCAAAAGCTTTATTAATAAAGTGTGTTCCTCCATCAGATATCACCACCCTAGGTATGCCAAATCGACTGAAAATGTTGTTCTTGAGGAACTTGATGACTTGGTTACCATCATTGGTCGGTAATGCGACAGCCTCAACCCATTTGGACACGTAATCGACAGCTACCAAGATATAGTAGTTTCCACCAGATGGCGGAAACGGTCCCATGAAGTCAATGCCCCATACATCGAAAATCTCAAGTGTGAGAATTCCCTTTTGAGGCATCTCATCCCTCTTGGAGAGGTTTCCTAATCTTTGGCATTTGTCGCAACCTTTCACAAATGTCCTGCAATCCTCATAGATGTGAGGCCAATAAAATCCACATTCGAGGACCTTGTGTGTAGTTCGAGCGGGACCATGGTGACCTCCATATTCTGATTCATGGCATTTTCTGACAATTTGATAGGCTTCATGCTCGGTCACACATCGCCTGATTATTGAATCGGCGCAGTGTTTGAAGAGGTAAGGTTCTTCCCAGAAGTAACTTAATACATCTCGTTTGAACTTATTCTTCTGATGATAGTTCGAAAACTGTGGGGATATTCCGCATGCCAAGAAGTTAGCGATGTCGGAAAACCATGGACAAGCTTGATTATGCAGATGCAATGCGAACAACTGTTCGTCCGGAAATTCTTCATTGACGGCTTTTTCCTTTTTATCATTATCTAATCGAGATAAATGGTCAGCAGCACCATTATCTCGACCTCGCCTATCTTTTATTATGATGTCGAATTCTTGCAACAGAAGTACCCACCTGATTAATCGAGGTTTTGCATCTTGTTTGCTAAACAAGTATCTCAATGCTGTATGATCGGTGTACACTATGGTCTTCGTACCTATCAGATACTGTCTGAACTTGTCAAACGCGAAGACTACAGCATACATCTCTTTCTCCGTTGTGGTGTAGTTAATTTGGTCTTCATTCAGGGCATGACTTGCGTAATGAATTACGCAGTGTCTCCCATCCTTATATTGTCCAAGAACTGCGCCCACGGCGAGACCACTAGCATCGCACATTACCTCGAAAGGTATTGACCAATCGGGTGGTTGCACTATTGGTGCAGAGACCAACATCTTCTTGAGCGTGTCAAAGGCTTGGACACACGCTTCATTTATTACGAAGGGATTTTCTTTACAAAGCAGATTAGTGAGCGGCTTGGCAATTTTAGAGAAATCCTTAATGAATCTCCGGTAAAAACCGGCATGCCCTAAGAAGCTCCTAACTGCTTTGATCGAGTTAGGAAGAGGGAGATTGGAAATGATGGAAACTTTGGCTGGATCAACTTCAATGCCTGCACGAGAAATGCGATGACCTAACACTATGCCCTCAGTGACCATAAAATGGCACTTCTCCTAATTTAAAACCAAGTTAGTGTCCTCACACCTCTTTAAAATCTTAGCAAGATTAGTCAAACATTCATCAAACGTATCTCCATATACAGAGAAGTCATCCATGAAGACCTCAATGCATTTTTCGATAAATTCAGAGAATATAGACATCATGCATCTTTGAAAAGTAGCTGGTGCATTGCATAATCCAAAAGGCATGCGCCTATAGGCAAAAGTGCCATAGGGGCATGTAAAGGTAGTTTTTTCGTGATCCTCACTGGCGATCACTATTTGATTGTATCCAGAATAACCATCTAAAAAACAATAAAACGCCCTTCCCGCCAATCGTTCCAACATTTGATCGATGAAAGGTAAAGGGAAATGGTCCTTGCGAGTTGCCTCGTTCAACTTCCGGTAGTCTATGCAGACTCTCCATCCGGTGACTGGGCGTGTGACAATTTCCTCCCCTTGTTCATTTTGCGTAATGCACATCCCACCCCGCTTCGGAACAACCTGCACAGGACTGACCCAATTGCTATCAGAAATCGGGTATATAATACCGGCGTCTAACAGCTTGATCACTTCCTTTCTTACCACTTCTTGCATGGGTGGGTTCAATCTTCGTTGGGGCTGGCGAGAGGCCTTGAAATTCTCCTCCATTAAAATCCTGTGCATACAAACAGAAGGGCTTATTCCTTTGATATCAGAAATGGTCCAACCGATTGCACGCACATAATTTTTAAAAACGACCACCAGAGAATTTTCTTGCTCTTGGGAGAGCTTAGCTGAAACAATTACAGGTAATTTTTTATGTTCTGCGAGAAACGCGTACTTGAGATGATCGGGTAATGTTTTAAGTTCAAGCTTTGGTGGGCATTCAACGGAGGGGAGCAGTTTGCGAGAATTAGATGGGAGAAGATCAGATTTACCTTCCGGAGCCTGCATCAGTACAGGATCCGCCTTCTCTTGGTCGGCGTCGTCATGGAAGTCTGTGCCGTCAAACTCCTCCAAATCCCCTGGTTTGGGATCGGCAAAGTGAACGGCTTTGCATCCTTTGTGCTCCACGCCAGCAGGCTTCAGTACCTGCTTTGAAATTTCATCCAGCATCATTTCATGATCAAATCCAGAGTCAAGCTCTCTCTCCTCACAATCAATTTTCTCTCCACTATCTATTACAGAAAACATGGAACAAGGTCCCTCATTTGGAAACTTCTGCAGCTGCTCCATATCAAAGGTGATTTCCTCGCCATCGACCCTCAATGTGACCTTTCCAGATTTAGCGTCAATTAGTGCACCACCAGTGGCCAGGAATGGGCGTCCAAGAATAAGTGGCATTTCAGAATCTTCTTCAATGTCGAGGATAATGAAGTCAACCGGGAAGAGAACCTGGCCGGTTTTGACCACAACATCCTTGAGGATTCCTACGGGCTGAGTGATTGATCTGTCTGCGAGCTGCAGTCTCATCTTGATTGGTTGAATCTCTCCAAGCTTAAGGCGGATTGCCATAGCTAGTGGCATCACATTGATGCTCGATCCTAAATCACAAAGCCCCATACTCACTTTGGCCTTTCCGAATTGTACTAGAAGTGTGCACCATCCGGGGTCCTCTTTCTTTTCGGGCAATCTCCTCTGAACTATGGCACTGCGTGTGCTGTTGAGAATAATCACTTCCTCTTGCTCGACCTGCCTTTTTCCTCCACCTGTACCCTTATCTGTTTCAGCCGTTTCAGGCGCAGCATCAGTCTGCAGATTGGCTGTCTCTTTTTCAGCTCCCTTTTCATTCTCCTCAATATCACTTTCCAGTTCATTTTCTTGTACCAGTTTCTCTTTGCCCTTGGGTCCTTCCAGAATTTTGCCAGATTTTAGTGTGATGGCCTTACACTGAGGATTTTTCTCAGCAGCGCTGGGTAGAGTTCCTTGGTCTCTTTTCTGCATTTCCTTGGCCATTTGCGTAACCTGTGTCTCCACATTCCGGATAGAGGACTGCAACTGAGTGTTGATTTCCTTTTGACTGGTAATGAAGTCAGTCATGAGGGTCTCTAATCTGGAAGGGGGTTTCTGCTGGTTCTGGTTCCAATTCTGATTCTGACCTTGGTTTTGAACAAACTGATTTTGATTTGGGGCAAACTGATTTTGTGGCTGCTGAAAGTTTTGGAAATTTTGGTTTTGGGGTGGTCTAGCTAGAATCTGAGGCTGAAAACCTGGGTTAAAATGCTGGGGCCTTGGTTGGTTGAACTGTTGAGGCTGGGTCAACAGGTGGGAATTCAAAGCATTGTTGTTGGAATATGAAAGGTTCGGGTGCCGGTTTTGGAATCCACCTGCATAATTACAGCTTTCATTTGCCACTTGCTGACAGGATTCAGTGGAATGCGGGCCTTGGCAAGTCCCGCAAACAGCTTCAGCATTTTGAGCCTGTGTAGAGCTTCCAGCTTCCTGATTCAACGCCAAGACGGCCACTTGATCTTTCAGTTTGTCCAGTTCAGATTTCCCTACTGTACCTACAACACATAAACCACGAGGGGGAGGGGAAGTAACATCATCAGAAAGAACAGATCTGTTTACACTCATTGCTTCAATCTTGGCCCAAGCTTGATCCATGGGAATGTATAGCAGGTGTTGACCACCAGCAGCATCAAGCATGTTCTTCCATGCTGGGGTCAAACCGCTATAGAACTTTCTCAATTTCTCCCACTCATGGAAACCATGCTGGGGGCATTTCCTGAGCAAGTTAAAGAACCGTTCCTTTGCATCATACAGGGATTCGTCTGGTTTCATCTTGAATTCCGCAATCTTAGAGCGGCATTCATCCACCTTGGACTCCGGGAAGTACTTTGTCAGGAAATTTCTGATCACGTCCTCCCATGCAGACTTCTGATTCACGGGCAGTGATTTATACCATGTCCTTGCCCCGCTAGTCAGAGAGAAAGGAAACAGCCTCAGTCGAATGGTGTTAGCAGATACATTCTGGTTTTTGATCGTATCACACAGTTCCAGGAAAGTCTGGAGGTGATCATGGGGATCTTCATGACTTGCTCCTGCGAACTGGTTGCTCTGAACAAGATTAATGAGGGCCGGCTTCAATTTGAAATTCCTGGCCAAGAATGGAGCTTGTCCAGGAATGTTCAAATATGGCTCCAAGATTGGCTGCATATAATCAGCAGCTGCTGCTTGTTGATTGTTCTCAACTCCTCCTTGATACTGCTGTGGGTAGTAGTTCTGATGCATGTAGTAGTTCCTCGGATCATTGAAGTCATTCGGGTTAGGATGATTCTGGTTTTGGTTAAACTGGGGGTTTGGAAATTGAGGATTCTGAAAATTTTGGTTATTTGGTGGGTTTTGAGGGTTTGGGTTGGGAGGAGGTGCCTCGAAGTGTTGCTGTTCAACGTTTGGTGGGTTCCCGCCTCCTTGTATGATCTGAGGAGGGGGGTCATCCAAATCGTCGTTATCAGCATCCTCGGGGTCTTCCTCGATGTTGTGAAGTGGTGGATTGGGTGGAATGACTGGGGGAAGTTCAGGGTTGGCCATATCAGAGATGTCGCTACTGGTGCTTGGTGAAAGTAGTGCCTGTCTTTCCCGTTCCCGTCTCTGTTTAGTCTCCGCCCTAAGACGTCGAGCTGTCTTTTCTATTTCTGCGTTGTACGGGATTTCAGCTGGCGTCTGCTTCCTCCTTTGCGTAGAACAACGGCTTCAATAATGACGGTACCTGCATATTCCCCAGGTTAGAATGGGTTTCGAGGTGAATATTTATATTTATATATATAAGCTAATCTAGGAGCAATGAGGAATGTAATTCTCTAATAAAACGGCGCTGCATCCTCCCCGGCAACGGCGCCATGAAACTTTTGACAATTTCCCACACGAGTATTTTCGAAATAATAGAACCCCGGTCTTGATTTTATTTAATGAGAATCATTTTATGAAGGCGGAGTTAGGATTAGGGATATATTTATAGGTTGTCACGTTTTTATTACTCATGTTAAGAAACTGTGGCCCGAAAGCGCACGGTGTCAAAAATTGCAGTAATTTATAGTAAGACCGGATCGTTCACTGGAGGATGTGCGATAGAAGCAGGGCCCACGTCGTTTTACTAGATTTTCCATTCGTATTGCTCCAATTGGTTTGAAAAGTGATTAACAACTACTGGCATGAATTTAAACTAAACTATAAAAGCGTTTAAATCTATTCTACAAAGCAAATAAATTTATTCTAGAAAGCAGGTAAAGTTACTCTAGAAATGCGATAAATACTATCTATGAAAGCAGTGAATATTTACACTATGCTAGCTATGAAGCTATATCACAGTGTAGACAGAAGGGACAGGAAGAAAAGAATAAAAATTGGACAAGATTTAGATAAAGCAGTTTTAAACTTCCATTTTTATACACAGATCTTAGTTTGGGATAATTCTATCAGATAGCTAATTCTCATGCTCTCAATACTGCTTTCCCTTTAACAGACAGGTAGTTACAGTATGAGTTTACATGTTCTTAAGACCGCAAAATTCTAAGATACCACAGATTCGTAACTGCCCTGGCCTGGGTGTGTTACTTCGCATGTGGTGGACAAGCAACACCCGACAAATCATTTATTGACATGCCAAGTACTACTATCATTCTCCCATGTCACACCCAAAGATTCTAATTAAGCCCTGAACTATCCCTTAACTATCAATCCTAGTAGCAGTTACACAACTCTCAATACAACCGAGTGACCTCTAATGAAAGCATTTAAAAGAAAGCGATAAAGAAAGCATTTAAAACCTATCACTCGGAGGTTTTGAAAGTCTGACCCTGGTAGTAAAAGACAGCTCCTCATCAGAATGATGAAGTATGGATCAAGAATTCCCGGATTTTGGTGAACCACTCGCAGTGTTCACTTCCTTCCGGGTGATTATGAGATACAAACTAATGAAACGAACTAGTAAAGTAGTTCGTTCCGGATGCACTCACTCAGGACTCAAAAATAGGCTTTGGCAGAAGGGGATAGCAGTTGAAAGAAAACTCAACCCTATCTTAGAAAATAACCAAGGCCTGGATGATGTTCCTCTAAGATTATCTACTACACTGTATTTGAGTCCAAGTGGACCCCATCTCGGTGTAATGTTTTATCTTAGATTCCCAACAAACAGCAATTTTGGAAAATAATGGATTTGAAAATCATTCCCTAAACAGGTACGAGACTCTCAGTTAAAACACAGATCCTTTCAGTCTAGGTGAGACCTAATCGCTGACTCTGCTTCTAATTACCCAAAATCAACCCTTGATAGAATGTGAAATAGTCATAACTGCAGAATTTATCCCTTACTCAGATCCGGATTTTACAAAGGAGTTTTTATCGGAAATTTAATATACAATATCTGTTTAAGATCTAGACTTCTATTGTCCAAGGGAAGGATCCCAAAATATTATAGACCAAAACGATTACATAATAATAGCATGCATAAGGATATATGGAAGTGTAAAATTAACTGACCCAAAATATAGGTGCGGGTCTAGACAGAAGGTGGAACACAGATATGAGGTGGTCAGGAGACCAAAGTAATGGCAGAATAATCGGGTGGACTGTAAACATCTACAGGCCAGTTTCCCAATTACTCGGATGAAGCGAATTTAGACAGCTTAGACCCAGTAATGGCAGTGTCAATGCCAGTTGGGCCTCCACTGTCTGTGAATTCGGATAAAAACCTACATGCTTCCTCTCTGCAGTACTTATCAGCTAATATTGACAGACATTAGCAGAGTTTTACTACAGATTGGAATTTGGGTTTGGAAATTAAGATAAACAAAATAAAACTGTATCTGGATAGGAGTCAGCTGAGCAGCTATTATAACCCCGGATGGGCGAACCGCCAAGGCTTCCACTGACTGCCTTCCAACCATGCAAAATAACACTTAGTAACTAATACCCAGAACACGAGCTAGTCATCCGTGAGGGAACACCCGCCAACATTAGTCTGATGTATTCTTTACTAATTGTTACACACAATACACAAAAGACAAAATAAAATGAAATAAAGAGAAGAACTTGCATGAGAGACATTGGTTTCTCATGCAAGGTTATGGAATCAATCCATAATTGATGGCTTAAATAATCCCTCCTACCATAATTAATTACAGTCCGGATTATCTGTTTAAGACATCATGATTTTGCTTATAGAAAAATGTTTTAGTGACAATTGAACAAAGGTCCTCTAATCACGACAATTAGTGATTTAATTATTGCTAATTAGAATCATCAATCATTAATGACTAGAGGGTTCAATTAATTAACAGGTAGGAATGGAGAATCAAAATTTTGGCAGCATAACGCCTTATATTGCAATTCTAGGGTATTACATCTTAATCCGTGGGATTTAGATGTGAGTTTTTGCAATATAATGGAGAGTAGAAGATCAGAATTTTGGGATTAAATAGGGAGGAGGATTCTGTCGAGATACCATAAATGGTGTCATGGGCCTAGACCCTCGACATGGGTGCCTCGACAGGTTTACAGAAATTTGGGCAGAGTTTCACCCTGTGTCGCTAAGCAAAAGTTGTGTCGCGGACCGTGGGTCCGCGACATGTGTTTAGCGACACAGAGTTGCCTCTGGAAATTTCTAAGTATTTTGGTTCCCAGTCGCTAATCTGGAATTGTGTCGCGGAGCATCGGTCCGCGACAGGATTCCTAGCGACTGGGGTTTTCAAAATAATCATGCAAGGCATAATTTCCTGTCTCGGAATAAAGGTTGAGTCGCGGACCATGGGTCCACGACTAGGTTGTTCCACGACAAGAGCCATGCAGATGAAAATAACAAGAGTTTGGTTCCTGGTCGCTAAGCATGGTTGAGTCGAGGACCGTGGGTCCGCGACAAGATGTTTGGCGACCAAGGGTTTTCAGATAATGGAGACAAGTGTCCTTAGACATCCATGTCGCGGAACACCCTCCTGTCGACAAACGTGGCTTGGCGACAGGAGTCGGTTGGCGACAAGGGTGGTTCAGGACCCAAGTCAGTAAAAGCAAAGCTGAACAGTAGCATGCAAAAAGTGTGATCTCACCCTATTTCGGATTAAAAAGCTATTCTAAACCAAAAGCAACCAAACAACATTTAAAATAACAAGAACATGCTTGAACAGAAATAAACCTATCTAGAACAGTATTTAAATAGAGCAACATCCTAATCTAGGGTTTGATCACACACGTACATGAATGCCATCCACAAAGAGTACAATAGGCATAATAATAGGAAATGGGGTCAAATGACTTCAAAAAGGAAAATGAAAGCATAAAATCCATGGTGTGTGAGACCATTTCATGATTTGGGACACATTTGGTGAATATTTTCCCATATTATTAAATGGGGTTTGTTAATACCCATCATTTGGGTAATACAATGTAACACCCGAGGAAAAACAAATTCAAATTGTTTTGAACTACGTCATGACTTGATCCCTTCACAGGGTACGTAGGCAGCTTAGAACTAATTTCTAAGTTCAGTCACGAAATAAATCACAAAATACATCACGAATTAGATCACAAGGACGATAGGAGATGTTGGAACCAATTTAGACTAGGCTAAGTAGGACCCGGAAATGTTACGAGCGATAAGCCGGACTCGTAACAAGTTTAAGGAAAAGATTCCGAACCGGAGACGACCCAGGGAATCGAGCTAACACGTAGAAAACCGATAGGGGAAAGCGAGGGAAGACCCGACGGAACACGCGGACCGCCGAACCGGCCGGTCCGGCCGGCCCGCGCTGCCCGCGCGCCGCCGCGCGGCCACCGCGCGGCCAAGGGCGTCGCGCCCCCAGGCTGGTCGCGCGTGCTCCGCGCGCACAAAGGCTTGGGTGCGCGCCAGAGGTGCAGGAGGTGTAAACTTTCCTTCCATGGCAATTTTCTTGCCAAAAATCCGACCTCCATCAATGGCAAGTCGATCACAACAATGGGGAGGGGCATAAGATCAGATTTGGGGCGCCCCTCCCCCTAACTCTCAGAAAACCTAACCCTAAAAACCTCCAATACTCCTCTCCAAGTCGAAACCTCTCCGAACTCACTTTCCGGCAAGTATTCCAGCGACGGCAAGGCAAAAGGAACCAAGCCCTGCCCTCTAGACTCTTGGTAAGCTATTGTACAAAGTTTCAATTCGTCCATAGATCTCAGAAACTCAAATTCTAACACTATTTCCTTACTACGATTTCACATCGGAAAACGAACAAAAAGCGATCGGAGAAGTTGGCCGTTCGTCGTGACCCTAGGACGTCCGGAAACCCAATCCAGCAACCCTATCATCATTCTAAGTAAGTTAAAACCTTACTCACAAATTTTCGTGGTTGTTTGTTGTTTAAATCTTGAGATAAAGGCTTGTAACAAAAATCGGTTTTCAAAAACCCTATTTTCGTCCAATTTTAAAGACTCGCCAAAAACTCGACCTTCGGGAATTCAAACCGAAAACTTTTCAACATAAAAGTTGTTCCTAACACCTTTATCTATCTTGAGTCCAAATTTCTGCCGTTGACATTAAGTTTTGCTATCCCAATTTTCGCCGTGAACTTTCTGTATCGAACCGAACAATTTAATTCTGTGACAGATTCCATCATTCAACTTGATGCATGTTTTTCACCCATTTTTCGAATGATTTAACTTTGCATTTCTAAACAAAAGTTGTAGATAATTGTGTCTAGATTATGCATATAAAATTTCACGGATTTTGGTGTTCATTTGATATGTCAAACGGCCGAGTTTTTAAAACTGTTTTGAAATCGTTTTAAGGGCCATGAGTATGCAGTGAGTTGCACTCGATTTTTGAGTACCAAGAATTCATTATTTCCAAATTCTTAAAACATGAAAGTTGTTCCTTAATGTGTCATGTAGTTACTGTAAAAATTTCACATCGATTGGTTTTGAAATGAATTTTTAATCGGCGTTGCACGAACCTGTGACGAAAACAGTTTTCAAGACATAAATTATTCTTTGCAATAAACTCAAATTTCAACTCACTTCGGAACCTTATTTCCTAAAATTTAAAACATGAAAGTTGTTCGTGTGTGTGATTTTGAATTACTGGCAAAGTTTCAGAATTTTTGGAGAAAAGACGAATTTTAAATTAAGAAAGGCGTAAACTGCCTCGAATAGGATTTTTCGAACTTGAGAAAACTCGAACTATGAAAACGCGATATCGACCATTGGATAACTTTGAAATACGAACTTTCGAAAAATCCCGTTCACTAGGCTGAGCCGATCTTCATACTATTATTATCTTTGAGACTGCCTCGTTAGTGGTCTCCTTACTATCTGAGATTGCCTCGTTAGTGATCTCGCGCGCTGTATTTGTGGATCGCCTCGTTAGTGGTCCTACTATCTTTTTGGATCGCCTCGTTAGTGGTCCTACTATCTTTGAGACTGCCTCGTTAGTGGTCTCCCATTGTTTGGACTGCCTCGTTAGTGGTCCTATGTTGAGATTGCCTCGTTAGTGATCTCCCGGTATGGTGTCCTCTTCTTAGTCTACGGGATGAAAAGTAAAAGACTTGTGTGAGTGTTTCATTATGCTTAAATCGTATTTATCATGTCTTTAATTATGTATTTAAAATTTATGCATCTTAAATTATGCTTTAAATTACGCTTTTAAAATTAAGTCCTTTAATCATGTTTTTCCGCTGCTAATAAATCATGTATTTCTAAATTCTCGTACGGTAAGCGAAATCTTTAGTTTAAACACTTGTAACCCCTTTTATTTGTAGTTAGGGATTAACTTACTCAGTATATTTTTATACTGACAACCGTTGTCATTTTCCTTTTTTTTTTTACAGAGTACGTCGAGTGACGCATTGCATATGCACTTGGGGGAAATCATATCGGACATTTTAAATTTCTGCATCGTACTGTTTTTACCGGGTCTGTTAAACCCGAGGATTTGGCCATGTCGGCCGTGATTTTACTTTCCGCTGCACTTTCTTTATTTATTTTCCGCGTATGATAATTTCTACTATCGTACTAAGTATTATAAATTTCCGGACTAAATCTTG
Source organism: Hygrophila difformis (assembly GCA_030278955.1). Taxonomy (NCBI): domain Eukaryota; kingdom Viridiplantae; phylum Streptophyta; class Magnoliopsida; order Lamiales; family Acanthaceae; genus Hygrophila; species Hygrophila difformis. The sequence continues at coordinate 20,614,019 of JAOANR010000003.1, forward strand.
AAATGTTTTAAATCTTTTTCATACCTGCAAGCCTTGCATTTCCTTAGCGAGCTCGGGAAGCCGTGTCTTGCTAGGGAAATGCGGCGGTGACATCCCGGCCTGGGTTATCAAATCCGGGGTGTTACAAGTTGGTATCAGAGCTCGGAAAATTTTTTTAAAGCTACTACTATTATTTTAAACCAATATTTTTAAGCCCAAGTGTTATTTCTTTTAAGAAATTATTTATTTGACTACTAGTATTATTTTAGCCCAAAAATCTATAATTCTTTTTACATAGCCCAAAATCTTAGCCAAAGAAATATTAAATTTTGGCCCACTATAGAGGCCCAACCTTTAGCAATTTATTTTAAACTAAATTTTTATGGGGAAGGGACTTGCACTTGCATGTTGCATATAGATTTAAATTTGTGCATATCTTAACTTTGCCTGAAAAACGTCTAACTCTAACCTACCTTGTTAACAATAGATGGCTTCCCCAAACGTGAACATGATCAACCTACTAATGAGGTTGATTGAAGCATACCTCGAATCTCCTCAAAACGTGAACAACTTCAGACTAAGGGTAGAGCAAATGGAAGCTAACTTGGGCCACCTAACTAATCTGGGCCAAGCAGGACACCAAGATATAACCCAACTCCAAGTCCAAATCAACGAACTCCAGACCCGCGAGACTGAGCTTCGGACCCAGATTGACGACGTAGAGACCCAAGCAGGGGTCTTGGGACATCAACTGCATCACCTGAAGGATGATCTGCTTCCACCTGCCCCACTCAACCCAGGAACTCCTCCTGTAACTAGCCTCGTTATTGACCCTGTCGCTGTCCCTGCAGCCGTCCAAACCCCAGTTGCAATCGTTGATCCTGCTCCTGTTGCTGGGCCCAGTTGGCCAGCCAGCCCAGTGTTCCATGGGCCCCTTGGCACGGGCACCATCGAGGAATCAAGTGATGAGGATGACCCCAAGGAGGACGAGTGCCGCCGTGTCCAAGGTGTGGCAGGCCGCACCTGGTAAGGAGATGTCCTCAGGTGGGCGAGTGCTTCCGGTGCGGCCGAATTGGCCATCGGAGGGAGGAATGTCGAACCCGACTCGAGAACATCACGAAAAGAGAAGACTTGGTCATTGGACCTAACGAGCCGTTCAACCAGGGAGGTAGGAATGGCAACAATCAAGGATATCGGCCTCCTCCGAATCCGAACCAGCGCCCTCCGAACCAGCAGCAAAACGCAAACCCAAATCAAAACCAGCCAGCCAATCAAGGGAGGCCGATGGGGAGGTTGAACATGATCAACCAGGCTGACATACCCGCGCAGGGTGACGTGATGGCAGGTACTTTCCATGTCCTAAGTACTCCACTTAGAGTCTTATTTGATTCCGGAGCCAGTTGTTCGATTGTATCTTCGAGGGTCGTAACTGAACTAGATCCACCTAAGTGCGAGATAATTAGCTTAGGCATCCAACTGCCCTCTGGAGAAGTAATAGCATGCTCTAAACGCTACAATGGAATACCTATAGTGATAAAGAACGTAGAGTTTTTCGCAAACTTGGTAGAGTTCAACGTCAGGGACTTTGACGTCATACTAGGAATGGATTGGCTAACCCGGTATAAGGCCGTGATCGAGTGCCAAAAGCAAAAGATCACGCTGTCAAAAAGTAGGGGGAAAAGAGTCATCTTCTACTCTCAACCCCCTAAGAAATCTAACAAGATAGTCAACGTCCTAGAGTTAGGTAGCCTAATGCGTAAGGGCCACGCGCTATACGCATGCTACGTTCACAACCTCGAGGCTGAAGGGGTAAAGATAGACAACATTCCGGTGGTGAGAGAGTACCCGGATGTGTTCCCAGAGGACGTTCCTGGCATGCCCCCTGAGAGGGATCTCGAGTTCACCATAGATCTCATCCCGGGAACGGAACCTGTATCAAAGGCTCCTTACCGCATGGCACCGCCGGAGATGAAGGAGCTAAAGGAACAGCTCGAAGAATTGCTGGAAAAGGGATATATCCGACCGAGTACGTCTCCATGGGGAGCACCGGTCTTGTTCGACAAAAAGAAGGATGGGAGTCTGAGACTGTGTATCGACTATAGAGGACTTAATCAAGTCACTATCAAGAACAAGTACCCGTTGCCCAGAATCGAGGACCTGTTTGACCAGCTGAAGGGAGCTACTGTGTTCTCCAAGATCGACCTGCGATCGGGATATCATCAGCTGCGAATTGCTGAGAAGGACATCCCGAAGACAGCGTTCAGGACTCGCTACGGACACTACGAATTCACAGTACTGTCATTCGGATTGACGAACGCCCCGGCAATGTTCATGAACCTCATGAACAACGTGTTCCGAGGACTGTTAGATCAATGCGTAGTGGTATTCATAGACGACATCTTGGTCTACTCAAGGGACGAGGAAGAACATTCCGAGCACTTACATAAAGTGCTGAGGATCCTCCGAGAAAATCAGCTATATGGGAAGTTGTCCAAATGCGACTTCTGGCTGAGGGAGGTAACATTCCTTGGGCATATCGTATCCGCCAGCGGAGTGGCGGTAGACCCGGCAAAAATCTCGGCTGTAACCGAGTGGGTACCCCCGAAGAGCCCAACGGAGATAAGAAGCTTTCTCGGACTGGCGGGCTACTACAGGCGATTTGTCCAAGACTTCTCCAAAATCGCCCGCCCATTGACCCAACTGCTGAAGAAGGGGGTGAAGTATGACTGGACTGGCGAGTGTGAAGCCGCATTCCAGGAGCTGAAGAAACGACTTACCACGGCGCCGGTATTGGCGTTACCATCAGAGGATGGAGACTTCGAGGTGTATAGCGACGCCTCGAGAGAAGGACTGGGATGCGTACTGATGCAGGATCAAAGGGTCATAGCGTACGCATCACGACAACTGAAACCGCACGAGCAAAACTACCCGACGCACGACCTGGAACTGGCTGCGGTCGTGTTCGCCCTGAAAATCTGGAGACACTATCTCTATGGACGGAAGTGTCGGATGTTCACCGACCATAAGAGCCTCAAGTACATATTCACGCAAAGAGAGCTGAACTTGAGGCAGAGGAGATGGTTGGAACTGATCAAAGATTACGACCTAGAAGTCGCGTATCACGAGGGCAAGGCCAACGTCGTGGCCGACGCCTTGAGTCGGAAGGTGCAACACGTCACGAACTCACTGGTGATACCGGCCGAATTGTACAGAGATTTGGCGAAATTAAGCCTGGAACTGGTGCATCCCGGTACGGTCACCGAGGTCATCAACGCGATGGTAGTAAGCCCTACCGTATTCGAAGAGATACGACTCGCCCAGTCGAGTGACGAACAGATGGAGGAAATAAGGAGAAGCATTGCCGAAGGAAAGGCAGTAGATTTCCAGATTCACGAGGACGGGAGCATCCGCTTCAGGGGAAGATGGTGTATACCGCGGGAGTCCGCAGATCTGAAGAAGAAGGTGATGGAGGAAGGCCATAGCACCCCCTACTCGGTCCAAGGACTTGAAGAAAAATTATTGGTGGCCGAACATGAAGAGAGAGGTGGCCGAATTCGTGGCAAGATGCCTTACCTGCCAGAAGATCAAGGCAGTACGGCAAAAGCCCTTAGGATTAATGCAACCATTGGAGATCCCAAGCTGGAAGTGGGATAGTATCTCCATGGATTTTGTTTCAGGGTTACCACGTTCGCCAAAAGGAATGAATAAGATATGGGTGATCGTGGATAGGTTAACGAAGGCCGCCATTTTCATCCCGATGAAGGACACTTGGACAATGGACCAACTAGCAAGAGCATACGTAGACAATGTGGTACGCCGGCACGGGGTGCCACATGACATCATCTCGGATAGGGATAGCAGATTCGTCTCCCAGTTTTGGACCAAGCTGCAAGAAGCTCTGGGGACACAGATAAAAATGAGTACGACGTTCCACCCTATGACGGATGGACAGACGGAGCGAACAATACAAACGCTGGAGGACATGTTGAGGGCTTGTGTGTTGGAATTCAAGGGAAGTTGGGAGCACCATTTACCCTTGATCGAGTTCTCCTATAACAACAGTTATCATGCGAGCATCGGCATGGCGCCCTTCGAAGCACTGTACGGACGAAGATGCCGGAGCCCATTGAGTTGGGGAGAGAACGATCGAATAATGATAGTAGGGCCACAACTGGTGGAGGACATGGCTCAGCAAGTTAAGGTTATCCAGGGGAAGATGAGAGCCGCTCAGGACCGGCAAAAGAGTTATGCGGACGTGAGACGGCAGGACTTGGAATTTCAAGTCGGTGACAAGGTCATGCTGAAAGTCTCACCAATGAAGGGCGTAATGCGCTTTGGCAAGCGGGGGAAACTGAGCCCACGATACATAGGGCCATATGAGATCCTCGAGAGAGTGAGGAATTTCGCGTACCGGCTAGCGCTGCCGCCTCAACTAGCACGCGTCCATGACGTGTTTCACGTCTCCCAACTAAAGAAGTATGTGCCCGACACATCGCATGTACTCCAACCGGACGTAATCGAGCTGGATGATGACTTGACCTATGAAGAAACCCCGGTGAAAATACTCGACCACAAGGAAAGGGTGACAAGGAATAAAACTGTAAGGATGGTCAAGGTCCTGTGGTCCAACCACGAGACGGAGACGGCAACCTGGGAATTGGAAGCCGACATGAGGCAACGTTACCCTACCCTCTTCCAAGACGACCCGACCAAAGTTATGGGGACATAACTGTATTCTTAAGGGGGGGAGGATGTAACACCCGAGGAAAAACAAATTCAAATTGTTTTGAACTACGTCATGACTTGATCCCTTCAGAGGGTACATAGGCAGCTTAGAACTAATTTCTAAGTTCAGTCACGAAATAAATCACAAAATACATCACGAATTAGATCACAAGGACGATAGGAGATGTTGGAACCAATTTAGACTAGGCTAAGTAGGACCCGGAAATGTTGCGAGCGATAAGCCGGACTCGTAACAAGTTTAAGGAAAAGATTCCGAACCGGAGACGACCCAGGGAATCGAGCTAACACGTAGAAAACCGATAGGTGAAAGCGAGGGAAGACCCGACGGAACACGTGGACCGCCGAACCGGCCGGTCCGGCCGGCCCGCGCTGCCCGCGCGCCGCCGCGCGGGCACCGCGCGGCCAAGGGCGTCGCGCCCCCAGGCTGGTCGCGCGTGCTCCACGCACAAAGGCTTGGGTGCGCGCCACCAGCGCGCCAGAGGTGCAGGAGGTGTAAACTTTCCTTCCATGGCGATTTTCTTGCCAAAAATCCGACCTCCATCAATGGCAAGTCGATCACAACAATGGGGAAGGGCATAAGATCAGATTTGGGGCGCCCCTCCCCCTAACTCTCAGAAAACCTAACCCTAAACACCTCCAATACTCCTCTCCAAGTCGAAACCTCTCCGAACTCACTTTCCGGCAAGTATTCCGGCGACGGCAAGGCGAAAGGAACCAAGCCCTGCCCTCTAGACTCTTGGTAAGCTATTGTACAAAGTTTCAATTCGTCCATAGATCTCAGAAACTCAAATTCTAACACTATTTCCTTACTACGATTTCACATCGGAAAACGAACAAAAAGCGATCGGAGAAGTTGGCCGTTCGTCGTGACCCTAGGAC